>CM029526.1:35724042-36924042 GCA_017140615.1 Eucalyptus cladocalyx
AGAGTCTCCATAGGGAAGAAGAAGGAAACACGGGAAGAGAGAAGTAGCAAGCAGGCTTTTTTGTTCATGAAGAATCCGTACTTCGCTCGGATGCTTTCGACGTCGTTCTACTTAGGCAAGGGGAGGGCCTGGCGCGTCTTATGAATCTCCGTGCATCGTTGAAGAACGGAGCGAACGAAATTGAACACAAGATCCAAGAGCCCAAAGCGGGCAGAGGTCGCGGCAAGAAGAAAAGAGGGAAAGTGAAGGTAGTCGATGTGAGGACGCCTCATCCAATGCGCACAAGCCGTAGCATCAAATGACTGCGGAAGCGCGAATGCTCTGTTAAATGAGATCAGGAAAACACGCCTCACCTTTTGGCAATGGGACCCAGAGACTCGCTCACTACTTCGCTAATGGTCTTGAGGCGCGGTTGGCCGGTACAGGCAGCCAGACTTATAGAGGCCTCATCAATAGGAAAACAACAGCAGCTGATATGCTGAATGCGTACCAACTGTACCTTGCAGCTTGTCCATTCCAAAGATATTCTGACGCGGTCCCAATCTTTTCGATATTAGATACAGTAGCAGATAAGATGAAGATTCACGTCATCGATTTCGGCATTCTTTATGGATTCCGATGGCCCGCTCTGATTCAGCGCCTTTCCCAGAGACCTTGTCCATCGTGAAGCTCGGATCACCGGTATAGAGTTGCCTCAACCGGATTCAGGCCTGCAGAAAAGAGTCAAGGAAACGGGTCAGCGCTTGGCAAATTACGCTGAAAGTTTCAACGTGCCGTTTGAGTACAACGCCATTGCGAAGAGGTGGGAGTTCATTGAACTAGAGGAACTCAAGATCGATCGGGACGAAGTGACAATAGTCAACTGCATGTTCAGATTCAAGAACTTGTTCGACGAGACCATCGCGGAAGAAAAGTTCACGGGACATTGTCCTTAACCTGATAAGAAGAGCCTGTAGCCGGATCTCTTCATCCACGGTGTTATCAACGGACCTACAATGCCCCGTTCTTCGTCACCGGTTTCGTGAGGCTTTGCATCACTTCTCTTCTCTATTCGATGCTTGACACTATAGTACGAAAACCAGGGAGAGGATGCTGATCGAGAAGGATATGTTGGGGAGGGAGGCGTTGAATACGATAGCCTGTGAGGGATGGGAGAGAGTGGAGAGACCGAGTCGTACAAGCAGTGGCAATTACGCAACATGAGGGCTGGGTTTGTGCAGGTGCCCTTAAGCAGGAGGCTAGCGGTTCGTGATCAACACACGCTTTGCGCTACCACAAAGATTTCGTCGTAGACGAAGTCGGCAAGTGGCTGTTGCTAGGATGGAAGGGACGGTTTCTATACGCCTTTTCTACTTGGAAACTGGCATAGCGAGATTGATATGTGCACATTGTTGAAGGAGCAAAAATGAGGTCGTTGCTACAGCAGCTGTAAATCAGAAGATGATCCGTGATGTCGGAATCCCCTCATGATTCTCCTCAACATGTTTATACCTGGGCTTTACCAGATGAGTGGATGGTTTTTATTTGGAATTCCCCTTTTTTAACACATTGTGTCGCTACCATCTAATCTCCGTGCCCTTTTGAGTGGCGATTCATTCACGTCTCATTTCTTTTGGCATGGAACAAGCATTGTTTTGATCGTGTAATACCATATGATTGTTACTAAAGGATGATTGAATCCAGCACCTGAACAGTTCCCGACATATCAGCTGTTCACATAGGTACATATCCATGCGTAGGGTAAACATAGCTGAAATTCCAAATATCTTATACTCTATATACATTTTTGACAAAAACGCCTAAAACGCTATTCCAAAGTAGACGGTTCAGGTTCAAAAAGGAAATTACTTTCACAAACCCACCGGCCACATATAGCTACATTTTGTGACTTAGATTTAATAGGCTAAATTCGTAGTGGATAACTCTTTTCTTTTTTTTCGTTTTTTTGTAAAATAAACTAAATTGGGTTGAGAAAAATTGAACTCAAAAAAATAGGTCATAAATGATTTGTTTTTGGTCAAAATAAACCAATATTTTTAACTCTGTTTTTCTAGAGCCCATGTCAGTCGCCCACTGCGAATACGCACTACCTAACCCAAGTAACTTGCAGCTTGCTTCCAGTTCCATATCTAGACGATCAAATCCAAGTTCTCGTCGCTCACGCTGTGGCACAGCAGACCTCTTGCTCGCAATCCGTGCTCATCTGTTTCCGGCGTCGCTGGCTTTGCGCCCTGCGGCGAGTAATGTTGTTTTTTAGCGTTCTGGTTTCTATCATAGTCTATATGCTCCTCAACCGCTCCTTTACAGTTGGAATTTTGTGGCCTCGAGGGGGGGACGAGTCCTGAATTAATTAGGATGATACCATGAGTATATCTGGACAAGCTCTGAACAGAGAGCACCATGTGTCATGTATGTGCTTCTGTGATCTCTTCGTTCGTTCGTGGATTATTCACTGTCTGTCGTCTTCGCATCATCTCTGATTAACCCAAAACGGGTCCAGTGTTTTTGAGTATCAGTCTGTTTGATCGCAATCTCGTCTTCTGCAAAATCGTAACCATCCTTTGCTGCAATTACACAGAAGAGCCAATGCGTATGGTTTCTGTTAATTTTATGGAATCCATGGTTTGGGTTTGTACTTGTTTGAGGGCTTGCTTCATTACAGGAATGGGTGTTAAATTATAAAGTTTCTAGTCTCTGTCTCTTGCTGATTTTGTCCGTCCCTCTTGATTCATATGAATTGTGTAATGTTGTCCTGTAGTTGTGACGATGTTCTGGTTGTCGCGTTGGCGTTTAGTTCTCTGTTTGGCCCTGGTCAACCTTTAGATTGGGAAATTAGAAGAAGGCCTCAACCGTCCCTCCTGGAATGTGCTCCATTTTTCATGGAAGCCATCTGGGTCATGTCATCAATATTGGACTCCTCACTGTCATCATCTGCCTTGTATGACCCAAAATTTTTTAAAAAATAAAAATTAACATTGTCCCTTCATGAGCAGTGCTAAGGATGCCGAGGACTTGAGCTTAAAACTGTTGAAGATATTGGGCAATGGACGGGGAAAAGGACGGATTTAGACAAAAGGGCACATGAAAGAGTTTTAAGTACGATGGTACTGCAAGAATTTCATAAGATAGTTTCAGAAAATAGGCTAAGCTAACTTACATGTATGATTCGTTGAAATTAATGTGCCGCTTGCCTCCACGAGAGTTTTTTTTTTTTTTTTGGTAGAAAACTCTACAAGAGTTGAAAGACTAAAATTTGTTGAAATGAGGATAGCTCTGAGACGTTACTTTTGGCTATATGTATATGCACATGTAGCTTGAGCTAAGACAGAGGAAACACCAGGAAGCAATAACGCAAACAATGGTATTGGACCAGTAACTTTGCTTGAGGAATTCTAGTTGATTGACAGTTCTTGGAAGCTATTACCTTAAGGTGCAACAACCTCAAGGACTATATTCTCCACTAGACAGCTTGTTCCAAATTTTGTACAGGTTCCATCTGAAATCTAAAACCTACTCATTGAAATAGCTTCCTCATTGTGGAACTTGAAACCTACCTTACATACCTTAAAACCTTGAGACTACTCAATCACAAATTCTAGGCAAACCTATCAAAATAGGTCTTAAACCCATATATAACCCATTTATATTTAAAATAGGTCATATATTGGTCACTCAATTTTGAAAAGTCTTCTTTAAATGGGTATATATGGATTGAGTTTAGGACCCATTTTCAACCCACTGGGCTCACCCTCCTCTCTCTCTCTCTCTCTCTCTCTCTCTCTCTCTCTCTCTCTCTACACTTATAAAAATAATTTTAGAAAATCAAAATCATTTTAGTTTTATTTTTTCTTCTCTTTCCTTTATTTTTTTTCTTTTGCTTTCCTTTTTTTTTCTTTCTTCTTCCTACCTCCATCTTCCTTGGCCGATGGCCGACCACGACCATGGTGACGGCTAGCCGTGCGAGGACAAGCTCGCCAAGGTTCGTGCCGCAAGGCACAAACCTCGCCGATATCTAGCAAGGCTCAAGCCTCACCAATCTATTGAGACTAGAGCTCACTGGGCTTGGGCGAGCTTGAGCTCGCTGATTTGGCTAGGTTAAGACCTTGTCGACGTACAACAAGGCCCAAGCTTCACTGATCTAGCAAGACTTGAGCTTGAGCTCGCTGATTTGGCGAGACCAAGACCTTGCCGGCATTTGGCAAAGCTTGAACCTGCAAAGCTCGAACCTCACCAATCTAGCGAGTTAAACCTTGCTAACCTTGGGCAAGGCTCTACCTCACTAAAGGCCAGCAAACTCAAGTCTCCTTGGAGTTGAACAAGCTTGAGCCTCGCTAGCCACCATGGTGGCTAATGACCGTGTGCTTGATTTAAACTTTTGATACTTGTTGGACTTTTGTTAACTTTTGTTTGATTGTTGTTTGACTGTTTTGTTGAACCTTTGACACTTGCAGCAACTATTAGTGATACTAATTATGGTTGGATAGTTATTTGTCTTATTTTTCAAGATTAACATGTTTTATGTGGTTGCGAATCAATGCTATCCAAATCCTAATCAACTTATCTTTATAAGATATCATGTATTGCTTAAGAGTTGTTTTGCGTCAAAATTTCTCAAATCTGCAGAAAGTTTTGTCACCATAAAAAATGGGGAAATTATTGGAGAAAACTCCTTAACTATTTTGAAGTTGACAAAACTTTTCCAAAGTCTAGTCCGAAGACTTCCCGACTCTAATGTCAAAGTTTGAAGACCGCCCGACTTTAGGTTCAAAGTCCGCCCACACCGACGCTTCCAAACTAAAAATGAAGATTTATCCGATGCGAGATTATCTTTATTTCTTCAAGGAATCGATTCATATGATTTATGGATGACTTTATAGCTGAATATAGCACCTACATGATTGATTATCCTTATTGGAATCAATTCCGATAATCAAATCTTTTGGAAGGCGAGTAAACTTGAAAAATTTTACTTATGGAAACCAAGATCCTGATCGTATGGGCGAACATGATTGACAAGCTTTCATCACAAATTATCAAACGACTTCGAGATCTCTTTAATTGATTCTGTCCAATTGTTGGAGAAAACTCCTTAACTGTTTTAAAGTTGACAAAACATTTCCAAAGTCTAGTCTGAAGACTTCCAAACTCTAGTGTCAAAGTTTGAAGACCGCCAGACTTTAGGTTCAAAGCCTGCCCATACTAACAGTTTCCAGACTGAAGAATGAAGACTTATCCAAATGCGAGATTATCTTTATTTCTTCAAGGAATCGATTCGTATGATTTATGGATGACTTTATGGCTAGATATATCACCTACATGATTGATTATCCTTATTGGAATCAATTCCGATAATCAAATCTTTTTTGAAGGCAAGTAAACTTGGAAAGTTTTACTTATGGAAACCAAGATCCCGATTATATGGGCGAACAGGATCGACAAGCTTTCATCACAAATTATTAAACGACTCGAGATCTCCTTAATTGATTATGTCCAATGGGGAGATTAGAAGAATTCCTTAAGAAAGTGTTGACATCGTAAAGGCATGAAGGAGTATTTAAAGCGGACTCTCCAGTTGTTCGAGATAGTACGTGAAAGAAAAATTTCAAAATCTGAAGCTTCCTAGTTCCTTGTTATTTCATTTATTGAGCTTAAAATTGTATACAAAAGAGAGAAACTCATAGTGAAACTTTGTGAGAGACCAAGTAGAGACTCTTCATTGTGAAGTCAATATCGCAAGACTGTAAAATATCTTTTGTTTCTTAGTGGAATCCAGCCAGTAGGCTGTCAGCATGAGAGAGTGGACGTAAGCTTAATCTAAGCCGAACCGCTATAAATCTTGTATTCTTATTCTATTCCCTTAACTCCTTTATTTTGATTCGTAGCTCTAATTAATTGTTTAAAGTTTAAACTCCTTGATTTTATTTGAAACTACTAAAGATTGAAGTCGTTCTTAGATTGTGATTTTTTATAAGCAAACTATTTCTACTGAACCTTGCAAAAAAATTTGTTAAACGCCTATTTACCCCATCTAGGTGTTATTACTAGCTCTTTCAATTGGTATCAAAGCTTGTGTACTCATTTTATTGAAGTGTTTTTACTTCTAAGCTAAAGATCTATGACTAGTATTTTGACTCCAAGTTTGGTTGAATGCTAAAACAACACCAGATCTCCTTACTTTGATGGGAAGGAATACAATGTATGGAAAAAACAAGATAAATGCATTTCTTAGATCTAAAGATCCCCTGGAATGGGATGTGGTAGAAAAAAGATCAATCCCAAAGCTACATCAACTTCAGAAAAAGGAAAGAAAGTTGCAGATGCTAGCGAAATGACACAAGAAAAAATAACTAAGAGACAAGCTCTTGATACTAAGACTATCTAATCCTTATATTGTGCCTTATCTCCTATTGAGTATAACTGAATTTCTTCATGTGAAACAACTAAAGAAGTTTAGGACAAATTGCACGTTACCTATAAAGGAACAGATCGAGTAAAGGAAACGAAAATCAATATTCTACTTAGACAATACGAAGCTTCAAAATGAAGCCTGAAGAATCCATTACTGATGTGTTCAGTCGTTTCACTGAAATTGTAAATGGATTAGCATATCAATGACAACCAATCTCAGGACCAATAAAGGTAAATAAACTGTTGTGATGACTCTCTAAAGACTAGAATCACGTGAAGAGGTCAATTAGAGAAACCCAGAGGATCATGCCTCTTTCAAAGAGACGAACTTGTGGACACACTTCAATCATATGAAGTGGAACAGATCAATGGAGAAGAATATCCTAAAGGTAAAAAGTCAATTGCTTTAAAATCTAACGATGATTCCGATGATACAAATTCAGAAGATGGAATGGACGATAAAGAGCTAGCACTTATGATCAAGAAGTTCAAAAGGTTGAACAGAAGGGAAGAAGATACAACTAGAAGAAGCGAGTACTCGAAGATAACATAATAAACCATCTGAGGACAGTGAAACCAACAAAGGCGTGATATGCTTTGAACGCAAGAAAAAGAGACACATCAAACCCAACTGCCCTTTGTTAAAAATAAAAATAAAGGAAGAATAGAAAAATTCAAAAATGCTTTAAAAGCATACTTGGAGCGATACCGAATGTAAGGAAAGTGATGAAGAATATACCAACATATGTTTGATGGCCAATTTAGAATCGAGACTCGAGACTTTGAAACAGATTCGATTCGTAGAGTCGACAAAGAAGTTGAGGTTAGCAATTTAAAAATTCCCGTTAAAATCTTGAAGTATTAGATGAACTTTGTCATAGCCTCAAAACATCTCTTAAAAGGATTTCCGAGCTAAAGAATGAGAATTCTAACCGAGGCAATAAGAAACTTCTTGGAAAGAAAAGTTTGAACATTTGGATAAGAGTTTTGTTGATTTGAAAGAAAATTCTGAATCTCTTTCAAAGGAAAATGCTTTTTGAAAGAAGATATTTCGAATATCATAAAAAGATTTTCAAAATGATCTGAGAAGTTGGAGAAAATTCTTTCTATATAAAGACCTTATTTTAACAAATCTGGTTTGGGTATGACTCTAGAAACTATTCATTTAATTGATTTTCTCAAAGTTAAAGAAAGAATCAAACAAAGACCTATAAAAACATTTTATAAAAATCATTTTCAAAAAGCTTTTGTAAAATCTGTTGGTTGAAGTGCTCTAAAAAATGTTTAAAGTGTAATAGCTCGAAACATTTCAAGAAGGAATCTCCCAAGGTTTGAAGACCTATTAAGAGGAATTTGGCAAAGATTGTTTTCAACACTAACTCTTTTGGACCCAATTTTGGACCCAATTTTGGACCCAAGAAAATATGGGTACCAAAAAAAGCTTGAATTTTTCTTTTGATCACAAGTCACTATCAAGAAAGATCAAATCGTATTTGGATAGTGGCTGCTTAAGGCACATGACAGGAGATTCAAGCTGCTTTATAAAACTTGTTCAAATAAATGGTGGAAAAGTCTCTTTTTGTGGAAACAAAAAGGAAGAATTGTTGGTTGTGCAACCATGAAAATTAGAAACCTAACTATCAACAATGTCTCCTTGGTGGAAAGTTTAAATTACAATCTACTCAACATAAGTCAGCTTTGTGATACTGGATTCAAAATTAGTTTCCAAGAAGGCATTTATTCGGGAACAAGTGTAGATTTCTTTCAATCTTTCATTAGACGAAGATATTGAAACATTTACCTTCTGGATATAAAACCAGAAATTTCTCAGTATCTTATATCCATTCAAGACGAAGCAAATCTTTGGCATCGAAAGCTTAGTCATGTCAACATGAAGCAAATTGCCAAGATTTCATCCAAGAAGCTTGTTTGAGGTCTCGCCAACCTGGCTTATCAAAAATCTGAATTATGCACTCCTTGTGTTTTGGGAAAACGGGTTAGAAGTTCCTTTAAACCTATAAATCAAGTTTCAACTAATCAAGCTTTGCAGCTTCTGCATATTGACCTCTTTGGACCAACCAAAACTCAAAGTATTTGTGGAAAAAGATATTGTCTAGTAATCGTGAATGATTACTCTTACTTTACTTGAGTTTACTTTTTGGCAAATAAGTCCGAAGCCTTCTCTCACTTCTCAAAGTTTGCCAAGAATGTTCAAAATGAAAAAGGATATGATATTTCGAGCATACGAACCGACCATAGAGGTGAATTTGAAAATCAAGACTTTGCGAAGTTTTGTGATAAATTTGGTTTCCAGCATGTTTTATCTTCTTCATACACTCCAGAACAAAATGGGGTTGTGGAAAGGAAGAATAGATCCTTACAGGAGATGACCAGAACCCTCTTAATTGAGAGTAAAATTCCCTCTCAATTTTGGGCTGAAGCAATTTCTACAAACTTGCTACATCATTAACAGTGTTCTTGAGGCATATTTTAGAGAAAACTTCTTATGAAGTGTTTAAAGGGAAAAAAACCAAAATTTTCTTACTTTAATGTATTTGGCTATAAGTGTTTTGTTTTGAAAAATGCAAATGATCGAACTGGAAAGTTTGAACAAAGATTAGATGAAGGAATTTTCCTTAACTACTCAACCTTAAACAAAACATATAGAGTTTTCAACAAGAAAACTCAATCTATAAAAGAATCTATAAACGTAAAGTTTCAAGACTCTATGCAGAATCAACTCGATCAGACTCAATTTGAAGAATTTGAACCTGCTCAAGACTTTACAAAGCCTACTTCCCCTAAAGTGATTCAAACTTCTGGAGATCAACAACAAGCATAACAAAAAGAATCAACCAAGCAGGATCGTAGACTCTCAGACCAACCAACAACTGGAAGCATAAGTCAAGTCATCATAAGGAACTCATCATTAGTAACATTGATAAAGGAATTCGCACCAAATCCAAAAGGCAAGAAGAGTCTAGTGCCTTAGCACTTGTTTCTGAGATAAAACCCAAAAGTGTAGAAGAAGCTCTGTTTGGTGAAAGCTGGATCGAAGCTACGCAAGAAGAGCTCAAACAATTCAGCATCAATGATGTTTGGGAGCTAATTCCTAAACCTAAAGGTAAGTCTATTATCGGGACTAAATGGGTTTTCAGGAACAAAGTGGACGAGAAAGGTAAAGTGGTCAAGAATAAAGCAAGACTCGTGGCCAAAGGATACACGCAAGAAGAATGGGATAGACTATGATGAGACCTATGCACTAGTAGCAAGGTTAGAAGCAATTAGATTATTGCTTGCTTTTGCTTGCTATAAAAATTTTAGGTTATTCCAAATGGACGTCAAAAATGCATTTCTCAATAAATTTATGCAAGAAGAAGTCTATGTGGAATAACCACTTGGATTTGAAGATCCAAAAAAGCTAGACTCAATCTACAAACTGAAAAAGGCCATGTATGGACCGAAGCAAGCAACTCGAGCCTGGTATGAAAAATTAAGTAAATTCCTAACTCAAAAAAAAAAAAAAAAAAAAAAAAAGAGGGTAATGATTTTCTACCGGTTCAAATTTATGATGTTGATATTATTTTTGAATCTCCTAATGAAAATCTATGCAATAAATTCTCTAAATGTATGCAGAATGAATTCGAGATGAGTATGATGGGTGAGTTAACTTTCTTTCTAGGATTGCGAGTTAAATAATCAAATAAATGTATATTTATTCATCAAGAGAAGTATGCAAAAGATCTCATCAAGAAATTTGAATTGCAAAATTGCAAAAAGACAAAGACACCAATGTCAAGTTCTTCGAAGCTGGATAAAGATTAAGGAGGAAAGAAAGTAGACTAGAAGCTTTACAAGAGTATTATTGGTTCACTTCTTTACCTTACTGCATCTAGACCTGACATTTTGTCTAGTGTTTGCATGTGTGCTAGATTCCAATCAGATCCCAAAGAATCTCATTTAAGTGTTGCAAAATGCATCATCAAATACGTTGCAACTACTCCAAAGCTAGGTTTGTGGTATCCCAAAGAATGAGACTTTACTCTCCTTGAATATTCAGACGCAAATTTAATAGGTTGTAAAGTTGTTAGAAAGAGTACTTCTAGTACTTGTCAACTGCTGGACAACAAGCTGGTGTCTTAGTTCTCAAGAAAGCAAAGTATTGTAGCTCTATCAATAGCGGAAAGAGCATGTAACTCTTGGGAGCCGTTGTTCTCAAATTTTGTGGATAAAGCAACAGCTAAAGGACTTTGGAATTGAAGAATTGTGCACCGAGATCAAATGTGACAACACCAAGTGCCATTAATCTTACGAAGAATCCAATTCTTCATTTAAGAGCAAAGCATATAGAAATTCGACACCATTTCATAAGAGATCATGTTTAAAATGGAGAAATTATGATTCAATTCATTGACTCGAAGAATCAGTTGACAGACATATTTACAAAGCCACTAGAGAAAAATCTATTTGAGTTTATTGGCACCAGACTAAATATTATATTCCCACCGATCAAAGTCTGAAGTTGGTCAGACTCATAATATCCAAAAATTACATATATAAGTCAATATCTTCTCATTGCAGTAATTTAATTTTAGCATAAAAATTTCGAACATGCATAATTGATTTTTGAATCATTATGTGCTTATTTTTAGAAATTATCTTTTTCGAATTTTTGAATTTTTGGCAGTTTTCATTTTCAAAAAAAGCTGTTTATTTTTTCCTTTGGGACTATTCGTATACCCCGTTTCACTTACTTTATATACCGTCGAAATACTTCTTCTCCATTTACGATTTCTCAAACCTTAGAATACATAATTCTCACCTTCTCATTTCTACTCTCAAGTTTGCTTTCCAAGTTTTCATCTTTTTCAAACAAACGAGTTCGAGAAATCTTCCTCAACTATGGAGATGTCTTTCCAAAGGAAATTGTCTCGGATCGCAAACAGGGGACCACAGAATATGCCAGAGGATCTTACTCATTTTGACTTGACTAAGGAAATAGATTCTCCACATCAACAACAACATCATTCTCCATAGCATGCCACTTAAATTCCTCCGCGCCAACTAGTGGAAGAGGAAGTCATGGAAGATGCCAAACCAATAAGGATATTGAAACCCTAGTTTATCTTTAAACTCTACAATCAATTGAAGTAGGGTGGTAGTGCCATGTCTTTTATTGATGAATTTTTGAAAGAAAGAGGATACAAGAATGAGTCTCAGTTTCTATGCAAATGGAAAGGTTAGGCATAGCACCTGAAGGAAAGGCAGATAGGACGCTTGCTAACTTTCCAAATGATCCCCGTTTTAGTTCTTTTAATAAGCCATAGGTGAAGGATGATGATGAGAGAATGTACGTGAATTTTCAGCCTAGAATGAGCATAGCTGCTGATGTACGTGGTGATGGAACGAATCTGTTTCATTCTAAATAGCACAAAAAGGTTTATTCGAATTTGCTGAAAAGAGGGGTGATGAACCCTCGATCTATGGATTTTGATTTCTTGGATTCTTTGAAGGTGAACCTGAGGGAGAAGCTAACTCTCCTTCAACTTGAAAAATTTTGCTCTGAAACTTCTATTGCATATGCTAAATTGACTGCATATTTCTATCCGAACTTGTCTTTTCTTGATGCGAATAGATTTTGTTTTATTGTGAGGGAAAAAGAGTACTCGTGGATGTGGACACATTGGCGGATGTTATTGGCGTGGAAAGAGAGAGTTTCCGACAAATTAATGTGATTGTTGGTCACGCAACAAGTTTTCTTGTGAAGGACAAACTATATAAGGGCGGCATTATCTATTCCAGAATTATTGCCTCCAATATTTTGCTGCACAAGATTGTGATCAATTGCATCCGACCAAAGTCAACCTCTAAGACAAATGTCTCTCGTTCTAAAGCAAAACTGATGTTTGCCATCAGTAATGGGATGAAGTTCTCACTGCCACACACAATCCTGATGCACATGTACAGGACCATCGTAAAGGATAAGGGACAACTCCCCTACTCAGCGCTTGTCACCAAATTGTTTAGACACTTTCAAATTCAGTTTCCAGTATCTCTCTGTGTTCGAACCATTGCTCCTATGGTTATAGGACTGAAGATGGTGTCAAAGATGAGAGTGAAGGAACTGAACAAAGCTTTGGAACGCTTGAAGGAGAAGTCCCCTAGCAAAACAAAACAAGACTTTGCTGCAAAGAAAATGAAAGGCAAGGAGCTTATGAGTGCACATATCAAGACGAGAAGAGCCCTTATCTTGCAAGATGAAGAGGATAAGGATGATCTCACTCTCTCTACATTTGCCTTGAAAAATCTTGAGAGTTTTGTTAGTTTTGAGCAGCCGCGGGACAGAGAGGAAAGACGAGAAGGAGAAAAGGAGTGGAGAAGTGAAGGAAGAGAAGCGACAAGAGAAGAAAGTGAAGAAAGAAGAGCAAAGAAAAGGGAAAGAGAAAGAGAAGAAACGGAAGCAAGAGAAGTAGAAGAGGGTCAAGATGACTCTTTTGAACTAATATTTGCAGTATCCTTATTAGAGGATTCTGAGAAAACTTGTAGTGGAATTGCAAGAGATAGAAGAGAAAAAGAACATCACTTAGGTGCTGATACTGAGAAGAAACAAGAAGAAAAATTCTTTTCTCCACTTGTAGATATGGAAACGGGAGGAGCTGCTGAGAAAATAGGTACTTCTTCTTCTCCTATTTTTACCAATGATGATGTTAGCAAATCTCCCGCCAATCCAAAGCATGTCTATGCCTCCCATTTGCCCGAAGCTGATGTTGAGGCATCATCTCCAAGTCTTGATATTCAAGTGGAAGTTCCCTCATCTATCAACACTCCTCAAACTGAACATGCTGAAGCTAATACACAAACAAACACTATTGCAGACTTTAAAAGGCTTCTAGAGCTCCTTGTGGAGATAAAAGCACAACAATATGGCATGGAGTGTGAAATTCAAATCCTCCAATTTGCATTGAAAGCTTCATCAATCTCTCTGCACGATTAGGTACAAGACCTTAAACTTCAAATTCAAGAGATTGCCAAGTCTCAAGATGTTGAGAAGGTGAAGGAGTCATTGCGAAAGCTAGAGAACACGTTTAATCGATGGAAGATTTCCAACTTGTTCGCATCCCTAAAAAGCCCTAATTTTATTGAACTTTTTCTCCTTCTATCACTTTTTGCTATTGACAAAAAGGGGGAGAATGTGTGCAAATTTAAACTTTTGATGCTGTTGGACTTTTGTTAACTTTTGTTTGATTGTTGTTTGACTGTTTTGTTAAACTTTTTGACGCTTGCAAATCAAGCTGTTGGTGATACGATTATGGTTGGATAGTTATGTCTTATCTTTTAAAATTAACATGATTTCTATGGTTGCAGAATCAATGCTATCCAAATCATAATCAACTTATTTTTATAAAATATCATGTATTGCTTAAGAGTTGTTTTGCAGGTCAAAAGTTCTCAAGTCTCGTAGGAAAGTTTTTTCATCATCAAAAAAGGGGAGATTGTTGGAGAAAATCCCTTAACTGTTTTGAAGTTGACAAAACATTTCCAAAATATAGTCTAAAGACTTCCAAACTTTAGTGTCAAAGTCTGAAGACCGTGAGACTTTAAGTTCAAAGTCTTCCCACACCGACGCTTTCCAAACTGAAAAATGAAGACTTATCCGGATGCGGTATTATCTTTATTTCTTCAAAGAATCGATTCGTATGATTTATGGATGACTTTATGGTTGGATATAGCACCTACATGATTGATTATCCTTATTGGAATCAATTCCGATAATCAAATCTTTTGGAAGGCAAGTAAACTTGGAAAGTTCTACGAGGTACGGACCCCTAAAGTGTCATAACTTGGCAGAAATGAACACTTAAGTACCATAACTTTCTAAATGTACACTTAAGTGCCAAAATCGAAGCAAAGTTAGATCACTTGAGTGTTAATCCAGCCAAAATCCGATTAAATTGCATACGTGGCATTTTTCCTGCGAAATGAGTGCAAAATAACACCGTTTTGCACGTTGACGTGGCCAAATAATATAAAAACGGCGTCATTTTGGGCTGACATGGTAAAAAAATAATATAAAAATTAATTAAATTTAGTTAAAATATTTTTAAAATAATTTTAATATTTAAAATATAAAAAAAGGGCCGGGGGAGGCGGCTAAATGCTCAACCCTCAGCCACCGCAGTCGCCGGGAAGGGCCGGCGACGGAGGGGGGAGGGTCGGCCAGGGTCGCCTGGCCCTGGCTAGGGGCTGGCGACCCCAACCAACCGACAGCAAGGGCTTGCAAGCCCTCGCCCTAGATTGGGGCAAGGGTTGCAGCCCTTGCCTAGATCCAGCCGCTAGGGGGTGAAGGAGGAGGAAGGAGAATGAAGGAAAATGGGGGGGGGGGGGGGGGTGGAAGGAGGAAGAGGGAGGCAGCGGCGGTGAGGGCTAGGGCCGTCGAGCCGGTGGCTCCAAAATGACCGGTGACGCCGGGGCCGTTGAGCCAATGGCTCCAGCCGACCGACGGCGAGAGCTAGGGCCGTCGAGCGCGACCCCGGCCGATCGGCGGTGAGAGCGGCGACCCTCATCCGAGATCCGGGGCGAGGGCACGCAGGCCCTCACCATCGATCGATTGGGGCCGCCGGCCCTCGACTCGAGCTCGACGGCCCCGCCGACCCTCCCCATCTTCCAACAACGACGGGGAGGCGGTGGCGGTGAGGGCTCGGCCCTCGGCCACCGCTACCTTCCTCCTCCGTTTTTTTTTTTAAATAATAATAATATTATTTTTTTTTGTTTTAAATTTAATTTAATTAATTTTTATATTATATTAAAATTCAAATTATGTCAAAACGACGTCATTTTGGCTGAATTAAGAGCTCTATTTTGGCCAACACCCGAAACGATGTCGTTTTTGAATGAATTAGAGCTAACTCAACTCTCCAAATGAGCCACCTCGCAAAAATATTAATATTGAATTGCCACATATGATTTTCGGCCGGCTTCGCTCGAGGTGACACTCAAGTGTCCCACTTTTCTTCAAATGTAGCACTTAAGCATACCTTTCGAAAGTTAAGACACTTAAGTGTCCCTTTGTGTCAACTTATGACACTTGTAGTGTTTTTATCCCGTACTTGTGGAAACCAATATCCTGATTGTATAAGCGAACAAGATTGACGGGCTTTCATCACAAATTATCAAACAACTCGAGATTTCCTTAATTGATTATGTCCAATAGGTAGATTGGAAGAATTTCTCAGGAAAGTGCCAACAATCACAAAGGCATGAAGAAATATTTAAGGCGAGACTCTTCAGTTGTTCGAAATAGTGCATGAAAAAAAAAAAAAAATTTCAAAGTCTACAACTTCCTAGTTCCTAGTTATCTCATTCACAGAGCTCAAAATTGTATACAAAATAGAAAAACTCATAGTGAGACTTTGTGAGAGACTAGTAGAGACTCTTCACTGTGAAGTCAAGATCGCAAGACTATATAATCTCTTTTGTTTCTTAATGGAATCCAGCTAGTAGACTATCGGTAGCGAGAGAGTAGACATAGGCTTGATCTAAGCCTAACTACTATAAATCTTGTGTTCTTATTCTCTTCCCTCAACTCATTTATTTTGATTCGTAGCTCTAATTAATTGTTTAAAGCTTAAACTCCTTGATTTTATTTGAAACTACTAAAGGTTGAAGTCATTCTTAGATTGTAATTTCCTATAAGCAAACTATTTCTACTGAACCTTGTGAAAATTTTTGTTAAACACCTATTTACCCCCCCTCTAGGTGTTATTACTAACCCTCTCAATGACTAGCCGAAGAAGAAGGGAAAATAAAAAAGAAAGAGAAAGAGAAAAAATAATTAAAAAATCAATTCTTTAAAAAAATAATTACAAATAATTAAAAAAATTGATTTTTTGTAAGATAAAAATTAAAAAAATTATTAAAAGGAATGCACGAAGGAAAATCATATCAGATTTTTCATACCCAATAGTGAAAAATCAAATCTAATTCCAAATTTCAAGCAAATACCAAAACATATTATTATTTTCTTAGAAAATGACTTCCTAAAAAAAATATTTTTCAAGAAAAATGGAGCCTTGATTTTTGAAGAAAATTATAAAAATTGTCCTCTAGATTTGAAATCTATTGAATGAAAGTGTTTTAGCAATATCATTTAAAAAAAAAAATCATAAGAAACAAGTGTTCCTAGATTTGAAAGTATTTTTTAGCAACATATATTTTTTTTAAATCACAAGAATGAGTTTTCCTAAATTAGGTTAAGTATGTAAGTAATATAGGTTGAGCCGGATATGAGTTAGGTATGAATAAAAAAATTTACATTATGTAAAAATGGGTCATAAACGGATTAATAGGTCAATTTGAGTTCAACCATTTATAAACTAACCCAAAAATGACCTAACCTACCCGTTTAATACATCTAGTTCCAAGTTATACCCAGGTTCCATCTGTATTATCAATCAAACGATTGCAGTAAATTATCTCGTTCAATGACCACAACTTACTGTTAATCCACTGGCCGTGGCTTATATTTAAACACACAAAGAATGTGAAATATTAAGAAGGTGAAAGTCTCGGTCATAAAATGGAAGTTCAAACTAGTGGTTCAAAATTATACACTCATCACTGGACCATGGAATATCATAGGATCATGTAGAGATATAGACTAGGAAGAACACCAAAATTTATTCTAGGTTCAAGTTCCACGTTCCACCTGTCTTGAACCTAGAACCTACTCATCGAAACAAATTTTCCAATTTTTGGAACCTGAATTCGAACAGATTCCTATTGATCTAATTCTTCGATTCCATATTCTACCCTAGAACCATGTTTATCCATATTCTCTAGGAAAAGGTACTAGATATAAAACAAGCTTTAAGATTAATCGGAAGTTGGGAAGTTTTTTATTTTATGAGTCTCAAATGTCATACTATTTTAATGTAATACTGACTTTAATGCCCCTAAATGTTTAGAGAACGCATTGTTGCATGTTGAAGAGTTCTTATAAGAAAATGTAATATTCGCGTCAATGGTTAGCTTATCGATCTTTCGCTTATCAAAGACTCTTTGTAACTATTTCAATTGTTAGGTTTTTTTACATTTTTTTACTTTACTTATTTATTAATTTTTTATTGTGCTAATTTATTTTTTTCAATTTTATATGAATTTTTTATCTATGTACCATATATATGTGAAGAGCTTAAAGTAGGTTAAATGGATGGGTACAGGTTTTCATAAATTGGGTTAATATTAATGTGTTTTGGTAATATGAATATGGTCGAGTAGAGGTCATAACATTTATATTGCATGAAAAATGGGTCAAACCATTTTTTACCCAATCCTGTAGGAGACTAATAATACAATCTAAAGGGGGTGAGTAGGTTATTATGGAAATATTGGCAATCTTTTCGGGAAATAACTGAAACTAAGTAAAGATCGAGTCAAGGTGATTTTCAAAACTCGTGAGTGTATTTTGTGCTTGTAAAAGTGATAAGAAAAAAAAAACAGTAGCACACAAAGATGTATAGTGATTTGGTTCTATCCCCAAGACTACGTCCACTCTCAAACTAACAGCCATGAGTTGGGCTAGATTATACCAGTAATCTACTAAAAAATTTACAATTGGCAAGTACTAATCCTTTTACACAATAGATCACACTATTAGATTTCAAATTATGCTCTTACTCTTATATACTTAATCTTTAGCACAATTACTCAAATAGTAAGAACATAACACTCAAAAAAAAGTTGAAAGACAACGTTTAGCTAAAGACATAGCATATAGCAGATTTTCGGTCTTTTGTATTACACGTGTCTCTCATTTGGCTTCAGGGATCTTCTGTTTTATACTCATCTTCAATCTATTCATTGGAGGTGAATTGGAGAAGAAAAGAGTTGTTAAATTACTGTTAATGCTGCTGTCTAGAGAGAGAACTTCCTATATAGTTCTTCCCCTGAATATCCGCAGACTATCTTAAAATAGCTTTTGTTGTTGTTCCTATGCTGCAGCTTATGATAGGCATGTCAAGCAACCCAATTTCTCAATTGTTGTTATCATCTAGATTCTTTGTTGCAGCTTATGATAGGCATGTCAAACAACCTAATTTCTCAATTCTTGTTATCATCTGGATTCTATTGATGCGCATATCCACTTTCACAATGAGAACCAACAAACATTATCAAATGAACGTTGTTGTCATAGTACTAGTTACCTAATGTGTACAACCTTGAATACAAACATCAACATTGGCTAATCTTTAGCTCCGTTGGTGCTGTTAGTGGAAAACCATATCGAGACATTTCGTGATCTTTCATCACCTAGATCACACCATGGTCATCACGTAAACTTTGATACTTGTCATGAACATTTGCATTTACCATAGTAAAAATCATACTAAGGATAGTTAAGAAATCATCATAATCATTTAAAAATGGTTCATCAACAAACCCGATCTACACATTTAACAACCCTAATCACATCTAATGGAGGCTATCACAGCATGTAGATATTAAATTACACTTTCATCAATAACATTTCATCAGGCCTGATGTGGGGTTGCCATCCTCCTCCATCATTCTTTTTGTAGATGACCAAAATTTGAGATCTTGATTTGCCCATCATTGCACATCATTTTGGAAACCGTCCCACGAGATTCTATTATGTAGATCGGACTGCACATAATGGGTGAATAACTTGATCAAAAGAATGCCTAGAGTCTAACTTCATGAAATGGACCTCATAGTGACGGAAAGGCAACCTATATGTGAATAAAATGCACATATAACTTATATGAATTGACCACCCAATTTTTTTTTTCATAAATGGTTAATACCACAAAAAAAAAAACCTAAATTGATACACCTATAACAAATTTACTCAAATCTAATTTATTGACCATCAAAATTTCCAAATTGTTATATCTGTTATGAATTTACCCTCAATTAGTTTCTGTTAAATTTTATTATCAAATTATTGAGTCGATAATGCATGTCAATTGACAAGTGTACCAATTTGCAATTTTACCATATGTTTATCACAGGTGTACTAGTTTGTGATTTTTCATGATTTTAATCCAATTTAACAAAATTAACGAAGGATAAATTTACTACAAATGTACCAGTTTGAAATTTTTCATAGTAAAAAAAAAGTTAATTTTAGGTAAACTTGTAATAGGTATACCAATTTGGAATTTGTGGTCAAAAAATTATTTTGAGTAAATTTATCACAGGTCTATCAATTTAAGATTTTTCGTTATATTAGCCCTTTTATATATGACCTGTATAACTAAAATATATTTACTCAAAATTAATTAATTTAAAATAGAAGACCGGGACTACATATTCTGTTGTTGCATTGAATTCATAAGCCAAGAAGAGTCTAGAAAGTACAACTCTTTTTGTTTTTCTTGTTCAACTTTTTAAATGTAATCTCGATGTGCTCGCCCCCATATTTTCTTGAATTTTTTTAGAGAAAATTTCAAATAAAAATATAAAAGTGATATCATTTTCTCAAAAAATGGTTCAAAGTAGATTTTATTTTAAATAAAAACCAGAAATGACCATGTTAGTGTCAAAAAAAAGGCCTAACCTCACCAACTAGCCAATATTTTTTTTTTCTTCGGTGGAAAAGAAAAATCCCCATTTATAGACAGCACACCTCGAATTCGGTCCGTCCCTATAACACAGATTTACCAATTGATCGATTTATTAACAAATTCTTGAATAACTCTATCAATTGTAGTCCTCAAACCTTTTCAGTGCAAGGGCTTCCTGCACAAATGAGGCCCTTGAACTAGTCTCCGATCTCTTTGCCCTTCCCACTTTTCACAAGCTAAGTGATCCAAAGCACCTCCGTCCCTAGAACAACCATTTCATTTACCTCTCCTTTGTTGTTCTCTCGGGACAAGGTAATTCCTCTGGATGATTTTGTGTCTCCACCCTCACATCCTGTGCATATTTGGACCTCAAAAAGTACTCGACTGGCCTAAAGGATTGTGGAGTTGCGTGATTTTTCATTGGTATATTGCATTCTTAACTTGATTGCGCATGTCTGCAATAGGTAATGGGAATTTCATAAGGAGGTTTTGCTATTTTTGAGAGATTTACTGTAATATATGAGCTCTTTAATAAAATAAAAGGAAAAGAAGAGTTTGAAAAGTCAAAAAAAGGGGGAGGCTGAAGAGAACCGTGGAAGCTTCGGCTGAGTATAAAAAAGAGAGAAAGAGGGAGAGAAAGAAGAGAATATCGGCGAAGCAGGGGAAACGCAAAACAGGGGAGAAGAGAGAAAGAAGAGAAAGGAAAAAGGGAAAAATTTTGGCGCGCACGTGACCCGGACGCCTCATCAAGCCGACTCAAGTGTGTTTTGCAAGGCCGGTAAGAAATTGAAGCTTTTAATCACTTGCTTGAAACAATTGCCGCAATTAGGGCTCGGAATTCGGATTTCATGGATAATTGTGTGGCGAAGCCCAATTTTTGAGTCGTTAAGCTGTAAATTTTTTAGAAATGGTACTTTGGGATGTTGTGAAGCTATAGCATCTTTCGGATCGTGATTTGAGCTTGCGGTTTGTTCGGAACGGAATTTTTAAGTTGGAGACGCAATCTGGTACTGTAGCGAACAGTGGCTTCGAGTCTCTTTTTTTGTTATTTCCGGTACTGTTTTGGAGCGGCCGAGTTGGGGTTGTTGTTGTACGTTAAGAGAGCTTTCTAAAGACTATAAGACGGCTTGAATCGGAATTTTGTGGAGGAAGTTATGGCATGACGAAGTTGGCGCATGGGCCGCGCCTAGCTGAAAATGATGGGTTTATGTTAAATTGTGAACTTTTGGGGCGCGTAGGTGTCGTTTATCGACTAATAGGCCTAGTATGGACGAGTCGTTATAAGAATATCATTTTTTACTCGGCTTTTTAATATTTTCCCGTTAATTGTTAGGAATCCGAATGCGTCGGTTCGTGTGAGCGACGTAGTTGATTTTTGGCTTTTCCCAGGTGAGTGACACTATTTCTTCTTTGTATTTTAAACTCATGTTTTGAGAAACATGGTGGATTAAATACTCTATGAGTTGATAAAAAGCATGTTTTGTTGCATAAAACAGGATCGAGCTATTACTGACATTTTTGTTGTTCGAAAAGAATTATATTTTGACATTGATTTGAATGATTGTGTGAGAAAGGGATTTGTGAAAATATTTGTGAAAGAATCTTGAAATGTTGTAGAAAATGTTTTGATATTTATATATATCAAATTTGGAGTTGTGGTATGATTTTCTTTCTGATGTTGGAAATACTGGATGTTGTGATTAGTGGTTGGTGCTCAATGTCTCTATGGACCCTGAGGGGTGTTGGTATGCGCATACTATTCTAGGATATCCTTGTGGGCCGAGCCACCGGCTAATAATATGTGGAGACCTTGCCAAGGGGGGAATCTTGGTCGTCTTGTCACGGGCGTTACGCGTGACCTTGGCTAGACATTTGAGCATGAATTGGTCAATGGAGTGGACCATTGATGTGTGATTTGAGTTTGGTCGATGGAATGTACCATCGATGTGATTTGATGAGATTAATCAATGGAATAGACCATTGATGCATGTTTTATGAGATTGACTAATGGATTGGACCATTGGTATTTTGGTATTTGAGTTATGATTATGTATTTGAGTTATGTTTTAAATGTGCATAGTGATTTCTCGATCCGCTTAGAAGAAATGTGTTACTCATCGAGCCGTGGTAGCTCACTCCTCTCATCTAATTGTTTTTCAGGTTCTTCACGAGTCACGAATAGGCGTGAGCGTTCGTTCGGGGAGGACTTTTTGGTGGAAATTTTGGGTATGGCTTATGCATAGTTCATAAGTTTATAAGTTAGTCTTTGTAGAAGGTTCACGTTTTGATGTTTGTGGATTATAGATATACTCGATATTGTAACCAAGTGCCCCTTTTTGTCAAATGTATATATGTTGATATCGGGTTGAATTTTTTGGTTACGTTGAGGCTGCGTCCTTTGGTAAAAGGACGGCCGTGTCATGTCCCTTTTTCTTGTGAATCGGGATGTGACATTTGTTGGTATCGAGCCTAGGTTTTGATTTGTTTGGGTAGATGTGGGACGATGTGAGATTGTGTGATAGATTTTTTTTTAACGCGTTAGCCTTTTAGATATTAAGTTGTAGCTCCGTTTTTGAATTCGGGTGATCATGCGTGACTCGGAGACACTTGCTTCGCTTCGTAGAAATAGTAAAGGCAAGCAAGTTGTAGCCCCGATGCTAGAGACACGCCTCAAGCTTCTCGAGGTGCGTCTCTAAGGAGGAGACGGGAGGATCGGCGTGATGAAAGTCCTAACTCGGATGAAGTCGGGAAGTTAACCAACGGTCGTTTCCCCGAGTGACTTTGAGCAAGCCATGATTCATTGGTATCGTCAAGCAAAGGAATTGAGTGGAGATGGAGCAACGGCTCATACACCTTTGCGCAATTCGAAAGGCGAAACCACCCACTTATGATGGGAAAGCGATCCTTTTGCAGCTGAGCAAGCAAAGGACTAGAAAGATTGAAGGGATCTTTGAAGCTGAAAGTGTTCCCCGAAGATAAGAAAGTTATTTTTGCTTCTCGATACTTAGAAGGCGAGCGAGCATTGGTGGGAGGGAATGAAGCCAGCTCTCGGAGATAGGGGTGGTGCTATAGCTTGGGAGGACTTTAAGCAAGCTTTCAATGCCCAATTCTTCCCGGTGTCATTTCAGACAAAAATGAAGAGTGATTTTATACACATATCTCAAGGCAACTCCACGGTTTTGGAGTATGCAGCCCGCTTTAATCGATGAGTAGATTTGCTGAGCAATATGTGTCTAATGAGCAAGATAAAGCTGATCACTTTCGTAGGGGGCTCCGGTATGAAATTGGTTCGGCACTCACACCTCTAGCATTGACATCTTATAAAGACGTGCTGGAACGAGCGATCGTAGTGGAACAAAAGATTCTAGAGCGAGATGTGCAAGGCGTACCTCAGCATAAGAAGTTGAGATTCACCGACTATCGGATAGTGGCGCTGGTGGCAGCGGAAAGAGGAAAGCTTTTAATCAGCCAGGAAAGCCCAGAATTCAGAATAATCCAGGCCCTTGTACTACATGTGGGAAACGACATAGCGGTCTTTGTTACCGCAAGAGAGGAGTATGTTTCTCTTGTGGAAAAATGGGACATATGGCACGTGATTGTCCAACACAGAAGAATGCCCCTGGAGATAGTAGAGTATGTTTTGTATGTGGACAACCTGGACATCTAGCCTATAATTGTTCTATGAGGAAGACCGCACCTTCAATTGATAAGCCACAAGAAGCCCAGCAAAGGCAAAGGATGACTGGAAAAGTTTTTACGATGACAGGAGAGGATGCAGCGGCTTCTAATACAGTTGTTGCAGGTAATATTTCTATTGCCTCACAACTTGCTTATGCATTGTTTGATCCCGGTGCCACGCATTCCTTTACTTCTATGAACTTTGCAAGGAAACTTGATATGTTGCCTGAGCTTCTAAAGTATGAATTGTGTATCGATACTCCCACCGGTGATTTCTTGATTGCTAATCG
Source organism: Eucalyptus cladocalyx (assembly GCA_017140615.1). Classification (NCBI taxonomy): domain Eukaryota; kingdom Viridiplantae; phylum Streptophyta; class Magnoliopsida; order Myrtales; family Myrtaceae; genus Eucalyptus; species Eucalyptus cladocalyx. The sequence goes on from CM029526.1 coordinate 35,748,005, forward strand.
TGTGTTCAAGAATTGTTTGTTGCGAATTGATGATGTACCATTGCTTGTGGATTTGGTGGAGTTAGATATACGAGATTTCGATGTTATTCTAGGGATGGATTGGTTATCAAAATATCGTGCCACTTGTCGATTGTTATTCAAAGAAAGTTATTTTTCGACCTCCAAATCAACCAGAATTCTCTTTTTCGGGAAGTTATGAAGGCACTTTTCCAAGGTTAATTTCAGCTATGCGAGCAAGAAAGCTTTTGAGAAATGGTTGTTACGGTTATTTGGCTTGTGTAAAAGATACAAGTAAGGAACCGGTAAAGCTAGAAAATGTTCCCGTTGTCGAGAATTTCCTGATGTATTTCCTGAAGATTTACCTGGCTTGCCTCCCGATAGAGAGATAGAGTTTTGCATCGATTTAATGCCTGGTACAACACCCATCTCTAAGACCCCATATCGGATGGCACCTTCGAATTGAGTGAATTGAAGACTCAATTGCAAGAGCTTTTGGATAAGGGTTTTATTAGGCCTAGTGTATCGCCTTGGGGAGCTCCTGTTCTATTTGTGAAGAAGAAAGACGGTAGTATGCGACTTTGCATAGATTATCGAGAACTTAACAAGGTGACGATCAAAAATAAATATCCTTTACCTCGAATAGATGATTTATTTGATCAACTTCAAGGGGCTCAAGTATTTTCTAAGATCGACCTCCGTTCGGGTATCATCGCTTGAAGATAAAAGTTGATGATGTGCCAAAGACCGCTTCCAGAACAAGGTATGGGCATTATGAATTCCTTGTCATGCCTTTTGGGTTAACGAATGCACCTGCGGCTTTCATGGATTTGATGAATAGGGTATTCAGGCAATTTCTTGACAAATTTATTGTGGTATTCATCGATGATATTTTGGTGTATTCGAGGAGTTTGGGAGAACATGAACAACACTTGAGAGTTGTTTTACAAACTTTGCGTGAAAAGAAGTTGTATGCTAAATTTAGTAAGTGTGCCTTCGGCTTGATCATATAGAATTCTGGGTCATGTAATATCAAAGGATGGTATCTCGGTTGATCCAAAGAAAGTTGAAGCAGTTGTTCAATGGAATCGCCCTACCAATGTCACGAGAGGTAAGAAGTTTTCTTGGGCTAGCAGGTTTATTACAGGAGATTTATAGAAGGGTTTTCTAAAATTGCCACCCACTTACTCGCCTAACACGTAAGGGAGTTAAATTTGTATGGTCGATCAATGTGAGCGCAGCTTCCAAAAGTTGAAGAGGCGATTGGTGTCGCTCCTATATTGACTTTGCCTTCGGGAATTGGTGGCTTTACAATTTATTGCGATGCATCTAAGGAAGGTTTAGGTTGTGTTCTTATGCAAGATGGTAAAGTTGTGGCATATGCCTCTAGACAATTGAAGGCTCATGAGAAGAACTATCCTACTCATGATCTAGAGTTGGCGGCGGTTGTGTTTGCATTAAAAATATGGCGGCACTACTTGTATGGTGAAAAATGTGAAGTCTTTACTGATCACAAGAGTTTGAAATATATTTTTACTCAAAAAGAACTTAACATGAGGCAGAGGAGATGGCTAGAACTTTTAAAGGATTATGATTTATCCATCAATTACCATCCAGGTAAAGCTAACGTGGTAGCCGATGCCTTGAGTCGAAAATCCTCTGGAAATATGGCAGCATTGCTCACTTCTCAAAAGCCTATTCTTGAAGATATGAGAAAGCTGGACCTGGAGGTTTTGGTCCATCGGCTTGGTGTTCAATTAGCTAATCTTCGAGTACAACCGACATTGATTGACAGAATCAAGGCTAGACAAAATAAAGATCCTCAATTGGAGAAGATCAAAGAAGGCGTAGAAGCTGGGAAACAAGATGACTTTAGTATCCATGTAGATGGGTCATTGAGGTTTCGTGGTCGATTATGTGTTCCCAATGATCCAGAATTGAAAAAGGAGATATTACAAGAAGCTCATAGCACTAGATTCTCTATTCATCCGGGGAGCACCAAGATGTACGGGGATTTGAGAGGAAATTTTTGGTGGATCAATATGAAGAAAGATATTGTGAAATTTGTCGACCAATGCCTAATTTGCCAGCAAGTGAAAATTGAGCATCAGAAACCAGGTGGCCAGCTACACCCACTTGAAGTACCTAAATGGAAGTGGGAGCATATTACCATGGATTTCATCGTCGGCTTACCGAGGACGCCTAGTGGTAAGAATGCCATATGGGTGATTGTTGATCGATTGACTAAATCTGCGCACTTTTTGTCTTATCGATTCGGTCTTTCACTTGAAGACATGGCGAAGCGATACGTCAATGAGATAGTGAGACTTCATGGAGTTCCAGTGAGTATTGTTTCCGATAGAGATCCCAGGTTTGTGTCCAACTTTTGGAAGAGTTTACAAAGGGCGTTAGGTACTCAACTCAACTTTAGCACAGCTTTTCATCCACAAACGGATGGCCAATCAGAAAGAACTATTCAGACATTAGAGGATATGCTACGATCTTGCGTTATTGACTTTGGTGGTTCGTGGGATGAACATTTACACTTGGCAGAGTTTTCATATAATAACAGCTATCATTCTAGTATTAAAATGGCTCCTTTTGAAGCTTTATATGGGCGTAAATGTAGGACTCCTGTTTGTTGGGATGATGTTGGTGAGAAAAGATTAACCGGCCCTGAATTCATACAACAATCAGAAGAGAAAATCAGACTTATTCGAGAGCGTTTGAAAACAACACAAAGCCGTCAGAAAAGTTATGCGGACCTTAAGAGGCGCAAAGTAGAATTTAATGTAGGAGACCATGTATTCTTGAAGGTTTCTCCTATGAAAGGCGTCATGAGATTTGGCACGCGTGGTAAATTAAGCCCAAGGTACGTGGGACCATTTTTGATATTAGAAAAGATTGGTGAAGTTGCTTATAAGCTAGCTTTACCTCCAGCATTATCCGGAGTCCATAATGTGTTTCATGTATCCTTATTACGGAAATATGTGCCAAATCCTGATCACGTATTGGATTTTACACCATTGAAGTTGAGAGAAAACTTAACGTACGAAGAGCAGCCCATCCGTATTATCGATAAAAAGGATCAAGTGTTGCGACGACGCACTATTCCTTATGTGAAAATCCAATGGCAAAATCACACGGAAAGAGAGGCCACTTGGGAACTCGAGGAAGAGGCAAGGCGCAAATACCTCGCTTGTTTCATGAATGAGGTGCTTGTAAATTTCGAGGACGAAATTTTTTTAGGAGGGGAGAATGTAATATATGAGCTCTTTAATAAAATAAAAGGAAAAGAAGAGTTTGAAAAGTCAAAAAAAGGGGGAGGCTGAAGAGAACCGTGGAAGCTTCGGCTGAGTATAAAAAAGAGAGAAAGAGGGAGAGAAAGAAGAGAATATCGGCAGAAGCAGGGGAAACGCAAAACAGGGGAGAAGAGAGAAAGAAGAGAAAGGAAAAAGGGAAAAATTTTGGCGCGCACGTGACCCGGACGCCTCATCAAGCCGACTCAAGTGTGTTTTGCAAGGCCGGTAAGAAATTGAAGCTTTTAATCACTTGCTTGAAACAATTGCCGCAATTAGGGCTCGGAATTCGGATTTCATGGATAATTGTGTGGCGAAGCCCAATTTTTGAGTCGTTAAGCTGTAAATTTTTTAGAAATGGTACTTTGGGATGTTGTGAAGCTATAGCATCTTTCGGATCGTGATTTGAGCTTGCGGTTTGTTCGGAACGGAATTTTTAAGTTGGAGACGCAATCTGGTACTGTAGCGAACAGTGGCTTCGAGTCTCTTTTTTTGTTATTTCCGGTACTGTTTTGGAGCGGCCGAGTTGGGGTTGTTGTTGTACGTTAAGAGAGCTTTCTAAAGACTATAAGACGGCTTGAATCGGAATTTTGTGGAGGAAGTTATGGCATGACGAAGTTGGCGCATGGGCCGCGCCTAGCTGAAAATGATGGGTTTATGTTAAATTGTGAACTTTTGGGGCGCGTAGGTGTCGTTTATCGACTAATAGGCCTAGTATGGACGAGTTATAAGAATATCATTTTTTACTCGGCTTTTTAATATTTTCCCGTTAATTGTTAGGAATCCGAATGCGTCGGTTCGTGTGAGCGACGTAGTTGATTTTTGGCTTTTCCCAGGTGAGTGACACTATTTCTTCTTTGTATTTTAAACTCATGTTTTGAGAAACATGGTGGATTAAATACTCTATGAGTTGATAAAAAGCATGTTTTGTTGCATAAAACAGGATCGAGCTATTACGACATTTTTGTTGTTCGAAAAGAATTATATTTTGACATTGATTTGAATGATTGTGTGAGAAAGGGATTTGTGAAAATATTTGTGAAAGAATCTTGAAATGTTGTAGAAAATGTTTTGATATTTATATATATCAAATTTGGAGTTGTGGTATGATTTTCTTTCTGATGTTGGAATTACTGGATGTTGTGATTAGTGGTTGGTGCTCAATGTCTCTATGGACCCTGAGGGGTGTTGGTATGCGCATACTATTCTAGGATATCCTTGTGGGCGAGCCACCGGCTAATAATATGTGGAGACCTTGCCAAGGGGGGAATCTTGGTCGTCTTGTCACGGGCGTTACGCGTGACCTTGGCTAGACATTTGAGCATGAATTGGTCAATGGAGTGGACCATTGATGTGTGATTTGAGTTTGGTCGATGGAATGTACCATCGATGTGATTTGATGAGATTAATCAATGGAATAGACCATTGATGCATGTTTTATGAGATTGACTAATGGATTGGACCATTGGTATTTTGGTATTTGAGTTATGATTATGTATTTGAGTTATGTTTTAAATGTGCATAGTGATTTCTCGATCCGCTTAGAAGAAATGTGTTACTCACTGAGCCGTGGTAGCTCACTCCTCTCATCTAATTGTTTTTCAGGTTCTTCAGCGAGTCACGAATAGGCGTGAGCGTTCGTTCGGGGAGGACTTTTTGGTGGAAATTTTGGGTATGGCTTATGCATAGTTCATAAGTTTATAAGTTAGTCTTTGTAGAAGGTTCACGTTTTGATGTTTGTGGATTATAGATATACTCTGATATTGTAACCAAGTGCCCCTTTTTGTCAAATGTATATATGTTGATATCGGGTTGAATTTTTTTGGTTACGTTGAGGCTGCGTCCTTTGGTAAAAAGGACGGCCGTGTCATGTCCCTTTTTCTTGTGAATCGGGATGTGACATTTACTATACAAGTAGATAACAAGACATTGAAAGTTACAACTGGATCCTAAAAATTGCGACTTGTGATATACTCCTGTGAGTCGGGATCAATTTTTTAGACATACCATAGTATCTGAGCTCATTTTGGGAGGTGCAATCACATGGAGAGAACGAGACGAACGAGACAGAAACGACAAATCTCAAAGTCGTCGCTCTCCTCCCACCCCGTGCAAATTAACTCATTACCTCGAACCTCTTTTCCAGTTCTGTAGTCGATGAAGGGTACATGGAGTCAAATCTTTTCACGGGAGATTGACCAGCCTGGGTACCTCCTTCGACATCGATTCCTGCAATGAGGATGCAGGATCCATTATAAATATTAGCAATCGCTGCAGACCAGACTATGAAACGAAAACAATGACTACATGCATAGGAACCAACAAGCATAAATTTTAGTGTGACAGATTCCATTACATTATTAAATTTACCACGCTTTACAAGGTAGCAGCATATGAAGAAAGTTTGTGGTCTTTAACCAATTGTCTTTGGGTGGTGCAACAATTTCCAGCTATTCTTCGGGCGCATGAAGACTGGGCTTGGCTTCTGCTGCCTCATATCTATCTCTCTAGAACCAGGATATCCTTCAGGTACACTTTCGTCTTCCTGTGAAAACTCGATGCAAAGAAAACTATTAGCAGGGTTTAGGTGGATTGAAACCGTCGAGTCTCATAGAGGACAGGTGAGTTTCGGAATTTTATATGAATGCAGTAAGAGGTTATCTGCAAATTATGGTCGGTATGGTGACTTGTTCTACTTTTCGCTAGCAACAATGATCGCATCAAGAAACCGTCGCCTTTTTGAAATGTTGCTGGAAGATAGCAGAACTTGTACAGATAGATTCTTTTATGGTTTGCGTTGGCAATCCGAGTCCGAGGTTACAATAGGATAAGTCAGCTAGCCGAAAGTACTTTTTTTAGTTGGGAGCAATGAAACCACAAACTTTGCGCCAAGATAAGCAATCTATTGCAGTGAAGCTGGTATTTTGATGCTCTGAATAGCATCAGAGTGAGTGAGAACGCAATGATGGATCCACTGATGGGAGCCTTGTATCCTTCTAACGGGTTCCGCTCAGACAATCTGTAATATATGCGCTAAAAAAAAGAAAAAGAAAGGGTTTGAAAAGTCAACAAAAGAATTGAAGGAAAGTGGAGGAAGCTTCGGCTGTGTTTTTAAAGAGAGGGAGAGAGAGAGAAGAGCACGGGCAGAAGCAGGGGAAAGAAAGAAACAGGGGAGAGGAGAGAAAGAAGAAAAAGGAAAAAGGGGAAAGGGAAAAAATTTTGACGTGCTCACGACCCAAACGCCTCACCAAGCCGACTCAACTCCATTTTATAACGCCGCAGGGCCTTTAATCATCTACTTGAAGCAATTGCCGTAATTAGAGCTCAAAATTCGGATTTCTTGGATATTTGTATGGAAAAGCCTGATTTTTGAGTCATTGAGCTGCATATTTTTGTAGAAATGGTACTTTGGGATGTTGAAAAGTTATAGCATCTTAAGGAACTTGATTTGAGCTTACGGTTTGTTCGGAATTGAATTTTAAAGTTGGGGACACATTTTATAACTATAGCGAACAATAGCTTTGAGCCTTTTTTTTTTTTTTTAGGTAATGTTTTGGGGCGGCTGAGTTGGGGTTATTATTGTACATTAAGAGAGCTTTCTAATGACTATAAGATAGCTTGGAACGGAGTTTTGTAAAGGAAGTTATGGTGCAACGAAGTTGGCGCATGAGCTGCGCCTAGTGGAATACAATGGGTTTCCACTAATTACTAACTTTCATGGCACATAGATGTCATTATATCGACAAATAGGCCTAGTATAGACGAGCTGTTATGAGAATATCCTTTTTACTCAGCCTTTTCGATGAGACCATCGCGGAAGAAAGTTCACGAGACATTGTCCTCAACCTGATAAGAAGAGCCCAGCCGTATCTCTTCATCCACGGTGTTATCAACGGGAAGCACAATGCCCCATTCTTCGTCACTCGGTTTCAGGATGCTTTGCATCACTTCTCTTCTCTATTCGACATGCTTGATACTATAATACCCCGCGAAAACCAGGAGAGGATGCTGATCGAGAAGGTAATGTTGGGGAGGGAGGCGTTGAATACGATAGCCAGTGAGGGATGGGAGAGAGTGGAGAGACCGGAATCGTACAAGCAGTGGCAATTACGCAACATGAGGGCCGGGTTTGTGCAGGTGCCCTTAAGCAGGAGGCTAGCACAGTTAGTATTTAATAAGATAGCTTCGTGCTACCACAAAGATTTCAACGTAGACGAAGTCGGCGAGTGGCTGTTGCTAGGATGAAAGGGACGGTTTCTTTACGCCTTTTCTACTTGGAAACCGGCATAGCGAGATCGATACGTGCGCATGGTTGAAGGAGCAAAAATGAGGTCGTCACTAACAGCGGCTGTCAAAAATCAGAAGATGACCGGGCATGTCGGAATCCCCTCATGATTCTCCTCAAAATGTTTACACCTGGGTTTTTTCCCAGGTATGAGCTTTGCCAATGTTCTGATTGGCTTGATTGCATTGATTGAATGGTTGAATTGATGAAACCGACACCCATGGGTACTGGCCGTAGGCGACCAGAAGAGGCGGCGACCAAATGGAGCCCTGGTGGTTTTAGGCCAATGTCCAAGCCAGCCTTAATTCTTGTAATAGTTTATCTTAGAATAATTCCAATTAGCGTAGTTTAGACGTTGATAGCCTCATTAGCATATGCTTTGTTAAATAAAATCAATTTGACTTCGCCTCACATTCAAATAAACAATTAGAATTGTTTAGCTTAGATTTCACCTTCTTCTTTTTTTCGGTCGGAGATTTCACCTTATTCAATTGATTAGAATTAAGCTTGCCTAAGCTCAAGTAGCAAGATTATGAGGGTTCATGTCTCGAGACTCAATAATAGAGCTTTGTATAACTCTTTACCCAACAAGTAGTGGGTTGTTTTCAGTTCAACAGTTCTCGCACCTAGGTAGATGTATTTCAATTACTCGGGTGTTTAATTATTACACCATCATTTCAATATATTGACTGTCAATTTCCTTTTCTAAAATAGGATAATATTATATTAGAATTTTAATGAACTTCCTTCGAAAAACATCTGTATAGTCACCTTGAGACTAATGGGATTATAAATGGTAATCAAGAGTAATTTGTCACTTAGATTACACACTGTCAAGTTAGTTACCTAAAAGGTTCTAATAGAAAAATTAGCATAAGCAAGTCCCCGTCCCTCTTTAGTTGGGTAAAAATTGAGACCCTTACATCTCGATTGGGTTCTAGCTAACCCCCAAAGATGGCTAGTAGCAACTTCTAAAAATATTTAAGTGGCTAAGAACTTTAAAATGAAATCTCGTGCATGTGAGGTATAAGTTTGGAAGAGCACGCGCTCTTAATTTTGATGTACCGTTTTGCGGTGTTATCATTCGGTGGGCCATTTAAGACTGTCACTTGTATGTACCATTCTAACCATCTTTTGAGCAAATACCTCTAAAGCTATTCGCCGAGAGTGGCCCCTCGAGGGGTAGGTCACAAGAGGCTCCACTCTCATAGCTGGTACATATTTCGACCTCAAAAAACCTTCGACTAGCCTAAAGAATTGTGGAGTTGCTTGATTTTTCATTTGGTATATTGTGTTCTCACCTTGATTGAGCATGCCCGCAATGGGTAATGGGAATTTCGTTAGAAGGTTTTGCTATTTTTGAGAGATTTACCATAGATGTAGATAGCAAGAGTTAATAAAAGTTACAAAGGCGTCCTAAATATTGCGCCTTATGTTATGGTCCTGTGATTCTGGATCAACTTTTTTAGACATAACATAGTGTCTTGGGTTCATTTTGGCAGGTCCATTCACATGGAGAGAACGAGAAATAAACGACAGATTTTGAAGCGGTCCTCTCCTCCCACCTGGTGCAAAATCAGTCTTTACCTTGCTCCTCTTTTCCAGTTCTGCAGCCAATGAAAGAGCATATGGAGTGAAATATTTTCGCGGGAGATTGACCGGGTGGGGGGAACTTTTTTATTTTGACATTGATACCCGCAATGAGGATGCCCTATCCATTATAATATTAGTAATCGCTGCAGACCAGACTTCGAAAAGAAAACAGTAACTTTGTTCATGTGCTTTTCTTTCCAAAGTATATACGTACGAATCAACACATAATATTTTAGTGCGACAGATTCTATTACATTAATCAATTTTCCACGCTTGACAGGGTGGTCAGCATGTGAAGAAAATTTATGGTCTTTAAATAATTTTCCGTGGGTAGTGAAAGTAATTGCTGCCGTTCTTCAGGCGCACGAAGACTGGGCTTGGCTTCTGCTGCCTCATATTTCTCTCTTCAGAACCGGGATATCCTTCAGGTATGCTTTCGATCTTCCTGTCAAAACTAGATGCAAACAAAATTATTAGCAGAGATTAGGTGGATTGAAGTCATCTACTATCATAGAGGACATGTGAGTTTGAGAATTTTATGTGGATGCGGTAGAAGGGTATCTGCAGATTATCATTGGTTTGGTTACTTGATCTACTGTCACTGACAACAACGATCGGCATAAAGAAACCGTCGCCTTTTCAAACATTAATGGAAAATATCAGAACTTCTGCAGATTGATTCTTTTAGGGTTTGGGTTGGCAATCGGAGTCTGAGGTTACAATAGGATAAGTCAGCTAGCCGAGAATTTTTTTTTATTTTTCAGAAGGGAGCAACGAAACCACGAACTTTGGGCTAAGATAACCGGTCTATTGCAGCGAAGCTGGTATTTTCATGCTCTATTGCCGTCAGAGTGAGTGAGAAAGCAACGATGGATCCACTGATGGGAGCCTTGTATCCTTCTGATGGGTTCCAATCGGACGATCAGTCAATATCTGCTGTTGTAGATCGTTGTTTAGTTTCTAGACCAACTTTTCAAAGCGCACCCAACACATGTGGAGACATGCATCATTTGGTTGATGTTGCCCCATTTTCAAATGATTGTCATGATACACTGGATACTGAAGAGACCGAATTCTCTGATGCAGTCTTCGAATACATAAGTCGCATACTCATGGAAGAAGATATAGAAGAGAAGACATGCATGCTTCAAGAGTCTTTGGATCTATTGTCAGCTGAAAAATCCTTTTATGAGGTCCTCGGCAAAAAGTACCCGCCTTCACCTGAGCCAAGTCGCACGAATTGCAGCACCTACAATGACAAACACTCGAATGACAGTCTCTTAGATAGCACTAGATATACTAGCACTATCGGCAGTAGCAAAACCGGATCCTCTGCCAATATTGGTCGGGTTCAAAATCCAAGCAATTATGTTACAATGAGTTTTGAAAAAGATATTCGTCCAGCGGCATTTCAACCTAATCGAGGAGGTAATGCACAGAGGCTTGACTTGTGGGGTGAGAGCCAATTCGTTCGGCAGTTTAGGATGGGGATTGAGGAATCCAGCAAGTTTCTTCCTAATCAAGCACCTACCAAACTTCTACCTCTGAAACCGAATAGAAAGATTGACAAAAGGGACTGCCTCGGTGCATCGAAGAGAAAAGAGAGTCTCCATAGGGAGGAAGGAAACATGGAAGAGAGAAGTAGCAAGCAGGCTTTTGTTCATGAAGAATCCATACTTCGCTCGGATGCTTTCGACATCGTTCTACTTAATGGCCAAGGGGAGGGCCTGGCGCATCTTATGAATCTCCGTGCATCGTTGAAGAATGGAGCCAACGAAATTGAACACAAGATCCAAGAGCCCAAAGCGGGCAGAGGCCGCAGCAAGAAGAAAAGAGGGAAAGTGGAGGTAGTCGATGTGAGGACGCTCCTCATCCAATGTGCACAAGCCGTGGCATCAAATGATCATAGAAGCGCGAATGCTCTGCTGAATGAGATCAGGAAACACGCCTCGCCTTTTGGCAATGGGACCCAGAGACTCGCTCACTACTTCGCTAATGGTCTTGAAGCGCGGTTGGCCGGCACAGGCAGCCAGATATATAGAGGCCTCGTCAATAGGAAAACAACAGCAGCTGATATGCTGAATGCGTACCAACTGTACCTTGCAGCTTGTCCATTCCAAAGATATTCTAACGCGGTCCCGGTCTATACGATATTAGATACAGTAGCAGATAAGATGAAGATTCACGTCATCGATTTCGGCATTCTTTATGGATTCCGATGGCCCACTCTGATTGAGCGCCTTTCCCAGAGACCTTGTGTACCGAAGCTCCGGATCACCGGTATAGACCTGCCTCAACCTGGATTCAGGCCCGCAGAAAGAGTCAAGGAAACGGGTCAGCGCTTGGCAAATTACGCTGAAAGTTTCAACGTGCCGTTTGAGTACAGCGCCATTGCGAAGAGGTGGGAGTTCATTGAACTAGAGGAACTCAAGATCGATAGGGACGAATTGACTATAGTCAACTGCATGTTCAGGTTCGAGAACTTGTTCGACGAGACCATCGCGGAAGAAAGTTCACGAGACATTGTCCTCAACCTGATAAGAAGAGCCCAGCCGGATCTCTTCATCCACGGTGTTACCAACGGGACCCACAATGCCCCGTTCTTCGTCACTCGGTTTCGGGAGGCTTTGCATCACTTCTCTTCTCTATTCGACATGCTTGACACTATAGTACCCCGCGAAAACCAGGAGAGGATGCTGATCGAGAAGGATATGCTGGGGAGGGAGGCGTTGAATACGATAGCCTGTGAGGGATGGGAGAGAGTGGAGAGACCGGAGTCGTACAAGCAGTGGCAATTACGCAACATGAGGGCCGGGTTTGTGCAGGTGCCCCTAGGCAGGAGGGTAGCGCAGTTCGTGATCAACAATATCGCTTCACGCTACCACAAAGATTTCGTCGTAGATGAAGTCAGCAAGTGGCTGTTGATAGGATGGAAGGGACGGTTTCTATACGCCTTTTCTACTTGGAAACTGGCATAGCGAGATTTATATGTGCACATAGTTGAAGGAGCAAAAATGAGGTCGTCGCTAACAGCAGCTGTAAATCAGAAGATGACCCGGGATGTCGGAATCCCCTCATGATTCTCCTCAGCATGTTTATACCTGGGCTTTACCAGATGAGTGAATGGTTTTTATTGAACCCCTTGTTTAACACATTTTGTCACTACCATCTAATCTCTGTGTCCTTTTGAGTGGCAATTCATTCACGTCTCATTTTTTCGGCGTGGAAGAAGCATTGTTTTGATCATGTAATACCATATGAATGTTACTAAAGGATAATTGAATCCACCACCTGAACAGTTTCCCGACACATCAGTTGTTCACATAGGTATATATCCATGTGTAGGGTAAACATAGCTGAAATTCCAAATATCTCATACTCTATATACATTTTTGACAAAGCCGCCTAAAACCGCTATTCCAAAGTAGATGTTCAGGCTCAAAAAGGAAATTGTTTTCACAAACCCACCGGTCACATATAGGGCCGCATTTCGTGACTCAGATTTAATAGGCCAAATTCGTAGTGGATAACTCTCTTTTTTATTTTTTTTGTAAAATAAGCTAAATTGGGTTGAGAAAAAATTAAACTCAAAAAAATAGGTCATAATTGATTTGTTTTTGGTCGAAATAAACCAATATTTTAACTCTGTTTTTCTAGAGCCCATGTCAGTCGCTCACCACGAATACGCACTACCTAACCCAAGTAACTTGCAGCTTGCTTCCAGTTCTATATCTAGACACTCAAATCCAAGTTCTCGTCGCTCACGCTGTGGCACAGCAGACCTTTCGCTCGCAATCCGTGCTCATCTGTTTCCGGCGTCGCTGGCTTTGCGCCCCTGCGGCGAGTAATGTTGTTTTTGAGCGTTCTGGTTTCTGTCATAGTCTATATGCTCCTCGACCGCTCCTTTACAGTTGGAATTTTGTGGCCTCGAGGGGGGCACGAATCCTGAATTAATTAGGTTGATACCATGAGTATATCTGGACAAGCTCTGAACAGAGAGCACCATGTGTCATGTATGTGCTTCTGTGATCTCTTCGTTCGTTCGTGGATTATTCACTGTCCGTCGTCTTCGCATCATCTCTGATTAACCCAAAACGGGGTCAAGTGTTTTTTGAGTATCAATCTGTTTGATCGCAATCTCGTCTTCTGCAAAATCGTAATCATTCTTTGCTGCAATTACACAGAAGTGTCAATGCGTATGGTTTCCGTTAATTTTATGGAATCCATGGTTTGGGTTTGAACTTGTTTGAGGGCTTGCTTCATTACAGGAATGGGTGTTAATTATAAAGTTTCTAGTCTCTGTCTCTTGCTGATTTTTTCCGTCCCTCTTGATTCATGTGAATTGTGTAATGTTGTCCTGTAGTTGTGACGATGTCCTGGTTGCCGCGTTGGTGTTTGGTTCCTCTGTTTGGCCCTGGTCAACCATTAGATTGGGAAAAAAAATATACTCGTCCCAAGACGAATATATTTTTTTCCAATGTAACAAAAACAAGTGATTTCGTCTGGTCCCGGTTCCAAGACCAGCTAGTCTGGTCCACGGTCCCAAAAACCGGGAACCGTTCCTCCTGGTCCGGTTCTCAATTTTTGGGTGAAACCCGATGTTGGCCGGGTCCACCTTCATGTGGGGCCCAGCCAACATTAAAAAAACAAAAAAAAGAACAAAAAGAAGTGGAGTTGTGTACGTGGGGTGTGGGCCCGAAAAAGTGACGAGAGAGAGTAAACAAAAAACTGCACAAAGGAGAAAGAGAAGAGAGGAAGAGCGTTGCAACTTTGCGACTTTGATTCGAAGGCCAAATATTATTGGAATCGGCTCAAATTTCAGTATGTTGTTCGTGAGACCAAAGACTACGAGTTGATGGTTTTTTTTCGTTGAGAACCGTCTCCTAATTCTCCAGTTAAGCGATTAAGGTTTTTAACTGCTCCAAACTTGTTTGTCTACCATGTGGTGAGAAGAAGATGATTGTAATGTTGATGTTGAGACTACAGTGTGTGACTGAGAAAGAATACTTTGTGTATCCTACTATTCTTGGTGATTAGTGGATATTGAGGGCGGTCCGTGGTTTTTCCCGCATCGGATTTTCCACGTTAAATCATTGGTGTCGTTATTTGCTTTGTCTACTTATTATTTCGGCGTTATATCTGCATTTTGTGAGGTTATATATATTGCTGATTGTTGCTGGGGTTAAGAAATTTTTAGTTTATATAGCTCCGGGGGAGAAATTAATCCTGAATTGCGTTTGGCTGTGGTGAATTGTTGTACCCGAGTTCTCCCCAACACCCGACACCTCTAGTACAAATTAACTCCTTGTCTCAAACCTCTGATCCAGTTTTGCAGTCGATGAAGAGCATTTGGAGTCAAATCTTTTCACGGAAGATTGACCAGGCGAGGTACCTCCCTTACTTCGACGTCGATTCCTGCTTATAAAATATTAGCGATCGCTGCAGGCCAGTCTATGAAACGAAAACAATGACTTTGTCCATGTGTTTTCCAGTCTTAAGTGCATGCATAAGAACCAAGGCACGTAATATTTTAGTGTGATAGATTCCATGTGTTTTCCGGTCTAAGTACATGCATAGGAACCAACACACATAATATTTTGTTTCTTTTTCTTTTTCTTTCTTTCTTTCTTTCTTTCTCTCTCTCTCTGTTCTTTTTCCTCTCTCCCGAAAGCTCTCTGCCTCTGTGTCTCTGCTGAAGCTTCCACCTTTTTTCCTCTTCTATTACCTTTCGCTTGTCAACCACTTATTTTACACATGAAGACTGGGCTGGGCTTCTGCTGCCTCATCTCTCTTTCTCTCTAGAACCAGGATATCCTTCAGGTACACTTTCGATCTTCCTGTGAAAACTCGATGCCAAGAAAACTATTAGCAGGGTTAGGTGGATTGAAGTCGTCGACTCTCATAGAGGACAGGTGAGTTTCGGAATCTTATATGAATGCAGTAAGAGGTTATCTGCAAATTATGGTTGGTATGGTGACTTGATCTACTTTTCGCTAGCAACAATGATCGCATCAAGAAACCGTCGCCTTTTTGCAACGTTGCTGGAAGATAGCAGAAATTGTGCAGATTGATTCTTTTATGGTTTGCGTTGGCAATCCGAGTCCGAGGTTACAATAGGATAAGTCAGCTAGCCGAAAATACTTTTTTTAGTTGGGAGCAATGAAACCACAGACTTTGTGCCAAGATAAGCAATCTGTTGCAGTGAAGCTGGTATTTTCATGCTCTGATAGCATCGGAGTGAGAACGCAACGATGGATCCACTGATGGGAGCCTTGTATCCTTCGAACGGTTCCGCTCAGACAATCAGTCAATATCTGCCGTTGTAGATAATTGTTTAGTTTCTAGACCAACTTTTGAAAGCGCACCCGACAGATGTGGAGAGATGGATCATTTGGTTGATGTTGCGCCATTTTCAAATGATTGTCGTGATGTACCATACACCGAAGAGACTGGATTCTCCGATGCAGTCTTTGATTACATAAGTCGCATACTCATGGAAGAAGATATAGAAGAGAAGACATGCATGCTTCAAGATTCTTTGGATCTATTGTCAGCTGAAAAATCCTTTTATGAGGTCCTTGGCAAAAAGTACCCGCCTTCACCTGAGCCAAATCGCATGAATTGCATCACCTACAATGACAAACACACAAATGACAGTCTCTTAGACAGCACTAGATATACTAGCACTATCGGCAGTAGGAAAAACGGACACTATGCCAACATTGGTTGGGTTCAAAATCGAAGCAATTATGGTACAATAAGTTTTGAAAAAGATATTAGTCCAGCGGTGTTTCAACCTAATCGACCGGGTAATGCACAGAGGCTTGACTTGTGTGGTGAGAGCCAATTAATTCGGCAGTTTAGGATGGGGGTCGAGGAATCCAGCAAGTTTCTTCCTAATCAAGCAAGTACCGAACTTCTACATCAGGAACCAAACGGAAAGATTGACAAAGCAGACTGCTTCGGTGCATTGAAGAGAAAAGAGAGTCTCCATAGGGAGGAAGGAAACATGGAAGAGAGAAGTAGCAAGCAGGCTTTTGTTCATGAAGAATCCGAACTTCGCTCAGATGCTTTCGATGTCGTTCTACTTAGTGGCCAAGGGGAGGGCCTGGCGCGTCTTATGAATCTCTGTGCATCGTTGAAGCACAGAGTGAATGAAATCGCACACAAGATTGAAGAGCCCAAAGGTGGCAGAGGTCGCGTCAAGAAGAAGAGAGGGAAAGTGGAGGTAGTCGATGTGAGGACACTCCTCATCCAATGTGCACAAGCCGTGGCATCAAATGATCATAAGAGCGCGAATGCTCTGCTGATTGAGATCAGGAAACACGCCTCGCCTTTTGGCAATGGGAACCAGAGACTCGCTTACTACTTCGCTAATAGTCTTGAGGGACGGTTGGCCGGCACAGGGAGCCAGATATGTAGAGGCATCGCCAATAGGAAAACAACAGCAGCTGATATGCTGAATGCGCACCACCTGTACCTTGCAGCTTGTCCATTCCATAGATATTCTATTGCCATGTCGAACATGACGGTATTAGATAGAGTGGCGGATAAGATGAGGATTCACATCATTGATTTCGGCATTCATTATGGATTCCAATGGCCCTCTCTGATTCAAAGCCTTTCCCAGAGACCTTGTCCAACGAAGCTCCGGATCACCGGTATAGAGTTGCCTCAACCCGGATTCAGGCCCGCAGAAAGAGTCAAGGAAACTGGTCAGCGCTTGGCAAATTACGCTGAAAGTTTCAACGTGCCGTTTGAGTACAACGCCATTGCGAAGAGGTGGGAGTTCATTAAACTAGAAGAACTCAAGATCGATAGGGATGAAGTGACTATAATCAACTGCATGTTCAGGTTCAAGAACTTGTTCGACGAGACCATCACGGAAGAAAGTTCACGAGACGTAGAATGTTCACGAGACATTGTCCTCAACCTGATAAGAAGAGCCCAGCCGGATCTCTTCATCCACGGTGTTATCAACGCGAACCACAATGCCCCATTCTTCGTCACTCGGTTTCGGGAGGCTTCGCATCACTTCTCTTCTCTATTCGACATGCTTGACACTATAATACCCCGAGAAAACCAGGAGAGGATGCTGATCGAGAAGGAAATGTTGGGGAGGCAAGCGTTGAATACGATAGCCTGTGAGGGATGGGAGAGAGTGGAGAGACCGGAGTCGTACAAGCAGTGGCAATTACGCAACATGAGGGCCGGGTTTGTGCAGGTGCCCTTGAGCAGGAGGCTAGCGCAGTTCGTATTTAACGAGATGGCTTCGCACTACCACAAAGATTTCGTCGTAGACGAAGTTGGCAAGTGGCTGTTGCTAGGATGGAAGGGACGGTTTCTATTCGCCTTTTCTACTTGGAAACCGGCATAGCCAGATCGATATGTGCGCATCGTCGAAGGAGCGAAAAAGAAGCCGTCGCTAACAGCAGCTGTCAAAAATCAGACCAGGGGTGTCGAAATCCCCCTCATGATTCTCCTCAGCATGTTTATGCCTGGGTCTTTACCAGATGAGTGAATGGTTTTTATTTGAAAATCCCCTTGTTTAACACGTCATGTCATTACCATGTTAAACGCAAATTGCGCAACCCCAAGATCTCCATAATCAGAACAAGAACATGCATAATTGAGTAGAAAGATTAATGTACCTGTTTTGAGATCCATCAAACATAAAGCGGAAGTAGAAAAAGGATTACCCACATATATCAAGGGGATCCACGCATCAAGTACTTCTCATCTATTGCCCCGTATCACTTGCTCAATAAAGCGGCCCCCTCACGTTTAGTGTTAGATAAACGCCCATTAGGTGAGGATACATGTGAGAATTAGGGTTAGAGGAGAGACTTAAGCACTATTTATAGAGTTTCCAGCCAGTCCCCCTCATTACGGGCCAAGCTCAACTCAGCCCACACTAGCCGGCCCATATTAGACTAATTAAGATACCTTTTATCTCTCTTTAGAACACTATTTATAGAGTTTCCAGCCAGTCCCCCTCATTACGGGCCAGGCTCAACTCAGCCCACACTAGCCGGCCCATATTAGACTAATTAAGATACATTTTATCTCTCTTTAGACTAACTATATTTTACGATAACCGTAAAAACAGTAAATTACAATATTAATTAATTTAGTCCACATTGGAAAAACTCTTCCATTCTCCCACTTGGACTATATTAATTGAAATCGTACCATATGTGCGCACATTTGATCGAGAGATAATTCTTAATAGTCAATCCTATCCCATAAAGTCTTAAACACCGAATCATGGCGGTAACTGCGTGTATACACACAGAGCCTTCCATTGTCACGAATGTTCTCAACTTTATTGATATGGATTCAATATAGTGTGTAATGTGTCAAAATGGATAACATCTCTCATAGAGATCCCATTTGTCAGTCACCATTCTCTTACCTTAGGTGTCACAAAAACTTGTGCCACAAGAGAATGTTTTATGGTTCCAATGAACCCACATATGTCTTGTCATTATGGTTAACATTTCTTTATGTATCACAAGACATATGCACAAGGCTAATAACCGGATGCCCGGATGCCTCTAACCTTCACTCAAGGTCTATACAATCCCTTAAGACTTTATCAATATGTATTCAACATAATAACAATACATTCAAAATATTTTATTGAATGCAAAAGTTGATACATATCAAACCGTTACTAAGTGTAACGAACCACAGATGTGAACTTTATCAAAGTAAAGCCAAAATAGCTCCCACTAAATAACAGTATCCGAAGATACTCCTTGGCCCATGTTAACAATATGTTACTAAAATACACATGTGCATAGGCCTTTAGTTAGTGGATGTACAACCACAACATCTGTGAAAATATGTTATATTATAAGTCACATTTCTGTACCGTTTCTTTATGGTCAAAAATATCTTACCACCATATCTTTAGACCCCTTGAGACCTCTGTAGTAAATAAATAATACTACAAATTTGTTATCTCAATACAACCGTATGGGTATATCCATCAAGTTAAAACGATTAATTCCGTCATGAGGTTTTGGAGCCTAATAACCCAAGTAACAACCTAAAATAATGTTACTAACACTGCATACATAGTAGAAGATAACAAAGAACTTTATTTACTGCACTTCCTACTAACATAAATCTGTATTCCGTTATTGATTACATGTCATCGAACAGCCAGCAAAGTTTACATCTAAATACTCTACTAACTACAAAAATTGAACATGTCTATAAATTAGCATATAATCTCTTGTCTTCTTTAAGTACCTTAAAACCTTCTTGACAGCAACCCAGTGATCATGTCCTGAAGTTGACCGATATCTGCCTAGAAGTCCCGTCATAAAGACAACATTTAGTCTAGTGCAAATTCGAGCATATATTATACTTTTAAGTGCACTGACATAAGGTACACCATTTAATTAGATTTTATCAATATCTAAATAAGGACAATGTGATAGATTTAGTCCATCATCCTTAACAACATAAGCAATTCCTGGCTTGCAATGATGTATATTGAATATTTCCAATATACAATCAGCAAATGTCCTCCGAGAAAATCTAATATAATATGGCAAAAACAATCCTTAACAAATGATATAAGATATCTCAATGTCACAACTTGTAAGCAAAACATCATGTACATAAAGTATGAGAAAAAAATAAATTTCCTCCCACTGACCTTACAGTATATTGAATTACTTTGTTCTCAACTGAACAAAATAATAACACTATGAAACTTTAATAATATTGTCTGGAAACTTGCTTAAGATCATGAATTAGAACTTTTCAGTCTACACACAAGTTTACTTGAATCTGCTGCAAAATCATCTAGTTACACAATATATATTTTGTATCTATTTGGCGTAACTTTTTATCAAGATAAATTATTAATGCCACGTTCACTCTGAAAGAATATTTAAAGAAATAATTATTTCTTCACTATAAACAATACACCCCTCTTTCAGAGTTAAAACTTTAATTACCAATTTGGCTTTAAATTCCACAATATTTCTTTGAAATTCTTTTAATTTTGTACGCCAATTTGCAACTAATGAACTTGTAATCTTTAGGCAAGTAAGTTAGTTTCCAAACACTATGATGTTTCATAAATTGTATATCGCATTTTATATCATATAATCACATACTTGATTGAGAATAAGAAACGACATTTATAAATATGTCATTACATCAACCATATAGTGGATATTGTAATCATGCTCTCACAAATAGACTATATAGTCTAACGGTATAACTGATCGTCTTTCCTTAACAAATCTCCTTAATAAAGCTGCAACCACTTCATTCTGCACTTGAGAGGTTTAAGAAATTTCATTATAAACTATATCAAGAATAATACCTTGAACCTCAACAAGTTTAGTTTATGGTATAGGAGATTCCATAATTATCTATATAGGTAAAGACAAAACATAGTAACCCCCATCATACTATTATCTTTAATAGTCTGAGAGCAGTTATCCTCTACAATTACGTCAATTTTTAAAAACTTTAGAGTATGTGATTTCATAATTCTTGTACCTTCTTTAGGGTCATAAAATCAATACCCCTTTTGTATATGAAAAAAAAAATTTCATAATATCAGCCCACAAAAGACTAGATAAATTAGTCTTACTAATCATACTCACACCATGTTCAATATGGTGCATTTATGCCTTTCGACCAAATCTTTTTGTCAGAATTTTCAGGTATAGTAATTAAATTACCACCCCAGAATCTACGAAGTATTTGACAAATGACCCTTTAAGCTATTTCGCATTGTCATACTTGCCAAAATACTAACGGCCACTGTTAAACCTGACAACCTTTTAAGACATTTATCTCGGTCATTTTCCTTAAATAAATAAAAAACTTTTAGAAACAACATTTTAATCATATACGAGATGTATATGTCATTAGGACTTAAACACAATCTTTGCAGATGTGTCCTAATTTCAATATCAGACAAGACATAATTTTAAGTAACTAAGGCTTCCATCATCTTATAGCAGTGCAATCCGCAGGCAAACTTCTTTTCAAGTATTCCAGAATGGAACGCTTCATGGACAGTAAGCAAATTCAATTGCTCTTTTCTCAAGCAACAAATCATATGTCCACAACTTAAAATTTGAAGTAATAAAAACCTCAATGATAACGGAATTATCATTTACAGAAAAGGTGACTGAAAAACAAGCAGTATATAATTAGCATCATGTAAGCATTGTGTAACTTGACGTACAAGTACACATCCAGAGAGTTACATGCAAAGTCACATAATCACCTTTGGGCAAAATACATGACATGCAATTGTACACTCCCCACATGATAAGGGTTATGAGAATATGTTCCAATTCTTCGTGAATTCATCACCTTTTGGCATATGAATCACTAGAATTAGTCACTCCTCCACCACACTATCATGTATCCCTCCATGAACTAATACACAATCACCTCATTTGGGAGTATGATTACGCATTAGACCAGGAGACATCTCAATCATCATACGAAACCGAAATTTCTCAAACCCAATCAAGTGTGCCACTTTGGCGGTCACTACTCAATTGAATAATTGAAATTCTCTCATACCAGAGATATAAGCTTTACTCCTCACATACACCATATATATGTGATTTTAACTTTAGTGATAGGGGCATTATATCACCAAAATCACATATCATGATAATTACATTGCTTTATTCATTAATAAAAAATTAATCATATATATATTGATCACAGTAACACAAGAAACTTCTCATAATAGAAAATAAAACATCTCTTATGCACCATAATTACATATTACCATAATAACATAAAAAGAATAATGATCTATAATATCTCTCACAAATTAACATCAATAGTAATACAGGGTACACCAAATCGACAAGCTTGACAGCTGATCCATTATCACTCATGAGTTCATAAGGCAAAAATGACTCCAAGGCCAACAACTGATTTATTAATCAATTGTAGGTAACAAATATCATTACTTCAACTAGTGGCCTATTAATTGAGTCAAACCAGAGAACCAAATACCTAAAATTTAACAGTAGATACTATTGCTCTGCATAAATGTTGTCATACTCCTTAACCATAAAAAATATTCAACTTGATAGACATTAACAAGTGACCAGATGAGTTCATGTACAATATGCAGTAACTTAATTGACATGCATTACCCATATTTAGCAGATGTGTTAATCAGTACAGTTTGGTCACGAGTCCTTAAGTCGTCTATCATTCAAAGATTACAAGTGTGTAAAGGAGTATACTTGAGTAACAAAAGTTTCATAATATTTATTGTTTCTCATCAGCTCAATACATAGCTCAAATATAATCTCATATAAATTGTATCTCATTAAGCCAGCTTCAGTTCACAATAAAGTTTGATTTTTATTGATGAATCACACATTTTTATTATGTGATAACATACTAATAACCCATCACCTATATTTCCAAAATCACAGAAAACATAAGAAAAATACGCAAAAATACACTAAAAATACACGTATTTAGGATTTCATATGCAATTTCACATTAATAAAACCATCAAACATATAAAATAAATATACCACAAGATAGGAAATCGTCATACGAGTCCAACGCCGCCAACCAAGCGCCA
Organism: Eucalyptus cladocalyx; assembly: GCA_017140615.1. Lineage (NCBI taxonomy): Eukaryota > Viridiplantae > Streptophyta > Magnoliopsida > Myrtales > Myrtaceae > Eucalyptus > Eucalyptus cladocalyx. The sequence goes on from CM029526.1 coordinate 35,770,785, forward strand.
AAATAAGCCTCTACGCGCCCGCACGCGCCGCCTGAGTGCGCAACGCGTGGGGCTCACGTGCAGCGTGCGTTCGACGCCCACGCGGCGCGTGGGGGCGCATGCAACATCCCCCGGCGACGCGCCGCCAACCCTCTTGCTCGTCTCGTCTCCCCCAATCCAAATTTGTGATTTAATTTAATTTTCATTGAACAAAAAGTCTCGAAAATCACAAATTATGGCAAAATCAGTACCAATTAGGGCTAATCCATACAAATTATGGTAGATTCGTACAAATTATGGTAAATCCGTAAAAATTAGGACAAAACCAATTACGTTCGAGTTCTAGAGTTATAGTTGCTCTGATACCACATGTTAAACGCAAATTGCGCAACCCCAAGATCTCCATAATCATAACAAGAACATGCATAATTGAATAGAAAGATTAACGCACCTGTTTTGGGATCCATCGAATATAAAGCGGAAACAGAAAAAGGATTACCCACATATATCAAAGGGATCCACGCATCAAGTCATTCTCCTCTATTGCCCTCCGTATCACTGGCTCAATGAGGCGGCCCCCTCATGTTTACCGTTAGATAAACGCCCCTTAGGTGAGGATACATGTGAGAATTAGGGTTAGAGGAGAGACTTGAGCACTATTTATAGAGTTTCCAGCCAGTCCCCCTCATTACGGGCCAGGTTCAACTCGGCCCACACTAGCCAGCCCATATTAGACTAATTAAGAAACTTTCTATCTCTCTTTAGACCAACCATGTTTTACGATAATCGTAAAAATAGTAAATTACAATATCAATTAATTTAGTCCACATTAGAAAAACTCTTACATACCAATCTAATCTCAATGCCCTTTTGAGTGGCAATTCATTCACGTCTTATATTTCCGGCATGGAAGTAGTATTGTTTTGATCGTGTAATATCATATGATTGTTACTAAAGAATAATTGAATCAAGTATCTGAACAGTTTCCAGGCATAACAGCTGTTCACATAGTTACATATCCATGTCGAGGATAAACATAGCTGAAATTCCAAAGATCTCATATATCAAGTGCATTTTTGACAAATACATCTAAAACTACTATTTCAAAATGGACAGGTTGGGCTCAAAATGGAAATTGCTTTCACAAACTCACCGGCCAAATCCAGGGCCGCATTTCGTGACTTACATTTAATGGGCCAAATTTGTAATGGATAACCCTTTTCTTTTCTTTTTTGTGAAATAAGTAAAATCGGGTTGAGAAAAAAATTAAACTCGAAAGAAAAGGTCATAAGTGAATTTTTTTTTGGTCAAAATAAACAAATATTTTAATTATGTTTTTCTAAAGCCCACGTCAGTCGCCCGCTACGAATACGCACGACCTAACCCAAATAAATTGCAGCTTGCTTCCAGTTCCGTATCTGGACGGTCAAATCCAAGTTCTCGTCGCTCACGCTGTCGCACAGCAGAACTTTTGCTCACAATTGGTGCTCATCAGTTTCCGGCGTCACTGGCTTTGCGCTCCTGCGGCGAGTAATGTTGTTTTTGAGCGTTCCGATTTCTGTCATAGTCTACAGGGAAAATTTCAAATAAGGACTTAAAGTAAAGCCGTTTTCTCAAATAAGGGTCCAGAGTAGACTTTGTCTTAAAAAGGGGTCTAAAGTTGCTAACTTTGTCTCAAATGAGGGCCCCAACTCATTGGCTAGCCGAATTTTCGCCGTTGGATTTATTCTGGCAATTAGAGCATGGGCAATTTTGTCCAAAAATTTTAACCGGATGAAAAATAGGAAAATCAAAGATCCCAAATCAAATTTTAGAGCTCTTCACAAATTTTCTTTCTTTCCAATGTTTCTCTTCAATTCTCGGTGCATATTCACTCTGTAAATTTTGCTCCTAGCCAAATCTAAGAGAATCGTCTTTGCTCTTGAATTCTCTCTAAAAAAATTTCTCTCAATTAAATCAGAAAGATTGCAAATTGATTTTGTCCAAAACATTCTCTTTTGATCCAAATTAAAGAAGTTAGGGTTGTTCTGACTTGAATCCTCTCCCCTCTATGTCCCGAGCCTATCCTTGGCCTCCTTTGCCACTCCTCCAGGTTTCTCTCAGCTTGATAGAAATGACGGTTTCTCCAGAAGAAAAGGTGAAAACAGGCTTGAAAGGAAATCTATGAAGGAAAGAGAAGGTGTGTTTAACACTGGGCTTTTGTAATACAATTGCAACCGAGCTCATATTGATTTTGATGTTTGCTTTGAACCAGTTCAGTTTATAACTTGAATTGAAAAATTCATTTGCTTTCCGAAGAAAACCAAAACCAACTTTTTTTTTTTTTTTTTTTGCAAAGCCTCTTGTTGAAGAATTCTTTTGCTAACCGAAGCATCTTGAATGCAAGAGTTTTTTTGGTACAGTTAGGATCACTCAAACACACATGGTTTACCACTTCGAAGAAGTACTAGAGGAGTGTCAATTTCATTAAATTTCAGCATCCTCTAATTTGCTTCGTTTCAACCGAGGTTAGTTTATTATATTGGCGCATCTGGTTCTTTGTTCGTCCAAGAAAAGGCCATTGCAGTTTGTTCAAGCAACATGTCAACAAGGTCTAAGCATATTGTGGAATACCACACCGACAAAGAGCGAAGACGGTGATGGTAGGAGGATTTTCCTTTAGTGCTTGCTTGTTCGATTAGATTTGTGGGTGCATTTTGTCCCATTTTAATCAATGCATGTGAGTTGCATTTTGTAATGGTGAGTGGTATCCACTGTGCGTTTTCTTATTAGATTTGTTGCCATCGTAATCTCCACATGTCGGTTGTGGTCCGTGTTTAGCAATTTTACTGCTTTCGATTTTTTTTTTTTTTGATATATATATTTAGTTGTTAACAACCAATCTACTGATTCGTTGGAATTGCAAATCTTCTGTTTTTATCTCCACCGATTAAAGACCTAAAGAAGCTGTCATAACTAATTATATTTGATCGACCAATTGATTTTTTGGCATTTGGTGCGATTTTATTTACAAGTAGGACAGAAGGGTTGGATGATTGCACTATTGGCTTTTAAGGATTGCTTATTCAATTTATTATTTTACCTTTATATGCTTTAGATATCAATATGATGATTATCCTTGTTCTATTGGTTGATGCCTACTAAACTTGTCGACAAATGTAAAACTTTTGCTGCTAAATAGTTAGTCTCTCGTAGCAAACAATGTCAATTGTTACTTGATTTATAGCCATCATTTACCAGCAAGCATTCAAAAGATAATCCATTTATTTTCTATAGAATTAATAGATGAGCTTTTGTTTGTTGGAAGCATGGAAGAGACCACTTAATACAGGTTGATATGTTATCTTTTGTTGCTTCCTTCGCAATTAAGGCTATACTAATGGCTATATTAAACATTTTCCTTTGGTAATTCTATTTAGTAACTCATCAATCTAGTAGACTTGTGTCCATAGCAAAAAACTTATCTTTATCATCTTGGATTTGCATAACTGAATTTATACTTGTCAAGGGAATATATCAACTATGAAGAAGGGAAACTTATTGACATTATTTTTCATTCATTTTGCATTAGGTGGGGGATGTGAAGAAGTGAACTATTCTATTTCTGATATTGGGAGTGTTGAAGTTGCTGAAGAAGATCGATTTACCTTAATTGATCTTGATGAGTTATACAAAAGAAACGTAAGCTATGTTAAGGGTGATTGTTTAACGGACGGGATATGGATGTTGGAGACAACAGCTCGTATGTTGATGCATTAGTTGATAATGTAGATTTCTTAAATATAAGTTGCCAAAATGAGTATACGTATCCTGAGTTTAATGCTGAGATTGATATGGAGAACCCTGTCTTCAAGTTGGGAATGTGCTTTAGTAATGCTAAGGAGTTTAGAGAGGCTATTAGGAACTATGCCATCAAAAATGGGAGACAAGTGAGGTTCACTAAGAGTGCACAAAATAAGTTGAGGGTAGTATGTTCCGAGGGATGTGATTGGCTCATATATGCTTCTAAAGTGCAGGGGAAGCATACTTTACAAGTGAAAACCTTCAACCCCGTACACACTTGTAATAGAGTGCTATGCGTTCCTCAAGTGAGCACAAAATGGCTAGCGAACAAGTATTGTGATAGGTTGAGGAATAATCCTACATGGCCAGGTGCTTCAATGAAGGAAACAATAGAATCTATGAATGTTTTAAAGTTGTTGAGGTCCATGGTCTACAGAGCTAGGGCTTTAGCAATGACTATGATCATAGGGAATGAGGAGGAGCAATTTGGGATGCTTAGGAGCTATTGTCAAGCACTTCTTGATGCCAACTCAGGATCCACATGTGTTATCAAGACTGAGCAATGTCAAGATCAATTCAAATTTAGAGGAGTTTATATTTGTCTAGATGCATTGAGGAGGGGCTTTCTAGAAGGATGTAGACACTTTGTGGGGTTTGATGGTTGTCATTTGTCATCAGGCTACAAAGGTATACTTCTAGCAGCTGTGGGCATAGATGCTAATAATTAGATGTATCCATTTGCATGGGTAGTTGTGGGATAAGAAACATACAAGACATGGCACTGGTTTATTAGTATGATTGCAGAAGACTTAGGAATTACAGACCCTGCAAATTCAAAATATTGGACTTTCTTATGTGATAAGCAGAAGGGATTGGTGCAAGCTCTAGCAAATATAATGCTTGAAGCTGAACATAGATTTTGCTTAAGGCATCTTTATGAGAACTTTAGGCTGCATCACAAAGGACTGGAACTTAAAAATTGGTTTGGAAGGCTGCAATGGCAACTAGGGTATGTGATTTTAACTTGGCAATGGAAGATTTAGAGGCGCTTAATGAGAAAGCATATGATTGGTTGTCCCGCAGGCCTCCAAAGTGCAATGGAGCAAGTCTCACTTCAGGACAAGCTCAAAATGTGACATTTCTTTGAATAACTAGTGTGAGAGCTTTAACAAAAGCATCATTGATGCTAGGGACAAACCTATCATCACAATGCTTGAAGCAATACGAGTGCAATTCATGGAGAGGATTCAAAAGCAAAGAGATGGGATGACTCCTTACACTGGTGTGATCTGTCCTAACATCAAAAAATTATTGGATCTTCAAAAAAATATTCAGCATCATGGATCCTTGCTTGGAATGGGGAAGATGAGTTTGAATTGAGTGGGCCATATGGAGACAAGACGGTCGTTAATATTAGACATAAAACTTGTAGCTGTAGAAGATGGGACATTAGTGGAATCCCTTGTTGTCATGCCATGGTGGCTCTTGTACACATTAGGGAACAACCTGAAAAATGGGTTCATACATGCTTCGTTAAGGAAAAATTTATGCAAACTTATAGCCATGTTGTGCATGCTGTAGATTCCAAGGACACATGGCCTGCTCGAGAGCCATTACTCCCCCCGATGTGCCTAAGCAAGTTGGTCGAAAGAAGAAACAAAGAATGAAGTCGTGAATGAAACGGTTGACAACAATTTGAAGAGAAGGAAGGAGAAAATTGTGCAAGAGCCTATTGGAACGAAGTTGAAGAGACAAAATACAACAATTACTTGTGGAAAATGTGGTGGGTTAGGCCATAATAGGAATCATTGCAAAAATTCATTAATAACATCAACACCAACATAGTAGCAGTAGCAGCATCTATAGCAACATCATGCCCAACAACTTCTACATCTGCCTCATGCTCACACGATGTGGTCAAAAGAACTCCCTCAATCCCATCAGCATCACAATCTGAGACAATTGAACTACTTGCTTCATTTTTTGGCAACATTTCAAGCTCATTTTCATCCATGGAAAGAGAGAAGATGCAGGTTTCAATTTGCCATTGACTTTGTCCTAAAACTATTCTTAATTGCACTTGACTTTCTCTTGACTACATTGTTGTTTTTATTGAACTGTAGGTAAAGAGAAGGATGTAAGGAATCTCAACATGAAAGTGGTGGAATGTGAGCAAATTTTTGAGATGCAAGAGTAACAAGGCCAACAAACAAATTCTTTTTTTTTTTTTTTTTTAACTGTTAGTTTATGTTTGGAAGATTTCTTACACCGGAAGGTTTCTCTTTTTCATTGAATATGGCCTGGTTGAAGTTTAACTTATGTCATTTTTTTTTGCTTAGCCTTCTTTTGAGTTATGGTTGTTGTGGTATGCTGAGTTGACAAGAGTTGTTTATATTGCCATTTGGAGTTGAGTTGTGCCTCCTTTTCTGCTACTTCCTTCATGGTGCTATGACACATCATGAAAGCTATGCTTGGACATGCACAAACACGAGGCTTTTATGCCCCCGCTTTGTTCCATCTTTCTTTAGTATCGATCTTAGTGCAATCCGCCTAACGCACCAACCGCTCGACGAAATTCCCACATGGGGTTTCCAGTTTTATTCGCACAATAAACTCCAATCTTGAAGTTGAAGATCGTTTGAGCAATCTCGTTTTAGTCCAGTTGATTTGGCCGTTCGTTTTCTCGTCTCGTGTAAACCATGTCCCCGTGTTGCCCTCACCATGTGAACTCTCAATCGGATGTTCACTGAAGTTGTATTCTATATATTGTAGTTTGAAAATTTTTTGCAGCGAACCATGGTACTAGATTTCACAATAACATAATACCCAAGAATCTTCAGCATGGTCAGCACGAAAAGCTCTTTCCTGCATTTGGAACTAATCTATTCTTGAAGAAGACGAGCACCGATATTAAACAGACCCAAGTTGACCTGATGAAGGACTTGATTTAGAGATTGAAGAAGAAGTAGGAGGAGATACTGATATTGTTTGGGAACAAGACGAGATTCAAGTAACATCATCGCTTTTCAAATGAAGGATTCCTTAGAACCTGGGAAGTTAAGCAGAGAAAGAGCTCTTCTGCTCCCACTTCCTTATAAACTTAGACCTTTGGGAGTCCCACGCCGAAAAAACATGTGAGCGGCAAAGACGAAGAAAATGTGTGCGGGAGCGAGAGCAAGAGCAAAGAGGATTGCTCATCTTTTGGGAGCGAACGATGAGGACCTTGATGGAAAGTACATTGCTGGAGAGATCATGTTTGAGTTCCCGAACAAGATGGTGTGCCACGCGGACTTCTTCTCCCTCAACCGCCCAATCGCTGCCCTCACTGTCGACAACAACCTCATGCACGGAGAGATGTACTTTGTCCTTCCGCTCAATGGCTTCCCGAGCCACAGCACGGCCATTAAAATGAACAAATGAATGGGTTTGTGTTTGCGAGAGAGAGTGAGAGAGACGTGAACGGAGGAGATGAGAGATTGAGGGTTTTGGATTGCAAATACACAAGCTTCTCCCTAATTCAGTTGGGATAAATTATACAGAGAGAACTAGTACTGAGAATTGAGGAGGAACGTGGAAAAGAAAGAAAATCTGTGAAGAGCCCTAAAATTTGATTTGGGATCTTTGATTTTCCTATTTTTCACCCGGTTAAAATTTTTGGACAAAATTGCCCATGATCTAATCGTCAGAATAAATCCACCGGCGAAAATTCGGCTAGCTGATGAGTTGGGCCCTTATTTGAGACGGAATTAACAACTTTAGACCCCTTTTTGAAACAAGGTCTACTCTAAACCCTTATTTGAAAAAACGGCTCCACTTTAAGTTTTTATTTGAAATTTTCCCTAGTCTACATGCTCCTCAATCGCTCCTTCACAGTTGTGGCCTCGAGGGGGGCACGAGTCCTGATTGAATTAGGTTGGTAACATAAGTATATCAGCACAAGCTATGAACAGTGAGCACCATGTGTCCTGTATGTGCTTCTGTGATCTCTTCGTTCGTTCATGGATTATTCACCGTCGTATTCACATCATCTCTGATTAACCCAAAACGGTGTCAAGTGTGTTTGAGTATCAGTTTGGCTGATAGCAATCTCGTCTTCTGCTAAATCCTAACCACTCTTTGCTGCAATTACGGGAAGTGTCGATGCATATGGTTTCTGTTAATTTTATGGAATTCTGGTTTGGGTTTGAACTTGTTTTAGGCTTGCTTCATTACAGGAATGGGTGTTAATTATAAAGTTTCTTGTCTCTATCTCTTGCTTATTATGTCCGTCTTGATTCATGTGAATTGTGCAATGTTTTCCTGTAGTAGTGACGATGTTCTGGTTGTCGCGTTGGAGTTTGGTTCCTCTGTTTGGCCCTAATCAACCTTTAGATTAGGAAATTACAAAAAGGCATCAAGCCTCCCTCCTGGAACGTGCTCCATTTTCATGGAAGCCATTTGGTTCTTGTCGTCGAGATTGGACTCCTCACCCATCTCCCTCACGGTGAGCAAACTTTAACATTGTTCTTTCATGAGCAGTACAAGGATGCTAAGAACATGAGCTTAAAACTGTTGAAGATCGTCGCAACCTACCTCTCGGAGGAAGGAACAAGTTTAGGGGTATTATCTAAATGATGAACCTAAACACATCTTTAGGCACAGACTCTTCCAAACCCATACTTCAGGTGACATTGAGATATTTTTATGAATTTTACAAAAATGAGTCGTCACTAACTTATTAGGGTCGGCTAGAAATTAAGTAAAATATTAGGAGTGTATCTCACTTCCTACGGAACCAAGCAATCTAGGGTTGGGCACTTAAATACACTAATTGATTAATTAGTGCCATTTCAATGCCTAATCTTGTTTATTTTTAAAGAAAATATTTTTGTCAAGCAATTTGGATTAATTTTAGGCATATCTGCTAACACGTGAGGTGATCATTGCGAGTGTGCAATAATTAAAATAACAATTAGTAACCAATGAAAGAGTTTAAATGAATTGCATGGTAGAGAAAATATTTAATATTAAGGAAATGATAAATATTAATCTTAACTAGACTAAAATGGATCAAAATAGCCAAAGCATGCGAACAAGGACAATTATCTTTGAGAACAAATGAAACCCTAAGGGAGAGCCCTAAAGGTTTACTCAATTTCTTAGCACAACTTTAAAGTTAGGAAACTTCCATTTTTTTTAGAAAACAGTTCACAAAGTCTTTTTGTAAAATTTTTGAAAAGAAATTTTCAATTTCCTGACATTTTTCAATTTTTTTAATTTTCTAATTTCTCTTCTTCTTTTTCAAAACTCGAATTTTCAATATTTTCTGAAATTTTTTTGAATTTTTTAATATTTTCTGAAAATTGGTGAACTTTCGGAAAAACTTTTGAATTTATATTATTTTTTCAAATTTTTTTTAAATTTTAAATTTTTTTCTTTTTTTTTTTTTTTTTTTTTTTTTTTTTTTTTTCTTTTCCTGTTTTGTCCTATTCACTGCACCCCCCTTTTCAGCGACTCCTATTCCCGAAGCCACTTTTTCTCTTTTTCTCTTTTTTTTTAATTATTTATTTTCTTTTCTTTTCCTTTTATTTTTCTTTTGCCTTTTGGTCTTCTTCTTCTTCGTGCGTTCTCTGCACGCCCGACGCTCCTTCTTCCCGAAGACCCCTTCACCGCACCAACACCTTCGACCGAGATTTGCCGCCGCCGGCCCCCTTCGTCTCTCCCGAGCGCCTCCTTCACACCGCCGTCCGCCCTCACTCCTTGCGAGAGTCGCGATCCGCCACCGTCCATCACCGGAACGGAGGACACAAAACACACCACGTACGCGCAAGCGACCGTGACGAAGGAAAGAAGCGAGGAATAGCGACAGTAACGTATAAAAACCAACAGAATACGATTTCAGGGAGACTAACGTGACTTGCATGGGTATCACAGAGACATTTCATCGAACAACACCGACCGGGCCGGAGGCAAACGATAACTCGACGGGACCTCAAAACGCGACTGAGATAAACATAGACAAACAAGCAGGGTCCAGAGGCAACGACGCGCAGCACCGCCGAGGTCGGGACTCGAGCGGACGGAAGAACTGCGAGCGCCCGATCCGGCGAGCTCAAGAACAGGGTAACATGGAGCGCGCCAGTGCGCTTGGGTGACGGGCCCTACTCGGCTCGACGGCGGCGGCGGCCAGCAGGGCGAATTCGAGAAGGATCGAACCGTGGCCGGCTGCCCTGGCGTCGTCGAGACGAGATCCTCGGGTCAAAGGGGTGCTGAACTCAGGAAACAAAAAAAGAAAAAGAAAAAGACTTACCGGAAATATGGACTTCGGGAAGCCGGGTCTCGAGCGCGGCCAAGCTTCCCTCTTGCTTTCCACTCTCGATTTCTCTCTGCCTTCCCCCAATCTCCCCCTTTTTTTTCAGCCCTTTTCCTCTCACACGTCCCTCTCCTTCTCCCCTTTCCTTCTCTCTCTGCTGCCTTTTTCTTTCCCTCTGCCCTATGCTCTGCTGCTCTCTGTTTTTCTCCTCTTTCTCCTCCTTTTTTTTCTCTCTGACGTTGCTGTTTTTTCCTTTCCTTTTGCTGCAGGCTCCACGCGCAAAGACCCAGAGTAATCAGGTCCAGGTAGGTAGGATCTAGATATGGACCATGTACCCGACCTTATTTATATTAGACCTGTACCCAACCTATCATGTTTTTCCTATTCAGTTCCAGGATCAACCTGTTTATATTGGAACCTATTTTGCGCAGCAACCTCACAACCTGTTTTGCATAAAAACCGCGAGGACTAACGATTAAAAATACTGTCAATCGAAATGCTAATGACTCTCATTCTTATCCAAAAGTTCCTAAGTATCACCATGCACGCTTTCAAACCAGCAGAACAATCGATCTCAAATAAAATATAACTTTTCTAATCTCAAAACCGAAATACAAAGTGAATTCCAACCGAAAATCCACCGAAAATTTACACAAACAGCTTCCATATTCCATTGCCAAGGAGTGGACCTAGGGACCTCAATATTGTCCTTGATGCACTTGATCTTCTTCTCCTTCTTCGGCCTCGCGTTCCATTTCTATTGATACGTTTTTGTCTTGATCCATTGACTGAAAACTGAAAACAAATTATATAACATTAGAATTCTACAAAAACAAATTAGTTTTCATAGTAAATCAAATATCTTTTTGAATATCATGGCTCAACAACAACCTAAACATTCCCCGGCCAACGCTGTGCAGAACAAAAGACGTGGCTCCAAGCAACTACAGAGATTTCATTCGACATTGCATCGACTGACATTTGTGCTCAAACTAGAAAAAAAAAATGATAAATCCGTACCCTTGTGACCGCGCCGGATGCTTTTAACAACCTTCTTCATGCCTCTTTTCAAGCATTTGTCTTCAACAGCTACCAATCAAGAAGAACCACAAAGACATGCCAATAGTCAGCCCAAAGAAATTTCAATCAAACCACAAACACATAGCACACCCATTGAAGCCCGCCCCCTCGTGCTTCCCATTCGCAGTGAATATCCGGCTCATCGACAAAGAGAACCAGCATTTTGATGCACCCAGTTCCAGCTAAAGTTTTATCAAATAGGTTTCATAAAGAGCCAAGATTGTCAATCATTGTATATCCGACGAATAACGTACCCAAAACTCATCATCAACTCGCTAACCAACGTAAAGAAGAAAGGGAGCAAGAACGCATGTTAACACGAGACAACGAGTAAGGGTTTGATGGGGCATTACCTCTGTGAATGAGCTTGACAGCGCGCTTGCCAATTGACAGCGAGGGGCTTAGCGATGGGGGCGAGCTGGCGATGGCACGACGAGGAAGCAGATGAACGCAGATGAGGAAGCAGCGCAACGGGGAGCTGGATCTGGCAATGGTGCGACAGGGAGCTGGCGATGGCGCAACGAGAAAGTAGATGAACATAGATGAGGAAGCAGCGCGACGAGGAGCTGGATCTGGCAATGGCACGATGAGGAGCTAGCGATGGTGCAACGAGGAAGCAGATGAACGTAGATGAGGAAGTAGCATGATGGGGAGCTGGATCTGGTGATGGCGTGACGAAGGAAAACGCTGTGAAGAAGTTTGCAAAGTCTGCAAGTGTGAGAGGTAGATAAAAACAGGGGAACAAATTAGGGTTTTGGACTTTTGGGTTAGCTGACAAACCGGTTATCAAACTAGTTCCCGAACTGGTCAGGTCGATCCGGTTCCCGAGTGGGTAATCCCTCGAAACCGGTTCCCGACCCTACTTTCCAGGTGGGCCAGTCCGAGAATCGGGTTTACCCGGTCCGGTTACACACCCCTAGTGAAGAAACCAAGAAGAAGACAAGTCGGGATGTGGGCTGGGCCAAAGGGAGATGGCTTGCGCCGCGCATGGGAAAGAGAGGCGGGCGGCGGGCCGGGCCAAGGTCGGATTTGGCCCGACCCAACCCCTAAGCGCTATTTTGTTTTTCTCTTTTTTGTTGTTTTATTTTTATTATTTTTTTGGTTTTTATTTAAAAATAGGTGTCAACAAAGATATCGGGCAACATACGGGGAAAAAGACGGGTTTCAAACGAAAGGGCAAATGAAAGAGTTTAAGTACGATAGTACTACAAGAATTCCATAAGATAGTTTCAAAAAATAAGCTAACTTACATGTTTGGTCGAAACCTCTACAAGAGTTGAAATACTAAACTTTACTGAAACGAGGATAGTCCTGAGATGTTACTTTTGGCTATATGTATATGTACATGTAGCCTGAGCTAAGACAGAGGAAATACCAATGAGCAATAAGGCAAACGATGGTATTGGACGAGTAACTTTGCTTGAGGAAGTCTAGTTGATTGACAATTCTTATTACCTTAAGGTGCACCAATCCTCAATGACTGTATTCTCTAATAAATGTGAGCAGTTTCAAATTTTGTATAGGTTCCACCTAAAATTGAGAACCTACTAATTGAATCAGTTTCCTCATTTTGTGGAACTTGTAATCTACTTTACATGTATCCTAAATCTCGAAACCTATCAAATCACAAATTCTAGGTAGTCCTATCAAAATGAGTTTTAAACTCATATATGATCCATTTAGGTCATTCGATTTTGAAGAGCTTTCTTTAAATGGGTTAAAAAGGTTAAAGCCTTCTTCAAATGAGCCTAAATGGGTTGAGTTTAAAACTCATTTTCAACCCACTAAGGTCACCCCCACACACTCTCTCTCTCCCCCTTTTCAGCTTTATAAAAATATTTTTAAAATATCGAAATAATTTTTTTTCTTTTTTTTCTTTTTTATTTCCTTTTTTTTCTTTCTTCTTCCCACTTCCATCTTTTTAGGTCGATGGCTAGCCACAGTCACGACAACAACCGACCATGCGAGGGATGAGTTTGCTAGAGGCCAACGAAGCTCGAGCTCACTAAGGTTTGGCACTAGCAAGGCCAAGACCCCACCAACATCTAGCGAGACTCCAGCTTGTTGATCTAGGGAGACTCAAGCTCACCAGCCCCAAGCAAGCTCGAGCTTGGCCAAGACCTTGCCAACGTCTGATGAGGGCCAAGCCTCACCAATTTGGCAAGACTCAAGCTCGCCGATTTGGCGAGATTAAGACCTCGCCAATGTCTAGCGAGGCTCTACCTCGCTAAAGGCCAGCAAGCTCAAGCCTCACTAGCCATCACCATGGCTAGTGACCAACCAAAGAAGAAAGAAAAAGTAATTAAAATTCTATTTTTAAAAAAAATAGAAATAACTGAAATTTTGATTTTTATAAAATATAAAATACAAATTATTAAAAGGAATGCACAGAAGAAAATTAGATTAGATTTTTCATACTAAATGGTGGGAAATCAAATCAAATTTCAAATTTCTAGCAATTACCATAAAATATTGTTATTTTCCTAGAAACCGACTTCCTAAAAAACATTTTTCAATAAAAAAATGGATCCTCATCTTTTAAAAAAAATTATAAAAATTTTCCAATAGATTTGTATTGAATGAAAGTATTTTAACAATGCCATTTTTTTTAAATCATCTTGGATGTATTTTAGCAATATAATTTTTTTAAAATATAAGAATAAGTTTTCCTAAATTGGGTTAAGTATGTAAGTGATTTAGCAATATAGATCGGGTTAGGTATGAATTGGGTCTAGTATAGATAAAAAAAAATACATTAAACATAAATAGGTCATAAGCGAGTTATTAAGTTAATTTAGGTCGGACCATTTATAACCCAACCTAGCCCACCCATTTAACAAGTCTAATTCCAATATATACGTAGGTTCCATCTATATCATTAATCAAATCATTACAGTGAATCATCCTCTTTAATAACCACCACTTACTACTAATCCACTAACCGCGACTTATATTTAGACATATGAAGAATATGAAACATTAACAAAATAAAAATCTTAGTTATAATAAGTTAAAACTAATGGTTCTAGATTATTTGCTCATCATCAAATGCCATGAAATACAGCAGAATCACATAAAAACATAGACCAAGAAAAACACAAATACTTATTATAGGGTTCAAATTCCAAGTTCCACTTACCTTGAACTTGGAACCTACTTGTCGAAATAAGTTCTCCAATTTTTGTAACCTAAAATGGGACATGTTCCTACTAGTCCAATTCTTTGGTTTCAAATTTTATCTCGGAACCATACTCATCCATATTCTCTAGGAAAAGGTACTAGATATAAAAATGAGTTTTAAGATTTGTTGGAAGCTAGGAAGTTTTTTATTTTACGAGTCTCGAATATCAATACTGTTTTAATGCAATACGTACTCCAATGCCCCTAAATGTTTTGAGAACACATTGTTGCATGTTAAAAGAGTTCTTATAAGCAAATGTTATTTTCGTGTCAATGGTTAGCTTATCGATCTTTCTCTTATCAATAACTCTTTATAAGTATTTCAATGGATAGGATTTTTACTTTTTTATTTTTTTTATTTTTTTTATTGTGGAAATTTATTTTTTCAATTTGATGTGAAAGTTTTTTATCCATGTAGCATATATATGTGAAGAGCCTAAAGTAGGTTAAATATATGGGTATAGGTTTTCTCAAATTGAATTAAATATTAATGTTTTTTGATAATATGAGTTGGGTCGAGTAGAAATCATAACATTTATATTGCATGGAAAATTGGTCCAACCTTATTGGGGGCAAACAAATACAACTTAAAGGGGGTGAATAGGTTGTTATGGAATTCTTAACCATCTCTTGTGGAAAATAGCTGAAACTAAGTAAACATTACGTCAAGATGATGTTTTAAAGCTTGTGTGCATTTTGTGTGCTTGTGGAAGTAATAAGAAAGAAAAATAGTATCGCACAAAAATGTATGGTGATTCGGCTTTATCCCCAAGCCTACATCCACTCTCAAACTAATAGTCACGAGTTTGGCTGGATTACACTGATGATCTCCTTAGAAAGTTACAATTGACAAGCACCGATACTTTTACACAATCGATTACACTATTAGATTCTAGGTGCTGCTTTTACTCTAGTACACTTAATCTTAAGCACAATTACTCAAATAACAAGAATACAACACTCACAAAAACAGCCGAAAGAGAGCGTTTAGCTAGAGAGATTATGTATAGCAGATTTTCAGTCTTTTGTATTGCGTGTGTCTCTCCTTTGGCTTCAGGGATCTTTTCTTTTATGCTCATCTTCAAGAATCCATACAGTCCTTTTCTTGAACAAACTTCCTTAAAATAGCTTTTGTTGTTGTCCCTTCGCTACGGCTTCTGACAGACATGTCAAGTAGTCTAGTTTCTTGATTACTATTATCACCTAGATTTCTATTGATGCACCTATCCACTTCCATGATGGGAACCCAAATGAGCATTGTTGCCACAGTGCTAGCTACCTAATGTGTACAACTTGAATACAAACATCAACATTGGCTTATCTTTAGGTCAGTCGGTGCTGTTTATAGAAAAATCATATCGAGACATTTCGCAATCTTTCATTACCTAGATCACACCATGGTCATCACATAATATTTGATACTTGTCATGAAGATCCGCATTTACCATAGTAAATATTATATTAAGAATAGTTAGGAAATCATCAAAATCATTTGGAAATGGTTCTCCAACAAACCCAATCCACACATTTAACAGCCCTAATCGCATCTAATGGAGGCTCTCACAGCATGTAGATATTAAATTACGATTTTATCAATAAGATTTCATCGGGCCTGATGTGGGGTTGCCATCCTCCATCATTATTTTTGTTGATGACAACATTTTGAGTTCTTCATTTGCCCATCATTGTGCATCGTTTTGAAAATTGTCCCACAAGATTATAATCTATAGATTAGACTACACGCAATGAGTGAATCACTTGATCAAAAGAATGCCTAGAGGCTAACGTTATGGAATGGACCTCATAGTGATGGAAAGGCCAACTATATGTGAATAAAATGCACATATAACTTGATCAAAAGTATGAATCGACCAACCAATTTTTTTTTCATATATGATTAATATCACGAGAAATCTTAAATTAATATAATTACAACAAATTTACTCCAAATTAATTTTTTTACCATCAAAAATTCTAAATTGCTAAACATATGACAAATTTATCATCCATTAATTTCTGTTAAAATTTACCATCTAATTGCTAAGTTTAACAACACGTGTTAGTTGACAAATATACCAATTTGAGGTTTTACCACTCATTTGTTATACGAAAATTAGTTTGTGGTTTTTCATAGTATTAATCCAATTTAACAAAAATTAATAGAGAGTAAATTTGTTACAAATATACTAGCTTATGATTTTTTTATGATAAAAAAATTCATTTTTGGTAAATTTATCAGTACCAGTTTGAATTTTCTATGGTAAAAAAATTAATTTGAATAAATTTGTCATAGATGTACCAATTTGGGATTTTTTGTGATATTAATCCTTTTATATATAACCTATACAATTAAGAATATATTTGCTCAAAATTAATTAATTTGAAATAGACCCCAGGACTACATATTATGTGGTGGAATTGAATTCACGAGCCCGATAGAGTCTAGAAAGTACAACTCTTTTTGGTTTTCTTGTTCGACCTTTTAAATGTAATCTTGATGGGCTCTCCCTCAATTTTTTCGCATTTTTTAGAAAAAAATTCAAATGAGGACATGAAGTATCATCATTTTCTCAAAAAATAATTCAAAATAGATCTTATTTCAAATAAGAGTATACATTGGTCATGTTAGTGTCAAAGAAAGGCCTAACATCACATTGACTGGCCAAATCTTTTTTTCTTTTTCGGAAAAAAAAAAAAATCCCTTCTAGATTTGCAAAGTGGAAATGAACGCACCTCGAATTCGGTCCATCCCTGTAGCACTTTACCAATTGATTGATCTATTATGAAATCCTCGAACAACTCTATCAATTGCAGACCTCAAACTTTTTCGGTGCAAGGCTTGCCGCACAAATGAGGCTCTTGAACTAGTCTCCGATCTCTTTGCGCTTCCCACTTTTCACAAGCTAAGTGATCCAGCACCTCCGTCCCTAAAACAACCTTTTCGTTTACCTCTCCTTTGTTGTTTTCTCAGGACAAGGTAATTCCTCTGGATGATTTTGTGTCTCCACCCTCACAACCTGTATTAGACCTCAAAAAGTTCTCCACTGGCCTAAAGGATTGTGGAGTTACGTGATTTTTCATTTGGTATATTGCGTTCTTACCTTGATTAAGCATGTCTGCAATAGGTAATGGGAATTTCATCGAGAGGTTTTGCCATTTTTGAGAGATTTACTATACAAGTGGATAACAAGACTTATTGAAAGTTTTTGCCATTTTTGAGAGATTTACTATACAAGTGGATAACAAGACTTATTGAAAGTTACAACTGGATCCGAAAAATTGCAACTTATGATATGCTCCTGTAAGTCGAGATCAATTTTTTAGACATACCATAGTGTCTGAGCTCTTTTTGGTAGGTGCAATCACATGGAGAGTGTTAGAGAAAACTCATTTATTGTTTTGAAGCTAACAACACATTTCCAAAAATCTAGTCTGAAAACTTGCAGACTCAAGTACTATAATCTAAAGAACTCCAGACTCTACCGTCAAAGTCTGAAAACTGCTAAACTTTAATTTCAAAATCTGCTCTCATTAACAGTTTTCAGACCAAAGAATGAAAACTGGGATTATCTTTAAGGGTTCGATTCGTATGGTTTTGGAAGTTCTTATGGCTGGATATAGCACCTTATGATCAATTATCTTTATTGGAATCGATTCGAATAATCAAATATTTTAAAAGGCGAAAATACTTGGAAGATTTTACTTATGGAAACCAAGATCCTAATTGTATGGGCGAGCAGAATTGACAATCTTTCATCTCAATCTTCAAACAACTTGAGATCTCCTTAATTGATTTTATCCAACGGGTAGATTGAAAGAATTCCTTTGGAAAGTGCATCGGCCGTGAAGGTATAAAGGAGTATTTAAGGCAAATGCTCAAGTTGTTCGAGAGAGTGCGTGAAAGAAAATTTTCAAAGTCTAAAGCTTCCCAGTTCTTTGCTATTTCATTTGTTAAGCTTAATTTGTACTCAAAAGAGAGAGCAAACACTTGTGAGACTTTGGAAGAGTGTAGTAGAGTTTCTACACTATAAAGTCAAGAACGTGAGACTGTAAAATCTCTTTTGATTCATAGTGAAATCTAGCCAGTGGACTATTAGTGCGAGAGAGTGGGCATAGACTTGATCTAAGCCGAACCACTATAGACTTTGTGTTTCTATTCTCTTCCCTAAACTCTTTTATTCATTCATAAATTTATTTAATTGCTAAACTTGCTTTAGTCCATTATTTTGTAGATTCCAGATCGAAAGAACAAATATTTATAAGCGTTTTCGCAAAAAATTCTTTTAAACACCTATTCACCCCCTCTAGATATTCGTACTAGCCCTTTAGAGAGAACGAGATAGAAACGACAAATCTCGAAGTCATCGCTCTGCATCCACCGGGTGCAAATTAACTCATTACCTCGTACCTCGTATCCAGATCATGCAGTCGATGAAGAGCAAATGGAGTGAAATCTTTTTGCATGAGATTGACTGGGTGGGGTAACTTGTTTATTTCGACATTGACCCCTGCAATGAGGATGCACGATCCATTATAAATATTATCTGACCAGACTATGAAACGAAAACAATGACTTTGTTCATGTGCTTTCCGGTCTTAGCACATGCATACTAACCAACACACATAATATTTTAGTGTGACAGATTCCATTACATTATTAAATTTACCACGCTTGACATGGTAGCAGCATATGAAGAAAGTTTGTGGTCTTTCACTAATTGTCTTTGGGTGGTGCCAACAGTTTGCTGCTACTCTCGGGCGCATGAAGACTGGGCTTGGCTTCTGCTGCCTCATCTTTCTCTCTCTCTCTCTCTAGAACCAGGATATCCTTAAGGTATGCTTTCGATCTTCCTGTCAAAACTCGATGCAAAGAAAACTATTAGCAGGGATTAGGTGGATTGAAGTCATCGACTCTCGTAGAGGACATGTGAGTTTCGCAATTTTATATGCATGCAGTAAAAGGGTATCTGCAAATTATGGTTGGTTTGGTGACTTGATCTACTTGTCACTGGCAACAGTTATCGGCATCAAGAAACCATTGCCTTTTTGAAATGTTATTGGAAATATCAGAACTTGTGCAGAATGATTCTTTTACGGTTTGCGTTGGCAATCTGAGTCTGAGATTACAATAGGGATAAGCCAGCTAGCCGAAAATATAATTTTTAGTTGGGACCAACAAAACCACAAACTTTGCGCCAAGATAAGCAATCTATTGCAGTGAAGCTGGTTTTTCATGCTTTAATAGCATCAGAGTGAGAACGTTATAATGGATCCGCTGATGGGAGCCTTGTATCCTTCTAATGGGCTCCGCCCAGATGATCAGTCGATCTCTGCTGTTGTAGATCATTGTTTAGCTTCTAGACCGACTTTTCAAAGCGCACCTGACAGATGTGGAGAGATGCATCATTTGGTTGATGTTGCCCCATTTTCGAATGATTGTCGCGATGCACCATGCACCGAAGAGACAGAATTTTCTGATGCAGTCTTCGAATACATAAGTCGCATACTTATGGAAGAAGACATAGAAGAGAAGACTTACATGCTTCAAGATTCTTTGGATCTATTGTCAGCTGAAAAATCCTTTTACGAGGTCCTTGGCAAAAAGTACCCACCTTCACCTGAGCCAAGTCATGCGAATTGCATCACCTACATGGATAAACACTCAAATGACAGTTTCTTGAACAACACTAGATATACTAGCGCTGACGGCAGTAGGAAAAATGGATACTTTGCCGAAAATGGTTGGGTTCAAATTCCTTGCACTTATGGTACATCGAGTTTTGAAAGAGATATCAGTCCAGCCGCGTTTCAACCTAATCGAGCGGGTAATTCGGAGATGCTTGACTTGTGTAGGGAGAGCCAATTCGTTCGGCAGTTTAGGATGGGGGTTGAGGAATCCAGCAAGTTTCTTCCCAATCAAGCAACTACCGAACTTCTATATCCGGAAGAGATTGACAAAGCAGACCGCCTCCGTGCATTGAAGAGAAAAGAGAGTCTCCATTGGGAGGAAGGAAACACGGAAGAGAGAAGTAGCAAGCAGGCTTTTGTTCATGAAGAATCCATACTTCGCTCAGAGACTTTCGACGTTGTTCTACTTAGTAGCAGCCAAGGGGAGGGCCTGGCGCATCTTTTGAGTCTCCGCGCATCGTTGAAGAACGGAGTGAACAAAATTGAATACAAGATCCAAGAGCCCAAAGGGGGCAGAGGTCGTGGCAAGAAGAAAAGAGGGAAAGTGGAGGTAGTCGATGTGAGGACACTCCTCATGCGATGTGCACAAGCTGTGGCATCAAATGATCATAGCAGCACGAACGCCCTGCTGAATGCGATCAGGAAACACGCCTCGCCTTTTGGCAATGGGACCCAGAGACTTGCTCACTACTTCGCCGATGGTCTTGAGGCACGGTTGGCCGGCACAGGCAGCCAGATATATAGAGGCCTCGTCAATAAGAAAACAACCGCCGCTGATATGCTGAATGCGTACCAGCTGTACCTTGCAGCTTGTCCATTCCAAAGAACTTCTAATTTCGTCTCGAACAAGACGATATTGGATACAGTGGCTGATAAGATGAGTATTCACGTCATCGATTTCGGCATTCTTTATGGATTCCAATGGCCCACTCTGATTCAGCACCTTTCCCGGAGATCTTGTCCAACGAAGCTCCGGATCACCGGCATAGACTTACCTCAACCCGGATTCAGGCCCGCAGAAAGAGTCGAGGAAACAGGTCGGCGCTTGGCAAATTACGCTGAAAGTTTCAACGTGCCGTTTGAGTACAACGCCATTGCGACGAGGTGGGAGTTAATTAAACTAGAAGAACTCAAGATCGATAGGGACGAAGTGACTATAGTCAACTGCATGTACCGGTTCAAGAACTTGTTCGACGAGACCATCACGGAAGGAAGTTCGCGAGACATCGTCCTCAACCTGATAAGAAGGGCCCAGCCGGATCTCTTCATCCACGGTGTTATCAACGGGACCCACAATGCCCCGTTCTTCGTCACCCGGTTTCGGGAGGCTCTGCATCACTTCTCTTCTCTATTCAACATGCTTGACAGTGTAATACCCCGCGAAAGCCAGGAGAGGATGCTGATCGAGAAGGATATGTTCGGGAGGGAGGCATTGAATTCGATAGCCTGTGAGGGATGGGAGAGAGTGGAGAGACCGGAGACGTACAAGCAGTGGCAATCCCGCAACATGAGGGCCGGGTTTGTGCAGGTGCCCTTAGGCAGGAATGTAGTGCGGTTCGCGATCAAGCAGATCGTTTCAAGCTACCACAAAGAGTTCCTCGTAGACGAAGTCCACAAGTGGCTGTTGCTAGGATGGAAGGGGCGGTTTATATGCGCCCTTTCTACTTGGAAACCGGCATAGCCAAATTGATATGCGCATAGCTGAAGAAGCAAAAATGAGGTCGTCACTAACAGCAGCGGTCAAAAAATTAAAAACAGGTTTATGATTTTCCCCGACATGTGTATATGTTGAAATTTAAATTGCACGGAAGGTAGATTTTGATATCTATGACAGTATGTGTTTTAATGTGTACAAATGTATGTATGTATGTATGTATGTATGTATGGATGGTATAGTTGACGTAGAAATGAACAAGGGGCAAGGTATATAGATGAGTTTTAAGGGATAGTAAGTTATGGGAGATTAAAATATAGTTTCATAATTTTTATATGGAGTTCACATGGTGTAGTTGAAATGATGAGGGAGCTAAGATAATATACACTTTAGAACGTGCGCCCAACGCACCACCCAAGAGTGACAACCACTCCTATATATACTATAGAGGCCTTCTCAACCGACTTAATCCATTTTCTCGGTTCTTTACAGCAGCGTGTACATTTCTCAACCGTGGAGTTACTTAGCTGACCACAAATGTTGACTAAAATAATTTTCTTTCTTTAATATCTTCAAGCGGACTTGCTTCCTACGCATGTCCAGACTTCTCTAGACTTGGTTAGAGAATTCATAGAAAATGGATCATAAATTTCAATCGTATACGTGGGTTTTACCAGATGATTGAATGGTTTTTATTTGAAATCCCCTTGTTTAACACGTTGTGTAGCAAGCATCTCATCTCCGTGTCCTTTTGTACGGCGATTCTTTCACGTCTCAAGAAGCAATGTTTTGATCATATGATACGATGTGATTGTTAGCGGTGGATAGTAGAGGCTAACACCTTGACAGTTTCTTGACATATCTGTTAATATAAGTATATACTAAGTAGCAATGATATTTTCACGTGACACAACATAATACATCGATATGTATTTTCTCAAAAAATAGAAAATTTCGAGATGTTGAAACACGTTATATATTAAATGTATATTTTTATGTATACATAATAAATTATCATTTTTATGATTATTTCAATCGAATTAATTTAATTCAAACTTACAAATAAATAAATAATAAAAAAGCCTAGAATGAATTTACACTAAAAATATTAATCCATCATTTATTAAAATCATTATTGTTTCAATTTGACAAATTCAACTCCCTTCCAATAATCCATAAAACTTGAAGAAAAAATAAACAATTCACATTCTGAACTCGTGTGTTAGACTTATCATAAGAGGAGAGAAAAAAAATTGGGGGTGAATTGTGCATTACGAGAAGTGAGAGTCGAAGAGAAGAAAATACTAGGTTTTTCTTTTTTCTCCATTTATTATTTTTATTATTATTATTCTATTTTTCACATATATACATTTTAACTCATCATTTATTGAAATTTTTTAAATTGACCTCGTGTATCGAAATCACATATCGGAAACTCGCATGTTGAAATTTTAACTCGAGTGTCGGAGAGTGTTGGAGAAGTTAACTAGGTGTGGATTTTTTGACATGTATTGACCGAATGTCGAAGAGTGTCCGAGAATGTCGAACACGTATCAAAATATCTGACACAACATGAAAGCTTTGGGAAAGTGTCGGTGCTTCTTAGGGTATATATCCATGTGAAGGTTTACCATGGCAAAAATTCCAAGGATCACATACTTCAAATGCTTTTTCGACAGGGACATCGAAACTTGCCATTTCAAGGTGGACGGTCGGGCTCAAGAAGGGAATTTCTTTCCCAAGCCCACTTGAAATATGATCACATCTAATGGAGGCTATCACATTATGTAAATATGAAAGCATGCTTTCATCAAGAAAATTTCATAGTGGTATTACAAAGTTTTAGACTTGTACGGAGAATGTCAAAATAGATCACCC
The DNA here is from genome assembly GCA_017140615.1 of Eucalyptus cladocalyx. Taxonomy (NCBI): domain Eukaryota; kingdom Viridiplantae; phylum Streptophyta; class Magnoliopsida; order Myrtales; family Myrtaceae; genus Eucalyptus; species Eucalyptus cladocalyx. The sequence continues at coordinate 35,794,319 of CM029526.1, forward strand.
AATACCAAAATAGAGGTTTCAACAAAATCTCACGTTTCCTTTTCCTCACAAGTGAAGGATTCCGATGGCAGTGAGCTAGAAACTTCAAAAGTATATAAAATTTTGGAAGAACCAAACAAAAAAGTCTTAAGACTCTATGCTCAAATTATAGATGAAATGAAGGAATGAGAGATGAGTGGTGTCGTAATATCTAGGCTTCAATTGTTTGCAGAAAATGAATAATTTGGAATATATCTTCCTGAAACGATCACTTTTATTGCTTACAAAAATAAATGAAAGAAAAATATATTCATTATGCATAAAAAAATTAGACATAAGTTGTTATCAATAATGAAAATATTTTTCATCAAGTAATTATTCCAAAAGATATAAGGAATCATTTTTAGACAAATTATTCATTCTTTTACGAAACAAATAGAGCATGAAAGTAAAAAAAGCATACCTCCAATTATAAGTGTCAGGTGTAAGTTTCAACTAATTTTATGTTAAACTCTGTAATTTCATATAAAAATGCCACATGCCAAACCCCTAAAAGCCAAGATGTTAGAGTATGTCTCAAAATTAAACCCACGGTAAAAATCTTAATTTTGGAAATAAATAAATAGGAGAAATCTAAGATCAAGTTTCAAAAACCAATTTATCTTATATGAGTTGGAGTCTTTGGCCATCGGAGTTGGAAAGTCCAATATGGACTTAGAATTAGACCAATTTTAGATTTTTAAGGCTGTGGGATAAAATTCCAAAACATTTGTTTTAGATGCCTTCTTGGCTTATATTTCCCTATAGGTGTCAAACCCATATTTGACTTCTTATCTCAACATATATACAATATACATATATATAGATATACAAGTCAAAGAACACTCAAGAAAAAATTGGTGAAGCGCCATTTTCAACCAAGTGCTTGGCATGGATTTTCCCTCGATTTTTCTTCATAGAATTACATCAATAATCTTAATGTTGAAGCAAATTGTATCTTGTAGAAAGATTTGTGTGATTCCTTTGTCAAATTGAGAAATAAATTCATGAGAAATTGTGGAGCTAGACATTATGTGAGTTATCGAATGTAATTGGAGCTGGGAAATACTACAAAGTATTTAAGTAACTCAAGTATGATTGTAATACCCATTGTATTGCCTGATTTATGGTAGAATTATTATTGTTATCCCTGTGGACGTAGGACATAGTGATCGAATCACGTAAATCTGGTTTCTGGTTTATTTTTTTATTCTATCTATTTTATTATTTGATCACTTGTTTCGCCACAATCAGTATCAGAGTTAAGCTTGACTGATGTTGACACTTAATTTAGATTTAATTTTTAGAAAATAAAAAATTAGAGGGAAATTTTGAAAAAAATTTGAATTCAAAATAATTCAACAGCCTAATTTTGGAGCTGCTAATTTGTTGAGCGGTTGAGTAAATAGCTCACCTGCAAAAATGAATTTGAGTTTTTCTCTATAAATAGAGAGAAGGGAGCTTCGGTTCAAGGGGGAAAAAAGTTCAAAAAAAATCAGAGCAAAAATTCTGTCGTTTAGGGGGCTTCTCTTGGTCTTTCGTGGAAAAAGAAAAAAATTGAAAATTGAAAAAGAGAGAGAAGAGAAAGTCTTCTGCAGAAAGTATAGAGGGAGAGTGACGTGAGAGAGAGAGAGAGAGAGGAGAAAAGTAAAGGGGAGATTTGACCCTACTGTTCATCATCTTCCCCAAATCGCTGCCCCTCCTCTGCAACTTCCGTCCGCGAGGCTTCCCCCACCGTGCCGCGCCGAGCCTTGCCCCTGCTCCGCTCCCTGACGAACCGCCTCACCGCACACGCCGACGCCGCCTGGAGCTCGAAGCCGCTCCCGTCCGACGCCTGGATCTTCTTCCGCACGAGCCCCGACGACCCCCGCCGTTCGCCTCTGCCGTCTCCCCTGCAGCGCCTCCACCCACGACGCGTCTGTTCCGACGCCGCGCCCACACCACGACAACGCTGCTGCACTCACTGCCGCTCGAAGCCCGACACCGCCAGTCGCCGCTCGTCTCTCTCCGCCTGAGCCCACTCACCGCCGCTCGGAACCCGACGCCACCTCGACCTGTTGCTGCCCAGCCCTCGCCGGAGCTCCGAAGCCCGCCGCTCTTGACCTAGCCGCGCGACCTAACGCCAGCAGCTGCGACCCCGACCTTCCACGTTCGTTGCTCGCGGCCCTTGATCGCCGGCTCCACGTTCGCTGCCCGCGTCTGCAACCGACCGTTGGCTCCTCGGTGACCACCCGCACGAGCTGCCGAGCTTCACTTTTGAAAGCAAAGGGAAAAAAAAAAAAAAAAAAGAAAAGAGAAAGGCAAATTAGGTAGTTTGTTTTTCTTTATTTTATTTATTTTTTTATTTTATTTATTTTTGTTATTATTTAGATGTGCTTTTCTTTTATAAATCTCGTAGGCATTAACTGTAGGTATTTTATTCCAAATTATGGTAATTATTAATTTGATCAAGTGAGGCGATCGGGTCATTTTTTTAATTATTTTAATTTCTAGTATTTCAATTGTTAAAACATTATAGAGTTAAAATAATTGTTAATTTAATCCGTGAGACAACGGATTATTTTTTTCATTATTTTAATTTTTACCTTCATTCTTTTAAATAATTACTTGTTTGGAAAGATTAAAAAAATCAGAAAATCTAAAAGTACATAAAAATCTAAATATTGCATTAGAGCATTTAGGTTAGTAAATTAGAATTGCATTTATAGGATTATAATTTTTAGATTATACTTTTAGATGGGTGATTTTTGTTAGGGCTAATTTTAAATAATGTTGGCATATCTTGATTTTTTATATAGCTTTTAGGATAAAATATAGTTTAAGTTAAATTGATTCCTAAAATAAATTAGAATATCATTCACTTTAGTTAGTCTAATTAGTTTTAGATTAAGTCAATTTTCATTTAGTGAAACAAAAAAAGATTTAAAAAAATACCATGCATATGTCATGTAGAATTAGGGCATGCTCCACACGTCATTGCATATTAGATCAATTATGTGTTAGATTAAAATAATATCTTAGTTTAAATTAGGATTTAATGTGACTTAATCCTTAGTTTAAATTAGATAGAATTTTAATCTAGCTAGATCATTTTTGCATTTTTAATAGAAATATCAAATGCACGTCATTTATTTTTTATTAGATTCATTTAATTAGAACTTCATCGTCATTAGACTAAGTCATTTAATAAATGTCATCTTAGTTTAAATAATTTTGTATGTCATTGCATCGCATTGCATGTCATTAGAATTAGGTCATTTAGATTGCATTTAATTGTTGCATTTCTTCATGTCATATAGTTTAGGTCATGCTGCCACGTCATATTAGATTATTAGCATGCATCGCATGATTTTCATTAAATAAAGTAAAAACAAAAATTGAAATTGCGTGTTAATTAGAAATCATATTTAGGGTTGCTTATGTTAATTCTGATTTAACAATGCGGATCTTTCGTTCTTCTAGGTATGTTTTGCAATATTTAATTGATTTCTTGAGTGTTAAGTTGGTGGTATGCACACATATATGATCACTTCACATGTTAGAATGATAGATTTAAAATCAATCCAAATTGCTTGCCAAACAATTTTTTTTTTAAATGAAATAGAAAGGTACCGAAAGGGCACTAGGATGATCTAGTGTAACCAAGTCCCCCGAATTCATAAATCTCGTTTCGTAGGAGTAAAGTAAATCTCCCGTTACTTTACTTGGGTTTCTAATCGACCCACCAAAAATAGATTAGTGGCGACTCACGATTAAAAATCATTTTGCATGTTAAAAATTCAAACTTAAGTCGCGAATTGGTATGGGCTTAAGAGAGCCCGAGCTAAACTTAAAGACTTAGTAATCCATTAGCCAAACCTTAGGTGGTTCATCCCCGAAAAAATTGGTCACGACAACTGAGTTAAAGCGAATCGACGACAATAGAAAAAGAAAAGTGTGCGACATATTTGATTGGAAAAATTTTGCTAGATAGACAAGCGTTGAGTGTTATTTAGCAGCTAACATTAGGTCGAAACGTCAAGTTTAACATTGTCAAAGAGAAAACACTACTAATTTGATGAAGGTCTTATTAGACATGTATGAGAAGGCCCTCTGCAATTTACAAAGTGGACTTAATGTGATGTTTTTTTGATTTAAAGATGGGCAAAGGGACATCAATTGCTAATCATATTAATTAATTTAATGTGGCTGTTAGTCAATTAAGTTTAGTTGGGATTGACTTTGAAAATAAGGTGTGTGCTTTGATTGTATTATCTTCATTACCTTACAGTTAGAATATTATTGTTAGTATTGTTAGTAATTCCTCTAAGTTAAAAAGCTTGATGTTTGATGTTCTATTTGAAGTTAATGATTCAAATCTAGTAATCTCTATTACGACTTGATTTTAAGTGAAGACATGCATAGAAGAAAATCTAGTGAACTTGTATCTACTGCTTTAGTTATGAAAGTATAGAAAGAATTAATACTCGTATTAATAGAATTAGTATATACCTAAATAGACATAATCAATCTAGAATTGGTGGTGCTATATGTTGGAATTGTGGTAAGATGGGGCATCCTAAAAGGGATTATCCTAAGCTGAAGAACAAGAAGATAAGAGAATTAGAGTAAAATATGCAAATGATGTTACAACTATAATTAACTGAAATCGGATAGTGCTAATTATGTCTTGTCTGTCACTCGGAATTCTTTATTTCACGGGTGAATTATTTAGTTGTTTATTTTACGCTATATTTGAATTAGTTTACTACTTATCAATAAATGAATAATAGTAAAATGCAATTGGGGAACAATGTTGAATGCGATGTTATGGGTATTGGTGATGTACAAATTAGAATGCATGATGATATCGTGGGGACGTTGACTGAATTGACGCATGTTTTAGAGTAGAAGAGAAACCTAATTTCCTTGAGTGCTATGAATCCAACTAGGTGTTGATATACTTCAAAACTTAGAGTTTTAAAACTTGTTCAAAGTGCCTTGACTGGAGTAAGGCATGCTCAAAAGTGGAAGAGGAACCTAATTTTCTTGAGTGCCATGGATCCAGCTAAGTGTTGATATACTTCACAAATTAGAGTTTTGAAAATTGTTCAAGGTACCTTAATAATGATGAGAGGAATCAAGCATAGTGGCCTTCTAGCAAGCACAAACACACTCTTGGGGCCTCCATGTCAATATTAGACATGTGTCAGATGCGTGTTTGTATCCAACACGCAATCAACGTTCTGGACACACAACAACACATAAGTCCAGCATCTCAACACGTTATTCTAACACACACATGGTCAATTTTAAACATTTTCAATAAATTAGGGGCCAAAATGTAAATCTATTGAAAAAAAAAATGAGTAAATAATGTAGATGAATGACTTACTGTTATATTTAATAGTGAAACGTGAATTTTTTTCGACTTTTTGTTAAATGTTAAATTTAATTGTGGGATGTGGATTGCTTATTTTTCTTCAAGTTTTATGGATTATTGGAATGGAATATAGTTGAATTTGTCAATTTAAAATGATGAATTATATTAACAAATGGTGTATTAATGAATTTAGTGTAAATTCATTTTGATCTCTTTTTTATTATTTATTTATTAGTAAATTTAAATCAAATTAATTTGATTTAAATAATCATAAAGCAATAATATATCATGTGTATATATATACATGTATATATAAATATATATTTGATATACAACATGTCAAAATTCACTATTTTTTTAGAAATGATGTATTGTGTCGCGTGTCATTATCAATGCTACTTAGATGGCCTTTATGAGCTTCAATGTGAGATATTGAGAAATTATGACAAAGAGACATTTGATGCATTTGTTGAAAATTTTGTATTATGACATGCACGTTTGGGACACATTAGCAAGAAAAGCCTAAAGGTTTTAAGTAAAGAAAATCTACTATGTCAATATGTTTTTGTTGATGAACTAAATGTATGTAGGTGCCAAGACTTAAATTAACATCTAATGGAGACTATCACATTATGTGAATATGAAATCATGCTTTCATCAAGAAAATTTCATAGTGGTATTACAAATTTTTAGACTTGTACGGAGAATGTCAAAATAAATCACACAATACCAAAATAGAGGTTTCAACAAAATCTCACGTTTCATTTTCCTCACAAGTGAAGGATTCCGATGGTAGTGAGCTAGAAACTTCATAAGTATATGAAATTTTGGAAGAACCGGACAAAAAAGTCCTAGACTCTATGCTCAGATTATAGATGAAATGAAGGAACGAGAGATGAGTGGTGTCGTAATATCTAGGCTTCAATTGTTTGCAGAAAATGAATAATTTGGAAGATATCTTCCTAAAACAATCACTTTTATTGCTTACAAAAATAAATGAAAGAAAAATATATTCATTATGCATAAAAAAAAATTAGACATAAGTTGTTATTAATAATAAAAATATTTTTCATCAAGTAATTATTCCAAAAGATACAGGCAATCATTTTTAAACAAATCATTCATTTTTTACGAAACAAATAGAGTAGGAAGTAAAAAAAGCCCACCTCCAATTATAAGTGTCAGGTGTAAGTTTCAACTAATTTTATGTTAAACTCTATAATTTCATATAAAAATGCCACATGCCAAACCCCTAAAAGCCAAGATATTAGAGTATGTCTCAAAATTAAACCCACAGTAAAAATCTTAATTTTGGAAATAAATAAATAAATAAATAAAGAGGAGAAATCTAAGATCAAGTTTCAAAAACCAATTTATTTGATATGAGTTGGAAAGTCCAATATGGACTTAGAATTAGACCAATTTTAAATTTCTAAGGATGTGGGATAAAATTCCAAAACATTTGTTTTAGATGCCTTATTGGCTTATATTTCCCTATAGGTGTCAAACCCATATTTGGCTTCTTATCTCAACATATATACGATATACATATATATAGATATACAGGTCAAAGAACACTCAAGAAAGAATTGGTGAAGCGCCATTTTCAACCAAGTGCTTGGCATGGATTTTCCCTCGATTTTTCTTCGTAGAATTACATCAATAATCTTAATATTGAAGCAAATTATATCTTGTAGAAAGAATTGTGTGATTCCTTTGTCAAATTGAGAAATAAATTCATGAGAAATTGTGGAGCTAGACATTATGTGAGTTATTAAGTGTAATTGGAGTTGGGAAATACTACAAAGTATTTAAGTAACTCGAGTATGATTGTAATACCATTGTATTGCCTGATTTATGGTGGAATTCTTATTGTTATCCCTGTGGATGTAGGACATATTGACTGAATCACGTAAATCTAGTTTCCGGTTTATTTTCTTATTCAATCTATTTTATTATTTGATCACCTGTTTCACCACAATCAGTATCAGAGTTAAACTTGACTGAGTTAAAGTGAATTGATGACAATAGAAAAAGAAAAGTGTGCGACAAATTTGATTGGAATGATTTTGCTAGATAAACAAGCATTTAGTGTTATTTTAGCAGCTGACATTAGGTCGAAATGTCAAGTTTAACATTGTCAAAGAGAAAACACCGCTAATTTGATAAAGGTTTTGTTGGACATGTATGAGAAGGCCCTCTCCAATTTACAAGGTAGACTTAATGCGGTGTTTTTTTTATTTAAAGATGGGCAAAGGGATGTCAATTGCTGATCGTATTAATTAATTTAATGTGGCTATCAGTCAATTAAGTTTAGTTGGGATTGACTTTGAAAATAAGGTGTGTGCTTTGATTGTATTATATTCATTACCTTACAGTTAGAATATTATTGTTAGGTTGTTAGTAATTCCTCTAAGTTAAAAATCTTGATATTTGATGTTCTATTTGAAGTCAGTGATTCAAATATAACAATCTCTATTACAACTTGATTTTAAGTGAGGACATGCATAGAAGAATATCTAGTGAACTTATATCCACTGCTTTAGTTATGAAAGTATATGAAGAATTAATACTCATATTAGCAGAATTAGTATATACCTAAATAGACATAATCAATCTAGAATTTGTGGTACTATCTGTTGGAATTGTGGTAAGATTGAGTATTCTAAAAGGGATTATCATAAGCTGAAGAACAAGAAGGATGAGAGAATTAGAGTGAAATCTGTAGATGATGTTACAACTATAGTTAACTGAAATTCGAATAGTGCTAATTATGTCTTGTCTGTCACTCATAATTCTTTATTTCACGGGTAATTATGGATTTTAGTTGTTTATTTTACGCTATATTAGAATTAGTTTACTACTTATAAATACATGAATAGTAGTAAAATGCAATTGGGGAATAATGTTGAATGCGATGTTGTGGGTATTGGTGATGTACAAATTAGAATGCATGATGATATCGTGGGGACATTAACTGAATTGACACATGTTTTAGAGTAGAAGAGAAACATAATTTCCTTGAGTGCTATGAATCCAACTAGGTGTTGATATACTTCAAAAGTTAGAGTTTTAAAAATTGTTCAAAGTGCCTTAACTGGAGTGAGGCATGCTCCAAAGTGGAAGAGGAACCTAATTTTCTTGAGTGCCATGGATCCAGCTAGGTGTTGATATACTTCACAAATTAGAGTTTTGAAAATTATTCAAGGTACCTTGATAATAATTAGAAGAATCAAGCATAGTGGCCTTCTAACAAGCACAAACACACTCTTGGGGCCTCCGTGTCAATGTCAAACATGTGTCAGACACATGTTTGTATCCAACACACAATCAACGCTTTGGACACACAACGACACATAAATCCAACGTCTCAACATGTTATTTCGACACACACGTGGTCAATTTTAAACATTTTCAATAAATTAGGGGCCAAAATGTAAATCTATCAAGAAAAAAAAAAGAAAAAAAAAAGAAAAAGGAGTGAGTAATGTAGATGAATGACTTATTGTTATATTTAATGGTGAAACGTGAATTTTTTTTCGACTTTTTGTTAAATGTTAAATTTAATTGTGTGAATTGCTTAATTTTCTTCAAGTTTTATGGATTATTGGAATGGAATATAGTTGAATTTGTCAATTTAAAATGATGAATTATATTAACAAATAGTGTATTAATGTATCTAGTGTAAATTCATTTTGATCTCTTTTTTATTATTTATTTATTTGTAAATTTAAATCAAATTAATTTGATTTAAATAATCATAAAGTAATAATATATCATGTATATATATATATATATATATATATATATATTTATATATATATAAATATATATATTTGATATACAACATATCAAAATTCACTATTTTTTTAGAAACGACGTATTATGTCGCGTGTCAATATCGGTGCTACTTAAGTGACCTTTATAAGCTTCAATGTGAGATATTGACAAATTTTGACGAAGAGACATTGGATGCATTTGTTGAAACGTCTGTATTATGGCATGCGCGTTTGGGACACATTAGCAAGAGAAACCTAAAGGTTTTAAGTAAAGAAAATCTATTATGTCAATATGCTGTTGTTGATGAACTAAATGCATGTAGGTGCCAAGACTTAAATTAACGACAAAAAGTGCATTTCACTACAATTGTCAGAAAGTCCATGGAGATTGCAAAGTTGATTCACTTAGATGTTTGTAAGTTATTACGGTTTCCTTCGAGAAAGAGTGTTAATTTTATGCTAATAGTTGTAGGAGACTACTCAAGGAAGATTTAAATGTCTATGCTACGGCATGAGTTTGATGCTAATGTTAAAATTAGGTAGTTGAGGGCTTTGATTGAAAAAAAAAATAGTAATGATTAAGTATCTACAAATTGACAATAGCATAAAGTTCAACTCTGAGCTATTATTCAAATTATGCATTAAGGAAGGCATAGTGAAATGGCATGCTAGTGCTAACGTACCACAACATATTGTAGAGTTGATGAGTAATTAATTACTAGATATGGCCCATAAACTATTCTCTAATGCCGGTATGGCTAGGAAGTTTCTAACATATATGCTTAGTATAGTGAGCTACTTCGTATATAGATTCACATCGACTACAATTAGTGTCGGGCTCCTAAAAAGTATAGTTAGAAAGCTTTGTTGATTATTTTTCTACTAAAATATTTAGTTCCACATGTTATGTTCGAATAAATAATAATAAGCTCAACAAGAGGACTAGAAAGTGCATGTGTTTCCAAGTTATGCACAAGTTGAGCGAATCTATAGGTTGTGATGCCCGAAATTAAATTGACATACTGTCAAGTAGAGATGTAACATTTGATGAGCTTCCAAGACTTCTAATTATGAGTGTTTGCAACAATGTTTACACAGATCTTAACAATGTTCAGCTTGAGGTGGAGCTGTATCTAAAAACTCCTAAGGAGTAAGTGCTATGAAGTAATCAACACATATGGTACTTATAGTGAGGTGGGCCCTATAGAATCAATAGTTTATGTAACAACTGAGTTTGACAAAATATATGTTTAATTTCCTAACGGATATGTATGCAATGATGGTTTTGCTTTTTCTATGATAGAAAAAGTTATGTCAAAAAATCCTTCTGGAGTAACTAAATGTGTGGGTGGAGTTTGTGTTTAAATGAGACCAACAATTATAGCAAAGTTCAAATGAGGATTGAACTTGGAAGAAATCTGTGACAGTTGAGCCCACGAGAGGTTATAAGAAAATAGAAGTGAAATTTGAATCTTATCGAATTGACTATAACTTAACTCAAACATTGAGTCAAAGTATAAATTGTTAAAATATGTCTCGAATTTCAACTCAAAACGAAAATCTAAGTCTTGAAAATAAATTAATAAAGAGGAGAAATCAAAGATCAAGTTTCAGAAATCAACTTTCCTAATGTGAGTTGGAGTATTCGGGCCACTAAAGTTGGAGAGTCCAGCATGGACTTTGAATTAAACCAATTTTAGATTCTCTAGCCGTGAGATAAATTCTAAAAGATTTTTTTTAGATGCCTTCTTGTTTTATATTTTCTTATTGGTGTCAAATCCATATTTGGCTTTTTGTCTCATTAATATATGGGTCAAAGAAAGTCTTTTATAACAAGGAAGAATTGGTGAAGCGTTTTTTTTTTCAATCAAGTGCTTGGCATAAGTTTTCTTTAGATTTTTCTTGGGGAAATTACACCACTTTGTTAGTGAGGAAGCCAATTAAATCTTGTGGTATGATTGTGAAATTCTTTATGAGATTAAGAAATTATTTCGTAAAGAATTATAAGGCTAGACACTGTGTGCGTATGGAAATCTGAGAGTGTTTAAGTGATTTGAGTGTAATTATAATATCCGTTATATCACTTAATTTATAGTGAAATTCTTTAATGTTCTCCTTGTGGATGTAGATCACATCGATCAAACTGCATAAATTTGGTGTCCAAATTATTTTCTTATTCTTTATAGTTTATCTTTTGATTACTTGTTTCCGCAACACAAGATTTTGCCAAATTTCTTTGTTGCCTCCTAAAATCTTTTACGTTTTGCACTAGAGTTAACTATAGTGATGGCATATTCTTAAAATTTTGTTCGTAAAAAATGGAATTTTCTTTGGTACATAGTAAAATGGAAATATTGCTAGTAAGTAAAAGTTTGACCGGTAACTGAATTATTCTGGTCAGATGTTAGTAACTTACTAATAAAAAATAATTTTACCATCCTCAAATTGAATAATAGATTACCATTGGCTTTTTTATTTATTTATTGTACAAAAAGGTGAACGCGTACTTCTATTAGTAGAATACAGTTGGTCATACACTTTCTTTTTTTTTTTCTTTTTTTTGTTGAAGAGAAGTCATAATTTACTAGTAGTCTCAGTTGACAATTGTAACTAACGAAAAGTTAATTTTTTACTACTATAAATTCATAGTAAATTATTAACGTTGTTTCAACTTTACAAGTTGCAATATTTCTTAGCCTGATAAACTGTTATTAGGTTACCAATAAAATAAAAATATTATCATCCTCAATTCTAATGGTAAATTTGCATTCATTTTAATATTTTACAGGCGGACACGTGCTCGTGTTAGTGGATTACGAGTTGCTTATGTACTCTTCTAGCTAGTACTTTGGATCAACGGTTATAAAATACAAATAAAATTGTATTGTACCATAATAAATCCTAGAAGACTATCAATTCGATTTCTCGAGGAGCAACCTTTGTTTGTCAGTATAATATTAACAAAATAATCAGTTTACTAAGTTGAAATACCCCTGTAAAATAACGAACTGCCACTCGTTTTCAAAAGTGGACACCTAATTCAACTAGTAAATTACACGTTGCTCAGATACTTTATTAGTAGTGTCGGTTAATTGTTGTAACTTGCCAAGAAAATAATTGTCTTATAATCATAAATTCACAATAGATTATAAACATCGGCTTACTAGGTTGAAACACCCTTGTAGATGATAGGGAAAATTGCTCCCAAAAAAAAAAGCCCCCAAAATATTGTATGGATACCAATTCAATTCTAGAATTTTCAATTTTACAAATTTAGTCTTAAAAATTTTGACAATTTGTCAATATAATTCTTCCAGCTAATTTTTCCAAAATTTGCTAAGTGGATGCCGGCGATTTTACATGGCATAGCCATTGCTATTGTGAACAATTTTTTTTTTGTCAAAGTGAAAAATTAAAAAGAGAAATTTTAAAAATTTTAAAAATTTTAAAAATTATCAATATCACAAGGATGGCCAACATCCTCGTTAGTAATTTTCAGATAAAATTGATCGGAATGACTATATTGGAAAGTTATCAAAAATTTTAGTAATAAATCAATCAAATTAAAAATTTATGGCAGAATTGACATCCGTGCAATAATTTTGAGAATTTTTTTGTAATTATTCCATTATAAGCAATTATCACATTTTTCCATTTGTACATGGACAAATAGTTGCTCACGTATTTTACTACTATTGTTGGCTGACGTTATAGTCTTCAAAAAAATAAAAATTCTTAGTGGATTATTATTTTTTCGAGTTTACGAGTACCGACGTCTATTTGTCAGTAATGTGCTAATAAAATTATCGATTTACCAGTTTTTTTTAATCATAATCTACCAGGTTGAAATACCTTTGTAATTCACGAATAGTCATCATTATTTCAAGCGGACGTGTTTTCCTTTGCAATCAGATTCTAATTTGCAGAGCTACCTTCGTTATTTTTTTTATTTTTTTTGGTAAAAGTAAGTAATATAATGAAAAAGCCAAATTGTACAAACGAGACGGCTTCAAAAACTTGCACTCATTACTTTCACTTGTACCTTATAATCGCATTAATGTCATGACTTGCATGGTAAATTACAATTGGTAATGTCACTAACATCCCTCATAAATGACGATCGGCAGTAGCCTACCAGTCGCACTAATTTAGCATGACGATTTAAAACTTACCACCAATTTCACAACATTTTTTTCATTGACGGTCATTCTTCTGTTTCAAGCAAAGCTAACTCCGTTTCTTTTACTCCTTTTTCCAAGCCCATGAGCTCCTCTCATCCTAACCAAACAACTTCCTGTCGCAGCCAACCCTAACGTCTGAGTTCAAGATTTAACAGAAAATCGCAGACTTTCAAGAGCACAATCATTCGAAAGTCCCGACTGGGTTCCGGCGATTCGATCGACATCTACGTGTTCTTTGGAAAACCGTTTTTGAGTTCCCTCCATGTTAAGCGGACAAAAGAGGGTAAAGCAGGACTTGCGTATGATCATGTAATAAATTAAACAAAGGCCCTGCCGGCGCAACCGAAGGCGGGGGCGACGGAAGCTTTGGCCAGAGCGCGGGCGACGGATTCGCTTTGAGGTTGACTGACTGTCTTTTCACGCCTCGTTCACGTCGAAACTCGTTCTGGATTCTTCAACTTCAAGCAGCCTCGTCCCCCTTCATTCATCATCCCTAAGTCACTCTTCCCAAGCCGTCCGCGCTAAGTTGACTAAACCGACGCTGAAGTAGAGAACACGTTGACAGGGGAGGCTTCCGTCAGGAATCATGATTTTCTCCAAATTAGGTTTTTAAAGTGATTTCTACATCTCTCCATTATGCGCCGTTTATTAAGTAATCTGGCCACCAACCTTTGCAGAGCCTACCCGTGGTAAATATAAATTAATAATTATGCATAGTATTGTCAAAAAAGAATACAGTCATGTGCTCTTGAATATCAAACCAACTCAACTTACATAAACAACTCTCCACGATATGCAGTCAATTTTTGCTGAGAACCGTTGACCAACCACTTTTTTTTTCCTTTATCCTTTTGGCTTTAAGTCCTCTCTCTCTCTCTCTCTCTCTCTCTTTCTCTCTCTCTCTCTCTCTCGGTGTTGTGACTTGTGAGGATTGAGAACCCAATAAGAAAGGCCATTTGATTCGTCCATTGGAGAACATCATCACATTCCCTGCCTTACAAGTTGCAGCTTGCAACTCCATCTACCTTGATGGACCCTCTACTTCAACCCGCACTCATGATATGATCTCATAGTTTCTTTCTCTTTCTGGGTTGCATGCTTCTTCCATGGCTAGCAGAGACCATCATCCATCGACCTCGTCTTCCTCCGAGATCAAAGCCAGAGTGAGCTCATGGCGAGGCAACAATGCAGTGCACCCAGTCGACATTGACATCGATGCTGACGCAGCTGTGTCTGCTCCGAATCCCGTGGTCTACACAGAAGTCAAGCATTTCAAGAAATGGAAGCCCCTGCTTGTGCCCTGCTTCATCGTCGCAAACACTGTCATGTTTGTGATCACTATGTACGTCAACAATTGTCCCGAGAACTCCGTTTCTTGTGTGGCCAAGTTCTTGGGCAGATTCTCCTTTCAGCCCTTCAAGGAGAATCCTCTTCTTGGCCCTTCTTCATCAACGTGAGTCTCATTCCTCTCTGATTTTCCCCTGTTTTTCATCTCTTTTCGGCTCTGTAGCTTACAGAAGTCAACTGTTGGATTTGAATTTCACAACAACGAGCCTCAGGAAGACGGTGAAACTCCAGGTTCATGCGTGACTCTTGATTGAGTCCTAACAATTTATCACAGATATCTTGGTTGTCCTAAACTTCATGCGTGACTCTTGATTGAATCCTACATGACTAACCATTTATCACAGATATCACAGATATCTTGGTTGTCCTAAAAAATCCTACTTTGTGGTCTTAGGCTTCAGAAAATGGGCGCTCTTGAAGTTAGCAGGATAGTAGACAGACATGAAGTGTGGCTCCTGATAACCTGCATCTGGTTGCATGGAGGAGTCTTCCATCTATTGGCAAACATGTTGAGTTTTTTAGTCATTGGAATTCGGCTGGAGCGAGAGTTTGGGTTCGGTATGTATGTGTCTGCATTTTGCTTGTTCAATTTAATGTCAATTCTGTTCTGAATTCAGCTCTAGTCACCTCGATCTGGGTTTGATAAGCATCTCAAATTTGTCTAATGTCGCC
Source organism: Eucalyptus cladocalyx (assembly GCA_017140615.1). Classification (NCBI taxonomy): domain Eukaryota; kingdom Viridiplantae; phylum Streptophyta; class Magnoliopsida; order Myrtales; family Myrtaceae; genus Eucalyptus; species Eucalyptus cladocalyx. Next base: position 35,809,678 of record CM029526.1, read on the forward strand.
CCTGTCGATTTTCCATCCGGATGGTTAACTTCAATTTGTTAGAATGCGAGTATCTCAGTAAATTTTGGCGGGTAACCTCTGTTTTCTTCGTGCAGTGCTGATCGGGTTGCTTTATGTCATCTCGGGACTTGGGGGAAGTTTGATGTCATCCCTCTTCATCCAGTCAAGTATTTCTGTGGGTGCTTCTGGTGCGCTTTTCGGGTTACTGGGAGGGATGCTCTCTGAACTCATCACTAATTGGTCTATTTATGCTAACAAGGTACTTATCTGCGTCGCGTCGAATTGTCAACGTTCAAATGAGTCGAATTGTCAACGTTCAAATGAGTGATTGAGTTTAGAAGTGAATTCTGTAGTAGTTTTTTTATGAAACAACCGATCCTGTTCTACTTGCTTTCTTCAGGTTGCATCGTTCTTGACCCTCCTGATCATCATCGTGATCAATTTGGCTGTCGGGATTTTTCCACACGTCGATAACTTTGCTCACATCGGAGGATTCCTGTCAGGCTTCCTGCTTGGATTCGTGCTTCTCATCCGACCCCAGTATAGCTGGATCATTCGGAAGTATACTCCTCCAGGATATGCATCCGCTTCTCCGAAGCCTAAATTCAGGACGTATCAGTGCGCATTGTGGGTCATCTCTCTGATGGCCTTGATCGCGGGGTACTCTTTCCACAAAAATGGCCTTCTATCATCTCATGACATTGGATAATCTACATGTTGTAATAGATTCTTGTCGATGATTTCGATGCTAGGCGCTAAGTTAACGTGCTGCAGGTTCATTCCTGGTATGGTGATGCTTCTGCGGGGCGTGAACGCGAATGATTATTGTTCATGGTGCCACTACATGTCCTGTGTTCCGACTTCTAGATGGAGCTGCAAGGCCGGGCCCGCCTCGTGCTCGGTAGTCATCTCTCTCTCTCTCTCTCTCTCTCTCTCTCTCTCTCTCATATGCCAAATGATTTCACTAATGATCAATCGCATTACCTTCTGTTGTAGTCTGACCAAATAGGAAGCCAGCTGAACTTGACTTGCTCAAGCAATGGAAAATCAAGAACATACACATTGCCGGGTGCTACCACTTCCCAGATTCAGGGTCTCTGCACTCAGCTTTGCAATTGAAGATCACACAGACGATGTCCAATGGACTGTGGAGCCCAAGATTGGTGTAAATTAGTTTCACGGACAATTTTCTCATTTCTCGGTACTGAGTTTTCACTTGCCATGTATGTCTATATGTAGGTTGAGTTTAGCTTAGTTTTCAATTGAATCCAATGGTTGATGGATCAATACTCGAGAGAGACGATGGTTTGTCTTTAGAATGTGGTGACTTCAGTAAAAGGCCATGCTTTTGGTGTTTCCAGTCGAGAATCAGCAGAGACAGCTATTTCTATATGATCATAACTCATAAGATTAGATCTGATGGTGATATAGCCGGAAGAGTTTACTGCAAAAAAGAATATTATTATTCCTTTGAATACGCCGTCTGTGGGAATCGAACCCACGACCACATGGTTAAAAGCCATGCGCTCTACCGGCTGAGCTAAGACGGCTGACAGTCTGAGCAGTGCTCCCCATCAACTAATTGTAAATATTGGAATTAATTATCTTCTTGATCGCTCCCTTATAAAGTTTCTGAAAGACACGGGCCCCAAGGTCGACCTTATTGAGAACAACATGGTCGAGATTGAGTATGCGAATAACAATCGCTTATACCCGAGAATCTCTATCGATCTGACTTACCCCCAAAACCTATGTAGACAGCAAAAGAAGGCCATTCTTGTTGGACTGCTGGGGAGATCCATGGGATACCCAGACTTCATATTTAATCCACCCTTGTGTGCCCTTTGCTGTTGCTTCTTGTACTGGTGAACGAAGCAAGATTGACAACAAAATGGCTTTCGCCAAAAGGGGACGTTTTACTCTGAGCATGTGTTGAGGTTGATCTTACTCAGACTTTGGTGGCTCAAATTTGGCTGAGATCATGGCCACCGTCTTCCAAGCGGCCAAGCCAACCTCATGATGCACGATTCAACTTGCATAACAAAACAGCCCAATCATCTCTAATAAATAAACCACCAGATCAATTTATGAACTTATCATGTATATACCGTAGTTGATCAAGTCTTGCCTCTTTCATCACGTGTTCACGAACGAGGTCGATTTTTAGAGTGAAGTCGAAGTCCGCCAAAGCAGCACAGGAATGCTCGGAAGGCCACACCAGAAAGCTTGATGATTATTGATGGTCTGGGTAAGACGATGTGCGTGTTTATGTCCTTTCTCTTTTCCGCCTATTTTCCATATCATGATGCCTAAATTACTGGTATGCGACTGGGCGAAAAGGTTTGCAAGATGGTCTGCAGCTAGGCCTGAAAATGGTATTTGTTGGCATTGTTGCAGGGCAGAAAGGCCTGATAATGTCTTCTGGCCCACTTTCTTATCTTTATCTCCAGACGGATTTAACATGCATTTCAGAATACTTTTTGAGATAACTTTAACAAAATGCAAAGGACTTCAAGTAAAAGAATTTTTTCAAAATACAAATAGTATGAAAACACGTTGAGAAGCAACTTAATTCAAATGCCTTTTGGTAAAAACCATACTTTGTAAAGGACTTTTGCTAGTTTGGTTTTTTTGTTTTTTTAAATTCAAACCTTTGTCAATAGAACTCAACTGTCGACGAGCCAAATCAGCAATCACTATCTAGCCTAGCTAGAGGTCACCCGACCTCAAGCAAGGTGGCTCAAGGTGACACAAACTCAAGTGTAGCCAAGGGTTGCACGACCGATGAGGCTAGCTAGTGCAAGATTTGACCTCACCACCCAACAACTAGAACTCTCGCCAATGACATCACATGAGATGAAGATATTTATGGAATTATGAAAGTTGCGAGGGCAAAATTGGAAGAAAAAAATGTTTTTATTCTGGGATTGCTATAAACTCAATACACTTTCAGGTCTACTTTGAAATAAAGACCTATGGAAATGCAATTACATCTTCTTGAAACTCTCCAAAAATATCTATTAAAGGCTACATGCTTTTGTCCGGCCTTTAGAACCTAAGGGGCTTTTGGAAAGTAATTCATAAATGCACCAGTAGCATGCATAAAGAAGTTAATATAGTTTCACCATTTAAAAAGTTGAGCACTCTTTGAAATCAAACTTTTAAACACTATACTTTTTCACCTTCTCTACTAGAGTAGGGAAGGATTTAGATCTAGGGATATGCTTGTTCCTAGATTGGTCGAGTACTCACCCTACCATAGATCCTACTCTAAAAGTATGGCTTTCTAGATTCAAAACCTAGAACATAACTTATAAGGTCATGAACCACTAAAAAGTACTCTATGAATTGAGTACATCACAAGACAATGCATGATGTGATCATGCTATGGATCACTCTTGCTGGCTTGCAAGCAGACAATAATTATTGGTTGATTACACCATATCAGTATTGTCATGCGGTGTAACTGTCATATAGGATAGTTTTGCTTTGAACCACCCTATAAATTGGAACTGTCGAATTCAAAACCTAGAACTTAACTTATAAGGTCATGAGCCACTAAAAAGTACTCTAGGTAATGAGTACATCACAAGACAATGCATGATGTGATCATGCTATGGATCACTCTTGCTAGCTTACAAGCAGACAATAATTATTGGTCGATTACACCATATCAGTATTGTCATGCGGTGTAACTATCATATAGGATAGTTTTGCTTTGAACCACCCTATAAATTGGAACCGTTGAATGCACAAATTCTAAGGCTTTATTATTAAGAAATTCAACATTGAAAAAAAAAAAAATAAAAAAAAAAAAAAAAGCATTCATACAAGAAATGATAACACCAAAAAGCAAAAGAAATAAATAAATATGATTCCTCCTATCATTTCACACATTTAAGTATAAAAAAATTAATAAGGAAAAAGAAAAATCTTAAATTGTTGGTGTGTGTGTATATATATATACTTAATAACTATGTAGAGTACCATGTATCTGAGGCATAGGCCGGGTGCAGGCTGGTCTAAACCTTCGTGACTTATAATATTCACCCAATGACAACTCAGCCAGCCAGTTCTGTAGGTTTGGCAAGTTCCATGAGTTCTCTCGCACGCCTTACTTAGACTAACTTTAGAGTCTCCCCGCGTGGACCGCAAATTAAGCCTCACAAGTTGGACAGGTTGTATTTCCTAGTTTATCCTATTATATGTATGATCATACATTAATATTTATATTATGTTATCAAATATATAATCTTTGCATATTGCAATACTTTTGTATATTTTCTAGTTAGGCTTATTAAAAAGAATGGATTTTGGCTCTCCACATGCTTAATCATGCCAAAAAAAAAACATGATTCTCGATTTCCATGCTACAAAAAATTTTTAAAAAAAACTCGCGGTTTGGTAATCATAGGCCATTGTTAGTCAAACGCTATGGCATTGGATTTGGTAGATTTGCGGTGCCCAAAATTACCTAAAAAGGGAAAAAAATGATTGAAAAAAAAAATCCACAAATAAGTATAAAACTTTGCTACCATATACTGGCTTCCAAAGCTATGATTAGACCGTCTTTGTTTATCCCAATGTCCACATAAAATAATACTGTCCTTGACCTCAAAATTGTGGTGAGATGCAAAAGCAAAGGTGCGTTTCTCAAATTTTCCTATCGGGTAAAAAACAGCTCGACTAGGTAGACTCAGGTGGGTTCACCTGTCCGGAGCCCTACCTCACCCAATCCCTAGACGGGAGCGCACAGGCTTTTGGTGTCCTTGAAGGTTCTTCATTTGTTGCATCGCTGCTCGAAGCTTTTGTACTGGACCATCTTCTTGAGGATGGTCTCCTTGGAAGTAAATGTGGTGGGGAAAGAATCACGGGAGAGGCTATGAGGAGAAGAGGATGGAGATGAAGGAACTGCAACTTTCGATTGGGATTGTGTGTGACTACAAAACATGGAAGTCTTAAATTTATTGCACAACATCAATTTTTGACATTTCCTAAAAAAAAATTTCATTTTATTAATTGAATTCTTCAAATCAATTTTAACAAGAAATCACTGATGTCAACGCCCTAGCACAATTGGTCTAACGCAAATACTTTTTAATAATATTTTAATATTTTCTTTCATTTTTTTTATTTTTCCTTTTACTTCTTTTCTATTTTTCCTTTTTTTTCCTTTCACTTCTTCTCTTTTCTTTCTTTCGTTTTCTTCTTTCTTATTCCCATTTTCCCTTCGTCGGTGGCCTCGCCTGGTGACGAAGGCAGCCCTCACCTAAAGCTAGCAAAGGAAAAAAAGGAAAAAAGGAAACAAATAAATCAAAAAATATTATAGTATAATAAAAATTTATCAACGTCGACGCCAATTGTGTCACATAAGACAATTAATGTCAATGTCAATGATTTCCAACTAAAATTGATTCAATAGATTAAATTGACAAAACGTAAAAATATTTAGAAATTAATTGACAAAATTGAAAATTTTCTGGCAAAACATTGGTGAAAGGTAAGTTTAAATTACAGAAGGAAAGATCCAGATGATTTGATTGCTTTTGTCCGAGTTGGAACAATGAATTTATTAACGAGATTGATGCTGGAATTTTGAAAAGTAGGATAAGACCGTGGCAGGTAAGTCCGCGGAAATGATCAGAGTATGGATTCGAGCTCGCGTGTAAGCATGGAGTCGAAGCCACACCACCACTCGAGCATCACCCACGAGGCTGTAAAGGCGATAAACATGACTTTACTTGAGCAGGGTTTGCACAAGAACATCATTCAGCCTAATAATAAGTACAATTATCATGCTGGGAAAAAAAATAGTGCCACAATTTGGAAGAGAAAGGGAACTCAACGTATTAGAACTTTCGTTTGGCTAGTTGCTTATAAGCAATTGTTAACTAATTCATTAAAGATGTCTCACAACTTGGAAATGAAATCCATACTGCTTAAGACATGAGTTTCATGTGAAATTAACTTTACATGTTTTGAGGGATTATCCAATTGTCCATAAGTTATGGCTTGAATTTATCCCACAACAATATTTGGGAGAATTCTTCTCGATTAATTTGTCACGATGGTTGAATTTAAATCTCACTAGTAAGGAGCAATTGAATTTTCATCATGATTAGAGCATAATTTTTGGATGTGTGGCTTTTTTGGCAATGGAGAAATAAGTCATTTTTCCAAGACGACTTTGTTTTCCTTTTGAATCCAATGCAACTAATTCAGTCATACACATAGGAAGTCATCAAGACTTCATCGATGAATAACTCAATGTTAAATGGATCATGCACTTCTCCGATTTTAGTTAGATGGGATCCTCTACCTTTTGGATGGATTAAATTGAATTCCCCCAAGGCCTCGAAAGGTGACCCAAGACTTACTGATATCAGAGGTTAGTTTAGGGGGTCATTATATTGGTGATTTTGCCACATTCATAGGAATATGCTCATCGACACGAGCAAAATTTTGAGTCTTGTGGTTGAGACTTAACTTTACAAAACAACTTGTATTTCATAAGATCATCAATGAGATTAACTCTAAAGCTATCATTGATCTAAAGCATGTGTTGATAATGCTACCCTGCTTTGATTTAAAGTATTAGATGACTTTTGCGCTCTCACTTTTACTTTAAACTACAACATAACTTTTTGGAAGGAAATCGCTTTGCCGATTGCAAATCTCAAAATCCACAAGCAATTGAATACTAATTCCCTTTCAATACTTTCTATAGAGTTACTTAATATTTTATCATGTGATAAAATAGGGATAATAGATCTAAGATGTTAAATTTCTATATTTGGCTTCAGCGCTTTTTTCTTATTAAAAAAAAAAAAAAAAAAAAAAAAAGAGGTGCCTTTTCATGTGGCGACTAACTCGTGCATGCACTTGAATGTTAAATACTCATATAGGAACACCATTAGGATAAATGACCTTGTTGAGAATTCTTAATCGCAAAAACTATACACAGAAGGAAAAATATCATGAGGCTCGTCATCATGTGGACCAAAGCAAACTTTACATAAGATTGCGTCAGGCCAAGATACCACCATATGAAATCACGGTATGACTACTTCTGATGGTTGCAGATTGGAGACGATCCCTCTAAAGTTAGTGGGCCTATCACGGCTAGATCAAATGAGAATTAGAAGCGACTAAGGGGGCAAGAGTAATTGGACAAGTTATGCAACTCCAAACATCAATTTGAGGAGGTATGAATGAACCAATTACAAACCAAACAAAGGAAGCGTCTTGGCGATAATTGGACAATTTAGCATTGAGAGCACTATCGAGAAAGGTGATCCCCTTAAAGAGCGTTTACCTGTACATCAACGTTATGGGATAAATCAAGACAGTTAATACCTCAAGGGGGCTAGGCCAAAGATAACACGACTTCCTTTTATTTTAACGCATCAAAATATTTTAATGTGTGATCATGTGAAAATGCAGTAGCTTGTAAAATATGTAACTATAGTTTATGTAGACATGATTGAATGTGTGTTATATGTTTTTCTACATATATTAATTCATATAATGCCGTGTTATCCGACATAGCGGTTGGTTTAATTCGCATCATTAATTTGAAGTATTTTTATCAAGTGCGTTGCATTTGTGTTGAGATACAAAGCACTCGAATTAGTGAAAACCTTATTTACGTCCCTATTTTGACTCGAAAAGCACTATAAAGTTTTTCAAATTAACAAAATGGTGAACCAAATTAACAAAATGGTGAACCAATCTAGCTTTTTCTCTTTCTTAAATAATGAGAAAGCTAGAGGTAAAGCTCGATTCTATCCAATATTTGGACAATTGCGGCCAGAACATATAATATTATTTTCACTAGATGATAAAATATATATATACGGACTCTCTTTTTTTTATTATATAATTGCTGAAACCTCTAAAAATTTCTGAAATTTGAAATCGCAGAAGAGCGAAGAAGCAAGAAAACTCAGACCAGGGGGCCGGGGGGGAAGTACACTGAGACGAGGGGCTGGAGCCTGGAGGTGGTCTGACGCCGGGTGGTAAATACCATGCAATTTCGTACTTGCTTTTTTAACCCCGCAAAGAATATTAGAAAAGAGATCAATCGGGTAAAATAAAAAATAAAAAATAAAAAAAGGGGGAGCTGGGGAATATCCTGGAAAGGCAAACGAAATCGAAAAGTCATCTTATTCAAGAAAAGGAAAAATGAAAAGGGGAAAAGGGAGGGTGGGGGTGGGGGAAAAAATGATCAAAAGAAAACCAAACTGACGGGGACGGGTCACTGACAATCTGGAGAGATTTTTTTGCAGGGAGACAGAGGGGTCGGGGTCGAGGTCGAGGTCGAGCCTTCCTTCTTTTGCCGCGAAACCCGGACTCCAGTCCCCCCCCACCCCCCGCGCCCCGATGCCACCGGTCCCATCCCGCCACGCGGCATCCCCTAATTACTAATCACCCCCACCCCCTCCTCCTCAAAATGCCCACCGATTGAGGGTATTTTCGCTTCTCGAAAAATAATTATTTATATCACTTGTAAATTATAAAGTATGTTTTATTTATTTATTTTTATATTCGATACAAATGGTCATTTTTCGGAAAATTATTTTCCAAATCATTTATTTTTATTTGCTAATTTTGTACCACCATCAATTAATTGCCAAGTTAACACGGTAACTAAAATTTTGCTACGTGATATTCCAATCGGACAACCCGATTCGGGAGCATCATTCAATTGGATAATTCATTTAATGGATCCGATTGCATGAGAAGGAATCAAATGGCAAAACTGTACAAACAACAAAACTTAGAAGGCATGAGATTATATACAAATTCGAATGGGGTAATTACATAAGTGATATCTGGACGTTTCTTCATTGTTAATTGTCTTTTCCAAATCTTTTTGTTCAATTTAAACTCTAAATTTTTTTCAAAATCTGTTCCATATAGTCCTTTGATAAATAACGGTAGATGGCCGACGTGGGAGACAAGACCATGGATTGATTTGGACAGAAGTGTGGTTCACCCCCTCTCACACTCTCTAGACATAAATCAAGAGCGTCATGGTAACGACCCCGCCCATGGCCACTAGGCTTGAACACCACCTACCATCATGGCCGGCTGTCGTCACAATTGCAGTCGAACCATCGCTAAAACTCTATTGCGCCACCGCCAGAGGTACAGAACGACGACTGTCGGTAGCGGTCGCGGGTTGCTGCTGCGGGGTGATCGGTGATCAGATGCTGGCAGTGATGAAAAGGACCTACGAGACGATAGGCCAAAATAGGATCGACAAATCCCGGAGCGATCATGGGAAGGCCCCTCCAGGAGATAAAAGAGGAGTCCCAGTACCCACTGTAAAAATCCTTTATAATAAATAAAAAGCAAAACATGCAATGACCGTACGTAATTTCTCATGATCACTCCCTCCACCTCCGCTCCCACTCCCGCTTTTCACTTTCGCCCTTTATCGTAATCACTAACCCAACACAGTCCTCTCCTCTCTCTCTCTCTCTAGGCAGATCACTCGTCGAGCGACTGATGAGAGATGAACGGATCTGGGGTCGGAGCCGAATATTCATCGCTAATGAACACTAGCGACTCCCGCAGAGCTGGCCGGAGCAACGAAGCTGCAGAGGGGGAACTCGGAAGTCGCGGGCCGAGTTCTCGCCGGCCGGCGAGTTCCGGCGGGCGGCAAGAGAGAGAGAGAGGTGAATGGTGAATGAAAGGTGAGGAGGGAATTGAATGCGAGAATAAAAGGAAAAATTTCGGGAGCTGAATGTCGTAAGACACGGGCTTGACGTTGACAAGACTCGGGTCGGTTGATGTTGACAAGACCTCTTTGAAGATAATATAGAGAGAGAGAAGAAATCGCACAAAAGAAATTGTGAATTGTTTTGTATTTAATATCCTGCAAAAGTAAAACAATTTCTCTAAAAATGGGGTTTCTACGGTCGGTCACCCTCACGTCAACGGTTTTAGGGACAGTTCAAGCTTCACTTAAAATCTATTTTATCTGAAAAATACATATTTATATAACGGAATCTATTTTTTTAGTAACGAAAAAAAAAAATAACTTTTTAAAATTTTATTCTGATAACAAAGTCGTCGATTATGGCCGAGGCCAGCGACCGACCAAAAGAAAAAATAAAAAGAAAACAAAAGAGAATAAGAGAAAAGAAAACAAGAGAACATAAAAGAAAAAAAGTTATAATTAATTCTATAAATTGTTCCCGAAATCAATAAGTAATTTTTTTCTAATTCTTAATTCTATTACAAATCTATCTCGAGAACAAAAATTTATCAAATGGATTTTTTTTTTTTTACTTCCTAGAACAAAAAAATAAAATTAGTTGTTCCCTATAGTGTTACCAAATATACCATAATCCATGAGACTTGAAATCTATCTTACATGTCCTGCATCTTGATGTCTACCCAGTCAATCAATTATAAAGTCTATTTAGGAATCGATCAATTTCTTTTTTTTTTTTTAAATGAACACGACAATAAAAATTCTTCTTTATGAATTATAGCAATTTATAAAAGACAAACATATAATATTATTGATACCCAAAAATACTTACGTAATCATGCACTAATCACAAGAGATAAAAACCTATAAAATCATCCTCATTACCACATGTGGGCAATGATTTACATCAACTCAGCCTATAGTGGTCATGAAAACAAATGTTAGCCAAGGATTTTGAGAATCTACAGGTTAGATTTCGACGAACTTATAAGTAGAGATATATAATTCTACAATTAAGCAGTTTATTGTCACGTGTCAAGGCCATAAGACGCCGTTGAAGACATAACATTGGCGGCAAATTTAGGTGAGAATAGTTAAAAGAGCATTAAATTGAAGAGAAACAATTAATACTTGCTAGACGAGTCATAAGAGCATTGTCAAAGAAGTCAGAAAGTAATTAGATGTGAATAAGGCGGTTCAATATAAAATGTAGAACAACTCTCGAGGAGGAAGCAATCGACCAAATTGGCCTATAGATACCACAGGAAATCCAACAAAGAAGCCCCCGAACAACGCACAAAATTACTTTATCTTCCTTTTATTTCTGCTCAGACTAATTTAGTTGTAACTTGAGATTCCTATAATATTTTCAATTACGGTGAGTGTCTATATCTCAAGTAGTACTGTTGATTAGATTTCAGTGTTAATCCACTGTTAACGCCGTCGATTAAATTATGATATTATGTTCTCATATTCATCTACGAGCAGTGTCTATTAGATGTTATCCTCATTGTCCAACGTTGTCAATTAGATTCCGATGTTGTATCCTTATATCCACCTATGAATGGTGTATACTAGGTGTCATTCTAGCCATGCAACATCATTGATTAGATTTGAACGTTGTGCCATCTAACTTATTTGAAAGCAATGTTTTTCTGGATGCTTTTGTCAACACCTAGTATTGTTGAATCATCTCAATATTGTACAAACCACTTTAGTTTTAATGGGCTTTCATTATTATGTTAAGGTGAGTTTAGAGGGAACTGTTGATTATATTTCGACATTAATTATCGTTGGTTTTAAGCTAATATTAAGCATGTTAAGAAACATCTTTAGATTTGGGATTTTATAATATATATATATACACGTGTGTGTGTATGTTCGCATTTACCCTCTCTGTTCAAAGCAAACATAGATCCCGAGTCTCCTTTAATAAAAACTAAAACATAATATTTAGTGAAAGTTATTTTGCTATGAGATCCAAAATCTATGAAACAAAATATAAAATAAACAATAAAGTTAAAAATACATAACTGCGGTTCATTAGTTATAATTCTCAATCTTGCTCTTCAGTTCTCAGCTCTTAGTTTAGTTCTTATCTAGGAATCAAGAACTGAATCGTACAATACCAAATCCTCTTTTTTTTTTTTCTGAAATAGGCTATCATAGGACGTAATTAACCACACTTACACAATTTTATGTTATATATTTTATCCTATTATTTAGTTAGGTGCGTTTATTATAAGTGGTTTACTAAAGATGAAGATCTGTTGTAAAAATATATTAAATAGCACCATTCGTTGTAAATAGTTATTGTTTATTGAAAATATGACAATAAACGAGATACGAATAATGGTACAAATTAAATTTCTTTCACATAGAATTGTAAGTTTATCCCTATTCATTTTGCTCTGTCAAAATAAATGAAAATTGAATTAAGGTCAAGCAACCTAGACATTGCCTCGCTCGTGGTTGCATGATCTCGGTGGCCGTGGTTTGAGATGTCCTCTGTCACCTAAGCTCATCCATTCACCCTTTTTCTTCTCTCAAAAATTGCTTTACAAGCTGGATATCAAAGTTGTAGAACAAGTATTTACCAAACACTATATTTAGCCCTTGGGATATAAAGAAACAAATTATGAGTGTGGGGAATTTTTGTTTCTTTTCAACTTTACCCTCACCGAACTATCTAAATTTCCGTTTCATCCTCACTCTCACTTTCTTATGCACTTCTGGCAAGCATCGAGCTCAGATCTGACACCAATGACTATTGCTTGAGGTAATGCAATCTTGGCGTTCCATCGCTTGAGTTGTCTTCCTTCACCTGAGCTTTCATCCATCCTCCTTTTTCTATCTTAAAAACTGCACTACAAGATGGGTATCGAAGTTTATAGAAAAAGTGTTTATCAAACACTATTTGTTTTTCATGAAATTTCTTACACTCTAAAATCATTTGTAGATACAAAGGTCTTGGACAAAAGTCAAATCAAATGCAACCCTTTTGAGAGCGAACATCATATTCATATCATCTCTTCACACATTTGAAATTGGTTATCTATGACGAATTTTCGTCTCTTCAATCTCTTTACTCAAAAGATGTTAAATGTTAAGTAAAAACTGTAATAAAAACCTCCACAGGTAAAGAGAGTGATTAGAATAAAAGAAGAGTTTGGATATTCGAGGAGGGCTTGTGACAATGATCAACTACATGAAAATTTGGCTAACGTTCACGGGACTTCAGAAAGGGGACGGAGTAATCATAACAACCTCAGCTGAATGGGAAATCCAAGGTGAAAAGCAAGACAAAATGCTCAGACTTGGCCCGGGGGGACCGAATTGAAAGAAAAAAAAATAGAGGGAAATTTTCCCAAAATATATGTAACTGTCACGTGCTTTTAATTTGTCTTATTTTCCAATAATATTATGCTTGGTGAATCCTAGACCTGCCACCCATTTATGAACAAGTTGGAGCTATAGCCCATAAAAGCAGATATAGCCCCCGAAAAATGTAAAAAAGAAAAAAAAAAGATTTAAGAAGGAAAGAAGAGTTGAACTAGAAAGGCTGCTCTTCGTTGTCTAAATTTTTAGATAGGATAGAATTTGATGGAATACGATATAAAATTTATGAATTTTATATATTCTCTTAACTGTTTGGTGAATTGAAATAATAAAACTAGATAATTTCATATTTTATTGTATTTATTGTTTCGTATTTACAATATATTAGTACAAATAAACTTGAAAATGCGTAAACGAATATAATACAAATCTCTTGTAATTCACTTCCAAATCTAGTAAAAAGAAAAAAATATAATCATTCATTTTCGCGATTACAAAAACTATAGTGTTTTGACGCTTTTGCTACTTTAGTGAAATTTCAATGTGAATCACAAAATTATCAAGGAGATAGAGTTTCAACTCTCTTGTTGCTTGCATTGACTTTTGATGTGAACTAGAGAGCTATGAAGGAAAACAAATTTCGACTCTCTCTGTTTTCGTGGAGTTTCAACATGAATTAAAAAAACTAACGAGGAGTTGTGAAGCTTCAACATAAACCCGGAGATGTAGAGGAGAAGGAGATGGAACGAATTGGAATTTTTTAGAAATTTCATTGCTTCTTGTTCTTTGAGAATTAGAAAGATCTTTTTTGCGTTTGAATTTTTTTCATTTAAAAATTTGATTATTTTACTTCATTTTATTTATTTATTTTATTATTATTATTCGATCTCTTTTTATGATTTTCTATTTCCTTCCATCATGCCTTCATAAAAAAATTATTAGATAATAAAATGTACTATTTTACCTCAAATATGTAATAATATATACAAAAAATATTTTTTTTGGTAAGGAATAGATACAAAATATATTATTGAGTAGAAAGAAATTCACATATATAAATAAAAAAGACTTTTTAGTTATTTTAATTTTCTTTTCAATATTCATATATCATAAATATTTATTTATCATTTAGTTTTTCATTATTTCATAAGTTCTTTATTCGAGAAAAATAAATTTTATACCATAAATATGAGAAATTTTATTCATTTTTATCTCATATCCGCTATGGAATAATTTTTTCTAGGTTATATCCTCATAAAACTGACTATATCTCATATTGAATAAGAACAAAACATAGGAGGACAAATGTTATCCTATCTTGATTTTATCATAACTACAAAACGTAACCAAAGCTCTTTATAAAGCAGAATATGGATAATTATTCGGATCCGTTAATTGCATGAATACAAGTGAATCACCTCCTCTCCCTATTCAACTGCGTTCAAATCAATCGACTGAGACAGGCCGTAATTTAAACAGGAAAGTTTCTGTGTTCAAATAATGTTTTCAAACGCTCGGTCTACATCTTGAGGTTGATAAGGAAGGCGTTTCTCCCTATCATCTGTTGAACTATTCTTCCGGTCCACTTGAATTTCTTGTGACCATAATCCTGATTTGGCAAAGTATGATACGGGACATCGTCCGCTTCTTGCGGCTGATACCAACAACTTGCAACTTGTCAATCGGAGTTATTGTCGGAGGAAACGGATGAAAGTATTAACCTTTGCTAGAAAAAAAAAAGAGTTAAAGAAATGGAGATACTGAAGAGATAATCAAGGGACCGAGCATTGCTTTTCTCATGTCAAATGAATTTTATGTAGATGGCACTAACATTTTCTTCTCGGGAAAATAACACGGATGGTTATGAAACGTTGCCCTTAATATGCAATGTCATATCTTAATTTTTAATTTGTTTAATGTGGTCGTTGAATTTTCACTTAATGTGCGACGTCATTTTTAAACTTCTAATTTGTTCAATGCGGGTTTTGATTTTTGGTATTTGTTCAATTTAGTTAGAACTATATAAAACATTGAACATTTTTCATATGATTCAGAAACTATATTGAATATGTACAAAAAAATTTATGGATCACATTAAACAAATTAAAAATTTAGAGATGATATTACACATTAAAATAAAACGTTTAAGGAGTGTATTGAAGAAATTAAAAATTTATGGACGAAAATACACATTGAGCCCTAATCGAGGCCCCACTGCTAGGCAAAGGCCTTTGCGCTTGGACCTAGTACCTTGGAGGGCTAGGGATGAGGGCCATAGGAACCAATCAAGGATCTTAGCGGGTGGACTCGAGGCAACTAGACTCGCGATCTTGTCGCCATGATCCGAAGCTATGACAATTAGGTCCTACACCCTAGATTGCGCTCTCGATACATTGACCTATAAGATAACGAAAGTCACGCTATTTATCTTTATCATGATATTCTTGAAAAACAATTTCCTGCAAAATTGAGGTGTGCACGGATTGAAAAGGATTGTGAATGGGGGAGAAAAGGACTTCTACAAACCCCATCAATCGTCGTGGTTTCTCCTCACCATTTGGGCACCTTAAGAATTGACGTGCAATAGAATAAACTCCAAAAGGCATATCGCGATTAGTTCCTACACGAGAAGAGAGATCGTGAGAAGCCAAGTGCTGAAGAATCAACCTCGTTAACTAATCTTTAATCTATATCTATATCTATATGTGTACACAGATATTTGAATTTCATCTCTTGATTATTGACTCTACCGACTCAAAACAAACTTGGTGAGCATCATAAATGGTTTTTTTTTGTTCTTTCCCTCCGAATTTTTTGGTCAATTTCATTCCACGAATGGAAGACACGTCTCGTCTCATGACATACGGAGCGATGGAGGAGGAGGGTGGATTGCCGGGGGGGGGAGGCAGGCAACGGTCTTTTCCTCATAATTCACAGCAACAGTGAATCCATAATATCTGCATCACGCAACTGCGCAGTGGGGTCCTCAATAATGCAAATGGCCGAAAAAGAGAGGAGAGAAAAAGAAAAAAAAACTCAGTCCCTTCTCTCCTCCGCACGATCCCCATCCCCATCCCCCCGTCTCCCCCAGCTCCCCCATCCGACGCGCCTGATCTCTCCGCAGCGAGATCAGAAGACGCTTTTTACACCGAAACGGGTCGTTCTGATACGGGGGACGGGAGGCACTAAGGCAGGACCGAGCCCAAGACCCCGGCAGGGCAAAAAGCGAATCGCGAGCAAAGCTCGGTGCGTACTGCAGAGAATTCGGGGGCACGGAGCGGTGTAAATGTGCAGGGGGGAGAAATCGCGAAATAATAACCGGAAGTAGGGGGGAGCTTACGATATCAAATTCCCTCGTACACGTCAGCCGCCGTGGGGACCACCTCCTTCTTTTGTCCTCTTGCTCCTGCTGCCCTCGCATGCTCCTGCTCTCTACTCTCTCTCTCTATACTCTCCATCCGTGCTTTGCTCTCTCTTGTCACTTCCTGTCAAAGTTGCTTGCTTTCTCTCTCTAGCTTAGCTTGGAGCTTACCTACTGTACTCTGCTTTTCCCCTGTCTCTCTCCCTCCCTCCCTCTCTCTCGCTCTGAACGTTTTTCAGTCATCGAGCCGAGCTGAACTCCTCTCTCTCTCTCTCTCTCTCTGGGTGACCCTTCTTCCCTTTTCTCTGCGCTTTCGTCGAAGTGAAAGAGGGCGCCGAGGTTGTCGTCCGAGATGCGTCGGAGAAGGACCTCTCTCCTGATTTCATGAGACCGACCAGTGAGTAAGCTCGCTCCGATGATAGGAGCTTCCTCTGACCTCCCTATTCTTTCTTTTTTTGGGTGCTGAGCTTGTCCAGGGTCTTGGCCGTCGTCAATTGTACGCTTTCGTGTGAGCTTTGCTTGCTGTCTTTGTGGGTGCCGTGCGGGACTCGATTCGTCTGGTAATCGCGAATGCGGGATCGATGCTGACTTTTGAGCTCCCGACGGACGGACCCTTTTATCTTTACTAGCAGAAGACCTTAAAAAGGGGAGGTTCTGATTTCTTTTTCATATTTTTCTTTGGCTCACGGTCTCAAATGAGTGATCGGTTTCGGTTCTCGGAAAGATGGCATTTCTTTTTCTTGAAAGAACAGCATCTGGTGAATATTTTATTGTTATCTCTTGCCTAGAAAGGTTCCTTTTTTTTCTTATTTTCTTTTTGGTTCTGGGGAAAGGGTTCCAGATTCCATTAAATCTCATCACTCGGTTGCATATTCAATTGGGCTCTTTGGTTTTCCTCGGGTCGCATCTGACTTGTACCCTGAAGAATTTGGCATCCGCCGTTCTTTATGCAGATTCGTTCACCTTTTGGAGCTTCTGTTTGGTCTCTCTTTCTGCATGACATTCTTGCATTGGTTGGTCCCCGTGGACTACTCACAATTGGAAGATTCTGATGCTTTTTTGGGTGCATAATTTCTATCAGATGTTTGTAGAGATGGACTCCTTTGGGGGGTCATCCTCCTACATCTGCTTTGGGGGCTCTAGTATGCTGTATTCTGTATGGTTTTGAGCTTCACTGGAATTTTAACATCCTTTCCTCTCGTGGGGTTTGGTTGATGAGATGCGGATGATAGAATTCCGAACTAGTCATTTAGACTTTCATTTGTCGATTTAAAGACCGATAATCAGAAAGGAGAATTCAACGCAATTTCACGTTCAATTAACTTCTTGCTCCACTTAAATCGCGGGTGCAGTTCAGGGGCCGGTTTGGATTCTCTCCTTTAATAGATTTAGATGGGTAATCTCTTTATAATGTTTTGGAGATTCTGGAACAAGCATCTAGGAGTCAATGCACAAATTGCAACACTCAGCAGCATCAATCATAGTGATCACCATTTGTTTGGAACGGTAGATTTGATGATAGATTATTGATAGGGGGTTTTCTGGATTTTCTGTATAGTTAGATTTGCTTGGAAGGGACTTGTGGTTGATCTAGGGCGGAATTAATTGGTATTAGATTTCAATCTATTTTTGTCTGAGCTCAAATTCCTTCTTTCAATGCATTTTAACTATAGTTATGGTACTAGATTTCTTTCTTTCCTTGGCTGAATGTATGTGAATATTGCTTCCTTCTTGAAAATTGTTGAACCAGAGAAATGCATGGAAACATAGTGCTGCTTGCTTCGGGAATTGAAGAATACAGCTGGACCAGTTTGGTCATGTCGTGACTGGAAGTTTGCCTAGCGTAATATCATTTTGCTTACAGAACCTTAACAAAAGAATGTGGGACTCTTCATTCTGTTCTTGACGATTGATCTTGCAGACATAGATTTCGCTTTTCAGTTGTTATATTTCTTGGATTAGGTATAATTAGAGAATTTGAACATCAGCCTGCTCATGTCCTTTCCTTGAAAATGACCTGTCCACCCAGATACTCTATGAATTTGTGGAGGATAAGTGACGGCCTCGGCTGTAGATGTGAAATTTGTGACATGTTTTGTTCCATAATAAATGTTGTTACACAACTGTTTTCTCTTTATGATGCTTGGGAGAGATTGCCGCTTGTTTTTTCTTGCTTGCCTCACTAAATGGCCATTGTCTTTTATAGTTTCCCCTAGGTCTGCTTTCATTTCCTTGGATAAACCTGTCTCCTCCTTGGTATTCTTTTCTTTTCTCAGACCAGTTAACTCAGCTAAAATGTCGTGTTTTATATTGTGATGTGAGAAATTACTTCTAATTTGTATTAGCGCCATCTTCTTCTGTAGCCACACTATGAAAGATCTAAGTTTGAGGCAATGGGAAGTGGTGTCTACACCTGGCAATGAAGGAAAGACAGCGTTGGAGAGCTGAAGAGGACGCCTTGTTACGTGCATATGTGAAACAGTATGGCCCAAGGGAGTGGCACCTTGTGTCTCAGCGCATGAACACTCCCCTTAACCGTGATGCCAAGTCCTGCTTAGAGAGGTGGAAGAACTACCTGAAACCAGGTATAAAGAAGGGATCCCTCAGTGAGGAAGAACAGCGTCTTGTCATCCAGCTTCAGGCGAAACACGGCAACAAATGGAAGAAAATTGCTGCTGAGATCCCGGGCCGCACGGCTAAGAGATTGGGGAAGTGGTGGGAGGTTTTTAAAGAGAAACAGCAAAGGGAGCATAAGGAGAACAAAGGTGCTTTACCAATTGACGAGGGGAAATACGATCATATATTAGAAAACTTCGCCGAGAAGCTAGTGAAGGAGCGATCGACCCCAGCACTTCTCATGGCCACAGCAAATGGCGGCTTCATTCACACCGATTCACCTGCTCTTGCTCCGGCTCTTCTACCTCCATGGCTTTCAAATTCTAACGGCACCCCAACTCTGAGGCCTCCTTCACCGTCAGTAACCCTTAGTCTCTCCCCTGCAACAGTTCCAGCATCTCAACCGATTCCATGGCTGCAGGCAGATAGAGGACTCGATAGTGGTTCTCTCTCACTGACTGGTTTGCCCAACCATGGTCCACTCCCTACTTCTGGAGAAAATATCTTAATGTCTGAGCTTGCGGAGTGCTGCAAGGAATTGGAAGAAGGGCACCGTGCTTGGGCTGCACACAAGAAGGAAGCGGCATGGAGGTTGAAACGACTGGAGTTGCAGTTGGAGTCGGAGAAGGCGTGCAGGAGGAGGGAGAAAATGGAAGAGATAGAGGCGAAAATCAACACTCTCAGGGAAGAGCAGAAAGCTTCTTTGGATAAGATTGAAACAGAATACAGAGAGCAGCTGGCAGGATTGAGGAAAGATGCAGAATCCAAGGAGCAGAAGCTGGCTGAACAGTGGACGGAGAAGCATGTTCATCTCTCTAAGTTAATTGAGCAAATCGGGTTTAGACCCCGGATTGCAGATCATAACAGGCAGTGAGAGTTACCGTGATTCGTAGTCCTTTATATACACGTCTCTTTCTTGTGCCAATCATGTCATTCAAGTCTGCTTATTAGAATTCCAAGACTCCCTTTTCCTACCCAACAAACACCTACCTTTACGTATATCTCGATAACATTACAGAGCTTCTCATCCTCAGCTAAGTCCTCTGAGACATTTTGTATGGAAATATACCGGGCAAACTGCCTTCATAAGTATTTATCACTTTGTTGTCCTCCTGGTCGGCGGCTTGGCTGGTTTATCCTTATTCATCATTACCGTGGGAGACTTTTGTTCTGGGCTTGCAGCAGAACATATGATGAAGCTGAGATGTGCACATGTAAGTGTTGAGGTAAATCTTGTAGTATATCTCTAAAACTGAGTCCTGACATTCAGATTCATGATGGTCAAGGGATGCTTCTTGGGTGTTATTGCAAATTCAGATTGATGATGCAATCGAGTATTGTGATGGCATGTGTTGCAGTCGTGTATTTGCATGATCAGCCGAGCGGTCTATTTGGTTTGTAGGGGTTAGTTCTGTCTTCCGGTTCAATAAAGTTTCGAAGCTTAATTGTTCTTGTCTGCTTACAATGCCCTTGCTTCCTTTTCCTGTTTTCTTGTTTCCCACGATAGTTAGTGCCTCTCACAGGTCCTGTGAGTACGCGTCTATGCCTCTCACCGAGAAACTACGTTAACTGGAATATGATATTTAGGAAGGAATAACTGGAATATGATAGTTAGGAAGGAAGCCAGAAGTTTATGTCTATACATACTTGAATCCGCATCTCATGCTGAATTTTCCCATAATCAAGATTACCAAGAATCTGAAGATTATGTTTGGCCGATCACACCACGGACTCGAGGCTTCGTCCTCGCATGCTGCTCTAGGAAAAACCTGAATGCGAAGATGGGCTTGCCTTGCCTATCCCTTTCTTCACCGAGTTGTGTTCGCCACCGGATTCCGAATCCTTTTGCTTCCAAATTGAGAGTGAGAAAGATATTCGGTCAATGCTGGACACATACCACATGGTCAGACCTGATAAAATTCACGTGGGATCCATCGATTTTAATGATCTAGATTTAGTTTGGGACGTATGTTATGGTCATGTAATAATTCTTATCGAAAGGATGATAATCACCCACGTAGATGTACATATGATGTGAAATGTAAGTGAAATCACTAGGGGATTCTGAGTACGTATGGATCAAGATCATTAACAATATCAATTTTATTTTCCATTCCTATTAAAAAGAAGGGCAGTGCAAAAGCAGGTTTCCTATGTAGAAACGGCATTTCAGATGCGGGCGGATCGGTCTCAATCAATTCCTAAATTTTCTAATCCCCTCGATTCTCATGAGACCCAATTGGTCACCAATATTGGCCAACCAGGGTTGACTTAAATAGTTATCTCTACCTCTAAGGGCTTGGGGTTGTGGCTAGCCAACAACAAAGCAGGCAGGAGAGAGAAAATCATTTTCTTGCATCTACCGTATGGATTTCTACAATTTTTACACAACATTATCTTGTTAATATTTATACATTTCTAATTTCATTTCGAATCATTAATGTTGTTTCATTTATCTCAAGGGATGATTATCTTTGTGTACAACTATAGGTGGAAGCTTGATTTTGTGTTATACTCCATTTCAAATCTCCAAATCTAAATATGATGACTCATTCATAGACGTAATATGATAATTATAGATAATCATAAATAATCGTAATATGTTGTGAACTTATTTATAATACCAATTGATCGATACAAATCCATGTTTTTGCGATGGCATAGCCGTGCCATCATCGATTCGAGGGAATTAAATATGAAGAGATACCAAATTGAGCACCGAGCCAAAAAAGAAGGAAAAAGGGCAGATTAGCTGAAAACACCTAAAAATTAATGAAGCAAAAGTTAAAGCGAGCAAGAACAAAAGACGGACAGCTGGGACAGGCGTGCACCAACCCACGTTCTTCGTCCTCGATCCTGACAAAAAGCGACGACAGCACGTGCCGTATTTGCCATCTTTCTCTCTAGTGGAGTTCCATACAGACATCAAAGAGTACTAGACCTTTTTTTCTGTAAACACCACCATCTGCCGATCTGCCATTTTTGCCCTCTCGTGATCGTCACGTTCGCTTGCAACTTTCTAGCCATTGCGAAAAGGCGAAAGAGATGCTTCCGTGTTTCGAGGGCCTCAAGGTTTAAAATCACTATCTCGTTCCGTGTTCCCCATTCTTTTCGGTTCGTTGAAATTGCCTCGCTCCTCGCCCGCACACGCAATATGTCGTTTTTTTCCTCGATCTGATCCAAGAATTTGACGTTGTAACCGGTTTACGACGGACTTGAAGCGAAAAGTCGCCACAAATGGGCGAATTTCGGAACAAGCGACGTCACGTGCGCCGGTTCTCATCTTCAATATCGGTGAAATGGCCAGCATACGTCTTTTTCCACAATTAAAAGTTGGAAAGTTGAACTAGATTTATCCCCTCCTCTTCGTCTAGCTTGACTTGATTGGAGAGATGCTATGTGATTACTTCGAATGCCATAACTTAGGAAATAGATGTGTAAATATTATTTTAGTTTTATGGGCTTAGATAAAAAATTACCAAAAATTTCAAATTATTTGGGATATAAAAAATCTCAAATTGTATGCACCACGACAAATTTATCCTAAAATTTTTCTTGTGACACCACAAATCTCAAACTTATACCTCTATGATATATTTCTCCTATGTTAAGATTCTGTTTGATGATTCTTCAACTAAGCGACGTTATTTTTAAACACCATTTTCTTTTTATCATCCATCTAGATTTTTAACGTTGCTAGTTGATGGAATCTTGATGGAGTCATAGGAAATGTTCAAAATAAATGTGTTACAATAAATATAATTTGAAAATTTTTGGTGGAATTTTCTCTTATCAATGTTTGGTCACCCATTTGAAATTATGTCAATTTAGAGAATAAAATAAAAATATCGTACCAAAGCATGTGTTTAATGAAATAGAATTGGGACCCATGTGAAGAGAAGAAAGAAGAGGGGATAGTAAATAAATGGGTCGTTGCACTACGTGCCAAAGCATATGTTTAATGTCCATTGAGGAAACCAACTAGATACAGATTCTTTGACTAGAAAAAATTCCACTTGACTCGAGGGATATGGCTCGGTTGGCAGAACTCCGCTATGATCAGATTCCATCCATGTCGATACAGAGCTAATTCCAATAATTTGCGGGCTAAATTATTATTTATTGTGGCAATGAACTAAATAAAAAGTAAAATTAAACAATATAAAGTGCCCAAAAAAAAAAAAATCTAAGCAATATAAAAAGCTGTCGTTTTCCTTAATCAAGCAACGAGCTAACCACGTGGCCTTCCCTTCATCTCATCGCTAACGAGTAGCTAACCAGCCAACCAACCAACCGAATCGCATTTCCCCCCATCGTCCCCAGATCCGACCCGATTCGATCGCTCCGATGGGCGTCCCCGGCACCGACGCGGAGTCCTCCCTCCTCCTCCCCGGCGACGGCGGCGCCTCCGCCGCGGCGCCGCGCAAGGCCCCCGACGACGCGTTCCACTTCGCCTACATCATCTTCTTCACCGTCGGCCTAGGGTTCCTCCTCCCCTGGAACGCCTTCATCACCGCCGTCGACTACTTCACCTACCTCTACCCGGAAGCCAGCGTCGACCGCGTCTTCGCCGTCGTCTACATGCTCGTCGCCCTGGCCTCCCTCCTCGTCGTCATCTTCTGCTCCCGCAAGTCCGACGCCGCCGTGAGGATCAACCTGGGGCTGGCGCTCTTCATCGCGGCTCTCCTGGTGGTGCCCGTCATGGACCTCACGTACATCAAGGGCCGGGTCGGGCTGTACGCCGGCTTCTACGTCACGGTCGCCGCGGTCGCGCTGTGCGGCCTGGCGGACGCGCTCGTCCAGGGCGGAGTCATTGGCTCCGCCGGCGAGATGCCGGAGAGGTACATGCAGGCGGTCGTCGCCGGCACTGCCGCTTCCGGTGAGTGATCTTCTGAAGTTTCGGTTTTGGTTCTAGCAAGCGTTTGATCTTCGGATTATCTAACTGTGCTGCTCACCTATGGAGATTTGTCTTCTTGTCTTGCTGATTGGATTGCTTACTTTAATTTGCTCAGGATCATCGGTATTAAGTTTACCAAATGTAAATAGCTCTGGCATTTGTTCTGATTAAAGAAATTAATCACAAGGTCCAATTTTGAAATGTTGCTTCTTTACAAATGTAAGCTTCTCTTGTAAATTGGCGATATACATAGGGTGAGTTCTTTAGGTTCATTTGAGACTTAATCAAGCATCAATAGTATTCTGCCATGAACTAATTGCAAATTTGGGAGATTATGTCTTAGGGAGAATTCCAGTTTAATTCGCGCATTGCAGCCACCATGTCAGAGGTAGATAGATGGGTAAATCAGATTAGATTCGATCTAGCCAAATGTTTTTTTTTTTCTGAAACGAATGCAGGTGTTCTCTGAGTTCTGTCAGAGACTTTTGGCTCAACAGTTTTGATTTTGAATGACTTGAATTTCATTTCAGTTCGCTAGGGCTTCTAAGGAGATATGAGAAGTAATATGCTCGCTGTGCTAGTTTGTTGGCCTTTTACTCATGGTCTAATTTTGCTTGGAATGATTGCCAGATTTTATGCTATTTATGGGGCATATTTTACTATCTATGTTGAGCGAGACTGTGATGTGTTTTCCTTCGAACAAGAAAAGTTTAATGAGTGAGTTAGGAGGTCCAATATGTTTTCTTCTCGACATAGGTAGGTAACTGGTTTGAGAAGTCCAGCATATCTCACTGTTTTAGTTTTCTTCATATATGGTACTCCCAAATTTTTTTTATAAATAATGATATTTCATCTTAATTAAGAACTAAAAGTTGAATATTATTGCTTCTAGTATCTTATGTATTATCATTTACCAGCCATCAGGCATGCTGCAATTGTCGTATATATCTCCTTGAGGTGGCTGATGTTCTTGCTTTATCATACTTAGATGATTGCTTATATGCTTTATCATACTTAGATGATTGCTTATATTCTTTGCAAAGTACTTCATCCATCACAAAGTAAAAGTTAGCAGCTAGGAAAGCCCGGAACCTTGGTCTGTGAATCTACTGTTTTGAGAGGCCCAATGTGAAATGTTGGTTCTTCAGGAATTTTGGTAAAAATGATGCAATTTCTGTGCTAATAGGCCTAAAAGAACTTGAATTTTCAAGCTATCATTTTATAGGTGATGTACTCTACACTACAGAAATATAGGCTTAATTTTTCATTTGGACCGATCGAATCCTAAGTTGGGACAACAATCAATGCAGGGGTCCTGATTTCCCTCTTAAGGGTTATTACGAAAGCTGCGTACACCCAAGATGCTCATGGTTTGAGAAGCAGTGCGAACATCTACTTTGCTGTTGGCATTGTGATCATGGTCGTGTGTCTTGTCTTTTACAATGTCGCACATAGGCTTCCTGTCGTGAAGTACTACAAGGAATTGAAGATGCAAGCTGTGAATGAGGAGAAAGAAGAAAAGGGCTCCCTAATTGAATCTGCTTGCAGTTCAACTCTATGGGACACTGTTGGGAGAATCAAGTGGTATGGATTTGGAATTGTTCTCATTTATACTGTGACTTTGGCGATTTTCCCGGGATATATCACTGAGGACGTGCACTCTGAACTATTAAAAGACTGGTATGCGATAATTCTTATCACTGGCTACAATGTGTTCGACCTCGTTGGTAAATCTTTGACCGCATTCTATCTCCTTGAGAATGCAAAAATTGCGATCTGGGGTTGCGTGGGGAGGCTGCTGTTCTTCCCACTCTTCTATGGCTGTTTGCATGGACCTGAGTTCCTTAGGACCGAGATTCCTGTTACTATATTGACTTGCCTGTTGGGGCTGACCAATGGGTACTTGACAAGTGTGTTGATGATTTTGGCTCCCAAAATTGTGCAACTACAGCATGCAGAAACAGCAGGAATTGTGATTGTTTTGTTCTTGATTCTTGGCCTGGCTATTGGTTCAATTGTTGCTTGGTTTTGGGTCATTTAAGAAGGGCTCATGGTTTGCAAGCATGGAGAATCGCTGAAAGTCTGGGACACCCCCTAGGCCAATCACTGTACTCTGTCGTCAATCGATGCTTCCTTGTTGTAGTACTTCCCATTCTTTAAAGTAATACAAACAGAATTGTTCATAAGAATGTTATTGTTGCTTCAAAAGGTTAATTGGCACTTGGCAGGCATAAATGATCGCCATTTGGTTTAAGATTCTCCTTTTCTTCTTTCCATTTTCACGGGCTTCTTATTCTTGATCAAGTAAAGTGTTTCATGTCTAGAGGAGGGGGGGAGGAGTGCATGAGATGACGAGGTGCGTTGGATATATTTCTACTAGCTTACTTTGTTAAAGGAGTAACCTATGGATGTTTCGTCTGCCTAGGCAGGTAGCGTTCTGTTTTTGGTCATTATAATCTCCTTTTTTGTAGTACTTACTTTGTTTTAGTATGTGCAGGTATGTCCAGTTAACACCTGATTTTCTAAAGGGTGAGGTTTAGCTACAGTCGAGCAGCAACATTAACGCTACTGTCGTGTGGTGTGCATTAGCAGTGCTCTTCTATCACCAACACGGCAATGTAATACCCTGTCAGAAAGTCTCAACTCTAAACCTCCTTTGCCAGAGCTTAAAAAGAATAACATCTGACAAAGGTATACGATTTAATGGTAAATTTCATTCTTCAGGACTTTAGTGCATTCCGTCCCTGGTACCGCTCATATTAATGTGCCCAGATTTTATCTTTTAGGAAACTGACAATTCTTTTTTTTTTTTTTTTGGTCAGTCCTACTCTATTCCTACTCTACACTCACTTGCAGACTTGTGGGAGTCGCATCTCACGCTAGAAATTTACGCGTCCCTACCCCCAGCCCCCCTGAGGAGGTGGGGATTTGAACCCTTCACCTCTCCCTTCCATGTTGGAAGGGTGGCCACTGACAACTCTTGAAAGAGTTATTTTTCTTACCACCGGTTGAGATTGAACTAGACACCATTAATGATGAGGAGCGGCCTAATGGCAACCAGTTATTCCGGTTGCTAAAGATAATTTTTATATCCAGAGAACAAAGGCAATCTCTCTACACAGGTCCTGCTTCACTCTTTGCAAGTTTGTGGATTCCTTGTTTGGGCGTCACTAGGACTTCTTGTTATAAGAATAACAGGGAAAGAATCTTGGAAAAGGGTTCAAGATTCTTTTTTGTGCTTGTGCTATTCTGAAGGCAAGTTTAAAATGACTGCAATCCCTTTTCGTCTATTCTGAATTCCAACCGAGACTAATACCCAATTTTCACGAATTTCCCCCAATTGGAATTGCATTTTCCGTTCAGGCTCTCCACCTGCTTTATTCAACTTAATGTCTCTTTGTTTTGGCCATTCAACTTACTGTTCCCCCTCTGCCAGGCTTATCAAGACTGTTTCTTTGGGTCGAAAGGCTAAGCAGAAGTTGTCATGAGTCATGACATATATTGCTCAGATAATTAAAAGATATAAATAAGGAAGGAGATCCCTATATATACACGAGATCCTCTAATTGCCATTTTGAATTATTTTTGCTTTTGAATTTCCCACTTACTACCAACTCATAATTGATTGGGAAAATTACTCAATTAGTTTTTTTTTTTTTTTTTGGGTCGAAATTACTCAATTAGTCGGAAATCTATTTTATGAAAGTCAATTTAGTCTTAAACTTTTGCACGAAATTTGAAAATAGTTCGTAGCCCAATTTTCCTCGCAAGTTACCGATGTAGCGATCTAGTCATTGTTATCGGTCCTGAATGGCATGTTGTCATTAGGGAAAATTGGTTTGGAAAAACTATACTGGAATTTTGCGAAAAAATTTACGATTCAATTGGCAAAATTGGAAAATTTAAGATTGAAGTGGTATCTATATAGTAAGTTTATTGGAAAATTTAAGATTGAAGTGGTATCTATATAGTAAGTTTAGAACTAATTGTACAATTTCTCCTATTAATTAGGAATATTTTATAACACAAATAGGAAGAATTCTGAAACTATTCTGAAAAAGATTCTAGGATACCGAAGCGTACACAAGAATGGCCATGGCACGACAACTGGGAGTTGAACAAAACCTATACTCTGCTCTTTCCTCAATCCAAGCAAAACTAGTGATGTAATATTTTCTTTTTTTAATTTGATTCGCTCTCTTATTTATATTTCCTTATGTTATCCCCTCCTAGTGCAAGATACTTGTATTTTCCTTTCCATGTCAAACCCACGTGGCATATCTCCAATCTAATCTGTCATTAGGATGTTCTATAATTTTTTTTAGTCTATTCTGATTCCAACTTGAGATTTAAACCACCGAGGAAACCATCTTTGAAGGAAAGATAAATCTGATGAAGATCTCCTGCATGAAATTCTACAGGAATGTTGGATTTTATGGCAAATAATATTATTAATCAAAGGACCCCGGGACTCCTACCTTGTCACTCTTATTTTGAGAGCCTAAGAATGTCATATACAGTCATAGTAGAATCTCATGATTTGTCATTTACCCACACTTAGTGAATATAAGACGAGGTAATTGATTGGTGTTCAAGAGTGTGCTTACGCAAAGGTGACTAAGTTCATCATGTTTGGATTCATTTTGTCCGCTCTACACATCTTACAAACAACTAGTAGCATATTCGGACTTTGTACCGGTGTGAAAATTTTCATGCTTAAAATTGGAACGTGTTTTTACACAAGGGTTTTTTTAAAAAAAAAAAAATTGTATCCTATTTCATGTGAATCTTCCTCTTTTGAACAAATTAAAGATGGAATCCTTAGTTCATATGATATATTAATGTAAAATATAGGGACTCGATAACACTTTACTAAATCTCGGGGTTACCTCAGATAGATAAGAGAGAGAGAGAGATAACATGATTGATTAATTACTCTCATGATTGATTAATTACCTTTTCCTAGTACCTACATATATAGAATGCAACGAGAGAGAGAGAGATAACATGATTGATTAATTACTCTCATGATTGATTAATTACCTTTTCCTAGTACCTACATATATAGAATGCAACAGCTATACTTGGTAAGTGGCTTTTAGGAAGCCTCATTACTAGAGCTTATCATCTTGATTCTATTACCAATAGTACGCGATGATTAGTGGCATCCAGCATTTTAGTTCGCGTCCCTGAAAACATCTACCAATACATCATAAATGTCCTCGTATTTGTTAAGAAATAAAATCCCTACTTTTATTAATTTATATGGAGAGACTAATGTTGACCGATACTAAGTAATTTGGATGACGACAAAACTAATATCTGACATGGATATTACAAGTGATGATGGTCGACCAAGGCCTTTTGTTCAAAGGTCAAAATGTTAGGCTATAGTTAGCATCCTACACGACCACCCTTTTTAGGGTTTCAAGTGAATAGTTGGTTCAAATCTCTCCTTATTAACTATTCACAAATTAATTTTGAGTACTCATGGGGCATGACCGTTTGCGCACTCATTTTGCTTAATGAATTCTTGATATTCAGATCGTAGTCGAGTTGTATAGGTCACTTGTTTTTATAAATTGGATTGACGTAGCTGTTGTAAACTCTCGCATAAGTATGACCAATGGACATTAGCATTAGCACCCACTGTATATAAACTCTTGAATAAGTATGACCAGTGGAATTTGAAATTGTTAAGACAATTGCCAAACTGTTGGAGAGGTACATGTATGCAGTCGCGGCTGGCACTGTAGCTTCTGGTGAGTGATATCTTGATGGTTCAGTTCTGGCTTTAGCAATCGCTTGATCTTTCAATTATCTGAGCTGCTTAACTATGGAGATTTGTCTTCTTGTCTTGTTGATAGTGTTGCTTACTGTAATTTTCTCAGAATTATGAGGATCATTTACTATACAAGATGTAACTAACTCTAGTATTTGTTATAATTAGAGAAACCAATCGGAAGGTCCAAGTTTTTAGTGTTGCTTGTACAAATGCTCTCTTCTCTTGTAAATTGTCGATACATGGAGGGTGAGTTATTTTGGTTCATTTGAGACTTAATCAAGCATCAATTGACAGTAATTCTGCCATCAACTAATAAGAAAATTGGGAGATTAAATCTTTGGGTGAAAATTCCAGTTTAATTCGCGCATTGCAGCTGCAAGGTCTGAGCTAGATAGATGGGTAAATCAGGTTAGATTCAATGTCGCCGAATGTTTTTGAAATGAATGCGGGTGTTCTCTGAGTTATGTGGGAGACTTTTAGCGTGACATTTTTTTTATTTTATTTCAAACAGCTTGAATTCCACTTAAGTTTACTGAGGCACTTAAATAATATATGAGAAGTAACATGCTCGCCGTGCCATTTACTCATTTTCTACTCGATTTTATGCTACTTATGGGGCATCTTTTGCGATTTATGTTGAGCGAGACTGACATTTTCTGCTTTAAACAAGAAAACTATAACGAGCGAATTATGAGGTACAATATGTTTCTTTTCGAAATAAGTATCTTACTGGTCCAAGAAGTCCGGCATGTGTCGCTGGTTTTGTTTGAGAGAGAGAGAGAGTCACAATTATTCATCTCAGTGAAGAACTAAAAGTTGGATACGATTGCTGCAAGTACCTTATGTAATGTCATTTATCAACCATCAGGCCTGTTACGATTAACTCGCACATATCACCTTGAAGAGGCAAATGTTGTGGCTTTATCATACTTAGATGGTGGCTTGGATGCTTCACGAAATACTGAATCCATCTCAAAGTAAAAGTTGGCAGCAAGGAAAGCCCCGAATCTTGGTCTATAAATTCTATGCGAAAATCAATGCATTCATGTACTCATGAATTCTAAGCATTGTGGACAAGAAGAGAATTAGGGGAAGAAAAAGCCTCATAAAAAACACACATTGATAGTATCATCTACATCCCTGGACGTTTGCTTCCTGGTTATAGTTGGGCTTGAGAAAAATATCCATCCATCGTGTTTGCACAACATCTGGAACCTTGATATACCTATCCCAACTATTTTGCTCGCCATTTATGAGTTGCCATCTGATTCTCTTAGCAACCTTGTCAAAATAGAAACCATTCTCTTTGTCTTTGTCCTCAGCAGCAACCTTACTGCTTGAGCCCACTTCATCCTCCTCATTAACATTCTGGTCAAAATAATGAAATGGCTGCAAGTCAAACACAATCAAGAATTGTGTTACTACTTTTTTAAAAAGAAAAAGAAGAAGTAAAATGTACTTATATACATTACAAGAATAATTAATCACTGATCTTGTAATTCAAAAATTACCTTGGACTGACCAACCGATTCAGATGCCAATTTGTCTTTCTCATTAAGATTCTAGTCAAAATAATTGAAAGGTTGCAAGTCAATTATAAGTATAAATTGTGCTACCAACATTAAGAGAAGAAAAAAGAAAGAAAGAAAGTGTACTTATATACATTACAAGAAATAATGAATCACTATTTTCTTGTAATTCAAAAATTACCTCCGTCTGACTAGCCACTTTTGATGCCTTTGGTGTTCTCTTGCGGCTAGTTTGTCCCGTCTCAAGGCCTAGATGCTTCTTCACTGCCTTGAGTGATCGAAATTGCTTTCTCGTTCCGGGCTCGTAGAAGAACTTCAAAAGAAAGAAATCATATCATAATAATCCTCTTGTACTTGATATTGACATGACTATCCTTAAATTATCGACCATAAAATAATACGAAAGTCATGCTAAAGTTACAGAACCATGAATAAAGCCCTCTACCAATGCTCTTGTGGTTTAGTGAATGAAAATTAGTGAATGAAAATTATGCTAGCTAAAAAGAAATACGTTAGAAAAAATGAAGCACGACACTTTCTTCTGCAATCGAATCAAGCAGCAGCAAGCAAGGGTTACACTTTTCAGTTGAATCAAGCAACAACAAACAAGGTTTACACTTTTCTTATTTCTATTGAGTCAAGCAGCAAACAAGGGTTAGGTCAAAATACAACAACTTACTGACACTGCATCATCATAACTGATTTTTCAATTGGTTATCTTTAATCTGCAACAGATGTTGAATTATCATCAAAATGGGGGACGTGCATGAGAACATTTAAGCAGCAATATGAGAACAATCGTTATGTTATGTAATGGCAGTGCTGGATTTTGAAGCAAATAAATGGAGACTGATCTAAATAGAAACCTCAAGCCAAAATGCTTATCAAACAGCAGCCAAATGACAGGAAGAAACATATGTGCCCGTATACATGATACATATATTCAATAATTTTGAACAAAGAACTCATCCTGTATTCATAGGGGAGAATTACCAAAAAAGTCCTAAACCTATTGCAATTGTACCAATTCAGTCATAAACTTTTTTTTTTTTGGCCAATTTAGTCTTAAACCTTTTATAATTGTGCCGATTCAGTTCATCCGGCCAAAATTGGCTGGCCGACGCTGACGTGGATGCCGGCAGGGGACAACCGGCCGGCAAATGCTAACGTGGCAATTTTATTATTTATTTTTAAATTTTTTTCGATTTTTTTTTTTTTTTAAATATTTTTTTTTCATTTTTTTTTCACACCTTCTCTTTCCTCTGGGCGGCCGGTGCCGGCCGGAGGAGAGGGCGGCGAGGCTCGCCCCGCCAGCCGGAGCGAGGGCCGGCGAGGGCGAGGCCTCGCCGATCCGGCGAGCTCGGCCCTCGCCAAGGCCGGGGCGGAGACGGGGAGGGAGAGAGAGACTGGAAGAGAAGAAGCGGCGGAGCGGGGGCGGTCAATCGGGCGGGGAGAGGGAATCGGGGGGAGGCGGAGACGACCGGATGCCCTCGCGCGCTGCGATGAAGAAGACAAGTCCCTCCGCTGAATTCCCCCCGATTCGCCCCACCGAAACGAACGGCTCGGCTTGATTCCGACCGCCGCGAAGCTCTTAGATTCCGTCGGTCGAACCTCGGCATCAATGGCGGCATCCGCTTGCAACGAGCGATGCTATGAGCTTCGACATCCCTCGGATCGGCCCTCGGATCGGGCGTCCGGTTGTCTCCTTAGCTCGGCTTTGCCTCCCCTCGATTCCCTCTCCCCGCCCGGTCGACCGCCTCCCCGCCTCCGCTCCAGCCTTGGCGAGGGCCGAGCTCGCCGGATCTGGCGAGGCCTCACCCTCGCCAGCGGCCGACGAGGGTTGACCTCGCCCCGATTTGGTAGGGCCTTGCCCTCGCCGGCCCTCGCCTCCGGCCGGCGGGGGCGAGCCTCGCCGGTGGTCGGCGAGGCTGACCTCGCTGGCCCTTGCCTTCGGCCGGCCGGAGGAAAGAGAATGTGTGAAAAAAAAAAAAAATATTTAAAAAAATTAAAAAAAATTAAAATTGCCACGTCAGCGTTTGCCGGCCGGCCAATTTTGGCCGGATGGACTGAATCGGCACAATTATAAAAGGTTTAGAACTAAATTGGCCAAAAAAAAATTTTTAGGACTGAATTGGTACAATTGCAATATGTTTAGGACTTTTTTGGTAATTCTCCCATATTCATAGCTATACATACACACCATTATTCTGATCATACATGTTTTGAAAGGCTGCACAGCATGGTCCTAGGCTAAAATGGCACAAGTTGAGCCAAAATGCTTATCAAACTGCAGCCAAATGACAGGAAGAATAAATTCATGTCGTGAGTCCTAAATGTAACCGAAGTTAATTGAGCTCGTGCTTTAAAAAGCTTTTGATCCAATTTCTAGAAACGATCCATGCGTGTGAGCTTTTTAGGTAATCAAATCAACTAAAAAAGCAATCATAAAAACGGAAGCCTCACTGTTTCCCATCAATTAGTACCGAAGTTTTCCAATATTCTCCAACTATCATTTTTTTCCACAAAAATGTCTGCGCGTGTGGAGTTTTGTTATTTCAATATCACGAATTACTTATGTGATCTTAAATAACAATACTAGAAATTATAACGTGATTCCTAAACGCAAGCTAAGCTTAATCATGTTCGCAATCTAAATGCATAGGATTATCAAAATTTAAGATCTAATAGGTAAATCCGTTCATCAAAAGAAAAAAAAATATTCGTGCTGATCCTAGCTATCAACGGTGTAGAAGGATTTTATTTTATTTTTTTTGGGGGGGGGGGGGGTTTGAGGAGGAATAGTAGAAACTCTAACATTACCTGATCCACTTTCTTACAGTATTTGAAAGAGGCCTTTCGTGGCCTTATTTCTGCTGTCCAGCCCCTCGGTAATCCGAACATCGTTCCCTCATAAAATCTGGGTTCTGCAGTTTCGGCTGGTTGGTCCACAATACCTATAGCCAGCTGATTTTCTTGATCGACTTCCATTGGACTCATTTCATCAGCCATTGGATTTTCCGCCTACAACTCCCGGTTCTTTCAAGAAACAAAGAAGACTATACTCTTAGAATTGAGCTTGAGAGAGAGAGAGAGAGAGAGAGAGAGAGAGAGAGAGAGAGAGAGAGAGATGTGGCTTACATGTAGTTGAGGATGATGATGAAGATAAGAGGCGAGAAAGGCTCTTAAAATCTGGAAAAAGTAAAGCCCTTTTTCTGATTTTTAGAGAGATTTTAAATTCATGTCCTCGAATGAAGCAACGTGATTGATTTATTACCTTAAGCTGTGTTTGGCAGTCGGAATAAAATTCGGGATAATATATGATTTATCTTATCCTACGTTTGGTGCTCGCTCAGGACAACATAAAGTCGGATATAATGGAGATATAGACATGATAAAATTATCTCATGAGAAAGGTGGGATAAATGTTGATAGGATTTATAATGTCCATAACAAAAAAATTATTTTTCTTGAATAAATTTTTTTATTAAATTAACAAAATTGAAATTATATTTCAATATGAATAATATTTGAATTCTAATTTAAGAAATTAAAAATAAAAAAATAAAAATTTATTTTTACTTAATCTTATTTTAATTTATATATTCAACTTTAATATTATTTTATAATAAACATTCAATCTATAAATTAAATATTATATTTTAGGTATTTTTGTATTTTAGGTATGTTAGTACAGTTTACTATTTGATAAAATTTTATTAAAGAATGATGAAAGGGGAAAAAAATAAATAATAATGAAAATAATATAAAATAGGAAAAATAAAATAATAAATAAATAAAATAAATTAAGGAATAGTGTTACGAGAGATTTTCACCATCTCCGTTTATGAACATTTAGGTTCATTTATAATGATATGCTGTTTATATATATATATATATATATATATATATATATATATATACGATATGATGTGAACATATCCGACTTTAATACTGTAATTCACAAAACAATGGACAAGATATAAAAAAATTTCAGGATTTCATATCCTATTCTATCTAGTCCTATTCCGATTAGAAATCCGGATGACCAAACGTATAGTATTTCAAATTGTTTTCTAGTACCTACATATATAGAATGCAATAGCTTTACTTGGTTGGTGGCTTTTAGGAAGCCTCATTACTAGACCTTATTATCTTGATTCTTTTACCAATTGTATACAATAATTAGCGGCATCCAGTTTTAGTTTGCACCCTTCAAAACAAATATCGATACGTCATTAATGTCTTCTTACTTATTAAGAAATAGAATCCCTACTTTTATTAATTTATATGGAAACACTAATGTCGACCGATATTAAGTAATTTTGATAATGAAAAAACTAATATCTGAGGTGGATATTACAAGTGTTGATGGTCGACCAAGATTTTTTGTTCAAAGGTCAAAATGCTAGACTATAGTTAGCGTCCTATACAACTAATTTTTTAAGGGTTTCATTTGAATAGATGGTTTGAATCTCTCCTTATTAACTTATCACAAATTAATTATGTCCATTTACGACGCATAACCTTTGCACGCTCATTTAGCTCTAAGAATTCTTGAGAGTCAAAATAGTTGAGTCACATAATCACTCATTTTTATAAATTAGATTGAGATAGCGATTGTAAAATCTTGCATAAGTATGGCCGGTGGACACGATCACTAGCATCCACTATATATAAACTCTTTCATAAAGTGGAATTTGGAAATTGTTGAGACAATTGCCAAACTCTCGGAGAGGTACATACTGGCAGTCGTCGCTAGCACTGCAGTTTCTGGTGAGGATCTCTTGATAGTTCAGTTCTGGCTTTAGCAAGCGTTTGATCTTTCGATTATCTAAGCTGCTTAACTATGGAGACTTGTCTTCTTGTCTCATTGATCGTGTTGCTTACTTTAATTTGCTCAAAATTGTGTGGTTCATTGAGTTTACTAGATGTAATTAGCTCTGGTATTTGTTATGATTAGAGAAACCAATCGGAAGGTCCAAGTTTCAAATGTTGCTTGTACAAATGTTGCTTCTCTTGTAAATTGTTGATATTTAGAGGGTGAGTTCTTTTGGCTCATTTGAGACTTACTCAAGCATCAGTCGACTGGTATTCTGCCATGAACTAATTAGAAATTTGGGGGAAAGTATACTAGAAGTGCTAAAAGTTGTGTACGGTGCTCATTTTGATGTCAAAATTTTTCGTTGGATCACTTAAGTGCCAAATTAGAGAAAAAATAATCACTTTGGTGCCACTGGTGAGAGATTCCGGACAAATTGATTACATGGCTTTTATATTTAAAGTTGTGGTGGCTTTTAAATGACTCGTTTTCCATCATCCTTAATAAATGACATCGTTTACTATCATACGTGGACGGCCTCACAAAAACAACGCCTTATAGCTCATATGGGGACTGAAATTAGGGTTCTTTGTCCAATCCTCGCCCAACGCCGACTGCCATTGCTCGGCCATCGTCGCTCGGCCACCATTGTAGTTGCTAGACTAGGTGAATGAGGATAGGTTGAGGAAGAAGGGGGGTTGAAGGTGCCACTGCTAGTGTTGCTGCTGGTGCCGCTGCTGGTGTTGTTCTTTGAGGAAGAAGACGAGGAGGAAGCCCATGCCTTCTCTCTCTCTCTCTCTCTCTCTCTCTCTCTCTCTCTCTCTCTCTCTCTCTCTCTCTCAATTTGGGGATTTAAGGTTCTTACTTGGAGGAAATATGCCAAATTGAGTCGTTTTGTTGTTTGGATGTTGACTGTACTTTCTGATGAGTCATGTCAACTTCAAAAATTTATTAAAAAAATTGCTACGTTTGATTTCCGGCCAATTAGGTCGGTGTTGGCACTGAAATGATCGTTTATCAAATTTGTTGATACTTAAGTGATCTAAAATAAACTTTTGGCACTAAAGTGAGCACCGTACACAACTTTTAATACTTCTAGTGTACTTTCTCCTATAAATTTGGGAGATTAAGGGTGCGTTTTTTTGCGTTTCTGTTTAAAAATTGTTCTAGGAAATAGAAATAGAAAAAAGTGTTTCTATTCCGAGGAACAATTTTTGAACAAAAAAACGCGTTTGGTAAACTTGTTCCGGGAATAAAAAATAAACAGAAACACGTTTGGTAAATTTGTATAATTTTTTTATTTCTTTTATTTTTTCTATTTTTTTCTATTGTTTCCTTTTTTCTTATTTTTCCTTTTTTTCTTTTTTCTTTTTCCCTTTTTCTTTTTTTCTTCTTTTGGCCGGTCGCCGGCCGGCCATGGCCGGCGACCGGCGACGGGGGCCGGCGGCCTCGCCTTGGCTGGGCGAGCTCGAGCTCGCCCAGATCCGGCGAGGCCGAGCTCACCCAACGGCCGGCGAGGCGCGGCCTCGCCAGCCACCGCCGGGCGACGCCGACTCCGCCTCCGGGCGAGCTCGTCCTCGCTGGATCTAGGCGAGATCGAGCTCGCCCGGCCGGCGCGAGGTCGGCCTCACCTTGGCCGGGTGAGCTCGAGCTCGCCCGGATCCGGCGAGGCCGAGCTCGCCCTAGCCAAGGCGAGGCCGACCCTCGCCCGGCTACGATGAGCCTCGGCCTCGCCGGGGACGGCGAGCCCCGGCCTTGCCGGGGCCGGCGAGCCTCGCCGTGGCTAGGCGAGGCCGCCGGCCCTCGTCGGCCGGTCGCCGGCCATGGCCGAGGCCGGCGACCGGCGAAAGAAAAAAGAAGAAGAAAATAAGAAGAAAATAGAAAACTGTTTCTCAGATTTGTTTCGAAATAAGAAATAAAAATTTGTTATTTGTTATTTATGTTTCTTTTTTGTTCTTGGGAACAAAAGAACAAAAAGGGAACAGAAACGCACCCAAACGCGTTTCTGTTCCTTTTTTGTTCCCAAGAACAAAATAACAGAAATTTTTGTTCCTGGGAATAGAAATAGGTGCCAGCCAAACGCACCCTAAGTCTTAAGTAGAATTCTAGTTTAATTTGCGCATTGCAGCTGCAAGGTCTGAGCTAGATAGATGGGTAAACCAAGTTTGATTCAATGTCGCTGAATGTTTTCTGAAATGAATTGCGGGTGTTCTCTGAGTTATGTCGGCGACTTTTGGCATGACATTTTTTAATTCGAACAGCTTGAATTCCACTTCAGTTTACTGGGGCACCTAATGAGATATGAGAAGTAATATGCTCACCGTACCATTTGGCATTTACTCATTTTCTACTCGATTCTATGCTACTTATGGGGCATCTTTTGCTATCGATGTTGAGCGAGACTGACATATTATCCTTTGCACAAGAAAAGTATAATGAGTGAATTATGAGGTACAACATGTTTCTTTTCGAAATAAGTAGCTTCCTGGTCCATGAACTCCGGCATATCTCACTGGTTTCGTTTGAGAGAGAGAGAGAGAGAGAGGGAGAATCACAATAATTCATCTCAGTGAAGAACTAAAAGTAGAATACGATTGCTGCAAGTACCTTATGCACTATCATTTATCAACCATCAGGCCTGTTACAATTAAATCGTAGATGTCACCTTGAAGAGGCAAATGTTGTGGCTTCATCATACTTAGATGGTGGCTTGGATGCTTCACGAAGTATTGAATACATTGCAAAGTAAAAGTTGGCAGCCAGGAAAGCCCTGAATCTTGGTCTATAAATTCTATGCGACAATCAACACATTCATGTACTCATGAATTCTACGCATTGTGGACAAGAAGAGAATTAGGGGAAGAAAAAGCTTATCAAAAACACACATTGATAGCATCATCTACTCCATCCCTGGAGGTTTGCTTTCCTGGTTATAGTTGTCGGGTTTGAGAAACATGTCCATCCATCGTTTTTGCACAACATCGGGAACCTTGATATACCTATCCCAACCATTTTGCTCGCCATTTATCAGTTGCCATCTGACCCTCTTAGCAACCTTGTCAAAATAGTGATCATTCTCTTTATCTTTGTCCTCCTCAGCAGCATTACTGCTTGAGCCAGCTTTATCCTTCTCATTAACCCTCTGGTCAAAATAATGAAATGGTTGCAAGTCAAACGCGATCAAGAATTGTGCTACTGCATTTTAGGAAGAAAAAAGTAAAAGTAAAATGTACTTATATAAATTATGACAAATAATTAATCACTAATCTTGTAATTCAAAAAATACCTCGGACTGACTAGCCGCTTTAGATGCCAATTTATCTTTGTTGTTAAGATTCTGATCAAAATAATTGAAAGGTCGCAAGTCAATTACTAGTATGACTTGTGCTACCGGAAAAAAAGGAAAAATGTACTTATATACATTACAAAAAATAATGAATCGCTATTTTCTTGTAATTCAAAAATTACCTCAGTCTGACCAGCTACTTTTGATGCCTTCGGTATTCTCTTGCGGCTAGTTTGTCCCATCTCAAGACCCAGATGCTTCTTCACTGCTTTGAGTGATCGAAATTGTTTTCTTGTTCCGGGCTCATAAAAGAACTTCAAAACAAAGAAAGCATATCATAATAATCCTCTCTTGCTGGATATTGACATGACTATCCTTAAATTATCTACCATTGGCCCTTGTGGTTTAGTGAATGAAAATTACGCTAGCTATAAAGAATCATGTTTAGAGAAAAATGAAACACAACACTTTCTTCCTGTCCCGATCTAATTTTTCTAAAAATGATGATATCATCCTAACTTCATCCACCGAAAAACTCTACGACCTTGTCCGGTAATAAAATAAACTTAAAAGCAACCATAAAAACGATGCATTGTTGTTTTCTGCCAAACAGTAAGGAAATTTTTCATCACTCTACATCTATAATTATTTTATATCGTCCTTGTGTTTCCACTCTGTTAGTTTATCTTTAAAGTGAACTCCACACCACTTTTGTGATTTTGAAATCATACCAGAAATTACATCATTATTCCTAAAGGTAAGGCAAGTTTAATCGCTTTCGTGATTTTTTTAAAGTATTTAATTATCATCATAATCCAACTTCTGGAAATGATCCATACATATGAGCTTCTTAGGTAATTGAAATCAACTAGAAAGACATCATAAAAACGATGCCTCACCATTTCCTGCCAATCAGTACAGAAGTTTTCCATTATTCTTCACGTATCATCCTTTCCGCAAAAATGTCCGTGCGTGTTTCCTTCTTGTTAGTTTATTATCGTTAAAGGAAACTCATGTTACATGTATGATCTTAAATAACCATATTAAAAATTAAAACGTGATTCCTAAACGCAAGCTAAGCTTAATCATGTACATGATCTTAAAGGCATTTGAGGATTATCAAAATTTAAGATCTCATAACTATATCAATCACCCACAAAAAGAAAAAAAAAATTATCCATGCTGATCCTAGTTATAATTGTTGTAGAGATCTTTGGGGGATTTTTTTTTTTTTTTGGGGGGGGGGGGGGAGATGTTGGGGGTTTGCGGAAGAGTAGCAGCAACCCTAACAATTACCTGATCCGCTTTACCAGGGTATTTGGAGGAGGCTTTTCGTGGCCTTATTTCTACCGTCCATTCCCTCGGCAGTCCGAACATCGTCCCTTCATAAAATCGAGGATCTGCAGTTTTAGGTGGTTGGTCCACGACCACTACAGCCAGATTTTCTAGTTCCACATCCATTTGACTGGTTTCATCGGACATTGGTTTTTCCCTTCTGCTCTCAGTTCTTTCAAAAGCAAAGAAGACCACACTCTTAGAATTGAGCTGTTTGAGAGAGAGAGAGAGAGGTCGCTTACACGTAGCTGAGGAGGATGATGAAAGTGAGAGGACAGAAATGCTCTTAAAATCGGAAGAAAATAAAGCACTTGTCTAATTTTTAGAGAGATTTCCAATTCACACCCTTGAGCAAAGTAACATGATTTATTTTATTACTTTTCGCTGCCCAACTCAGAGATTGCGATTATGTACCTACATATATATACTGTAACAGCTATACTTGGTTAGTGGCTTTTATGAAGTGTCATTACTAAACCTTATTATCTTGATTCTATTAGCAAATCTATGCAATAATTAGTGGCATCCAACATCTTAGTTTGCTTCCTTAAAAACATATACTGATATGCCATAAATGTCTTCTTGCTTTTAAGGAATAAAATCCCTACTTCTATTAATTTATATGTACTTTATATGTAGAGACTAATGTCAACCGATATAAAGTAATTTTGATGATGACAAAACTAATATATGACATGGATAGTATACATAATTATGGACGACCGAGGCTTTTTAGTCAAAGGTTAAATGCTAGATTTTAGTTAGCGTCCTACACGACTAGTTTTTTTAAGGGATTCATGTAGATAGGGGGTTAGAATCTCTCCTCAGTGACTAATTATAAATAAATTATGTGTGTTCATGACGCATAACATGTATATTGCTCTAAGAATTCTTGAGCGCCAAACCATAGCCTAGTCACTCATTTTTATAAATCGGAATGACATAGTGATTGTAAACCCTCAAAAAGGTATATATATATAGGTAGGTAGGGAAATTATCAAATCATTCTTAAATTTATTGTACTGATATCAATTCATTCACAATTTTTTTAATTTTGCCAGTATAGTCCCAAACCATTTCGTAAAATATCTATATAATCATTCTAGCCAATTAATGCTGAAAAAACTAACACGGTGGTCCGCGTAGAACGTCGGTTTGAGTAAAGTTATCCATGTCAACATGCCATGTAAGGCGGTGACCAGGATGCCATGTCAATAATTTTTTGCAGTAATTGGCCAAAAGGATTGTTTTATAATTTCATGCAAAGTTAAGGAATATATTGGCAAAATTAAATAGTTTATGACT
Organism: Eucalyptus cladocalyx; assembly: GCA_017140615.1. Taxonomy (NCBI): domain Eukaryota; kingdom Viridiplantae; phylum Streptophyta; class Magnoliopsida; order Myrtales; family Myrtaceae; genus Eucalyptus; species Eucalyptus cladocalyx. The sequence goes on from CM029526.1 coordinate 35,851,674, forward strand.
GAATTGATGTATATATAATATGTTTATGACTAAGTAAGTAAGTTTACCTCTCTCTCTCTCTGAGTTACATGCTTCATATATCACTCAATTATTTTAAACATTTTCTACCATTTTCAAAACTCGCCATTACGGTATATATCATAACATATGACATACTCTGTTCGATCAAATTAAACATATATAAAACATTAAACTTCAGATGCAATTTTATAAATCAGAATACATGCTTCATATATCACTCAATTATTTTAAACATTTTCTACCATTTTCAAAACTCGCCATTACGGTATATATCATAAAATATGACATACTCTGTTCGATCAAATTAAACATATATAAAACATTAAACTTCAGATGCAATTTTATAAATCAGAAAGCCCAATCATATGCCTTTAGAGATTACAATATTTAATGAGTCAATAATACAATTTTTTTTTCGGAGACAAATTGGTGGGGTGCTGTATCTCTTTGGTGGAAAATACAAGGAATTTACATACATCTCGCCAAAATACAAGATAATTAAAAAACAAGTGAGAGAATAAAACCTGGTTCAGGGCAATTGTTAGGTGATGTTTTACTGCTACTCCCCAGATAAAATAAACACTTAGGATTATAACATGTACTCGAATAGAAAATCCGATGAACTCTTGAATCTGCAGATCGTATTTCTGGAAGTGCAAAAAACCATGATTTCTAGTAGGGGCTTGTGCTGAATAGAGATTAAATGAACTCGAGGGCTTAAGTGTGTAAAATTGAATAAGTTTTTCTTTTTTGGGGGTGGTACTGTAAAATGAGCAAGTAAAAAGGGTGTCAAAGGTATTCTTTTAAAAGCCACAATGTTTAAAAAGATTCCTCTTCGTAAATTGTTGTATTAGTTAACTTAATCAACCTCTTTATTTGGTGAAATAAGTTGAGTTTTACTGAAATGTTAAGTATTACAAATTAGTAAAGCTTTTTTATTAGAACAACGATAATTTTATTCCTTGCAAAGAGAACTTGTTATTATATTTATATAAATACATGCACTAGCAATCTCAAGAAGTTTTAGTGTAAAATTGCCATATTATACTATAGTTTTACTTGCATTTCTCATGAGAAAAGCTCTACAAACTTGAGAAATATAGACTTTTCTATGGCCTGGATTCAGAACAAACATGTATATATAATTGCATAGTTTGGAAAAACCATATGATCTAGCATAACATAAAGAGTACGAGGGTGTCTTTAAAATTTGACCCCCCCTTTACTTCGTTCCTGATACAAGGCATATCTCCAAATGAAGATAAGAAAGGCTAGAGCATAAAGGAAAGATCACAAGATAGAAGAAAAGGCTAGAGCATTACAGAAAGACCACGAGATAGAAAGCAAATTTCACCCAACTACCCTAACCTAAATTCATAAAACAGTTCACTAAGTTGACTTTTCTAGATAAATGCAGATACAAAACAGAGTGTCCCCACTTCTGGTTTGCCAATGTCGGAGAATGTTTCCCTAATCTGAACTCTTCTTCTCCACAAAATCTGCATGCCAAACATGTTCTTGTGACAGTCAATACATTCGTGTACTCAAAATGAAAGGAATAAAGCAAATGACGTATATGCGTTGTGAACAACAAGAGAAATAGGGGGAAACAAAAGCCTCGTGAAAAACACTCACTGCTTTACTAAAACGATAGTAGCTTCTATGTCATCCCTGGTGGATTGGTTTCTTGGTTATCGTTGTCAGGTTTGAGAAACATGTCCACCCATCGTTTTTGCACTGCATCTGGAACCTTGACAAAGAATCCCAACAATTTTCGTCACCATTTAAGAATTGCCATCTAATTTTCTTAGCAATCTCGTCAAAATGGTGATAATTCTTGTCACTTTTATCATTCTTCTCATCAACCTTACTGCTTGACCTAAACTTGTCCTTCTCTTCAACAGTCTGGTCAAAATAAGGAAGTGGTTGCCAGTCAACTACTATTAAGAATTGTGCTACTGCTTTTATAAAAAGAAAGAAAAAAATATACTTACAAACATTATGAGAAATAATGAATCGTTGATCTTATAGTACAAAAATTACCTTAGACTGCCTAGCCGCTTTCGATGCGAATTTGTCATTTTCATGTAGGGTCTGGTGAAAATTATGAAATGATTGCAAGTCAATTACCATTGAGAATTGTTCTACGGTTTTTAAGAAAAATGAATCACTAATCTTGTAATTTAATAATACCTGGGACTGGCTAGTCGCTTTTGATGCCTTCGGTTTTCTTTTGTAACTAGTTTGTCCCACATCAAGACCTAGATGCCTCTTTACTGCTTTGAGGGATCGAAATTGTCTTTGCGTCCCTGGCTCATAGAAGAACTGCAAAAGAAAAAAGCACGTCATCATAATTCTCATTTACTTGAGATTCATTTGACTATTCTTAAATTTATCAACAATGAAATAATATTAAAGTGAAGGGAAACAATGAATGCAGTCATGCTGCCAAAGCCCTCTAGCTATAATTAAAACCATTTCTTGTTGCATACAATTTCTCAAATCATGAGATTCACAATAGTGACAAGTAAACATGTTATATTACGTATGATTTTTCAAATCATGAAATTCACAACTAGTGTCAAGTAGAGAAAAATGAAAATCCACACATTTCTTCTTTCAATCGAATCAAGCTGCAAGCAAGGGATAGTTCAAAATACAAGATCCCAAGCTACATACTTTTCTGCTTCCAGTCGAATCAAGCAATAAACAAGGTTTAGGTAATGATGTGTTGGATTTTGAAGAAATAAAAGGAGATTGATGCTGATCAAAATTACAATGCGATTCCTAAACACAATTTTACCTCAATCATGTTCTCGATATTAAACTCATTTGAGGATTATCAAAATTTAAGATCTCATCAGTTTATCATTTCACCTAGAAAGAAAAAAAAATTATACGTGCTGATGGGGAAGAATAGTAGAAACCATTACCTGATCGACTTTACCAAAGTATTTGGAAGAGGCTTTTCGTGGCCTTATTTCTGCCGTCCATTCCCTCGGCAGACCGAACATCGTTCCTTCGTAAAATTGCGATTCTGCAGTTTTGGGTGGTTGGTCCACGATCGCTATAGCCATATTTTCTCCTTCCACTTCCATTTGACTCCTTTCGTCAGCCATTAATTTTTGGCCCTCTGCTCTCGATTCTTTCAATAACAAAGAAGACTATACTCTTGGAATTGAGTTGTCGCAGACACAGAGAGAGAGAGAGAGAGAGAGAGAGAGAGAGAGAGAGAGAGGAGAGGAGGGAGGGAGGAGGGAGCGAGGGAGACGGAGACAGAGACACAGAGATAGCGACAGACATGGCTTATATGTAGTCGAGGTGGATGATGAATGTAAGAGGCCAGAAATGCTCACAATATCGGGAGTAAAATAAGCCACATTTAATTATTAGAGAGATTTCCAATTCACACCTCGAGCCAGGTAATATGATTGATTTTTTACCTCATACTATTTTGAATTGCTCTATTGTCTACCTTCGCTGCCCGAGTCATAATTTGCAACTTCAGCTATACTTGGTTAGTGGCTTTTAGGAAGTCTCATTACTAGACTTTATTATCTTGATTCTATTAGCAATAATATGCAATAGTTAGTGGCATCCAGCAATCTTGTTTGCGTCCTTAAAAACATATAAAATACATCAGAAATGTCTTCTTGCTTATTAAGGAATAAAATCCCTATTTTTGTTACTTTATATGGAGAGATTAATGTTGACCGATATTAAGTAATGTGATGACGACAAAACTAATGTCCGTCATAAATATTAGAAGTGATGATAGTCGACCAAGGGTTTTTGTTGAAAGGTCAAAATGTTAAGACTATTGTTAGCGTCCTGCATGACTAAATTTTTTTAGGGATTCATGTAGATGGAGGGTTAGAATCTCTCCTTTGTGACTAATCACAATTTAATTATGTGTATCAACAAAGCATAAGCTTTTGAACACTAATATTGCTCTAAGAATTCTTGAGAGGCAAATCGTAGTTGAGTTGTGCAAATCCCTTTTTGTACAAATTGGATTGACATAGCAGTTGTAAACTCTAGAACAACTACGACCAATGGATGTGAGCACTAGCTCGCATATGTAGAAAATTACCAACTTAGTCCTAAGCCTATTTTATGGATCTTAATTCATTTCTAAACTTTTCAATTTTACCAATATAATCCTTAATCTTTATGCAAAGTACCTTTGTGACCCTTTCAGCCAATTGGCCCTTGATGGATTTATGAGATGGGCTTAAGGCCCATCCGCTCAAGTTGGGCCCAAAAGGGCCCGGCCCACGAGAATAAGGCCCGTGGAGGGGGAAGGTATAAAAGGAAGGAGAGAGAGAGAGAAGACAACTCTTGGTAGAACGTACGTCTTTTCTCTTCTCACGCTCTCTCTCTCCCAAAAAGAAAAGGCAGTAAGCATACGGCGCGCTTTCCTTCCCTTTAAGTCGTCATCGGATCGAATCGGGCAGAATTTCTTCCTCTTCTTCAGGCGTTGGTGTTTAATCTGTGGCTAACAAGGTACGCTCGAATCCGTGGTGTGCTTTACGATCGGAGATGCGTGTTTTCCCGGGCTTCGTCTTCCGCATTGATTTAGGGGTTCGATTCGGTGTTGAATCCGGTTTTCGGGGATCCATTATTCCCAACATTGGTATCAGAGCCCTGTTTCACGTTTTTCCCGATCAATTCGATGTTTTTGATTGTTTTTTCGCGAAATCACTTCGGCCGTACGGAATCGGGCGAAAATCCCGACACCCGAGCGCTTTTCAGCCTTTTTTCTGAGTTTTCGTAAGTAGAAATCAAATTCTGAAGGCACTGGGAGAAGCGCGATGTCGAGACGAGTCCGGCGATGTGTCGACCGCCGCCGTGCGCCGCCGCACGCGCTCACACGCGCGGCCGGAAGGCGCTGCGCGTGGGCGCGACGCGCCTGGAAGCGTTGACTTCGCCAGCGCGTGCGCCACACGCGCCGGAGGCGAACCGGCACGTGCGCGCCGGCGGCCGGCGAACCGGCACGTGCCGGATGACGTCTGCGTGACGTCATCCCTCGCACGCATGAGGCACGTGCTGTCGGTCCGCACGAGCGGTCCGACCGGTTCGACCGTCTCGACCGGTCCGACCCGCGCGCTCGTTGACCCGACCCGTTGACTGTTGACCGTTGACCGACGACCGTTGACCGTTGACTTGTCCGTTGACCGTTGACCCGAAAAAAAAAAAAAAAAAGGAATTTGTTTCTTTTTCAGTCATGCCTATGTGGATTATAAGTAATCCATTTTTAATTCTGCATTTGTTGCATGAATTTTGGAAAATTATGTATTTTCTCTTATATTAATTATGGATTATAAGTGATCCATTTTTAATTCTGCATTTGTTGCAGGAACTATGATGCGTTATGCAATGATACCTGCAATCCCGAGAACGGACAAGGGAAATGCAAGACTTATAAGGCTGATGTCAGAATTAGCTAATTATCAGTGGCATGATGGTGATTTAGTATCACATGTGGTAAAGGTCAATCAAATGATATAGGAAATCATCTGGAATGGTTATCTTATGCCGGATTTTGAGAAGGTGCCGGCTTTGATGAACACTCTTCCACCTGAATGGCAAGCAGTGTTGGATCGGCTATGGGAGGTCAACGTGGTCCCGGGTTATAAGAAGCTGGTGGAAGCTTTTGTGAGAGAGCACTATAGGATTGAGTTGGCCAAAACTTCAACCCTTAGATTGAGCGCCACATGGCGCCGAGTGAATGCGCCTTGGAGGCGACATGAAAGCTCTCCAAAAGTTTTTCCATGGTTGGCAAATGTGCATTCAAATTTCTCAGATATTATGGCTGATAGATTAGAAGGGACATTCCCTATTTATTTCTTTGATTAATTGTGTAATGATTACTACCTGATTGTTGTTGATGTAGCAACCGATATATTAGTTGTATCATGTGAAAGCATTGTTATTTTATTGAATGTTAAGATTTTTATTTGCTTTCTGCTATTGCTGGTTGCTGTGGGTAATTAGTGGTGGGTAGTAATAGAAGTTTTTGTAACTTCATAGAATTTATTTGCATAAGATAATTATATTAATAATAATTTTAAGTTAGGATTTTTGGAGGATGATTGGAAACATAGTGACCTTTTGATTAAAGCCTTACTTGAAATTATTTATTAATATGATGGGTCTATGCAAATAGGGATGCATAAATGATAGGCATTAATAATTCATGCATGTATGTCTCGATGTGTTCGAAACGATGGTTCAAGAACTAAGAATGTAATTGCTGATATGAACGGCAATAATTGTGAAATATTGAATATGAAGATTCAATATGTGCTGGAAAAGCAAGAAGCACTAAAAGCTCTTGACCACATTATGGAAGATATTGAGGGTGTCGTGCACCACCTTGAGCTAGTAGAGGACCGTCTAACGGTATTTGAGCCGAAAATAGACATTTGCTATGCTGGTTCTAGCTCAGAAAGGGCTTTGTGCTCTAAGCACAACCGTATTGATTCGTTCAATATGTGGAAATGCAAATGATCAAGTCCTTATGGCAAGAAATCAAGAATTAACCAACAAGAGAGAGGAAAGCGTCCTCAAGTAAAGAAAATGTCAAGGGTGTGATGTTACAATTGTGACAAGAGAGGTCACTATGCTCGCGACTGTCGTGAGCCAAAGAAGCAATGCACCTCTTGTACATTTGAGAACTTTGCTTATGTGTCAAGTTCTGCATTATAGGCTGAATCCAATCCTTTGTGGAATGTAGATTCATGAGCGACAGACCATGTAGCAAAGGATAGAGGATCCTTTGTGGAATTCCGACGAGTCCTAACTGGAACTGAGTGGATCCATATCGGAAACAACTCTAGAGCTGATGTAAAGGAATTGGCACCGACCAATAGAACATGAGTGGTTGACGCACCTTGGTGTTCTATATGCTCCAGAGATTCGTCAAAATTTAAGTGTCTGTCTTAGTATTGGTTAAGCTTGGTTTTAATATAAACTTCCATAATAAATGTGTAGATTTGTGTTTAGATACGAACTACTATAGTTGTGGTCACTTTCTAGATGGTTTTATTGTACTAAATGTTGACTGTGATGATGTCAATATGTTATCCCCTTGTTTCACGTCTTCTATCTTATATGATAATGATGTGAATATGATGGCATGCTAGACTTGGTCATATGGGCCAACAACATATGAAAAGACTAGCCAAAAAGGGCTTGTTAGGCAATATTGAAAAAGTTGATTTGTCCATATGTGAGCATTGCCTAGTAGGGAAAATAACAAGTAGACCATTTGGAAAAGGTAAAAGAGCTGAATTTCCTCGGCATTTAATCCATTTGGACATTTGTGGTTCAATGAATGTGAGAGGAAGGCAATGGGCTGTTTGTTTCATCACTTTTATAGATGATTCTACTTGATTCGGATATGTCTATTTGATTTCTCATAAATCTGAAGCATAAGTTGTTTTAGAAGGTTTATGAACCTGGTAGAAAATCAATTAGACAAGAAAATAAAGGTATTTAGATCCGATCGAGGTTAAGAATATTTATCGATAAGTTCAGAAAATTATGTGATGAAAAAGGAATAGAAAGATAGTTGTCTATTCCATATACTCCTCAACAAAATGGTGTTGCGGAGAGAAGAAACAGAACCCTACTGGAATGGTTAGGTCCAAGATGGCTCATGCTAACTTACCTATCACTTTTTGGAGTGATGTGTTGTTAACTGCTGCCTATATACTTAACCGGGTGCCTTCCAAATCGGTTATTTCCACTTCATATGAGTTATGGACAGTTAGAACACCGGACTTAAGTTTTTCTTAAGCCATGGGGTTGTGCTGACTATGCTCATGAGTCCTCTCACAAGTTTGGGAAACTGGGTCCCAAAGAAAATAAGAGTATTTTCATGAGATACTACGAACACTCAAAATGGTATGTGTTCATGGATGAGCGGGGAAAGTGGGAGTATAACTGAATTTGAATCACGGGATGTCACATTCTTAGTGGATGAATTTCCTAAGAGGGGCAAAATAAGGGAAAATAACTCCCTATTTGAGACCTTGGATCAAGATAATGATATTAGTGAAGTTCATCCAAGTGGGAGTAATATGAGATCTGATAAATTGAATTCAACTCATTCTCAATTGCAACCACCTGATGTGATGACATCATCATTACCTAATCCAAGTGGGAGCATGATGGGGAATGATGTGTTAAGTGTACAATCTCCCATACGGTGAACAAGTCGCCAAAGTATTCCCCGTCGATGTTTTGACATTGAAAGGGAAACTTTTATGGTTGCTCCACAAGATGAGGATGAGCCAAGAAATATTAATGAGGCTCTGAACTGCCCTAATAAGAAAAAATGGATTCATGCAATGAAAGAGGAAATGGAGTCAATGAAATCAAACCAAGTCGAGGAACCGGTTGATCTTCCAAAAGGACGCTTGAGCTATAGGAACAAGTAGGTTCTCTAAATAAAGCGAAAGGCTGATGGCTCAATAGAAAGGCATAAGGCTCGCCTTGTGGCGAAGAGGTATAATCAACAGGAAGAAATTGATTATGAAAATACATTTTCTCCTGTAGTGAGATTTACCTTGATTTGCATTATTATGGCAATAATGACTAGTATGGATCTTGAGTTACATCAAATGGATGTAAAGACTGCTTTCCTCAATGGAGAATTAGAGGAAGGAACATATATGGAACAACCTGCTGGTTTCATAATGAAAGGCCAAAAAGAAAATGTATGTCGACTTTGTGGGTCGATATATAGTCTTAAGCAGTCGTCGAGACAAAGGTATATACATTTTCATAATGCCATAGTGGCATATGATTTTACAATGATTGACGAGGATCATTGTGTATATACCAATAGATCCAATGATCAATTTGTGATCATATCATTATATGTTGATGATATACTAATTGCCGGAAGCAATATGGAGTTGGTTAATACTTGTCAAGAGATGGTTGTTTTCCAACTTTGAGTTGAAGGATATGGGATTGTAAACCCATAAACACTCCTATTGCAAAAGGTGAAGGATTGAGCCATAAACTGTGTCCAAGGACTCCACAAGAGAAGGAACAAATGAAACATGTTCCTTACGCTAGTGCTGTTGGGAGCTTAATGTATGCTATGATGTGTACAACACCCGACATATGCTTTACGGTTGGAATGGTGAGTAGATACCAATCAAATCCAGGTCAAGCACATTGGAAAGCCGTTAAGAGAATACTAAGGTATCTAAAGGGGACTGCTGATCATACGTTGAGTTATTAAGGAAAGGATCTGCAACTCAAAGGCTATTCTAATACTGATTGGAGAGGAGATTTAAATGAAAGGAAATCTACCTCTGGGTTTGTTTTCTTACCGAATAATGGCACAATATGTTGGAGCAGTAAGAAACAGAAATGTATAGCCTTGTCCACGATGTAAGTTGAGTTCGTGGCATTATCAGCAGCAGTATAAGAAGATGTTTGGCTTAAGAGATTTTTTTTGGATCATTTAGGTGTTATTGGAAGTGCTGCAGATTCATTGTTGGTTAACTGTGGTAGCCAAGCAGCAAAAAGCGTATACCAAAGATCCAAAATATCATGGCAAGACCAAACCTATAGATACCAAGTATAATCTTGTCAAGGATATGGTTGAACGAAAATATGTGAACTTAGAGTACATACTACGCATGGAATGGTAGCAGATCCTAGCCAATACCTAGAGATGTGTTTTGTGGCCATATGAAATCTCTAGGATTGCGTAGAGACTGATGTACTGAATATTGTATTTTCCCTATGTGTTCACAATTTGATGAATTTGTGTTTTCATCATTAATGCCTATGAATCTTTGTTTGATCTTTATGCATCTTAATGCTTAGTGCATTACTTTAAGTTGAGAAGTATGTCGGACAGATATAAGATTAGCCCACTCACACGGGTAATCGCCTCTATTTACTTGTGTGATAAATAGAGATGAGACTGTTTTTAAGCTTATTATCTAGGTGATAATCGAGAGCTCAAGCTTAAAACACGTATGTCGCCTTAACTAGGTGTTAAGATGAGGACATAATACTTATTATGTCCGAAAGTAAAATACCCCACATGTTTTACTTTATCTATCTAAGATGCTAGATGTGAGTTCTGATGAATTTTGTGAATGAGTAGATACATGAACTCAAGTTAGACATTGGGTATGTCTGAACTATCATCTGTACGGTATTGAAAGGTGTAGACATACGCTCCATGTGAAAGGAGTTAATACCGTAATACGTATTTCATACTACGTATGCATGAGACGACCAATAAGAGTGGCAAAAGTTTGATCTCAACTTTTATGTCGTGTGAGACTCTTGAGGAAGAGAGTTCCTCAATTTCTTAGTCCCCTCATGACTCTTACTTATTCTCAAGATTTCTATTTAGTGTTTGCTATCTTAGGATGTTGCCAATGGTTATGAGTTTGATTCGATCTAATGGGGCATTTCTAGAAAAGCAAGCTGGACTGAAATTGAGAGTTTGAAGGAAAGAGGAAGATCGTTTTTGGAGAGTCACATTGTAGTTTTGTATTCACCGGTTAACCAATTATGACTGTCTTTGTGATAATCATAATTGTGAATACAATATATATATCATTGTTTGAAAGAGATCAAGAGAGATATAAATGTGATCGATCGATCTAGGTACTGCATACTAAATCTACTCGGGATATGATGCCCATTATGAGCTGCTATATATTCCTAACAGATGTATGGCAACGAGCTCTCAAAGTATGCTGGTCGCACGGATTATTCACCGGTATGAATGTTGAAGAGAGGAAAATAGGATTATGTTCAGCCCACCATGTTAAGTGAGAGTCTATGATGGATTTTTCTCTGATGGGACTGAGTAGGGCCTGTCCGCCCATGTTGGTTTTGTACCACCATGTGCGAGTGGGAGATGATGGATTTATGAGATGGGCTTAAGGCCCATCCGCTCAAGTTGGGCCCAAAAGGGCCCGGCCCACGAGAATAAGGCCCGTGGAGGGGGAAGGTATAAAAGGAAGGAGAGAGAGAGAGAAGACAACTCTTGGCATAACGTACGTCTTTTCTCTTCTCACGCTCTCTCTCCCCAAAAGAAAAGGCAAGTAAGCATACGGCGCTTTCCTTCCCTTTAAGTCGTCATCGGATCGAATCGGGCCAGAATTTCTTCCTCTTCTTCAGCGTTGGTGTTTAATCTGTGGCTAACAAGGTACGCTCGAATCCGTGGTGTGCTTTACGATCGGTGATGCGTGTTTTCCCGGGCTTCGTCTTCCGCATTGATTTAGGGGTTTGATTCGGTGTCGAATCCGGTTTTCGGGGATCCGTTATTCCCAACAGCCCTTTATGCAAAACTCTGAATAATGTGCATTGAGTTACATGGTTCATATATCATTTCATTATTTTTAATTATTTTTAATCATTTTCAACACTCCTCATTACGGTATATATTATAAAATATAACTTGATCGCATTAAACATATATAAAAAAAATAAACTTCAGATGTAATTTTAGAATATTACATTAAACTTTAGATATGCTTACTTATCAAGAACAGTTATAATATTTACCTGCAATCAGAAAGCCCAGTCATGTTCCTTTAGAGATTACAATATTTAATGAGTCAATAATACAAAAAAAAAAAAATTAACCGAAACAAGTATTTGGGGTGCTATATCTCTTTGGTGGAAAATACAAGGAATTTACGTACATCTCGCCAAATCACAAGACAATTAAAAAACAAGTGGGAGAATAAATCCTGTTTCAGGGCAATTGTTAGGCGATGTTTTACTGCTCCTCCCAAGATACAATGAAACACTTGGGATTATAATGTGTACTCGAACTGAAAATCCGATGAACTCTTGAATCTGTAGATCGTATTTCTGGAAGTGCGAAAAAACCATGATCTCAAATAGGGGCTTGTGCTGAATAAAGAATAAACGAACTCGAGGGCCTAAGTGTGTAAAATTGAATAAGTTTTTCTTTTTTGGGGGCGGTAGCGTAAAATGAGCAAGTCAAAAGGGTGTCAAAGGTATCCTTTCAAAAGCCACAATTTTTAAGAAGATACCACTTCGTAAATTGTTGCATTAGTTAACTTAATCACACCTCGTTATTAGACACATCATTTGGCGAAATAAAACATCTAACAACGTTATTTTATTTCATTAGTAGATACAAAATTTGACTAAAAGACACCGCTGTTCTAATTATTTTCCTAATTTGAGCAGATGTTCGAACCTTTTTGTCATAGCCGATAAGGTTTCATAAACTTTGAGTTTTACGGAAATATTATCTGTTTCGAATGAGTAAATCTTTCTTAATTGGAATAATGATAAATTTTGGTCCTTGCAGAGAGCATGATCGATCTCTTGCGATTTAGAATCCTCTATGTCACTCTTAGAAGCAATCCTTAAGGAAGAACTTATTATTATATTTATATAAATATATGCACTAGCAATCTCAGGATATCTAAGTATAAAACTGCCATTATAAGGTTTACATCGGTTTACATCGATTTCTCATGAGAAAGCTCTACAAACCCGAGATATATGGACTTTTGTCTTGGAGAGAACCATGTCATCTGGTTTAACATAAAGAGTAGGCGGGTGTTCAAAAGAGTTGACCCACCCTCACTCAGTCCCTTATACAAGTCCACACATCTCCAAATGAAGATAAGAAAAACTTAAGTAGCACCGACACTGACACGCGACACATAACACGCGATACGACATGACACAATACAATAAGCCGACACATCATTTCTCAAAAAACAAAGAATTCCGACACATTGGGACACGTTGTATGTGTTTTTTTTATATTGGGTGACGCTAGCGGATGACCCATTTATTTATATATACATAATAAATTATCATTTTTATTATTATTTCAATCAAATAAATTTGAATCAAATTCATAAATAAATAAATAATTAAAAAAGCCTAGAATGAATAAACACTAAAAACATTAATCCGCCATTTATTAATATTCATTATTTCAATTTGACAAATTCAACTCTATTTCAATAATTCATAAAATTTGGAGAAAAAACAAGAAATCTATATTCTAGACTCGTATATTAGATATGTTGGAAGAGGAGAAAAAAAAAACTTAAGGGTGAATTGTGTATCACGGAAAGTGAGAGTCAGAAGAGAAAAGAAGATTAGGTTTTTCTTCTTTCTCCATTTATTTATTTTTATTATTGTGTTTTATTTTTCTCTCATATATATATAGACTTCTCATTTATTGAATTTTTAGAATTGACATCGATATTGAAATTACATGTCAGAAACTCGCATGTCAGAATTTTGACTCGAGTGTCGGAAAAATTAACTAGGTGTCGGATTTTCCAACACGTGTTGACTAAGTGTCGGAGAGTATTAGACACATATCGAAGTATCTAACATGATACGAAGGTTCTTGAAGAGTGTCAGTACTTCATAGAGAAAGGCTAGAGCATAACAGAAAAAGGGTAGAGGATAGGAAGCAACGGCTATAGAGCATTACAAAGAGACCACATGATAGAAAACGAATTTCACCCCAGTCTCATAACTTACAATTCCATCAAGCAGTTAACTAAGCTAACTTCTCTAGACACATGCAGATACAAAGTTTAGTTTCTGCACTACTTGTTTGCTTATGTCGGCGAATATTTCCTGTACACTTGGTCACCCAGAAATCTACAAGTCAAGCATGTTCATGCGACACAAATACATTTATTTACTCATGATGTATTGCATTATAAACAACAGAATTAGGGGAAACAATAAGCCTTATGAGCAATACACATTGTTTGGGAAATGTACCATAAAAGTTTTAAACCTATTGCATTAATATTAATTCAGTTCTAAACATTTCAATTGGACTAATTTAGTTATAAACATTTTCATATTTATATCAATTGAGTCCATCCCGTAAATTTAGGTCGAAAATTGCTCATGTGAATGCCGGTGGTTTGACATGGCCTCCGTGCCTTCGCGCCTTGCCAACTAACAAGTGTGAGTTTCGGCCCTCACCTAAATCTAGGCAGGGGCTCGACGCCCTTGCTTGTGGCTAGGGAGGACGCAAAGGCCCTCGCACAGACTAGCCTATGGCCAACAATGGTTGGCTGGCGACCTTACAAGTGTAGGCAAAAGGGTAAGGAAAAAGAAAAATAATAAAAAATAAAAAAATTCTGAAATAATATTTAAAAAATATAATTTTGTCGGCGCCAGTCGTGTCATGTAGGATTGCCGGAATTCACATCAGCAATTTTCGGCCTAAAATGGTTAGATAGACTTAATTGATACCAATGTAATAAGTTTATGAATTTTATTTTTTTTGTAGTTTTCCCCGCATTATTTTGAGCGACATCTACTCCATTCCCGGTGGATTACTTTCCTGGTTGTTGTTGTTGGGATGGAGAAACATGTCCATCCATCGTGCTTGCAGGGCGTATGGAGCCTTGATATACATATTCCAACTATTTTCTTCACCATTCATGAGTTGCCGTCTGACCCTCATAGTGATCTTGTCAAAATAAGGATGATTTCTTCACTTTTATCCTCCTCGGCAACCTTACGACTTGATCCAAATTTGACCTACTCATCAACATTTCGGTCAAAATAACAAAATGGTTGCAAGTCAATTGCCATTAAGAATCATGCCACTTCTTTTTTAAAAGAAAAAGAGAATAAGAAAATGTACTTATAAACATAACGAGGAATAATTAATCATTATCTTGTAATTTAAAGGATTACCTTGAACTGACCAGCTACTTTTGAAGCAAATTTGTAATCCTCTTGAAGATTCTGGTCAAAAAATGAAATGGTTGCAAGTCGATTACCATTAAGGATTGTGCTAGGAGAAAAATATACCAACACACAATATGAGAAATAATCAATAATGATCTTATCATACAAAATTACCTTAGATTGATCAGGCGCTTTCGATGTAAATTTGTCATTCCCATGAAGATTCTAGGGCAATGAAGTGGTGCAAGTCAATTACCATTAAGAATTGTTCTACTGTTTTTAAGAAAAAGAATAAGAAAAGTGAATCACTAATCTTGTACTTTAATAATAACCTTGGACTGATGAGTTGCTTTTGATTTTCTTTTGTGACAAGTTTGTCCCACGTCAAAACCAAGATGCCTCTTCACTGCTTTGAGGGATCGAAATTGTCTATGTGTCCTTGGTTCGTAGAAGAACTTCAAAAGAAAAAAAAGCAGGTCATCATAATCCTCTTTTACTTGAGATTCGTATGACTTTTCTTAAATTTATCGACCATAGAATAATATTAAAAAATCATGTTACAGTGAAAGGAAAGGATGAATAAATAAAACCATGTCTCATCGCGTACAATTCCTCAAATCACGAGATTCACAACTAGTGACGAGTAAACATGTTATATTTGCATATAATTTCTCAAATCACAAAATTCACAACTAGAGTCAAGCAGAGGGAAACGAAACTCCACGGTTTTCTTCTTTCAATCGAATCAAGCTGCAAACAAGGGTTAGTTCAAAATACAAGATTCCAAGCTAGATACTTTTCTGCTTCCAGTCGAATCAGGCGATAAACAAGGGTTAATTACTGATATGTCGGATTTTAAAGAAATAGAAGGAGATTGATGCCGATCGAAATTACAATGCGATTCCTAAACGTAACCTTATCTTAATCATGTTCTCCATCTTAAACTCATTTGAGGATTGTCAAAATTTAAGATCTCATCAGTTTATCCTTTCACCTAGAAAGAAAAAAATATGCGTGCTATTTTTCTTTTTTCTTTTTGTGGGCCGCGGGGGTGATGGGGAATAATAGAAACCCCAATATTACCTGATCGACTTTGCCAAAGTATTTGGAAGAGGCTTTTCGTGGTCTTATTTCCGCCGTCCATTCCCTGGGCAGACCGAAAATCGTTCCTTCGTAAAATTGAGATTCTGCAGTTCTGGGTGGTTGGTCCACGTTCACTATAGCCAGATTTTCTCGTTCCGCTTCCATTTGAGTCCTTTCATCAGCCATTGATTTTTTGCCCTCTGCTGTCGATTCTTTCAACAACAGAGAAGACTATACTCTTGGAATGAGCTGTCAGAGGTGGCTTATATGTAGTTGAGGAGGATGACGAATGGAGGAGGCCAGAAATGCTCTTAAATCGGAAGAAAAATAAGCCGCATTTAATTATTAGAGAGATTTCCAATTCACGCCCTCGAGCCAGGTAATATGATTGATTTTTTTACCTTATACCATTTTGAATTGTTTTATTGTCTACCTTCGCTGCCCAAGTCAGAAATTGCAACTTCAGCTATACTTGGTTAGTGGCTTTTAGGAAGTCCATCTAGACCTTATTATCTTGATTCTATTAGCAATTGTATGCAATAATTAGTGGTATCCAGCAATCTTGCTTGCGTCCTTAAAAACATATACAATACATCAGAAACGTCTTCTTGCTTATTAAGGAATAAAATCCCTACTTTTGTTATTTTATATGGAGAGACTAATGTTGACCAATATTAAGTAATGTGATGACGACAAAACTAATCTTCAAGATAAATATTAGAAGTGATGATAGTCGACCAAGGGTTTTTGTTGAAAGGTCAAAATGTTAGACTATTGTTAGCGTTCTGTGCGACTAATTTATTTTAAGTATTCATGTAAATAGAGGGTCAAAATCTCTCTTTTGTGACTACTCACAAGTTAATTATGTATATCTCTTAAGGTGGAAAACACAAAAATTTTACATAATTTTTGCAAAACTACAATATTAGTAAATAGCAAGTGGGAGAATGAAACCTGGTTCAGGGCAATTGTTGATGATGTTCTACTTCTACTCCCAAAGATGCCATGAAACACTTACTTAGGATGGTAACGTGTATTCGAATCTTAGATATTTGAAAAACTTTTGAGTAATTCAAAATTAATTAAGAAAATAATTAGAAGAGTGGATTCTCAGTATCTTCAGGAATGAAATAGTGCATACATAATGGATGATGGAGGAGCGGCATCGTTGCTGTTGTCGAAGTCACTGGAATATGCTTCCAAGCCGAAGCAAGAGAAGACACAGCGAGAGTAAGCGAAAGTGAGCGAGAGGGAGAGAGAGAGAGAAAGAGAAAGCTTCGTAAGTTTTTTTTTTTGGATAAAAAATTACGATTTTCAGGGAGGAAGGAGGGAGAGAGAATGAGTCTTCCCCCAAAAAGGTCTCCATTTTGTTAGCTAGTGTCGTGTCAAATGAAGAATTTTCCAATTTAAGACGAATTACCAGAAGAGACACTCAAGTGAAAGATTTTATATTAATGGGACACTAAAAGAGCGAACATTTAGAATTAAATTGGACAAATTAAAATGTTTAGAAGTTAATTGACATCCATACAATAAGTTTATAATTTTTTGGTAATTTTCTCGAGGCATTTTTACTAATGTAATTCAAAATTAATTAGGAAAATAATTAGAAGAGTGGTTGTATCTAGGAATGAAATAGTGCATACAAATGTTAATGTAGGCTTTATTAATATAGTCATTTCAGCTAATTTTAACTAGAAATTGCCAATGTTAATGTAGGCTATTATACATGGCATGGCACGGCTGCAATGGGTAAAAAAAAAAAAAATTAAATGTGCATAAGTTATTCTCGTTGTTTGTGATCGTGCCACATAATATGGTTGGCATACACATTAGTAATTTTAAACTAAAACTGACTGGAAGGACCACATTGATAGGTCATTAGAAAATTTAGAACTAAATTGACCAAATTAATATATTTCAAACTGAAAGAGCATCCGTTCAATAGGTGTATAAAGTTTTCGGTAATTATCTCAAAATGCAGCAATATCTTGGGCTTTAAAGCAGTGCTATCAGGTGGACCTCTCATGGCCTTTATCAAGTGATATCTCTAACATCATTTAACAAAATCTAAGTCATTATCCTGTTAAGCAATAATTAGTCAAACTTGATTTTGAACGTAATGTAGCAGCAGATCTTCAAACCGTTTTGTGATAGCTGACCGAGGAAACAGAAAACTCGAGTTTTACCAAAGTACTATCTATTTCAAATGAGTAAAGCTTTCTTAATTAGGGATACCAGTAATTTTGTTAATTTAATTTAGCCATTTACAAATTAAGAACACTTTGAGACTTTAACAAACGGAATAAAACTTAGAGCACCAAATCGCACAAATTGAAAACAGAGGACTTGATTGCATAGCATCAAATTTAGAAGATCAAATTGTGCACATACATCAGAACTTAGATGACAGTTTTAACTGGTCATCCTTTCTTAGTTATCAAACATGCCACTAAGGGCCTATTTGGTAATCATTCTATTGTTATGAATAATTTATGCTCCAAAATAGTTTTTTTTTTATTTGTATTCCCCAAATGAGTTTCTAAGTATTCAATGGCATATAGAAATTGTACAAAATTAATATTCCCCAATTAAAAAAAAAAAAAATGCATTTAGTACAACCATTAATTTTTTTGTGCTATACTTTTAATTTGTTAATAATTTTATAAGATTTTTTTTTTTCTTCTTCTTCCACATCTAGTTGGTGGCCTGCCTTGAGCCTCATCGTGGCTAGGCGAGACTCACTTGACCTCGTCGAGGCTGCCAAGGTTAGATGAGGAAGAAGAAAAAAAATAGAAAAAGAAATTAGCTTAATTTAGAATTATTTCCAAGAATAAAAAGTAACTTTTTTCTAATTCTTGATTCAATTCCAAATCTATTCCCGAAAATGAATTTGTTCTTGAAAGTAGAAAAATTATCTAACATTACCAAACATATATATATATATATATAAATGTTTCAAAGAACAAAAGAACAAAATTAACCAAGAATTGACTGGTTACTAAATAGGTCCTAACATGCTTAGGATATGCAAACAAAATCTCTTGTACGAGCTTTTCGTGTCAGGCCTACTCCCCCTCGACCTAAGTATCCTTCTACAGCAATCTCTCCGACCAACAGTGCTAAAGAAGAGAGAAGAAACAAATAAGGTCAATATGACCCCATGATCGAAGCCATTGAATAAAGTGGACCTTCACAAGAACCACTATATCAGTAATTAAGATTCACACGATCCACATTTGCCACTCTAGGCAAAGAATCTCCCCTGCCTAATCGACTGTGTTTCCTAGCAAAAGGGACAATATCATACGAGATGTCTGTTTCAATCATCATTTTCAGGCAAACTAGTTACTCGGCCATGTCACTATTATGTTTGCAGAGAGAAAATGACATGCTAGGGGGGGTGAACCGAAAGAAAACAGATGTAACCCATTCTCTCCTGCCAAAATGATGTGGCCGATTCATATCCAAAGAAATAAAGCAAGTGGGCATTCGACGGCGACTCATATTACGAACCTGGGCGAGTGCTCACTTGTCCACATAATATACGGGTAAGAAAGGCTCGCCAATCAAAGCAAATTTTGAAACTGCTACCGACACCAAAACATCTACCACTTGTAATTGACCATGCACTCGCAACAGAGGGCAGGACCAAACCAGCATTATTTATTCCACAGTAGAAAAAAGAAATGTCCGAACCCTGGCCAAATACAATCATCCTAGTCTCAGCGAGTGACCAAGTCAAGCGATGTTCGGGCAAAAGATGGATTAATCGAGTACCAGTTGAGAAAATCAGAAGCCAGACATGAAATTTGCAGACCAGATACCTAGAAACACCCTCTGAGCAGAATAATAAAGTTACATAGAAACAGCCAACATGTGGAAGTCGCTCAGTAACATAGTATCATCCATGAGACTGTACCGGTGTTTCCAAACTTCAACACTCAAGCAAATCAGAAGCTGTAACATTGAAGTAGTAAAGCATGTACACTTGGAAGCATAGCAAAAGATACAGTTGAATCAATAAACTCCAAAAAAGGGATGACGGCCTTCTTAAATTACAAGTGGGGAAGCACTGTGCTAATGGATCTGTTAGTATGATATTGACAGCCGATGACAAACAAAAATGTATTGGAAAGGAGAAGTCATCTTATAACCCCGGATGTAATACCAACCAAATTCCCATTTATCAAATGATTTCTGTACAGACTTGGAAGTGCCCCATCTTCTACCACTGCATTTATTTTTAAAGGAGCATCTACTTTTGAATTTCTTCTATCATGGTAAGCATTTGATGGGAACGAATCTCCCAAGCCAAGCCGTCTTTGTGACAACAAATGTGAAGCATTGAAGAAAGATTACCAGATCTCCAATGCAGATGGTTGCTTGTCATCAACCCCCCGGTAGATGTTTACCATTTATCACCACTTTGAGCAACTTTAAGAATACTTCCACCATTAGTCCCTAAAATGAAATTGCAGACAAGATAAATTTTTATGTCCTTGTGAGTTAATAAAGAACAGTTAATAGAAGCAACAAATGGGGGAAAATCAAAAACCTTTTTAAAGAGAATCGTTGGTCATCTTGACGAACTACCTAAATACCAATGAATTTATTCCACTCTCTAAAGAGGTCATTACCTCTCGTGTCAACTGACAGCTTCACATGATTGTCCATTTTAAGTATTTCCCAATATTACCAATGGCACAATACTCTTATATACTCAAACACCAACAGCTTTGAATACATATTCTCTAGACACATCTTGTTTCTTTTTCTTTCCTTTCGAAGAGAGGTTGCAAAATTATAAGTATTCTTTCGCCAAAAGCTCAAATAAAAACCCAAATCATTCAAGCTACACTTAGAAGACAACAGTTGGACATGTCTAATGCTCTTCAGACTTCCAAAGGTCACATTTATGCATCATAATAGCAGCAGATTAGTCAGGAGGTGGCAGCAAACTTTGATATAAACTTACTTCATCTAAGGATAAAATTCAGATTCAATAAGCTTAGAACTTTTTCCCCAGCGAAAAACAAAGTGTTGCAATAAACAAACTGACAGTGAATAAAAGACAAAAGAATGTCCAATTCCCATAGCAACTCAACTAATTTTAAGAGGTGGTTTATGACTGACATTATTCCGACGTCTCAAATAGCTGGACAACAATTCTAACATTTTCCTATGGGGCTTAATAGGTTCTCCCTGTACAAATGCAGATACCTTTTCTCGATTTTCTTAAAAATAATTAATCACTCATAGAAACCATTAATGAGATATTCCAGCATGGTTACAATCTTCCGTAGAAATACTTATATAATGACAATATTCATGCACACAAAACACACAAAGCAACGGAAACAAAAGAACATTTAGGGGCTGTGTAATCCCAGAAAGCATTTTCAGTTTCATTTTCTCAACAAAACAGCTTCTGTTTTCAATTTTCAGTCTTCTTGAGGATCACGATTGACAAATGAAAATGAAAGTTAAACACATTTGGGGTGTTCATGAAAAACCTAAAACCGTTAAAACTGAACCAAACCAATCTGATAAGTTCGGTATATCAATTCATTGGTATAGTTTTAGTTTTGACTTTTTTATTGGCTTATTAGTCTGGTTTGGGCTCATTACTTCAGGAGCCAATAAGTTAGATAAACAAATTTATTTTCCTTTTGACCAATAAAATTTATACTTTCGCCAAACCAAGGAACTTCTTCCTATCTAAGATTCTTCTATGCTTTTAAATAAAAAGATCCTTAATTCTCAAGTTGGCCATTATAAATTAATTTTTTATCTCAAGTAGTACTTACTAAGGAGTTTTCTATGATCTTTTATGTTTTCCTTATTTAGATAAATAACATTTTTTACGTTTTGATGTTTTAATTTAATTTAATTGTGATTATCCTTTCTTTTCAAAATTTTTGTAGAAATAGGTTCTTTTATGTTAATCTCGGTTATTGCATGTTCAAGCTACATAGTATAAACATGTATTAAACTTCATACTTGAAGATCGACTTGATTGTAACGGTTTCAAACCAAACCAAACTGATACAAACTGAGGTTATTGGTTTGGTTTTAGTTATAATTTTATTGCTTTCATTTGGGTTTAGGTTGAGATCCAAACCGGTAAGTTCAGTTTGGGCTGGAAAAACCTCCAAACCAAATTACGAACACCCCTAAAATCATGTTTGATGTGTTCCAAGTTAAAAGCAGAATTCAGCCTAGAACTCAACCCAACCACTACAACCATCAGTTCCAATATGAATTGAGAACCAAAGAGTGAAATCACTCCATGCATGATCTTATATTCTTGAAAAAGAAAAATGACAAAACAGAACAGTGAATTTTGAACCAATAATTTCGATGAAACAGTGTAATTTACATGGAAAGTGCAAGAAGTAGTAAAACAAGATTTAACTGAACAGAAGCTATTATGCTAATCACTCACACTTTCAATTCCTGGATTGAAACCATCTCCGTAACATGTGAAGCTATTCTGCATTATGAACATTCTCCTTCATAGGTACATCAACCGATTTTGTACTGCCATCCAACTTCATTTCCTCAAAGGTGAAATCAAGCTGTTTCTCCACAGATTTGAGAAGAGCAGTTCGTTTGGATCTTAATCGATATGGCGGAGATGCACTAAAAGCACCACCATTGCACATAGTGGCACTGGCACCATTACTGAGGCAAGGACTATCATAGACACTTGTATCCTGAGACATGGATTTCTCCAGACTACCATTACTCCCTACATCAGGAGAATCAACCCTGTCTTTTACAATCTCCCCATCTACTTTTGTAGTTTTATTAGAAAACAAATGCTTTGCAACTTGAGTTTTTCTCTTCCGCAATATAGATGGAGTATTAGGGAAGGTCTCAGCAGCAAGCCTGAGAATAGATTCTGGACTTTGTGTACAAAAAACACCATTTCTCTCACAAGGTGGAGTGAGAAAACTAGCAGGACTTGCAGGACTTGAGTTACAAGTTTGCTTCAGAAGATGAATGTTCATCTCAGAATCAAGAGGAATGCAACTTTCCAGAGGGGGTGGCTCATAGCACAGAAAACCATAAACCAGAGCTTGCTCCGGTGGTGTCGTTCCAACATCTTTGTAATCACTTTTATCACAGGCTCCACTATCCTCACTCTGGGCCAATACTTCTAAATTGCGGGAAACATCTATTCTAGATTTAAACTCTGCACTACCTGAATCAGCAGATTCACTGGGAAGAATACTTGATGACTCACATGCTTCTTGATGCCGAGCCATAAGTTCCAACTTATCCTGATTCTCTTCTTCTAATTTGCAAGTACCGCCATTTCCTAACGAAGTTTGAGGGTTCAAGTTAGCTCCTTTATTACAACCAACTAATCTTTTAGCCGATGTGGGTTTGCTTGCATCTTTGGAGCCATTTTGTAAACCGCTTTTTGCAACTGGTGGGAGTTTACCAGTGGCTAAATAAAAGTCTAACTTTTTCTTCAAGGAACTATTCCAATGATTCTTTATTGAGTTGTCAGTCCTGCATGACAAAAAAGAGGCATATCATAAGCCAATATATCTGAAAGGTAGATTTGAGCAAATTTATGGACTTCCTATGTGCAGAATAAAGCATATCCAAAATTACAATAGGACAGATGAAGCACACTTTTAGCAATCATTTACGAAAAATTTTAACAAGTTCATCGACTTTCCATACTCATAAGTTCCTAACGCTATTGTAAGCAAAACAAAAGCCAACAACATAATAGATTAAAAAAATCTACTCGAATATTCTTCATTAGTTGAAGTGAAGAACAGAAGAAACCGCTGTGATAATGAGATAAAGTAAAAAGAGAGAAAAACGCTTTATGGGATATGCAACCTAATCCCTCTTCATCCATCAGTTTGGGGGATAAGGTCCCAAGAAGGAATTCGTTAGTGCCACTCAACTGATCAAATCAGCATCTAAATCAAACAAAAGAGAGCAATGCTACATATATCTAGTCCAAAAGAATAACCATGCAAAACAATTTATAAAAACTGTTATTGTCAATTTTCATGTACCAAACCAAGATATTCAATTCCCTCTTACAAATCAGAAAACACAGGATTGGCTGAAAGGCACAGGCCTAGTACTTAAACAATCAAAAGCAATCTGATTTTACTCCTAAACTTGGCAGAAAAACAACTGATATTCTTAGTTACAAGTACCAAACCGAATTATTCAAATCCCTCACAAGAATCGGAAGACCGAAGAGTGGCTGAAAGACCGGGACCTAGGACTCAAGTAATCATAAATCAATGTGCTTTTACCTCAACACTGGCCTATTCCATGTCTAGAAATAGTTCTTTCACCTGAATTTTTTGCGAGGTCGTAATATACGGTGAAAAACTGCCATACCTTCCAGGTAAAACCTTAGCAATTTCAGCCCACTTATTCCCATGTACCCGATGGGCATGCATAAGGGCTAATTCTTCCTCCAATGTCCAAGCTTCTTTTTTGATATCTGGATTCAAATGATTGTGCCATCTGAAATTTACAGAGGCATTGCCCTATCAGTAGATGACAAAGGAGAAAATTTGCCCTCGTGACTAATTAGAGGCATTGCACTATCTGAAATTTACAGTACAGTCGAGAAACTATGGCAGATGTCCCACAAAAAGTTGAAAAGTTGATCATCTCATAGAAAAAGAAAGAAAATGAAACCCAGAGAATAGATAGAAACCTATAGCAGTACTAGAAATAAAAGGCTCCCATAGCAACAGATAATCATCCATTGAATAACAACCTGTCTTAATCAGACAAAGATCGTGATCATGAAACCTACCTCTCTCGGCACTGTTTCCCTATACGACCAGGCAAAGACTTTGCTATGAGAGACCATTTTGTGGGGCCATATGTTGATACCAAATCAATAATCTTATCATCCTCCTATATGCCAAACAAAAAGCAGGAAGTTCAGTAAAATAGTTTACATGGTAACTTAACCAGAAAGAAAGAAACTAAGTCCAACCTCTTGGGTCCAAGGTCCTTTAACAAGATCAGGATTGAGAACTTTTTGCCACCTATGCAAACATTGGACTTCAGACCTATCAGGAAAGTGTTCAGCTGCAACCAAACAAGATCAACAAATAAGTCAAAGACCAGTTCATCCTCTCGAAGAAACAGAATGTATAAAGATACTTTATACAAGTTTATATCTAAATAATTCGAGCAACTGACGGATTTTTCCCCAGATTCCTCACATTACCCAAAAAACAAACTGAGAGTTTTAGCATTTTCAATAAATTTAGGAGAGAGAGCCAATGACAGAATGAAGCACGTGCAATGGATAATAGCACTCAGAAAAATGTAGAAAGCAAGTTGATAATAAATAGGCAACACCACAGGGGAAAATATTACATGGTGATGATGATTTATATTACTTTAACCATCAGACATCGCACTTCCCCTGTTACTTTTCAAAAAGAACAAGTGTCCCATGAAAGAAAGCATTTCGAAACTCCAACTTTGTGTTGTAAAACCCCATGGAAAGGTAATGAACTGAACCATCTCTTCCCTTAAAACCAATTATATGTATATATAAATGAAGCCAGGAAAAACACTCAAATTAAGGATTTGAGAATTATCGGTGTGTTTATAGCAATTTGAAGTGTTCTTCCTCACATGTAATGACAAAAAATATATTTTTCTTCTCAAATGAATAGCCACATAGCGTTCAATTGTTAAACAAAGAATATATATGCATTCAATCTATGTTTTAACAGAACAAGACTCAGCTGTATCAGAAAACGATAGACCACAGATAATTCTTGGCTACTTGAATCAGACTCCCAAAAGCAGCTGATATTTAGCAAATTCTGGGGCTCAAGGATGGCATGACTGTAACTTAAAAGCACCGGCAGAACTTTAAGAAAGTGCATGAGAAGAAAGAAAGATACCTATTTTCTTCCAACTCTTGCCATTATAAACTGCAACAGCATTTCTCAATGTCTCATCCTGAATAGGGTAGAAAATAATTAGAAAATGCTACATTCCCCAGAACCAAAGAAGCAAATATGCTCTACAATGAGGTACAGGCTCAGTAATTCCCAAGATGGAGTTTCTGATGATTCAGTCTAAGCAATGCTAGTTTCTTACTTCCCTTGATTAGATAAAAAGCTGCTCAGCTCTCTCCTTCAACGTATGAAAACATAATTGTATAAAATGGCCTCGGATGTAAAGTTCCAATAATCAAACAGAAGGAGCACACGCAGAGCAAAACATTCGCTAGAGTAGCAGAAAATTAACCTCCTCTGGAGTCCAACCGCCCTTTGCCCGCCTGATAGGTCCTGTCGTCCTCCTGAAGATAAGATTGCAAAGTTAACCGACTAGCAAAAATACGTCCTTTAGTAATCTCAGGAGACGAACAAGTAAATCTCCTCGATTTAATCAGCATCGAAGGAATGCAATTGCAATGGACAGCAACGAGAGCAAAGAAACAAGGACAGAAAGTGCCGCAAAGAGAACAACTCAACAATTCTGCAGAAGAGTAGCAAGGTGTGGCAAAGTCTCTGTCTACAGCAATTGCTATTTAGCAAGCCATACCGGTGAGAGGGAGAAGTAGTCGCCGGGCTGGACACAGCAGGAGATTTGAGAGTAGCACTGGCACTGCCTTCAGATAAAGAGGAGTTCGAGGCGGCAGTCAATTGTCTGTTCTCGAGACAACAATCCTCTATCTTCAACTCGGCCATTCCTGCCACAGTCATCTCCGGCGCCCGAAGTCCTGCACCGTCGACAAAACAGACAAAAGCCGAGCACGAACCAATCAGCAACCACAGCTGATCCAAATTCACCATCAACCCCCATGGCCGTCACCGGCCAGGCCAGACCTCCTCTCGATGACCAAAACAAATCCACAAGCGCCGCAACGACCGAAAAAGAAAAGGGGGCAAAGCAAAACAAGGCAGAACCCAGATCTCAGAATCACTACCCCAACAGAAACGAAAACGCCAAGAACCCACCCCCCAAAGCAGCGGCCAATTCTAGGGTTTCCGGCCGCGGAATTCGAATCGGACCCCGCCCGAGGACCGCGGACGCGGGGCCGATCGCGAGGGAGCGATCGAGCAAAAGCAGCAGAACGGGAGCGATTCGCCGGACCCAAAACGCGAAACCAAGAAACACAAGAAACCGAACATCTCGCAATCCGCGAGAGGCCGAGCTCTTTACCTCTTCTTCACGGGAAGTGGCGGGAATCGAAGTCGAGCTCATCCAGAGAGAGAGAGAGAGCTATAAATTCGAGCCTGAAAAGAAGAGAGAGACACACAGAGAGTTCCTCCTCCTCTAGAGAGAG
The DNA here is from genome assembly GCA_017140615.1 of Eucalyptus cladocalyx. Taxonomy (NCBI): domain Eukaryota; kingdom Viridiplantae; phylum Streptophyta; class Magnoliopsida; order Myrtales; family Myrtaceae; genus Eucalyptus; species Eucalyptus cladocalyx. Next base: position 35,878,813 of record CM029526.1, read on the forward strand.
AGAGAAGAGAGAGAAGAGAGAGAGATATGCAACAAGAGCTTTCGTTTCGAAAAATCCTCGCCCGTTGAAACGAAGAGAGAGAAAGCGAGAGAGAGACAAAAAAGAAATATAAATGTAATTATGCGCAAGCAAGGAACAGTAACCTTGTAGGCCTGTTGCTGCTTTTCGTATTTAACGAATATCTGCGCGACAGCTGACGTCGCCGTTAGCCGCCGTCATCGGATCGACAGCCGCCACGTGGGGTCCGAGGGCGAACCTGGAGTTCACGGCGGCTGACGTTACGTAACGTTGGTTGGGGTTACAACGTTTGAACCTCAAACGGCACTCTGTGGTTGCCTTGCTTGCCTGCTTGCCTGCTTGCTTGCTCCACTTTTTTATCTTTTTTTTTTTTTTTTTGGGGGGGGGGGGGGTACGAAATCTGGAAAGTCGCACGGGTTTGGAGGGTCCAGATGATAGGCTCGGCGGCGGATGGTTCTGGGCCGTTGGATCGGGGGCGATCGGCGAATATTTGGGGGAAAGATACGTTGTAACTGAATCGATCCGGGGAGGCGGGGAGCGAGCCGCCTTGTGAATTTTCGCGGTTGTCGGTGAAGCCGGGTCTGGATTAGCAACTGACTTTTTTTTTTTTTTTCTCCTGTTCTTTCAGGGAGTGTGACTATTGTCTAATTTAAGTGACGATTATGAACATGAACAAAAAATTTGGAATAATAATTTACGAGATAAAATAGGGTCAAATCAATGTAAATATTTCGCCAGAATATAACAAAATATGAAGGCTATGTTCTTATGGTTCTGGTTGAGCATGTGCTAAATAAGGAATAATTCGCTTTGTAAAGTGGTGAGTACACCTATCTCGAAATAATCATTGCATTATTAATTAATTGTTTAGGAAAATTCAAATATAAATAGCAATCAAATAAACGTTGACCTTGTCAATAAGCGGATTAAGACAAGGCTAGTCCAACTACTTGCCCAAAAAATCCTTTACTCGGTCCTAGCCATTTCTAAAGAAAGGTTTTTCTTTTTCTTTTTTTTTTATGAAAATGATCATTGTGTTTGATTTAGCATTTTGAAAACCTATTAGAGGATGTAAAGGCCTTTAGCATAAAATGATTTGAGGAAATATAATTGCGTTTGATAAAAAAAAAAATTATAAAGCAACTTTGGATGAAGTGGGGTTTGGTAAAAAATCTTTTGCAAAGATTTTGGCTATAATTCTCCGTTTTTGTATTATTAAAAATAAATCAAACCCTTCGCCAACTTCAACAATGGATTCAAGTTGTTGACGAGCCAAATTTGGTGCCACAAAAACCCAATGCTCATTCTTAGCCTTTGTTGTGGGCTGCCCAGGCTTGGGTTCATTGAGGCTAGATCTAAGACTTTGGCGCGTTGGTGTCCATCTAGGCCATGCCCAAAACCTCAGTCACTTGCACCGAGTCCATCAAGGTCGGGTCGAGGACACCAATGCCCTTGCTTGGGACCCTAGGCCATGTGTTATTGAGGCCAAGCCTGAGTCCAAGTTCAAGCCTTGTCAAGATCTAGTAGAATCTTGCTAGCCCTCACTTGTGACTTGTTGTTGGCCGTTGCTAAGGCCTAGTGATTAACGGAAGAAGAAGGAAAAAGAAAAGAAAAGAAAAAATTAAAGTTATTACAAAATCCAAATTATTTTAAATTACCGGAATTGTCCATGTCAATGCGGCGGTGTTGCGTAGGACAAACAAAGACCCATATAGTAATTTTCGATCGAATGACATTTTCGTTATCAAATGACAGAAAATATATTTTAGTTTATTTATAAGTTTCACTTGAATACTAAAAGAATATTATTATTTTCTTGGAAAATGACTTTCTCAAAAAGTTTTATTAGAAATATCACATTTTCTGCAAAAACAAACTTTAGATGACACACTACGAAGCAACACTCAAAAAGACTTTATTATAATATATTTTTATATGAATTTTCTTTTAGCAGGGTGAACAGTAGAAAGTAGTTAGTGATACAACTATCCCCCTAAGTGATACTATAAGGGCGCGAATGATAACCATTATTGTCATAAATTGATTTATGGAAGAGAAATAATTTTTTCTATTTCTTTTTTTAGATGAGTTTCTAAGCAAAAATAATTGTTTGATAATGATATAAAATTTATACTCTAAAAATAGAAATTCGTTTGATAACGACATAAAATTTATTCCTTTTGGACGGCGGTGGATCGACGATTAGCGGCAACAAACGACGTGGCGGTGGCCGGCGATGAACGGGTGTGGCGGTGGCGGTGGCGACCGACGACTAGCGATGGGGGTAAGACGACCGGTATCGTGCCGTACCAATGGCGGAGGTCAATGTGACTAACGGACGGTGGTTAGTAGCGATGAATGGAGGACATGGTGAGAAGAATTTTTATTTCTCATTTCTGTTCTAGAAACAGAGAAGTATAAAATTTTTATTTCTAATTTCTATTCCAAACCTATTTTTGAACAAGAATCTATTTTAAAAATAGAAAAATAAAATAATTTTACCAAACGGATTTCTATTACGGAAACAAGTATGGAATGGAAAAATTATTTATGGAATATAAATTAGAGGTTGTCATGCACCCCTAAAAGTCCAACAATCGTTATATAATTTTTGCACAAACCACAACCCCCTTGAATACTTCCTTTGGGGCTTGACCGTTATCGTACGAGCTAAGACGGTACATATGGCATCAATTCTCAATCTAATTTGATCAGTGAGAGATCGATTGGATTTTGCTAATGATTAAAATCACGGTCACTCTCTAGTATCATTGGATGTAACCACATTCTTTTTATATAAAACGAAGAATCATTTATGGTTTACTTAGATATATTAATAAAACAGTAAACTAATATAGGTAATTAATGAATGATGTATGTAGGATAAAAAGTTTACGATAAAATATATGAACAAACAACAACTAAGTTTATAATAAGGTCTAACTAAGGAGTGTTATTGGTCCACTTCTTAAACACGCTTAACAATAATATTCCATTTTCAAGTGTCGATTGTACTTCTGGCTAAAACACACAAACTTTATATTAACTGACCAAATTACCCTCCAATCACAAGATTTGTCTAAATTTTTATAATTAACGTCAGTCCCTCTCTAAAAATTTTATCATCTTTCTCCTTCATATATCAATATTTGTTCTAAGTTTTAAAAAACAAATAAGTTAGCTTATCTCCAATATTTTTACTCCAAGTAACCATGTTTCAAATTTTGTTGAAGATATAATGTTGTGTTAGAAGATCTTTCATTGGTTGTTTCGTCCAAGTTTTAGCAATTTTGATGCAAGTCCAAATGTAATTACAAATTCTTCCCATTCAAATTTTTTTTTTTTTTTTTTTAGGATATGGTTCATGGGCAATATTGTTAACTTTCTTCATGGTTGAAAAATAATAAAAAATTAATCTTGATCTCTCTCTTTCCCTTGTCCCTTTTTCTTTCTTGATCCTTTTCTTGTCTGTATTCAAAGATCGGAAGAAACAAACGAATTAAAATTTTGAATTGAACTTTTAGCAGAATACACATTGGTATCTTGTTTTTGCTATTGTGGGCGGAAACGTAAGTTGCTTTTTTCAAGGTAGATTCAAAAAAAGAATATAAAGGGAAATTTTTGAATGGAAGGATATAGGAAAGTAGCAACTTATTGATCATTGATTTGCCCCAAAACAGTGTTAGTAAACATTATAAGTGCTTAATGAAGTTGAAGACTGATTTGGTCATCAACATAAAAATGGAGTGTTTTAGCCGAAAAAGAACATAAAAATTGCAACACTGTATAGGCAAGACCAATTCAAGTATGATTTAGGCTTTCTTTATTTTGCAATAATAAATAATTTGCAAAAAGTTTTCCTAGAAATTAAGGGTGAGCGGTTTCAAATTCCGTATAGATTTCACTTGGAACCTACTCGCTAGAATAGCTTCTTTATTTTTTAGAATTTGAAGTCTACCATGCATACTTTGGAGTCTCGAACCTACCTTGCTAAAGATTCCAAAGTCGATTCCAAATTTTACACAAGTTCTACCTGTATTATTAATTAAACAATTGCAATAAATCATCACTTATTTTTTGGTCAATCCTACTTTAATCCCATCCCAATACTTACTCTCGAACTTTTGCCTTATTCTCTTGCAGGGCGTGGGAGTTAAACCCACAAATTGATCATAGCTTACATTTGAACACACAAAGAATACAAACCATTAACAAAATAAAAGTCTCAATCCTATAATAGACATTCATATTAATGGTTCCAAATTATACACACATTATCGAGTATCATGGAATATTGGAGGGTAGCATAAAGACATAGATAGAACTTAAAACCTATCTATCAAAACAAATTCTTGATATTTTAGAATTTGGAACCTACCTAACTTGGATCTAGATAGGTTTCACTGATATGATATTTTGGTTCTAGGTTCTACCTTGAAACCATACTCACTCCTACTAAAAATTATCTCTTGTACTATTCATAATAATTAATCGATGGAAAATGTTTACGTAACTAACAACAATTTATGTCTAAACATTTTAGTAAACAATAAAAAGATTTTTTGTTCATTCACTTGTGTAAGCGATACAAATAATCATTTTTATATAAGTTATCTTTGGGGAGTTACTCATAATTTCGTCAAGTTGGGTTAGACCAAGTCGGGTCAGAGATAAAACACCAGGCTTCAATTCGGCCTTGAACAAGCGCCTCCCCTTTACTGCCCTATACTTGTTCAAGCCCATACGTCCACTAATCACAATCTGCAATCATTGATTGGGGACAACATGGGCCTATCAGCCCATCCCCGATTAAGATGAATAAAAAGTTGCATCTAATTCAAATTAATTCCACTCAATTTGACCATCTCTTCCTGCCATCTCTCAATAGAGCTAGCAGTCATTGTCTTCATATTTTAATTTTATTATGTCATAATCTTGTCTTGTGTTTAATTGAGATTTCACCCGAACATGTCATATTTACTAATCGTGTCATATTCCAAAAAAAAAAAAAAAAACAACAACAACAAAACAACGCATTTATTAGTGGGGATACACATACTATCTTCTATAAAGCATGTAAAAAATATGTTTAAATTCATACTCATATATTTAAATATTTCTATATGTTTTCTACTTGAGATGGTCAATTTGCGAATGACAAGCTTACCGTTAGTACATTGACATGATTTAACCTTGAACACGCACGACTGTAAACTATATAAGGTCCTATGTACCATGTAGATTAATGTGTTGAGAATTATCAGTCATATAGCTAGTATCACATGCATTCATTCATCACAGCTCAACTCACATGCACCGAGATTATTTAATGTTTTTTTTTTTTTTTTTTCATTGTGGCTTCATTATTTTTTTAGAGAAATTTCCGAAAACATGCCTCACTTTTCACCTCATAATAAAAGAAATAATAATGTGTCTCTTAGAATACCAGGATTCCATCTGCACACAAAAGTAGATCTCCCCCCACACCCCGTCTTTGCTTCCACCACGCATCTCACCGCCTGAAACCGCATCAACCTCCATCCCTGCCCTACCGTTGATCCCCTATCTTCCCTCGCCGCTTTGATCCAGATTTTCAGTGATGGCCACGAGCTTCGAGCTCATTTTTAGCGCAGCCATGGCCGTGAGCTTCGACCTCCAACACGGTCATAAGATCCCCGGCTATGATTTTGTGCTACCATGGACAAAAGCTCCTAACTTCATCTACATGGCTAAAATGCCTAGAACTTATGCAGTATCGACATGGACATGCGATATGACATGACACGCCGACACGTCATTTTTAAAAAAATACAGAATTTCGACACGTTATATTATATATTTATATATATATGCACATAAATCAATAATAACAACAAGAGCCTAGAATTAATTTTACACTAAAAACATTAATTCAACTAATATCATTCATTATTTTAATTTGATAAATTCAATTATATTTCATTGCAATAATCCATAAAATTTAGAAAAAAAAAATCATCATTCCACTATTAAATTTAGAGATATGTACACTACAAATCTTAAAACTTGTTGCGAAAGTGCAATTGAGTTTTAAAACTTATCAAATTTGTGTAATCGAATCATTCTATTAACACCGTCAATTTGTTTAATGAAAAATGTTGAAGTGATATTTTTAAATTTATTTATCTATCCTACGTGGCATTTTTTATTACTTGTTTCTTTAAATCTTATTTAAAGAATAGTAAAAGACTTTTTAAAATGCTAAAATAATTCTTAAAAAATGGTTATTAAAAAAAAGAACAAAAAAAGGCAAGGTCATGGCTGGGCACAACAGTGGCTCCACAACCGTTGTCAAAGGGGGTTGGCGACAGGCATCAACAGGGGGTGGCCCTTGCCAACCAGGGCAAGGCTCGCCCAAATTTGGGTGACGTCGACCCTCACCTGTGGCCGGCAAGCCTCCCCAGCCTTAGGTGAGGCCTTGCTGACCCCAAGGCAAGGGCCGGCGAAGGCACGACATTGCCCAAATCTGGGTGAGCCTTGTCTGGGCCACCAAGGGCCGCCCCCCTCTGCAACCTAGGGCTAGCGAGGTCGCCAACCTCCTTCGATGGTGGCAAAGGCAGCGATGCCAAGCCACGATCCGTACTCCTTTTCTTTATTCTTTTGTTTTTTTTTTTATATATTTTTGACACCTCAAGTATTGAAAATTTTAAAAATTAATCTTATACATATCGGAATTGCGTGTCAAAATTCTGCACTCGAGTGTCAATGAGAATTGACTACATGTCGGATTTTTCAATATTCGTTGATCATGTCTCGAGCACGTGTCTAAGTGTCGGACAAGAGGGAGGGAGGGAGGAGAGGAGGGGGGGGTGGATGGGGGAGGGGAGAGACGTATGGACTTCTATTGAATCTGCAGGCAAGGGAGAGAGATGAGCATATGCAAATATAATGATGGGCAGGATTGTAATTGGACAACCTTGCAAAAGTTATAAAGTCTGTATCTTTAAAAACAAATGCACGTAAAATTTTAAAACATCCTTAAATTTTTTTCCTTTTTGTAGCAAATAAGGATGATCGCAGATCAAAATTGTTCTCGATTCGTGAAATTGAGTATAGGTTCACCTGCTCTTGGACCTACTTGAAAGCTAGTTTAATTCTCGAGTGGATCTAGAAACTAACCATACCTCATTTTTCTTTTTTTCCTACTCCGGACATAGTCTAAACTGATACATTGGTCATGTTAATAGAACAAACTCGTGATAAACTAAATATAATGATAGTCTTCGCTAACAAATCTATAGAATTATTGAGAACCAATGTCTAGAGGCGTTGTGACAAACGCTGAGTTTGAATCAGAAAAATATGGAAGTCCTATTGAGAAATCTGAAATAATAAAAATTAAAAAACAAATAAATCCAATCCAATCCAGATAAATCCGGATCAACGCCTGGAATTGGATTAATATTCACAAGTTTCAGACATTAGAGCGAATCGCACTCGTTTCCACAAACTACCGAGATCATTCAATGCAATTCAATTCAATTCAGTTCTTGATTCGGTTCGGAGCTCCCCCTTTTTCAACATGAAATCAAGGTCGCATTCCTGCGGTTTTTCCGGCATCAACTCTGCCCTTCTCTAAGCCTCTTCCTCAAGTTGAGATTCTTTTATGGGTCACTGTAGTTCTCTCCGTCGCCGCCCTAGAAAGAGGGCGCAATATACCGGCGTTTCAACTCAGCCACGGTCCCTTATCAAATATTCTCGACGATAATCACATGCTCGCCCGTCGAACATTTCCCTCTCTTATGCTAGAGAGAGAGAGAGAGAGAGATATTTGCAGATCCTGAAAAATGAAGCTCACCCCCTTGTAGTCTAATCTATCGCAAAGAGAATAAGAGGAGCAGAGAATCGAAGGAAAGCTCGTTTGGCCAAAAACGGACAAAGATAATGCACTAGTTACTGCATATTTATACATACGAGGATGCACACCTCCCCATCACAGCCGAGATACAGAGAGGTCGCGACGATGACAAACTACACACCAAAGCGCAAGAGTACGCTCCTTTATTTATCCCTTCCTTTCCTCGATCTAGCTTCCGGAATTAGGGACCGGTGGGGGGCGGTGGCGGTTCAGCGACGCTTCATTTGTTGCAGGTGCAGGGGTCGCAGGTGCAGTTGGATCCGCACTTGCACCCGTTCTCCGCTCCCGCGACGCCCATCTCTCCTTCCACCATCTTCTCCCTGCATTGGGCAAGAAAAAGCTCGCAAATTTCGATCTCTTCCCTCGGATCGAATGACTAGGAAAAAAAAGAAAGAAGAAAGGAGGAAGATCTCGAGCACGTACGTTTTACCAGGCGCGGCGATGCCCATGACGACGGTCTCGCCGCCGCTCATCTCGGCGTAGCTCATGTCCGGATACATCTTGCACCTGCGTCACCACCACCACCATTTCCTTAATTATATGGCTAATCAACAACCGGCTAATATCATCACACAAGCAACCGCTGTGCCCATTCGGAAAGAGCCAGAATTTTTCGTCGAAAGCATGCAAGAACCGAATCATCATATATCTGAGATCTGTTTATGTCATCTCAGAAATCCATCAACGCATCATCTACATCCGCGCGAAGACAGAGGAGAGGAGAGAGAGGGAGAGAAACAGGAACTCACCCTCCGCAGCCTTTACCGCACTTGCAATCGGAGCCGCAGCCGCAGTTCCCTCCCCAGCACGACGACATGTTTTTCCGGATCTCAGGTTGGCGAAGCGACGACCAAAAGGAGATTTGAATGATTTTCCAATGACGACGAAGCTCCGGCGGGGCCAGCGACGATATTTATAGAGCCGGGGAGGGAGAGGAGCGAAACGGGTGTCCCGCCGTCCACTTGTCGGGACCCTTGTCGTCCCACGTACCGATCTCTCGTCTTCCCCTCCGCGTCGCTTTCTGCCGATTTCTCAAGAAGAGGTGTTAAATGGGCCAAGCCTCATTTTTCAAAACCCATTATGGCTCAAAACACCCATAATGGGTTTTGAAAATAAAAATGTTAAGATATATGGATCTTAAATAGGTCTACTTTCACACTCATTTAAGACCCATTTATCAACTCATTAAAAATGAATCCATTTATAGCTCTAGTGAACTTTACAATTTTTTTTTATAAAAATTGAAATTATAATTTTCTTTTTTCTTTATTTTTTTCTTTCTTCTTCCTCCGGTCGCCGCAAGACATGGATGGCCGGAACCGGCCAAAGCGAGCCTTGAGCTCGCCGGCGTCGGCGAGGGCTCGAGCCTCGCCCAGATCCGGCGAGGGAGAACTCGAGCTCGCCCGACGCCGGCGACCCTCGAGCTCGCCGGATCCGGCGAGGCGAAAGCCTTGCCAACGTCCGGCAAGGGGTGAGCTCAAGCTCGCCCGACGCCGACGAGCCTCGACCTCACCGGATTTGGCGAGGCGGAGGCCTCACCAACGGCCAGCGAGACTCGAGCCTCGCCGATCCGGCAAGACTCAAGCTCGCCGGATCTAGCGAGCTCGAGGCTCGCCCGTGGCCGATCGTCGGTAGTCGTCGTGGCCGGTGGCCGACCAAAGAAGAAGAAGAAGAAGAAGAAGAAGAAGAAGAAGAAGAAGAAGAAAAAAAAAAGAAAAAAAGGAAAAGAAAATTATATTATTAAAAATAAAAAAATAAAAATAAAAATAATTTAAAATTATTTTTTAAAAATAAAAATAACTAAAATTCGATTTTTTTAAATAATTATTTTAAAAATTATAAAAATTGTCCATCAAATTTGTGTTGCATAAAACCATTTTAGCAATATCAACTAAAAATATATATAAGCTTTTTTAGGTTTCATTAAATGGGTCGAGTATGGGTCGGGTACATGTGCAGGTCGGGTCGGGTATGAGTAAAAAAATTTGCATTACAATAAATGGGTCATAAACGGGTTAAATAGGTCGATTTGAGTTGGACCATTTATGACCCGACCCACCCATTTTAAGTTATAGGTTAGAACTTAGAACTTGAAACTAGACAGGTTCATTGATATGATACTTTGATTTCAAGTTCTATCATAAAATCATACTCACCCCTACTAGAAATGATTGCTTTATTGTTTGAAATAATTAGTTAATGGAAAATATTTACATAACCAACAACAATTTATATCTAAATATTTTCATTAATGATAAAAAAAATTATTCATTCATTTTTATAAGTGATACAAGTAATCGTTCTTATATAAGTTATTTTTGCGAAGTATTGCTCATAATTTCGTCAAGTTGGGTTAGACCAAGTCTGGTCAGAGATAAAACACTAAGGCTTTAATTCGGCCTTGAGCAAGCGCCTCCCCTTTAATGGCCTAGACTTGGTCAAGCCCATAGGTTCACTAATCACAATCTACAATCATTGATTGGGGACAACATGGGCCTATAAGCCCATCCCCGATTAAGAAGATGAATAAAAAGTTTTGCATCTAATTCAAATTAATTCCACTCAATTTGACCATCGCTTGCTGCCATCTCTCAATAGAGCTAGCAGTTATTGTCTTCATATTTTAATTTTATTGTCATAGTGTTTAATTGATATTTTACCCCAATATCGTGTCATATTCCCAAAATAATAATAATAATAACAACATACAATCTTTTATAAAGCGTGTAAAAAATATATTTAAATTTATACTCACATATCCAAATATGTCTATACGTTTTTTTTTACTTGAGATGGTCAATTTGCGAATGATGAGCTTCACATTAGTGCATTAGCGCATTCACATGATTTAACGGTTTAACCTCGAACACGTGCAACTATATAGGTCCTATGTACCATGTAGACTAATGTGTTGAAAATTGTCAGTCAAATAGCTAGCATCACATGCATTCCATTCATCACAGCTTAACTCACATGCACCGACATTATTTAATGTTATTTCATTTTGCCTTTATTATTTTTTTAGAGAAATTTCCTAAAACATGCCTCACTTTTCATCCCATAATTAAAAAATAATAATAATAATAATGCCGTGTCTTTTAGAACACCAGAATTCCATCTGTACACTAAGTAGATCTCCCACCACACCCCATCTTTGCTTCCACCACGTATCTCACCGCCCGAAACCGCATCAACCTCCTCCTGCCCCGCCGTTGACCCCCACTCTTACCTCGCCGGTTGATCCAGATCTTCAGCTATGGCCTCGAGCTTCGAGCTCATTTTAGCGCAGCCATGGCCGTGAGCTCCAACCTCCAACGATCACGGTCATGAGGTCCCCGGCTATGATTTTGAGCTATCAGGGACACAAGCTCCTAGCTTCATTGGCATGGCCAAAAAGCCTAGAACTCGATCCCGAGAGAGAGAGAGAGAGAGAGTCTGGATTTCGATTGAATCTGCAGGCAGAGGAGAGAGACGAGTGCATGCGAAAATAGTGATGGCAGAATCGTAGGTGGACAATCTTATTAAAGGTATAACGTTTTGCATCTTTTAAAACGAATGCACGTGAAATTTTAAAACATGTTATAATTTATCCTTTCCTCTTTATAATTTCAGAACAATCTAGCAAGCAGGAGTGATTGATTTCAAGGTAAGTTGGTTCCTAATTTGAAATGAAAATTCATATCAAAAGAGATTATTCTCCATTCGTGACCAGGAACGGGCCCATCTCCACATGCACCCACCTGAAACCAATCTGATTCTCGAGTTGATCTAGAAACCGACCATAACTCCTTTGCAAACAAAGCTGTAAAATTATTAAGAACCAAGGTCAAGAGGCATCATTCCACGAGTGAGGCGCAAGCACCAATATCGAGAGAACCAAGTTCAAACGAGAAAAGAATAGAAGTTAAATTGGGAAATCTGAACTAATAAGAATTTAAAAACAAATTCCAATCCAGACAAATCCGGATCAACACCTAAAATTGGATGGATATTCACCGGTTTCCACTTTTAGGGCGAATTGGACTCACTTCCACGAACTACCCAGAACCGACCTACCCAGAACCGACCGATTCAATTGTTATAACCCAGTTCTCGATTCAGTTCGGGGCTTACCCCAACCAGCAAGGTCCTTTTAAACCTGAGTTCAAGATCACATTCCTGCGTTTTTTCCGGCATCAACCCTTGACCTCCTCTACATCTCTTCAGTGTCGAAGTTGAGATTCTTTTACGGTCACTGCAATTCTCTCCGTCGCCACTCTGCCACGCTCGCTTATCGATATATTCTCTACGGAAATCACATGCTCGCCCTTCGAATATTTCTATTTTTTAATGCTCGAGAGATATTTACAGTGATCCTAAAAACTGAAGCTAAGCTAACCCCTGTAGTCTACTCTATCGCAAAGGGAATGAGAGGAGCAGAGAATCAAGGGAAGCTCATTTGGCCAAAACAGACAACGGAAATGCACTGGTTACTGCATTCATACATACGAGATGCACACCTACCCATTACAGCCGAGATACAGAGAGGTCGCGAATACGACAAAACTACACACCAAAGCGCAAAAGTGCGCGCCTTATTTCTCCCTTTCTTTCCTCGATCTAGCTGCCGGGATTAGGGACCGGTAGGGCGGCGGCGGTTCGGCAACGGTTCATTTGTTGCAGGTGCACGGGTCGCAGATGCAGTTGGACCCGCACTTGCACCCGTTCTCCGCTCCCGCGACGCCCTTCTCTCCTTCCACCATCTTCTCCCTGCGTTGGGCAAGACAAAGCTCGCAAATTTTGATACCCTTCCCTCGGATCGAATCACTAGGAAAACGAAGAATAAAGGAGGAAGAAGATCTCGAGCACGTACTCTTTCCCAGGCGCGGAGCCCCCAACGACGGCCTCACCGCCGCTCTTCTCGGCGTAGCTCGTGTCCGGATACATCTTGCACCTGCGTCACCACCACCACGTCCTTAATTATTTGGCTATATCAACGACCAGCTAATATCATCGCACAAGCAACCGCTCTTCGTATTCGGAAAGAGCCAGAATTTTTCGGCGAAAGCATGCAAGAACCGAATCAACATAATATTTGAGATCTGTTTATGTCATCTCGGATAAATTATCAACGCATCATCTACATCCACGCTAGGGAGGACAGGAGAGAGACTCACCCTCTGCAGCCTTGACCGCATTTGCAATCGGAGCCGCAGCCACAGTTCCCTCCACAGCACGACGACATATTTTTCGATCGGTTCTCCCAGACGACTTTCCTCCGGAACGCGGCCAGCGACGGTAATTATAGAGCCCGAGAGGGAGAGGAGCGAAACGGGAGGCCTGCCGTCCACTTGTCAGGATCCGTCTCGGCCCATGTACCGATCTCTCGTCTTCTCCTTCGCGTCGCTTTCTGCAGATTTCTCGAGATCGTCGTACCTTCCGGAGCTCTAGAGCGCCTTCGATCGATGTCCGCATTTCCGACGGCTCCGATCTAACGATGTTAAGCTCATAATCCTATCTGTAAAAATTAATCGATGCGTGGACGCATGTGATTGAACCGGCAAGAACAGGTTTTTTCAGTCTCGTAAAAAGAGCCAAAAAAATCCGATATGATATGAACCTTATCCAGACGCATAAAAAATCAATTACGGGTACCATGGGTGAATTTCCTTGCTTGATTCGACGTGTTCATTATCGCTAGAAAGTCCAACTCGGAGTAAACATATGCATTTAAAAAGTACAAAAACCCTTCGATATAGTTATATTAACATTTATAGGTGAGAACTAGTAATAGACCTATTAAATGAGTAGATCTAGCTGAATTTGAATTAAGTTATAAATAATTTGACTCAAATTTAGTTATTTAATCCATTTATCACCTATTTATCATAATGCAAATTTCTTTACCTATCCGACTCAACTCACACATGACCCGACCCAACTCATTTTAACCAAATTTATGAGATATTGTTTCTTATAATTTTTTAAAAACGGTATTGCTAAAATATTTTCATGCAAAAATTTATTGAATAATATTTCATAAAATATTTAAAATAATAGAGGTTTCGTTTGTTTATTGGAAAATGTTTTCCAAGAAAAAAATAAGATTTTTTTATGATTGCAAATAAATTCATCTTTATTTTTTTTTGTTTTTTTAAATTGATTTTTAATTTTTTAATTTTAATTTTTCCTTCTTCTTTAGTAAGCCAAAGCGACGGCTACGACTAGCCATAGGCAAGTTCGAGCCTCGTTAAAAGTCGATAAGCTTGAGCTCGCCCGAGGCCAACAAGTCTCAAGCCTTGCCAAACATAAATAAGGCCTCGACCTTGCCCCATCGGAGACCTCGAGCTCGAGTCATGTGCAGACATTGGTGAGGCCTCGGCCTCGCTCAATTGACTCGAGCTCGCCCAAGGCCGGTGGCTTGTTCCTTGCTTAGCCGGTCACTAGCCATCGGAGGAAGATGGAAGAAGGAAGAAGAAAGAAAGAAAAAAAGAAAAAAAAAATATAATTATAATTTCATTTTTTTAAAATAATATTGTAAAGCTGAAGAGGGAGAGTATGTGTATGGGCCTTGAGTTGGAAACTGGTCATAAACTCAACCCATTTAATCTCATCTATTTTTACTTTTAAAATTTCAAACCCATTTAAGAAAGGTTCGACAAAATTGAAGTGATCAATTTACAACCTATTTATTTTAAATGGGTCATATATGGGTTAAGACTCATTTTGATAAGTCTAATTAGTAGCATAACACGGATGCAGTCGACTGCATCCTGTTAGGATACACTTGTGAATTGTCTTAAAAAGTCTCATATCGGATAATTAATGTGGTGTATAGCAATTAATATATCATAGTTAGCCTATAACTAATTGGCTTAAGTTTTTAAGTGAATGTAGGTTCAACTGGATATATTAACAGGCTCAAATTTGGGCTCCCTCTTAATTATCTCCGAGATAAAGGTATTAGACTTTCCCCTGCAAAACAATTTCATATTTGAGTTGTTCATTTGGGGTTTCAAGCTCGTATGGACTCGATTTATGACCGCCTATTTAGACGATCTTCCACATCCTAAAAAAGGCTAGTGTGCAATAGTTTGGATAAGGTAAGTCTCTAATTTAATGCCTGGATAAGAACTGAACGTGGATGCGATGCTCTCGTGGCTCCGTTGTTGCGAAGCAAAGCAACCGCCATGTCCTCTATTTGATTAAATCCTTGTAGAGAACATAAATAGACCAGAGAGTGCATGTGAGCTCTCGTAGAAAAGTCTAACATTGAAGAATCATTGTGGTTTAAAACATTGTTAATATAGATTAATTTGTCTGTTAATCATTAGCTTATGCTATTAAGCGAATGTAAGTCTGATTGGATTTCCCTAAGTGAACATATCAAGTTTCTGGTGTGCATTCCTAATAAGTTGTCTGTTGCCCGAACTAAATTTCTATTTGCATGGAGGAGGGGGCGTGCCGACCACCAATTTCCGTCCCATCCGATCGTCCTTGTAGAGCCAAGCATCATCAGTTTCCTTTTGCTCATGGGAGAACACGAGATACTCATGGAGACCAAAATCAATGCGTACGTCGTGTATCTACATATGGACAGACAACAACATTAGCACGTCGCGATCGAATAGTCAATGCCCATTTGTTCTTCCTCCCTCCCTATTGCGGAGATCTAATCCAATTTTCGTTTGTAACTCCAGATTTGAATTAGTGGAAAGCATGCAAAGCTTTTCTTTTATTCCGTTTGTCAGCCATCATAGAGTTTTAGGCAATCGAATTCAAAACTTCTTATCTAAAAGCTTAAACCGTTGGCCTTAGACATATGTGTTGTTTCGTAGTTATATGCTGTTGTACTCTCTCTCACATGTGCTCTCATATTTCGTCTAAAGCCGAAGTGCGAAAAATAATTATACAGTAGGCAACTAAATAAGGAGCGAGAACATTGGAACTTAGATTATTCTCCATACAGTTGAATCACGTTACAAGTATCGATCTACTGGAGAATACATGAGGTATAGGACTAGGACGATATTAGACACAAAGCATACGGTTCGGATACAAATTAGTAAATTATGCATTGTGAATGAAGGAGAAATAGATTGCCACCATGGCAATTCCTCTAGAGCATATAAGCGTTTGGAGCTAAACCTGAAAGATGCAGAATCTTTGGGGAATATAAAGATGTAGAAATTGCTTACAAAAAATCTATTTAGATGGAAAAATTACCAGATTAGTCCTAAGTTTATTATGGGGATGCCAATTCAATCTTAACTTTTTTAAATATTATCAATATAGTTCTAACCTTTGCATAAAATTATGACATACTCCTTCCAACCAATTTTTGCCTCACAATACCGACATGGTGGTTTGGTCATTGTTGATCATCTTACATGGTATGATTGGTGATTTGACGTTGAATCTGATTGCTTTGACAAAGGAATAAGTGAGCAACTAGGGGAGGATGAAGTAGAGGGTACCGTGAGAAAAGGAAAGGTGGGAAAGGTCCCTCTATGTACCAGATAGAGCCCAGGTTTTGAAACCTGGTGCAATGGAGCTTGGACTGTGTTAAAAAAATAAACAACTTCATCCGGAGAGCTTGTTCCACCAATACCATTGCAACAACAATTAATCTATGGACAAGGAGGATAAGGCCAAGCAAGTAATGTCTCTTCTGCAATGAAACTGAAACACATAAGCATGCACTCCTGCTTTGTGAATGGACCTGAGTAAAGGAATCTGGCTTAGCTAACGCCACAAACAGATGTTTGAATGTTCTGGGGGCGAAATGAGTTGCGTGCCAACCAGATATTCTGAAAGCAACCTAACTGCATAAATTATTTAGCATCACATAAGAGATGGGAGGTCTTGTGTTCAATTCGACGCCGTCTCCTAAATTCTTGTTCCATGCTTTGCATATTTTGTTGGGTATGCGACCCTTTGCGCTCTGATACTAATTGTTGTATATGCAGAAGCGTTATGGTGATAACACAAGAAAATTAGAATAGACAACAAAAAACACACTTGATATGCTAGACTACATTACAAATATAACATTTAGAATAATCACTCAAACACAACTTTTACAATATACTCTCTCACACGACGTACTCAAAATACTCACACTCAAACTAGCTGATACATGCACATACACAGCTATTCTATCTTTCCTTTCCAATCATGGAGGGATAATTTGCTCACACAGAGCTACTGGGGCTGCAATGCCTCTCAGTTAGAAGTTACCGTTGCACCTGGTGACTTCTTGTTCCGAAACTCTCACGGTTGGAGGCTTCCCTGAAGCTCACATACGTGTGGCTTCCCTAAAGCTCACCTCGTACCTGGTGGCTTCCTCACTGGCCTGAGGTTCTTTGCTTGAGTGTGGCGTGAGGCACTCTCCCTGGCCTGAGGCTCTCTCCTTAAGTCTCCACTCTGCCTGCAGTGGCTTGAGGCTGTTAAGCCTCTCTACGACCTTTCGGCCTAAGCTCAAATGCTTCACTTACTGCCATATTTAAAGGAGTTCCACCGCCTCTTGAAGTCCAACCACCTTCAGTGTGAACTCATCCAGCCACAACATTTTCTTCACATCCAAGTACGAGTTAGCATCTACCCAAAAAAAAAAAAGAGTACGAGTTAGCAAGTTAAACCTTGCTCCCCTTTCTTCTTTTGATGGACGTGTTCCTGCTTCTTGAAGACTCCACTAGCTGCTTGTGAGAAGATACAATATTATAATATGTGCCCCAAGTCCAGTCTAGTAGCCGACGTCATGCACAATGCACTTTCATTTTCTTCTTTGCTAAGGAGTAAAACAATTGTGGGCTGCATGTTTTCCTTTGACTTTCTTCTCCAGTAACTCGAGGGAAAGGCGTGCCTTTCATGCAAGAAGTCACTTCTCTTGATCATTGTCATTCTTGCGTCTTCTATTAGGTGTTGACTCCAACATATTTCTCTGCCTCTGTGGGAATCAGAATGAAAGGTGTTTAATTCTTTCACAGAATTGCTCTCCTTAACTAAATTTCAAGACCAATTTTCTAGGAGGAATTTGCAGAAAGCGCTTAATCAAGAAGTCTTAATAAAGTGGCAAGAGAAGCAGCGCATCGACACAATCAATTCTTTTGACACTCACTAGTTCATTTTAGTAATTATTGTTCGGTCCTTTAAGCTCTATCCCTCCTACATTATCACCGACTCATACAACAGTTCAAAGAAGAAGATGAATTTCATTTACCTGAACCTGAAATCTCTTATTTCTGAAGTTTTCTTATCCACTGTGCTTAGCTTCAGAAAGCCACAAATGTTTCCCTGAAGATAACTTCACTTTCAAACATTCATGCCCCAACCCGTCGCTGTTATCGACAGAGAGCATACTTAATTAGAGGTATGAGAAGATCGATTTCTTTCACTATCCATTTGAAAACGTCTTATGTACACTTTGTTGTTCATGGACAGTCACTGTCCACTGTCCAGGGGAAAATCTAAGCTACCAACTTTACATTTATAGGAAGATAAAAAATGGGTGACTTGGAATGTGTTCAAGTGCAGATCAATTCCTCCAAAAGATCATCCAGTATCAAGTCCTCGAGCTCGAGCCCCACGCACTCGCTATCGAACCGTAAGTTCATCCACCCGTCATGCCTATCTAGCTCTCTGGTAATCACATAGTCCATTGCCGGATCGAGCTCAGGCCTTAGGCTTGTATAAAAGCTTATGCTTGCCCACACCTCCTCGAGGACGCGGAACCCTTCTGGCATTGGATGCACGCGACAGAGAGAAGACAGAGGCCTTGGATAGTACCCGAATGATTTCTGATAGATATCGACCAACACCTCATTGATGAGATCGAACAAAATTAAGTGATTCCAGCAGTTGCCTTCGATGTTCTCTAGAGACTCAAGGTTGGGCATCAAACAAGCCTCGACTTCATCATAAATCGAAGGGTCGACTGGTTGGTCTCCGGAATGCCATCTTCTCAGGGATTCATTGCCGCCAAATTTAGAGAGCTCTAGGACATCTTTGACATAATTGAACAGCTCAATGTCTCTCAAATCCACAGGGACATACATTAAGTCCTTGTCCAGTTGATAACTTGAGATTTCCGCATTTTCAAGATCAACTTCATTGTCTACCCCTGGCGGCGTGTCATTTGTGCTGGTTTCATCACAGTAAATGGCTGAAGCACCGGACTCCACTCCATCGAGTACGAGGCTTCTTCGATTGGACTCTGTATCTTCTACTTTAATGGAGGGCACCGAGGTCAGCTCGATAACATCCTCGTCGACAGATGTACTTTCTCCTGCTGTCAAGTCGCATATATCTTGAGAACTAACAACCGACATTGATTGTACCTCCTCTTTACTGACCGAAGAAGCTTCACTATGATCTACCTTCTCGTCATTGACTTCATTTTCTACGTGCGCATCTAATTTCTCCAAAGAGAACCTAAAGTTCTGATTGCTTGCCACATCGAAGCTACTTCCTCTGCTCACATTAGTGTCCGTGAGAGTCCTAGATGGAGTCCCGGTGAGGATGGATACCGAGGAGTTTTCAGTCCTAAACGAGGAAGATTTGAGTTCTGGTAAGGAACTTATGCGCAACAGCGATCTCCCAGATACCTCACGAGGCCAACTCTTCTCTTGTCCTGCAACTCTAGATGTCCTGGTACCGCTGTGCTTGGCCTTTCTATTGAAACTTGACTCGAACAGCTGACAATACTTATCCAGTGACGCATCGAGGGACGGCGTCCTCTTCATACCACGCAGATTGCCTTGTCTTGGAGGGCTACTATAATCTCTCTCCAAGGCCACGTCCTTCCACTTTCGTATCACATCCTTCTTTATTTCCATCGAACGCTCATGGTCTCGAGGAATCTTGTCAAGGATCCCGTCCATGGCTATCCGATGCTTTTCCTTCCGGCTTGCTTTCATCACATGTTTAAGTTTCTTTTTCAGATTCTTGAAGTGCCTACTGACGACTTGATTCTTGCCTTGCTTCTTTAGAAACAGGACCGGGACAGCCACAGAAGCATCGGATTCAACCAAACGTGTGTCTTGACCCGGGCTACCTACCTTGCTTTTGCTGTACTCTTCTTCCTCTCTGTTTCTAGATGCGCTCGGTGCGAAGACCTCTTCGCCTGATTGGCTCGATACTGGTGAAGTTTCAAACCTCCGCAACCCCATTTTCATGCTAACTGCTTTTTGACCGTCAAAGTGTTGAGCCGAAAAAGATCCCTTGTCCTGCAAAACTTTGAGAACTAACTCCTTGTCGAGGTCAATTCTATCCAAAGGATCAGGAACAATCCCCAATCGGCAATCAGAACCATCCGTACCATCAAACGCTCGATGATCAAGACCGTATGTGGCATTACACCTTTCAAGAAACACATCATCCTGTGGCAGAGTTTGCTCTGAGTTTTCCGATTTTCCCTGGCTAAGTTCGCCTTTCTGTATCAGGGGCGTCGCATGCATGTCAAAGTGATCATGTGAAGACCCGTGATGACGAGAGCCTGAGCCTGGGTGAAGTGTGGAACTGGCTTCAATCGACTGCAAGTGCGCCGGAGAGGTGGAGCTCCTGCGGTGCTGGCCCTTCCTTCTGGACTTCTCTTCCGAGATCAGCCCTTTTATCCGGGCTTTCACGGAGATCTTGGTTGCTTCTCTCTTCTTCTGGTCAACCTTAAATTTCCAGATCAGTCATTAGCTTTCAAGGAAGACTAGCCATGCAATTACTGAAATCCATTCGAACTCACTTGCAAGCTTTCGCCATCAGCATTGGTGTGCTCCGGTGATATGTCAGTATGATGGGCATTCTCAGTTGTTCCATTACCTAACGAAAAAGGATGATGGTCATGAAATTTTTCGAATTTTTCCATAAACTATCGTCATTCCATCTAATCTCTGCAAGAATCGTCTAGGAACGTCGACCCAATTATCACACCTGGTAAATTAGTTCTTTGAGATTACTTCTTTGGAAAAGGTTCTGTGCAAACTAATCGTAGGCAACTACTGATCATTAAGTTCCAAGCATACTAGACAAATCTCCTTAATATCTTAAGACTACCAATGAATATCGACAGTGTCATCGATATTGAAATGGATGGGGATCGCTATTGATTTACCTGCTGAATGCCTTCCGCTTCCGCTTCCTTGCCTGAAGTGCGGAAGCCTCTTCTTGACGTAATTCCACTGATGGTATTTGAGACTGTGAAGCATACTCCACATGCATCCCTGCTGATGGTTCTCCAAATGGAGCTGTGCGCTTTTGCTTCGCAAATGCTTCCCCATCTGGAAGACGGGTTGCCGCTTTTGGATCTCTCACAAGAAGAATTCAGCGCCTGGCGGATGGACCATGTTACAGGTAATCTATCAACCGGAGAACACAAGAGATACAGGACTCAGACTATGTTACCTACACACAATCCCTGAAGCATACGGCGCTACATACAAATTGGTAAATTTTGGGTTGCGAATGAAGGAGAAACTGATTGCAGTCATCTTCATAGCTGAACCTGAAAGATGCAGAATCTACGAGGGATTCAGAGAAGCATGCAGCAATCCGTTTAGACAGAACAACACACTCGACTTCTTTGAATTTGGGAAAATTAAGCAGGGTCGGGTAAAACCTGCTCATGCGATGATGGGAATGGATTTCATCAGGATATCTAAATGTAATCGATAACTTCGGCAATGACTTACTTATTGTTCATTTCGTTGTAACAGCGTTCGCACAAATAAACGACTTCCAGTTATTCAGTGTAATAGCAAAGCAACATTCAATGTACAATCCACATGATTAAAGGTCGAGTCATGGATGAAATGAGCGATCATGATGCCTTATGGATGAAGAAACAAACAAACAAACAAACAAACAAGAAGAACGGAAGAAAACAGCATTGTCGATTACCTCTCGCAGTGATCACGACGCCATGTAAACGATTGATCGCTAGTATCATCGTCCGATCAGCCAAATCACAACAACGTTTGGCCATTTATTCGCAGAAAATCTGCCTACCGGAGAAAAAGGAAGGAGAGAGAATCTGGGTGAGGTCGGGACATGGCCAAAGGGAGAAGAAGAAGAATGGAGGAAGGCAAAAGAATGACGAGAATAGGAATTTCAAAGCTCGGACCAAACCCGGCATTTTCGGTATCTCGTCCGATTCGATACGTTGTTGCCGCTTTCAACTGTATTAACTGCCATCTCCTATCTCACTCGCACACGTAGCTTTTTTTTTTGCCCCTTAGCTTATTGGAAAAAAAAAAGTAACTTCTCACGGCTGATTGTGAAAAATATTAGCTATTACAAATGTAGGGACTATACTGCTGAATAATGGTGAGGGGTATTGAGTCATAGTGAAACGAAAAATAAATATGTATAAATTAAGATTTGCACATGAGTGCTCGATGAAGCTATAAAAAGTCGTCGTGTAGACTTCTGGTTAGGAAAATTATCCTATTAGTCTTAAATTTATTATATAGATACTTATTCAATTCTAAACCTTTCAATTTTGTCAATTTAAATCTAAATATTTGTACAAAATTTCAATGTAATCTTTATGGTCAATTCTCGTAGAAAATCATAGACATGGTAGTGTGCCATGTAGAAAGGCTTTGATGATAACTAGATAACCATGTTAGCCATTTCTAGCAAAAATTGACAGAAATGATTATATTGAAATTTCACGCAAAGCCTTAAGACTAAATTGGCAAAATTGAAATGTTTTGTATTGAATTAGCATCCATACAATAGGTTTATGATTGGTTAGGTAATTTTTCCATTTTTGGCTTCATAGAAAATTATTCTCAAATGTACTTTTATGATAATGATGGCTAGAAAATTAAGTGAATAGTGAAAAGCTTTTGAAATGAATATCCAAGCATATAGCTTGAAGAGCAACATAAATTGTAATATCATCTTTAGTTGGGAAAATAACACAAATGTTCGCTAAACTTTAGACCAATATGCAATGTGGTCTTTGGACTTCTAATTTGTTAAATGAGGAGACACAAATAAAATGATCAACCACCGCTTGCGGTGGCCCAGTTGGATAAGGCTCTCCAATGAAACTAAAGAAAGTGGAGGAGGTCGAATCCCGCTGGTCGCACAGGATCTTAAGCGCAACGTCGATGTGGTGGGTCCTCCGCTAGCGTCGCTCCAGGGTTTACTCGCCGACTACCGGCTATACGGGGTTCCCTGGGTATCAAAAAAAAAAAAAAAAAAAAATGATCAAATAATGAGAAGAGTGAAAAAAGGAGAAGATAACAATGTGCTCATTAATGTTATGGGAGAGAAGGGTTCTAACATAGCCATCTAAGCAAAACGGATATAATTTACATTAATATAAATTTATAATAGCCGTTTTTTTCCAAAGGTCACCTCTAATATTTACACAGTGATTTTTAATTTATACGGGGTAGATCATTGTGCTTGTAATGAGGACCTTTCTTATACTTTCCCCTGATTTTGCTACCCAATTATTATCCTCGTCCCTCTACTCTTCCTCCCTCTTCATTATTCATTTATTCTAGTCGTAACTCCTATATATGACTATTGGATAAGTTTCCTACCTTAATATTAACATAAAATTTTACATTAGCATACAAATATTTCTATAAAAATAGAAATACACAGAGTACGTGTACCAGAGACATAGTAAAGCACAAACATAACATAAGAGGTCAAAATGATTTATTCCCGTTAACATTAGGAGGATCTTATAATATAAACACGTTTCTGTGAAGTTTTCTATGTGCTTAGATATTAATATGTCAATTTTCTTATATTATTTAGTCCAACAATCCTGCATGCACAGTTATGTCGAGTAAAAATTATTTTACAATAGAGTATTCCCTAAAGAGTCACTTCCCGTAATGACACATAGAATTAAAAAAAAAAAAAAATTCTAGAAAAGTTTCCTTCTTATTTAATAGCAAATATTTAGATTTGCTGCATAATCAACCAAAAAAACTCCACTTAAGGATACACTTAACCCTCACCCTAGGACATTTATTCTCATCTTTTCACCTCGATGACTTGCCTCTTATTACAATTAATTATATTCGACTGCCCAGGTAAGTTTCTTCACGCCATAAGAACCATCTTCTTCTTTTTTCTTTTTAAATTCTCGAGGGAAATGATGTTTTCACAACTAAATAAGTATTCCTCCACAACTTTTTCAACCTAGATCGGAAATCCTGCTATGTAGGACTGTTGTCACAGTGGATGAGAGTACTAAGAATATTCAGGAAAAAAAAAAACTCTAGCTTTTTAAATTAAGAGATGAGTGACCAATTAATCTTAAAAGAAAATTAGGCTAATTGGACATCAATCAGTGATAACATATAATTTACGATAGAGGCAACCTTGGATAACACAGTGAGCCTCACGCAGAGGGAAGCACTAAAGGAAGAGTGCCCCATCTAAATTACTAAAATAAGAAAGGCCTTACTCACGATCCTTGAAGCTCCTAAAATAAGTTAAAAGAAGACACAAGAAAATGGAACTTTGAATTTTGGCTGTCATACCAACTTAGAATTGATTTGGCATTCATTTGCTCGAAATAACATTACATATTGAGTACATTTTCAAGGAATATTGTTAATTTATATCGATTTTGATCGAGACAAAGCAATAATAACAATAATAATGATACTAATAATAATATCACCTTTGACTAGGGCTGGCCAGGCATAACTGGTTAGGTCTCGGGCCCATGCCTAGGTCTTGACCTGACTGAACTCAGGCCGGGTCAAGCCCAATTGTCTTTTTTTTTCCCGTGGAATCGGCTTGATTCCAAATGATTGCGCCAGGTGATGGGGCCACATGGGCCCAATCGTTAAAATTTCTTGGGGCTGAAAGCCAAGGCCCCCAAAAGGAGACGATGATATATAGTTGGGGAAAAGAAATCCAATTCTCCATTTGTTTAATGACAATTAAAGGATTTAAAAATTATTTTTTTAAAAATAATTGCTCATAACACTAACAAAAATGAATGAATGAAACTTTTTTTACCATCTACAAAAATGTTTAGACATCAATTTTCATCAATAATGAAAACAACTTTTAATTAAATAATTGTTTCCAGTGATGCAAACGATCGTTTTCTAAAAATATATATTTTAAATCATTCATTATCCATGAAACAAACTGCGCCTAATTGATCCATTACATCTCTCGATTTCATTTTTCATTTTTTAATGTTTACTCACATAATGCTTCCTAACGCTCTTGCTCTCTAAAACAATCTGTCAATTACACATTTTCCATTCTCCTCACAACCATTTAGTCCCATTATAGATTTCGCAATAGAGAACAATAACAACAACAATAATTGATCATGATAATCTCAACTTAATTTGTATTTCAAATGGCGAATTGCTTTATAGTCGTTCAAGGATTTACAAGCCCAATTTGATGATGAAGAAGAGACGCAACAACTCGATGATAGGAAACATTGCAGGTTCAAATGTAGCAAGCTAGTCTCCGCCAAATGTTATCTCAGAGGGAAACCCCTACTTCCGAAGAAAACCCCCAGGGAACTAGGGTGAACATGATTTCAAGGTAGTGATAAAGCTAGTATGAACATCTAAATGAGGATGAATAGGTATTTAAAAGAAATCTTGACAAATAAATGTAGAATAAAATAAATTGCGACAAAATCTAAATAAGGATTAGAGTCTGATAAACGAGCTACCAAACTTCTAGTAGATGTTTAAAATTTGTTATGTGATGGAACGGATTTCTGAAATAACTTGTAAGTTTGCAACAGACTTAAATAAGGAGAGTTAAGGGAAGAGAAAGTTGCACATGAAGTTTATAGTAGTTCGGCTTAGATTAAGCTTATGTTTACTCTTTCACGTTGGCAGTCTACTGGCTAGATTCCACTATATGATCAACAAGATATTACAACTTTAAGTGTAAATACTCAGTGGTATATCACACTATCTCACTAAGTTACTATTTTGGTATTTCTCTTACAATCATAAACATTTAAGCTCGCAAAAGATAAATATATGATTGAAATTCACTCAAACTTTGGAATTCTAGATTTTACACTTCTCTTACTTGCTCTTGGTCCTTAGTTTCCTTAAATACTCATCCACTTCAAAACTAGCCGTTGAAAAGTATTTAGAGGATCGTCTTCCAATCTACCCGTTGGACAGATCTGTATCAAAAAGATCAAGTAGCCATTGAGTGATAGAAGCATAATTCTCAGTTGATTCTGATCGTCCATACAAACAGAATCTTGGTTTTCATAAGTAGAGCTTCTCCATTTAGAAAGTTCTTGTCTTCAGGATCCAATTATTAATTAATTAGATTTGATATGAAATTCAAATCAAATCACTAGTCATTATATGTTTGGGGCTCGTGTCATGTTCTGTCAAGTTGTTTAATTATGAACTTGGTTCATTTTGATTATGCTATGTTCTAAACCTATTACGTTTTGAACTTGTTTCGTTCTAAACTTGTCACGTTCTAGATCATGTTTTGTACTTGTGTTGTTTTGGACATATTATGTTTTGAATCCATCACGTTCTAAGCCTTTTCACATTCTGCACTTGTGTCATATTCTATATGTAAAGCTTGAGTGTATTCTATATGAAGAGACTTTACAATCTGGATTTAAGTCTCAACATATTCATCGTTAGAGTTTGCTTTTGAACATATATTGTTTTTAAGGTTTGGACACAGTGTGAATATATCAATCCAATCTTCTGACTCTTTCATGTATAATCTTCGACAATATCCTTTACACATTTTATCATATGCATAATCTATAACTCAATTATTAAACATGTTAGTAACCTATGATTTATTTTGTCATTTTTAAAACATTATAAGGGATTTCCCTAGCAGGTAAAACCTAGAATAGAGAATTGGATCGATGGGAACCTATTCGATTCTAGGTTCCAAAGTATGCATAGTAGATTCTAAGTTTAAAAAATTAGAGAGCCTATTTCGATGAGTAGGTTTTAAGTTTTAGGTAGGTAGAACTTGGAATTTGAATTTAAAATAAATTTGTGTTTTTCTTGGTCTATATTTTCATTCGATTATGTAGTGTTCCACAGTGTTCGATGATTAGTGTATAATATGGAACCATTAGTCCAAACTTCCATTTTATGACTAAGGTTTTTACTTTATTAATATTTCATATTCTCAATATATCTAAATATAAGTTGTGGTCGACCAATTAACAATTTGTGGTGGTCATTAAAGATGATAATTAATCATAATCATTCAATTAATAATACATGTGAAATCTGGGTAGACCTTGGAACCAATCCTAAAACTTGTGACGGGGTAAATCCTAAGTTCCAAGATATGCAAGATGGGTTTCAGGTTTCTAAAAATGAAGAACTTATTTCAACAGGTAGGTTTTAGGTTCCAAGTGAAATCTATATAGAATCTTGAACCATTCATCCTTATAGAGAACTGCTGTAACAAATTCATAAAGTATGCAAAATTTTAAAAATGAGTGATTTGAGATGGGACAAGCTAGACATGACATAAGGACGTCTCTGATGGGAGGAATCTTTTTAAAGATGCTTTTGGTAACGAATTATACTCTTAAAAAGTTCTACTAAAAAATAAATTTTATTTTTAATTCTTTTCCCTAAACAAGATTTTGAGTATCAGAAAGCATTTAATATGAGTTCAAAATTTCTATTTCCGAAATAGAAATACGTTTAATACAATCCTCAAATTCTTTTGTGACTTTAAATTTCTTTTAATTTTTTAATACTTTTTTTTTCATTTCTCTCTTCTTTGAAACAAATTTTTGGGCTTGATTCTAGAGTTATTCCTAGGAGCAAAGAAGCAACTTTCTTTTCATTTTTTTATATTTTGTTTCAAATCTATCCCAAAAAATAAAAACGTCACCAAATGGATTTTTATTTTTATTTTTTGTTCTCAATAATAAAAGAATATAATCAGTTACTATTTCGCACGTTACCAAATAATCCTAAGTACACAGTTGCACACTAGATAAAGCTTGTTCAAGTACAATAAGGCGAGGAATCAATGGGAGATTGCATTTTATTGTCGTGCTGTCGAGCAACCCTCTGACTTCCAAAAAATCCATGCTTCGTCATCACATATAAAATTGCTCTAAACCTTAGTTCAGGCTTGTTTCCCAAGCAACAAATACAAGAAAACCACAAGACGCGAGTCGGCATCGGCACATCTACTGTCCACGTATAACTTACAAATATCTTTATAGATTATCTAGATTGGTACAAAGATCGCAGTTATGTACATCAACTTGAGGCGAATCTAAATAAGTTTCTAAATGTAGAAAAAGGAAGACAGGAGAGTTTGGCCAGTTGCCAATTTTCAGAATCAGCCTCTCTATTTTTCTTCAGATGCCCCAACACACGAACAAAGAATAAATGCCTTTGAGCCCCAGAAAGAAGTCCCTTTTTCCCTTGTTCTCTCCTCCTTGCCTTTCAAAAACAGGCAAGCTTTTACAGAGAATGCAAAGGAGGTGGCCACTCCTACCTCCCCCCATCCTTTTGACTTTTTGTATTTATTCCTTCTTTTTTAACCCCCCCCGAGCCCCAACCTTTTACTCAAGTAACTGATCCCCTTTCCCATCACCCATAGTCAACTCCCACAATTATTAAAGTAGGAACAAAAACAAAATTCAAACATCATATAACAACCCAAAAATAACCCAACTCCCCTTCAAAAAGTCAACTCCTTCTCCTCTTTCTCTTTCTCTCTCTTTCATTTCATCATCTTCCTTCAGCGTTTCATTTCATATGCTCTGCACACATCAATGGCAGCTTGAGCTTTGGAGCATCCGCCGCCGCGAACGAGCCGCCCGCCGCAGAAAGCCGCCACCTTTCCCCCGCCGCCGCCATGGGCAACGGCATCACCAGCCTCCGCCGCTGCTTCGCCGACGCCGGCGCCGGGGAGATCTCCCGCCGCCACGACATGACCACCTTCCCCCACCCCTCCTCCTACTCCGACGAGGGCCACGGCCACTCCTTCTGCTACATCCGGCAGGACCCGGCGTCCTCCTCGGATCTCCACTCCGAGGACTGCACGACCCAGACGACGGTCACGTCGACGACGTTCAGCTCCATATCCGGCGCCTCCATCAGCGCCAACGCCTCGTCCCCGCTGTCCACCTCGCTGGCCGAGGCCTGCTACTACACGACGACCTCCCTCGAGAAAGCCTCCGTCTTCGAGAGCTCCGTCTCGTTCACGTCCGTGCCCCTCCAGCCCGTCCCCCGGGTCGGGTCGAGGTCCGGCCCGATGGAGAAGGGGTTCTTGTCCGGCCCGATCGAGCTCAGGTCCGTGTCCGGCCCCATCGATCAGGGGCTCTACCACTCGGGCTCGATCGTCGACCGGCCGTCCTGCGATCGGTCGCCGAGGGACTTCTCCCTCGGCGGGTACGGCTCCAAGAAACGCAGGCTGGTCAAGTACTTGAGAAGAGCGATCGCGAGGCGAGTGTTGAGAGCGAACGACTACATGTTTTCGGGCAAAAGTTCGGATTTTTACAACGTTAAGAGCACTACCAGCAGTGGAATCTTGAATGGCGAGAGCGAGTTTTATGTGGAGAATCAAAATCTCGAATGGGCACAGGGCAAAGCAGGGGAAGACAGAATGCACGTGGTGGTCTCCGAGGAAAACGGCTTGGTCTTCGTGGGGATTTACGACGGCTTCAATGGCCCCGATGCCCCCGATTTCTTGCTCTCCAATCTTTACTCTGCCGTCTGCAAAGAACTCCAAGGGCTGCCCTCGAAGAGTCCGGCGGCACCCGCCGACGGCCGCGATAGAGGAAACCTTCGTCTGGGGTCGGATTCTGCGACGGCGGCCGATCACTCGGACGTGCTGAA
This sequence comes from Eucalyptus cladocalyx, assembly GCA_017140615.1. NCBI lineage: Eukaryota > Viridiplantae > Streptophyta > Magnoliopsida > Myrtales > Myrtaceae > Eucalyptus > Eucalyptus cladocalyx. The sequence goes on from CM029526.1 coordinate 35,908,534, forward strand.
CGCGCTCGAGACGGCGCTGAAGAAGACGGAGGAAGCCTTCCTGGAGACGGCGGACAGGATGGTGAAGGAGAATCCGGAGTTGGCCCTGATGGGTTCTTGTGTCCTGGCGATGCTGATGAGGGGCGAGGATATTTACTTGATGAATGTCGGGGACAGCCGGGCTATTTTGGCACAGAAAGGTAGGCCGGACGCAAAGGCGACTGCCTGTAGGATCGAGTCGAGCGACGGCGGCGATCAGTTCGATGAAATGCACAATCTGGTTTCCCTCCAACTGACCCAGGATCACAGCACATACGTGGAAGAGGTACGATCTTGATCGCCAAATTTTAGTTGGACTTTGCGGCCCTTGAGAGGCTGTGAAATTTGAAGCGTCGTATTCTTTTTGTACTTCAGGAAGTGCACAGAATCAGGAATGAACATCCGGACGACCCTTCGGCGGTGGTGAACGACCGCGTGAAGGGCTATTTGAAAGTCACCCGAGCATTCGGAGCCGGGTTTCTCAAACAGGTATACTTCCATCATCGAGTCCTCGACACATTCTCAGTCTCGGGCTCGCAATGATCGGGAAATGCAATTTCTCCAAATTTGTTCTGTGAAGCATCTGTTATGCGACTATGATACGCATAGATTCAGAAATTTTGTTTAGGAGACTTGGAAAAATCGCCAAATGCTCTTTTCCGAAATGATAAGAACCAAATGCCCCTTGATTGGCCTCTATCCGCACGTTAAAATTTTGATCCTGCACTGAGATTAATCAATCGGCGACGCTTAAAATTTGGTTTTCATCATATTTGCAGCCGAAGTGGAACGATGCTCTCCTGGAGATGTTCAGAATCGATTACATTGGGACTTCCCCGTATCTCACTTGCACGCCATCACTGAGCCACCACAGGCTCGGCCTGAGAGACAGATTCTTGATACTGTCGTCGGACGGGCTCAACCAGTACTTCACCAATCAGGAGGCCATTTCCGAAGTAGACTTGTTCCTTTCCTCGTTCCCCGAAGGAGACCCTGCACAACACCTCGTCGAAGAAGTGTTGTTCCGAGCCGCCAAGCAAGCCGGTGAGGAATCCTAATCAATCCAGACTTACATCAGATAAAAATTACTGTGTCAGGCTAACAAACCAGTAGCAATCGCATTAGCCTGAACGAAACGTTATTGCTGTGCAGGTATGGATTTTCATGAGTTGCTTGACATTCCTCAAGGGGATCGCCGCCGGTACCACGACGACGTTTCGATCATCATCATATCCTTGGAAGGAAGAATATGGCGGTCAACAATGTAAATACAGAAAAAAAAGAAGTATAGAGTTTCCTAAATGTTGACAGAATTTAGTCCCCAAGTTTTTGCCTTTCCCCCTGTATTTTTGTAACGACTAGGCTTTGGGGAAATCATATCCACATAAAACTACAGTCCATATGTGCATATCTTCTGCTTCCTTATCGACCCTGATTAACGTCTGATCAATGGCCCTTCACAAACTTTGCCAATCAATGGCCCGATTATTTCAAGAACCTTTTTTCGCTTGTTTTGTTGACAGATACAATGTCAACAACACGAACGCAAGTGAATCTTTACTAATTATCTGTAATTGCCAACTGTGGATTGTTAGCAGATGATGCTCAATGCATTTAGTTAATTCGGTCAAGTAATGTTGCAGAGGAATAAGAATATGGTCGTTGCATGCAGCAATAACATACAGAGTCAAATGGAGGAAAACAGCCAGAGGAAAGTAAATATTATTGTGGAGTTGGCAAGGGTGGTTTGGCAGGCCATATGAAGTGGTTCTTCCTTTATGCTAAGAAAATGGAGGTCAACTCTTTACGTCCTTTAGGTCACCAAATCCAAAGTAAATTATCTGCTTCTCTAGTGTTGAATCGACGTAGTAGAAACCCAATACCTTCATGCAAGGAGATTACTAAAAAAAAAATCTAAATTCGAACCCGTCAACATATTCAGGTGAATTCAATTTATTCATTCAAAAACTTATATTAATGAGCTATGAGCCAATTAGAATATACTAACTATTAGAGGTGAGCATAGTTTCAGAGTAAAATCGGACCGGTATTTCAAGTTCCAAAATTTTGAGAACCTGTTTTGTTGGATAGGTTCCAAATTCTAGACAAAGTTGGGAATCTAATAAGTTTTGTGTTTTTCTCATTCTATTTTTTTCACGCGATCCTATGACATGCCTTAGCATCTAGTGATGAGTGAGTAATCTGAAATCACTAGTCTGAACTTTCATGTCCTGTGATATCTGCCTAAGCATGATTGATCTAAGCTCGCCCACTCAGGCTCGCTCAAATCTGCCTAGGCATGATCGATCATGTCATGATGAAAAACTGATGACTCTTCTATATAACATCAATGAACTATAGGTTCACTATAGGGCCTAGGCATGCCCGTTCATCAAATCTAATTATCACTCACGAGCCCCATACCCCTGAGTGATCTAACTTAGATCTTCCACTAGTCAGTGTCCCCCTATCCGTAAGAGTGGAAACATGGACCTTCCATAGTCTAAGGGCGTGATCTCAAAGTACTTACTTTGCTAACTCGACTAACTTGATGGGAAATGGTCATGTATAGCTCTCCCAAGAAATTCCTGTATAAAAACTGTTAGGCTTCCTATTTTACTAGAATACCGATCTTTGGTCGATTGTAACCTGTCGTAGTCATATGTATTTCGCTGTAACCATTAGAACTTAGAAAAATCACAATCAATGGATGAAATCTAGTCTTATATAAGTTTCCCTAAAAACAAGCTAGTGGTAAGATGACCACCTTTGCTGTCCTCAAATCCTGAATTTTGGCTATTTACAAATCATGTGCTTGTCGGTGCGCCGGTTGGCAAACATTAATTTCCTTTTTTTAATACTTTCTCAGTGTCACATCACACCCGAATAGTTGCCCGAAGCTTATCACCTCTAATGCCGTTGTTTTCGCACCAAGTGTGGGTTCATGTATAGCTTTTTGACTAAAGCACAGCATAACTTAGAGTAAATCTAGGTCAAACAATAATTGTTCGAATTCTTTGGTGTCCCATTGAGTTGATTCCGAAATCATAATTTGTTTTTTCCTACTTTAGAAAAGCAAATTCCTTCTCTCTCTCCGAAATTCGAAAATGAAGGAAAAAAACAAAACATCCGAGTTTCTGAAGAATTAAATTTGAACGAATTTTTATATCGATATTTTGGTATCTTGAATAAGCTTGAGGTGCCCTCGTGCTAGAAGAAAGTCAAATCATGAAAATCCGGCATAAAAAGAAGAATAACAAGTGTGAAAAGTCTGATCTAACTAAAGTGATACCCAAATCTCGAATGGCATTTTTTTTATGGGTTGCCAAAATGGCTTCGATCTAAACTTAAGACCGAACAAATTGGGTCAACTTAAGACGGAACAACAAAACTTGTCAGGGGCATACGTATATTCCAACTAATCTAATTTTAATAATATACCAAAGTATCTGTTCCCTTATCATGTCCAAAGCAAAGAATATTGGCAATTGTCAACTTGTAAGTGCGGTTGTATATTTAGTGGAGGAGTGATAACTTGTGGCCTTGATGGTGATAGTCAAAGAATCACATTATTTCCATGCTTTCTTGTCCCGACTCGCGATTCAACATCATCTGATCCGATTTGTTTATTTATCCTCGTTCCTTTTGATATTCTCAATTTCCCCTAAATGTTATCCCCTAGGCACTATCTAAGCCATAAAGACTTCTGGAAATCAACAAAAAGTCAACCAGGTGACATAGAGGATAGAGCCGAACTATCTGCTTTCAGATTGGCCCAGCATCATCTCCCTCCGTTCATCGAATATATCAGATGAACAGTTCGAGATTTTGACAGATGCATGAAGACAAGAGCTTCTCACGTAGGGTGAGGCGCCTTCATGGCGTTCTTGAGATAGCAATTAAAAGGTTTTAAAAAAAATAGGGTTAGGTTCGGTACTTCGTGGGCAGGATTAGTTGGGGTCTCAACGCTGATATATGATGCATGCATACGAGAAAAGAAAGGAGAGAACAGATTGCAGCCAACTCAGTCTTCGACAGTTGCTGGTGGTTTAGGTTTTCTCTGACATCTCGTGACCAACCGACGGTATAATTAAAACCCTAAAGTGGGGAAGATAGCAAAGCATCTCGAGTGGTGACATTGATGGGCTCCTCACACGCGGAACATAGGATCAATCATGGACATGGTTGACAAATATTCAATAGAGACCACCTAGTTTGTGACCCCCTATAGTAAAGCTTTGACTATATCAACATTATGATGATGGAGCTAGCTGTCATTACTTGAAAAAAGTCTAATTGTCTTGCGACTTTCATGAACACTACATCATCGTTCCTTCCCCGGACCGACCATTACAAATAACATTATACGCAAGTAGTGATTGAGTTGAGCGGATGCTGGACGGGAACGGAGAGCTCAGGAAGCGCCGATCAACGGCTGTTTGAATCGAACCCAAGATTTGTTAGTAATATCCCTCAAGGCTGGTGCCCAAATCGCTTGGATCGAGCCAAAGCTTGGTTGTTTCATGGACACGACATCATCATTCCTTCCCTCGGATCGATTACATGCACGTCGCGATCGTTTGGGCAAACGCTGGATGGGAACAGGGAGCTCAGGAAATGTCGATGACCGGTCGTTCGAATTGAACCCAAGATTTGTCAACCGATGATGTGCAGCTCTTGTGAGATGCGCGCATCAGCTGATCCAATGATCTTGGAAGACTAGAAATCGCAGAGTTGACTTTCGGCAAATGATCATGTGCTGGATCTCTGGTCTCATACAAGCCAAGCTTCTGAAACAATGAATTCATCAAAGGGTTTGTTTTATGTAGATGGTGCATCTTTCCAGCCAAGAACCTTGAGATATGACAGTGACCAAGGATTTTAAAGTCCTCCCATGCAAATCCGAATAGTTGGGGAGTTACCAAAATCATTTTCATTTTTATTTTTATTAGTATTATTTTCATGGGTTAGGGAGAGACATAGGGATATGCCCTACTCCGGCGGACATTGTGCTTCGCACTTCATATTCAATAAAAGAACTCGTGGCCAAAAAAGGGGGGGCACTTAATAAAAGACTGGATAATTTAAAAATACATGCAAGGACGAGGTGGGGTTCTGGAACACTTTTGTTTATTGGGATTTAATTCTGGTCGTCCAAAGTGGATTCTCAACCTCCCATCTCGATCAAAAGCTAAAGAGGGCTCTCGTCACAAGAATCCACATTCACTTCCACAATTTTTATATTAGTTTATAAAAAAAGTAATGATTATTGTACAGGTTGGATACAACCGATTGCCATTGGTCCTAAGTACCGTAATCTCAGAATTTCGAATTACATTGGTCTTGTCATTGATGTCGACAGTTAATGTTCTTTAATCGACTTTCTTCTTCGTCTTTTTTTTTTTAATATCTTTTGCTTATTTTGCTGCAGGGTCTGAATCTGTTCAAATGGCAGACGTAATGGCTGACATAGGGCTTCCACACCACGTTCATCACTCATTGTTAAAGAGATTATTGTGTTTTGCTGAGTGACCATTGAATGAAAAAGTCAAACTGAGATTTTAATAAATTTGAATGAGGATCAAACTGGGTACCGCTAAGTGCCAGCGCTCACCGCAGCCCCTTTCTTTTCGTTTAGTTTTGGCCCTCTTTTTTTCCCTTGATTCGCATTGAAAGAGGCCGTTTGTTTAAATGAAAACTATTTTCAAGATATTATTTTCTAACTTTCTAGTATTTGGTCGATGAAAAACTAATCAATCTACAAAAAACATTTCTATGAGTTTAAAATAAGTTTGATTGGGAAAAAATGACTTCCCCTTTGTCATTTTCTTTAAATTACCAAATAAATGAAAACTATTTCTCCTAGAAAATGATTTTCTTGAAAAACAAAAGGAAAGTTGATGCCTTACTACTTTATGCAAAGAAGAAGAAGAAAGCCCAGAGCTTTCATGTAGTGATCTTACGGAATCGTTCAAGTTTTTAGGAGACAATGAGGGCGCCTATGCTGTTGTATTTTACGTTTGCATTTTAGCATAGAATAGAAATGGCAAAGACAAGCCGGATGAAAGTGAAGGCGGCCGGTTTCTGTGTAGCAAAAATGATGGTGTTGCAGACAATGACATTCGAGGAAGATCCGATCCACTAGGCGATCGGAATCCAACAAGAGTGTGGACAGGATATGATTTTCACAACGATAGGCTCCATTATCAAGGGGAAAAGCCCTCGTGAATCATACGAAAAAAGTCAATATTGAGGCATATCGAGCGTGACAAAAAGGCAGAAAATTTCAAGTGTGAAATCCATGTTGTTGCAAGGGGAACAGCATGCATGGATAAGCATAGTCTAAAATTGCCCAAATAGTCCTAAAGCAATTGCAATTGTGTCAAGTTAGTGCTAATTTTTTTTATATTTGTGCCAATTCAATCTCTTTGACCAATTTTGGCTGGTTAAATTTTTTTATCAATTCCAGTGATTGGCTAGAGTAAGAAGGAAAGGAAAGACAAAACAAAAAAGAGAGAAAAAAAATCCAAAAAATAAAAAAAGTAAAATTTAAAAATTGCCATGCCAGCGTCATTTGAATTGAACGGCCCGCCTAAATTGGCCAAATAAACTAAATTGACATAAATGCAAAATATTTAAGACTATTTTGATAATTTTGCCGCCGTATGCTTGAAAGAGGTGCACATATGCAACTAATCCACCGAAAATGAGTGATAGGATTGGCCAGAAATAGAAAGCATCAAGTCATTCTCAAACCATGACATCCAACCTTGTTACTTACTATGTGCAAACGAACTATGGACAGCTATATCTTGCAGGAACGTCATGCAGGAGAAGGCATTGATCCATCAGCACGGGCTTGAGCCCTGTCTTGTTTGCCAACGTTGTCTTCCGAGAAAGAAATAAACTAAACCAACTCCAACTTGTTCAGGTGGAAATTTTTACCCAAGAAAATCGAAGTAGATCATGCACATTTGACAAGAAATAAACGTCGTGCTGTACAAGGCGTGTATAAGTAAAAAAAATCAATGAGAGGCGTGTACCAGATGGCCAGGAAATGTTGAATCTGGAAATCATTCTACTCATGTTACAATGCTTCATCAGAAAGTTTAGATTTTACAATTGAAATTTTTATAGAAAAATATGCAACGATTAAAAAACTAAAGACTTTTCTGTACACCCTGGCAGCAACCGCATAAAAGGCAGCAGAGCCATCATCACCTAGCACGTTTGAACTTTAAGAGGAAGATACATAATATTGGTAATACGGTCATCTCACTTTTCTCCATAACTATTGGGCTATCTGAATCTAACAAACTGAAAAAGGGAAAAGAACCACGAGCAACAGAAGTCCTACTGAAACATTTTGAACCACTAATCTGAAGCAGCAGTTGTCTATCAGAGAACTGTACTAACAATACGACAAAAAGAAGGCTGTAATAGTCACAAAACCAATAGTGTCTCTTGACCTGTTTAGAATGATCTGAAACTTCACTTGACAAAGTCAGATTCTTATGGCCAAATAGCTGTGCGAGAAATACTAGATTGTGCTTGTAATAAATGTGATGTGCATCATTCTCGACTTAACTAATTTGCATGGTTTAAGATTGCATTTGCTCAAGCATGACTTGAAACAACAATGTCATAGAAAGACCTCTCGGGTCATTCCTGCTGATATCTACCCCGATACAACAAAGGATGACTTTCATTTATAATCAAAACCAAACGATAACATAACAAGCAAGTGAAAAAAAAAAAAAAAAAAAGCAAGCTAGATGTATACGTGTGATATCTAAGGCAGAATTGACGTAGTTTAAGAATCGATGGGATTCCACTGAATGACCTTTTCCAAATCAAGGCGCATTACATGAGGTCAATACTTAACAAAAGGGGTTCACTATGCTTCGTCAGTTCACTATGCTTCGTCCCTTCTTCTACATCATCAATTTCAACTTACATAACTGTTCTTCTGAATTATGAAATCTTATTGAATGTTCAATTCACATATGCATGAATACTAAAATATCTGAAAGGTAATTCCGGTCATTTATGGCAAAGTTTCTCTTCATTTTTTTTCAGAATAAACTGCAATCTTGTTAGTTGTAACCACGCCCTGAGACAGAAATAGGGGACAGAATTAAACACATAACTAGCCAAAATTAATCCCCTTAAAGAACCAAAGATCAACTTCTACGTACTGACCTAACCATCCAATGCACGCGAAGTGAAGCTACTCCACAGTACGCATGACTAGGGGACTAATCAAATGCTTCAAGTAACATAGGGGAAAATTTTAATCCACTTTGGAAAAGTTCAGGGAAAAAACGGAGACCTGGAATGGAGAGCCCTTTCCTTTGCAGGGAGAGTGACACTTATGTCATCTGCCCTACAATCAATTCCCACCCACATATTTTCCACTGACTCAAAACCCTAAAAAACTGTAAGAGATGGATGGAATCATGAGAAAATTCTGGTGGGGAAATAAGCAAGATCAAAATCACAATCTTAACCTAAAGGCTTGGGTTAGTTATAGCTCATGCCAACCAAAGAACTATGGGGATCTTGGTTTCAGGAAAATGGATAATGTCAATAAAGCTTTCATATCAAAACTAGTTTGGAAAGTAGCGATGGATGAGGAAAAACCGTCAGCCAGTTTGTTCTGACAAAACTACTGTCAGTGATACTCATTTTTGCATGTTGAACAATGGCCAATGACTCCGAAATATGGAAGGACATCATTCAATTAGTGGAGGAATTTGCTTTAGGGTTGAAGATGGGATAAACATAAACATTAAACAGACCCCTGGGCACCAAACTTAGAGGGATTCCGAGTCCAACCAAAAAATGGTCTGCCTCCTAGACCTCGAAAGGTGAATGATATAGTATGAGAAGGGGAAGAAGGATGGAATGTGGAGCTATTATCATGTAATTAAAGAAGCAGAAGTATCCCGAGAATCCCCTTAAGTTGCACTAAACTTGAAAATACATTAATTTGGCTACTGAAACATAGATGGAGATTACACTATTGAATCTGGAATTGTAACAGCTACTTCTCACTGGTTTGGACAGGTAAGTGGTGTGCAAACAAAACATGTGGAAACTAATTGGGAAAATCAAATCCCAAGAAAGGTTGCAGATGCAATAGCCGGAGTTCTACCATTGCCAGAAAAGTTTCACTTTGGTCAAGAAGCAAACACAAACTAAAGTCTCCTCTGTAACGTTCTTTCTGAAAGCAGCAAATGTGTACTTTTTTATTGTCATGTGACTAGGCAGGTATGGTTGTTAAGGCATTAGAACTGATAACCTTCAAAATTGACAGACAATGGAATGGGTTGAGACAATTCTAGATCCAAGTAAGATTGGTCTAGCTTATGATGAGATAGAGAGCCTTATAAAATCTCTGGACTCCTAATTATAGATTATTTGTGAATGTGGAGGAATCTCGCAAACATTGAAAAGCTGCTTTTAGATTAGATAAATGCATTAAGGACAAGAACAACCTCAACAAAATTCCATATTGGATATTTCACAGAGAAGTACACTAAATGCTCAATCACACTTGCAGGAAATGACATCAAGAAGGATTTTACTTGGAGCAGACCACCCCAAGGAACTGCTAAGACCAATTTTGATGCTGCATTTATACAAGAAACACGTTCAGTGTCAGCAATAGAAAGAGATCATTTTAGAGAGGTGCTGATGTTGGTTGGATCTTGGTGATAAACTCACAACAGAACAAGGAGAAGCATGGGCAACAAAAATTTAATCTCTACTTGCAAGATCAGGAAGCTGGCAACACATCATTTTAAAGGGAGATAACCTAAATGCAATCAAAGTATATCTTCTTCAGAGTCTCCTTGGTCAATGGAATCCATCATAAATGATGTTAAGACATTGTGACAGAGAAGTCCTCCATAACAGCAAGTTGGAATCCAAGCTCAGCAAACATGACAGCCCATGAACTAGCTAGAAGGAACCTTCCTTTAAATATTAAAAATGCCCAATCCTCCTTTTGTTCTTCCAGTTAAAGCCACTGATACTCTCACTTTTGGTTTTGTAATTTCTGGACAGTTCCTGTGATTATCTTGTACACTCCTCTCTCTTCTATATAATATTGCTTAGTTTTTTTTTGGTGAAAAGTGCAAGTTGGATTAATATTGCTTAGTTGGCTAGTGAAAGAAACAAAAAATATTGTGATTTTGTATCCATAGCCTAAAACAAAATTTTCATAACCAAAGCATCTGAGGCAATAAACCAACACCCAAAATTTAACCCTAAGTTTAAGGAAAAACTTATTTCTCAATGATTTAAAGAAATAATCAAATATGATCAAAAGAGAACCTCAATGTGGATGAGCCAACTGTGGAGTCAGATCCGAAAAACTTCCAGGAATGGTATGTGCACAAACACACTGCAACCCAAACAAAGCCCACACAGTTTCAGCTGAGGCTCAAACTCAGATTAGTTTCTCTTTTTTGGCACATCCACTTAAAGTAACACATAATTCATGAAATGAAATTATGCGGAGCTTGGACAAATTACCAGTGCCTTTTACCCCGGCATCATGAACAAGGTCAAGTTGACTAAAGCCTGCCACATTGAGATCATCAACCAGTGATCAAACCTTGGGGCCCTTGGAGTTGGAGTAGAGGAGAGTTGGAAGACAGTGACAGCGATGGTGACACCAGGTCTCTCTTGGTCCACCTCCTCTACCGCATCAAAGGGCCAAGCAGGGTAGGGTTGGCCATCATTTGCCACCCCACTTGGCAGCAAAGTTGAACTGCTCGATCTTGACACATACTAAACATCCAAAGTCAACGACACAGTAGTAGAGATGGAGACCATGAGTATCCATCAATTTAGATAAAGTTAATCATCACAATTTCCTTTTTCATTTTTCCTTAGAAAACTGATATGCATTGTGTATTGGCAAAGATAATAATATACTAAACTATCAAGAAAAAATTAAAGGAATTCAAAGTTATAAATTATATAATCTATAATTTCATTTCAAACTATAATTAAGTTTTGACTAGCAATTTTTACCTTTCACTTCTTTTACAAATTTAGACTCATGCACTCTGACTTTATCCCTTAACTTGCAACACTTGAAACTTTCACAACACACAAATTTTACATGTATTAGCCAATCCACGACACCTAACGTTAAATTATATTTTGATCATCAATTGGTAAAACCTTAAGCCACTTTCACTTATCAGCAAAGCACAAGTAATGAAAGTCCTAACTTGTCCCAGGGAAACACAGGATCAAAAGGGAAGAGCTAACGGGCAGCTCTCTTTCAGTTCAAGTCACCCTACGTGTTGCCAAAATATGCACAAAAAGGTTCGGTCTAACAAATATTAACAATGTAAATGTGATTGTAACTTACAATACGTTTTGAGTCCCCACACATAGTTAAAAACCAGAAGACAATACACTGGGTGAAAAAAGTGCCGTGATTTGTGCTTGGTGCTCATTTGAAAGTTAGAAGTAGAACAAGGGTTCACTCATCGGCTGCAGTAAATGAGATTCGTGCAATATGCCATTTGAGGAATATAGTCATCATTTCCATTTGAAACAATTCATGGACGCCCCCACAACATGATGGACTGAGGAGATTCTTGCATCAGTTTTTGGTGCAAGGACAAGCCTAAATATCTATAATCAAGAGGTGCACCCATACTGTAGACCTTTTCTATTTCTAGAAGCTACCATATAAATCTCTGAATCCCAGGTTCATGATCCCACTGGAATGATCGAAATAAAAACATCGACATTGTGAAAATATTTGTCAGTACATAGAGGAAGCCCATGAGGAACCAATTTTGATTATCGGTAACATTAGAATGCAGCATCAAAAGATAGAATGGCACAGTGTAATATCTGAACTCAATCAATGGAGCAGGAACAAGAACTGCGGTGGTAGCTAGAAAATAAGCTACAATCCAGATCCTTTTTTGAGACCTTCCTGCCATTTAAAAAAAAAAAAAAAAAAAAACCACCTTTCGCTTCACTATATGAATTCAGATAAAGTTGAGTCAAAAGAGATGTGTACTGATCAAGACTAGCATGTTGGCAGTGGACTCACCCAAAACACTGAAAATTGAAAGCCATGAGTATGTGTAAAGCGGAACCAGAAGATATCTCATGGACCAATGTGCATTGATGACCTTCCGCCATAGATAGAACGGATAGTGCCGATTATCAGCAAGGAGATAGGGATGGGCCATGCTGCATGGTCAAATTTCCAGAGTGATGAATCAGGGGTAAGAACCAAATGCAGATGCAAACTTTCGCGGATTTGTTTCTACATTGTGAGATGAATTGCCAATTGTGAAATCATTTAGTTCTCTGTATTGAAACATTTATGCATGTCCATTAGCAAAAGTTACTTGTTTTTTACTTCAAGCATGGTTAATTTTTAATAAGCACAATGGATAACTAATCTGACCTGAAAAAATGAACCGAGAGGAAGCCGGCACAAATAGCCAAAAGAACTTGAAGAAAACTTAGAGGTCTATTTCTCCACAAAGACCTGAAGATTCTTGCAGCTTGACCCCACGAGAAATGCACAGGAGCCATGGCAAGTGTAGAAATTAGACCAAAGTACATTACCTGTGCAAAATGAGGAGAAACGGCGTGTGCATCTTTTGCACCTATAGCATAAGGATGTAAGGTGAGAACTAAACCCAAAACAACCTAAAACAAGAACGAAAAAAAGGAGAGACAGAGACAGTCATATAAAGAATAATGGAAAATGAATTTTACCAAGCACTATGCCTCCGTTCCACCTGATGAATGCAATAAAGGCCATGAGGATCATGACAAAGGGTACAAATTGCACTGAAATGTCCCACTTCATATGCCAAGAAGTTGACAAAATGGCCTTAATCTCATCTAGCAAACCTGATAAAAATGGAAGAAAAAAAACAGTTCAACTAATGTGCATAGTCTTTCATGAGCTGATGTGCATCAGCAGATTGATAACAATTGTATCGGGAAACCTGGCATCTCAGATGAAAGGATATTTGCAGTAGGTCTAACAATTTCACCAGTATCCACTGCACCATTGTTCTTTCGCCTTCTCAAATTTGAGCTGATATTACTATTCTTCTGAATTGGCTGACTTGGGTCATTGATTGAACCATCAATATCAGCTACTCTAACATGACACTTTCCAGAAAGAAGAGTAATGTCTATAATTCCAGCGCAGGCAGCAAAAAGCATCCATACGATATTTGTTTGCCTTACGATTACAGACAAGGCACCTAGCTGCAAAAGACATTTATGAGAAAAGTTACTCAAAACTAGACAAATGACTAAATATCTTTAAACTTCACTTCCGTATTGTTCACTACAGAGTCCTTTTAATCATCAAGACTGAACGAGTCAGTTCAATGCAATATTATTTTCCTTCAAACTCATGACAAAGAACTCTATTCATCTCAATATGGATTGAAATGATTCGATAATGTCATCCAAAATCGCAAAAAAGAAAGTAAGATTTAAAATCTTTCAGCACCTAGAAACAACTAAATACATAAGAAGTCCACTTAATGATAAAAGCACAAAAAGAATGCATATAGAAATATAGCAAGGAGTTGGTAGATCAATTAAAGAATGAATACATCATCCGAACAAATGAAATTCTTCACAGATAAATATGATAGACGGCATGCAATAATTCTGCATCCCGCACATATATAATTGGGACCAGAAATAGGCAAATATGATTGGACAACATGATGAGATTGGTTTAAAAAAAAAGGTCGACCTTCTAGGCATCATTCGAGAAATATTCAAACTAGAAATATTTATTTTTCTAGAACTAGACTCTTCTTTAACTTTATGTCTCAATCTGATCTCTAGATGACTGAAGCTCATCCGGCACATACAATTAGTTCATCAATTCTATCAGTCTTTTCATTTTGCTCTTCTCCACACTCTACACTTCCTTCTGACACTTAAACCATTTCCAACAAGAGCCTTACTGCAATGTGAAAATTAAAAGTATCTTACTGAAAAGTTTAGCTAAGGAAAGCACACTCACTAGCGCACTTATCCAGTATCTCTTCTTCAAGCAAGCGAGATACATGGCCAGAACCATAGTAAGGGATGCAGCATCAGTGTAATACAGGAAAGTGAAGAACCATTGTAGAGGATACAATGCTAAAACCACTGCACATGCTGTAGCATTCCTATCATTGACCCTGGGTCTCAATAGTGTCATTATCTCGTATACAAGAACACTGCATATCACGGCCAAGACACCATTCACGGAACGAAGAATTGCTGGTGAGCAAATATCCAGAAAAGATGAGATTGCTCGAGTAAAGATCATCCCTGGGTACAAAATCCCAACATAGGCAAGTGAGAGATAGTACCTGAAAAAGAAATTACCAGTCAACTTCTATAACTCAATATCTCTCCCTAAAACAGTACCTAAGTAATAATTCTATGGTTTTTTCCCCTTGGCTGTAATCTTGTCAAAAGTGAGAAAATGGCAAACATTGCAGGCCTCGGCAAACTACACCAAAATCAAGCGCTGTAAAACTTATTGCCCTTCTCCTATAGAAGGGGGAAAAGAAAAGAAAAACTGATCACAACATACAATTACTCAAAAAGGACCAGAATTGGCTCAATGAGAACTCCATTGAGTCAGTCAATTCATGATTTGGTTTCAGTCACAAGGTTTACATAAAGAAAAGGTAAACGCGCTCTCCTTGCAGCCCCTTCAATATCTACATACATCTAACAAAGTCTTCTCTTCACTTCCAATTGCCTTGCAATACAGCTTTGAGCTCAATAATCGTCATAAACGTTAATAAAAGAGAACCCTCTTCCATGCACGACCGGTACGAAATGCTGTCCATCCTAATTCCTACACCCAGTCCACTACCAATCAAATCTAGCACAACCATCATCCTTGTCTCTTGAAAAAGCAAAGAACTTTAAAAAAAGAGAAAAAAGAAAAGACAGTAAGATGCCTAAAAGGAAAGTGAAGAAAAGCAAATACAAGCCAGGAGGGGTGGTGATCATGGGATCCCAACTTCTGAAATCGCCTCTGCAGTACTGCTGCGCCTGAGGAACATGAAAGATCTCGTCCTGCACGCCAATTCGGACAACAAGCGAGAGCCATCAACGGAAAGATTCGACCCACAAAGAGATTGCCCCAAACTCCGAAGAATCGGAAGAAAGTTTTTTCCATCACCACTCCCCGATCCACTCCACTCACCATGTAAGGCTCGGGAACGACGCGATTCACGAGCACGGTCACGGGCACGACCCATAGGCTCACGATCGCCGCGACCGCGACTCTACCCATCGATCTCGCTCGACCTCGGCGCTCGCGGAATCGGAGAATGCCGGACGACCGAACTGGACAAGAACACGGCAAACCTTTTCGCTACTTCTTCAGTGTCGGACCGTTCCGCGCTCTGCAGAGCACAGCAAAGGTGGAGAGGATGTCGGGTCGAGAAGAGCTCCGACCCGAGTCCATTCGATTGGCCCGGTCTGGACGGGCCAAGCTCCCGCCCCGTGAAGTTTTGCGGATGCAGAAGGTGAGACGCAGCGGGAATAAGAACGAAATGGAGATATTATTTTCGATTTTGCCGAAATTACATGGGGAATAATTCATTAGAAATGATAGAAGTATCTCTACTATGTTCTTTGCTGTTGTGGTCGAATAATCAAAAACCTAGTTTCCACCATCACCGGAAGTGGCCGTGGCCGTGGCCGTGGGGGGAGGGTCAGAGGTCGGGCTTGTAGGTGGGTATGAAAGGAGGAGGGGGGCAAGAGAGGAGTGTCGGTTAAGATTTGGTCGAATTTGGATCGAGCATTGTGAGCATGAAAAATAAGTGAACACATGCCGCGATCTTAAAATGAGGTAGCAATTAAATGCATGGTTAGGGACATTAGATGTGCGTTTGTGAAGGCCCTTTGAGATATTAGTAATTACCATCGATGAATTTTTTTAAGGAAGATTATTAAATCGATCATAAACATATTATACGAATGTTAATTCAATCATTCTAAACTTTGAATTTTATTAATGTCGTCTTAAACCTTTATTCGAAAATATTCCAATGTAGTCCTTTAGTCAATTGCCATCAAGAATCACTAACCACATCATTTCAAGTAAAGTTGTTCATGCCTGTACGTCATGTGGGACGCATAGTAATGGTTGAACAACGTGTTAGTAATTTTTTGTCATTATTGGTTAAAAAGGACTACATTTGTTTTTTTTTATAAATAGTTGAAGGATTCCGTTAACAAAATTGAAAAAATTATAATTGAATTGATATTCGTATAATAATTTTAAAATTGATTTGGCAAATATCTCGAGTCTTCTACACCTCCAATGGGGTTAGAGACCTTATGTCGAAAGTCGGGGAGGTTCATCACGGTCACCCTTTGCATCTCTTGGTTTTACTAAAATTTTGATTTTATTATTGTGACGTGGGATACGGTCTCTTTGCAGATTTTTTTTTTAAGCTGGAAGATTGCAAGCACTTTCATTTAATCGAAGTGCATTAACTTCGAAATACACATTTCAAGGACTTGATTGCACATCATTGGCTGAAGTCAACGCTACGCTAGGGTGGTCATTGCAAAAGGTGAAGCATTTGGGGCAGAATTGCTATAACCCCAAAATTCAAGGGGGCGTGGTGTAATTCTTCCAACAAGAACGGGGGTCGTACCTCCGAGAACAAATACGACGCCGTTTCTTCGAAACCAGTTCAAATTCGGAACGGCGCGACTTCTCGCACGTCCTCCGCTTCCCTCCCGAGCCAAAAGGCCATCGCCGGAACGAGAGCGGCGATCGCTGCCGGACACCGACGATCTCTTCTCGAAACCCTAGCCTCACTTCACCATCCCATCTTCTCCTTCGCCTCCATTGCGATCTCCGTGATGACCTCGCACGTCGCTCCTTGCTCCATCGACGACAAGGACCTCGACGACGCCGCGCTGTGGGCGTTGATGGACTCGGCCGCCGCCGCCTCCCTCTCCTCCAAGCCTCGCAAGCTGCTCCCGACCAAGCACTCCGCTCACCAATCCCCGACTCCCGTCTCCTACCACTCTCCTCCGGCCCTCGCCTTCCCCGCCAAGTGCGGCAAGCGAGCTCACCATTCGCCGCGCGCGGACTCGGAATCCGGGTTCCTCAGGGACGGGGAGGTCGTGCAGGAGCCGGTGGACAGTGGTTACTGTCCGCCGCCGCCGCCGCCGCCGCCGCCTCAGAAGATCGCCAGGTATTGCGGCTACGAAGCGAGCGAGACCAGTCCCCTGCCGCTGGTGCGGAGCGCGCAGCGGACGCCGATGGCGCAGACGCGGCCGTCGCCGGAGGCGTACTTGTCGCCGGAGATCTCGAGGTCGGCAATGAGCTCGCCGGGGTACTATGTGCAGAGCGAGGAGAAGGAGGCCATGAGGCATTGCTTGAACGGGAAGTTTCCTACGGTTTCGCTGTTCAAGGAGTATCAGAATGCTGCCATGGCGGTATGTTTGATGCATTTAGCTTCGGATTCCGATTTTCTTGTGCTCTGTACCGTAGGAAACGTGCATGTGCAAAGTGTTCGCGTTATTATCTGATAGGAATTTGATTAACTGGATACTCCCGTGAACTTGCGTGTTCCTTCATGCTAGCTGTCCTGTTGCTTTGGATTCTATGAATAACTATCACCGTCACGTTTTGCAGTTTTGGGATGAGAACTGTATTCTCCGGTAGTAGAAGTAGTAGAAGATTATACATTCACGAAATACTGAGGAAGTGTTCATTCTTCGTATGCTTTTTAGGCTTTTAGCTGATAATACTGTTACTAGATAATAAGTTAATAACCAGGACGAGAAAATAAGTAGAGTTTGGAGAAAACTTTCCATTAAGGAAAATTGTCATGGAGGTGCTGCAGCGGCCATGGTCCAACAACAGCTGCCACTGCTGGGTTGCTGGCAGTGATCATTTTGTTAAGTTTTTCTGTTTTTTTTTTCCCCAGAGAGCTTGATTTTGTCTTGTCAAATTTATTTTCTTTAGTATTCTAGTCTTATTCAATGCAAACCAAACACTCACTCCGTCAGTATATGCCTGTACAGGATCTTGGATTTTGTCATTTCCTAGACAAGGTGTTAGGTAAAATCAGGTGGATTTTTTACAATATCCTATCTGGAAGTACAGTATACCGTATGTGTAGTCTAAGTAAGTAACGCAATTTTAGTGAGGGAAGAGGTTAGGACGAACCAACCATATAATTGAAGACCAATAGATACCAAAGATTCAGCAGCTTTGGGAAACAATAAACTGAAGGATGGAAAACTTGATGGGAATGTACCTCACAGGACACAAGTAGGAGATATGGATGGAGAGGTACATCTGGCAAATTTTGAGATTGCAAATATCAGTTAAGCTTGAGGATGAAATTTATTGGATAGCAGTGAGGCTGGTGATGCTTTACATTGCACTTAGCAGGAAAAGGCTTTCCTAATATTGATTTTAATGGTGGTGTTGTCGTTGTTGCTGCTGTCCAGCTAAAACCCTGCATCATTACCTCTTAGAAGATTCTGGCCTTATGTTTGTACTTTTGTTATAAGCAGGAAATAGTATCTAGTGAGGAAGAAAACTATTTTCTATTACTTATAGAAAGAGTCCAGTATTGTTTAGCCCAAGCATAGGAACTATGCTGTAGAAAGGTGCATTGTGGTCTTGATGAAATGATAAAGGTTTTTCAATGGAAAAAAAGTCATCGAATTTCTCCAGAAGATAAATATTGATTAAAATTGAGAGAATTACCAGTTGATGAGAAAGTACCTAGTTGGAAATTATGAAAAAGGCTGTATAGATTGCTCAAAGCATTTCTTTTCCAGCATCTTCCCATTAGCCATCATGAGTAAGGCTAGTTTTCTTTTTTCTCCTTTAGGGTCCACCTTCTAAAGCATGATGCCTAAACTGGCCAACTTGCAGAGTTTAAATATAGTCACTGCCTTCACTTTTATTAGGTTTCTTAGATGCATCACAGAAAGATGAGATGATGAATGAGTACTTAGCTCAGGGTGCACATGCATACAATCTCCCCTCCATCTGTGATCCAAGGATGTCGGCTGTTGCTTCTTGACTGCTCGATCTGTGTTATTTTTGCAAGTAAACAGATCTGCCTTCACTTTTTTACACATGATTCTTTTTGTGTAACTGGACAGATTCTGGAGAAGACTGACTACACAATGATTTCTGGCAACCCGTTTATAAAGAAGTCAGGTACTTATATTAGATATTATAGTTTTAAGATGGTATGGTAGATGTGACAAGAAGCATTTCGTGTTACAGGTTGGAGAAAAATATCATTCTACTTCAATCTTTCTTATGAAATCAGAGATAAGACAATTGAATTTGATGAGAACAGGAATGTACAGCGTGCTGAATTTGTCATCCGAGCATACATGCAGTATGTTCTGTCTTTTGGCTTCTGTCATGAATGCATGATTTAGTCAACTATTTAAGGCTACTTCACTACTCTTACAAATCTCACCTGCCGTTACATATGATCCTTTTGACTAGGGGTGGTCGGTTTTCTGATGGATGGGGCTCATGTGAGCGGCGAGAGAAGAGATTTTCAAAACCAAATCATGATATTCCTAGCACAGCTGAAACTAGAGCCAAAAATAGAGCCTCCCAGGTAATCTCCATCAATGTCCAAACTTCATTGCTTGGCTCGTATTTGCATAATTCAGTAAGATACTTTCAATTGCAAAAGTGGCAAGCTTTTAATGCTCTTTATTGGCAAAAACAATACATGCAAATAGGCAACTATTGGAGCTAATCAACAAGTTCTAATTTTACAGCCTTTTGGTATCCATATGTTGTATAAGGAGCTCTCATGATTGACTTGTTTCACAGATTCCCCAACTTACAGCATTTGTTTCTCTACTTTTGTGATGGGTTGGTTTTTGGGTGGGCCCTTTGGGTATTCAGTTTTGGCTAGGTTGTTCTGGTTTTAGCCACCGCTGAGTATGTCATCCAAAGCATAAGATCTAGTTACCGATTATGACATCTAGTACTTCTTGTTATAATAACCTCAGTAGTTATTCTAAATTTAAGTATGTATATACTTCAAATCGAGTATGTTATCATGCTGTGGTCAAGCTCATCAATGCTTAGGCTTGATAGACATCATCCTATCCTAATTGAACTTTTATTTTTAGTTCACAATATATAAACTTTATTGTAAAGATAGATATAGAAAAATTATCAATTTATCTAACATATATCAATATGTGAAAAATAATCAAGCTCCGTTAACATTTAAATTGAGCAAACATAAGTTCTACTCCTTAAAAAACCCTACATTAAATAACAACTGTGATGAAATGAGGATTTTGTCGTCTTAGGCTTGTTTTTGTCTAATCAATGGTGGCCAAAAACTCATTTGGTTGTGTTTGGTTAGACCGAAGACGACAAAAGACATTTCATTGCCTTTGCTTGGATCAAAGGCGACGAAAATTGCCGTGTCTCACCTTCATGTAATTTCAATCTTACAGAAGGTAACAAAAATAAAAACATTGTCACAACAGCAGTGGATCACTGCTTTTGTTGCAAAAGGACTGGTGTGGTCTATTTTAGTGCTATAAAACATAGGTTTTGTCGCGTTTGTTAGGAGCAATGGCGATGAAATGATAGTTCTGTTGCCTTTGTTGAGTTGTTGATCTTATAAAAGGAGAGAATAAAACTTTGTCATTGTTGCTCAGACCAAATGTGATGAGATTCAATTTAGTTGCCATACAAATAATCTGTGGCGATGAATCACCACTTTTGTCACCAAAGGACTGGTCTCATCTACTCTAACGTGATGAAAATAACTAGTTTCTTCAAGCTTGGTGGGAGCCGTGGGGACGGAATGTGTTAGTTTGTCGCATTTGATGAGTTCTCAGTCTTATGAAAGGTGAAAAAAAAAAAAGGACTGTCTTGCTCTTTCACAATACACAGGCGATGGAATACATAATTTGTCTCCATTGCTCTGTCCTAGTGCGATGAATTCTTAGTTTTATTGCTGAAGTTTGGATTTGGTTTGCTTGGACACAATGAAACTAATTTATCGTTGCACTAGGGTGGAGCAATGGCGACAATTTTTTTAATTTTGTTGTGGTTTGTCTTGCAATGGTGACAAATTGATTGGCCTACAGTGACTTAGTCCATCTATAGTGATAGAGCTATTTTTGTCCCTAGATAATTTCATTGCCATAGCCCTGTTTTCTTGTATTGTGGAACAAAGTCTCTTTCAATTCACTGGTAACATTTGAAACAAATTGGGATTGCTCTGACAAAGTTCAACTGGAGGATCTGCAGAATGTCTCTCGGGGGGTTTTCTTTACCTTAGGAGGGGCTAGCGGGAGACTTCGTGCATCCTTTGAGTCAATATTCTCTAAGAAAGGATCTGAGGCGGCTCGTATTTTTCTTATATTGTCTTGCCAGGAAAGGAAAATAGTCAATAGTTTTTTGCAGCCTCTGTCCTGATCCTTTAGCTTATTACTGTTCTAAGCAGGTAATGTGAAATATATTGCTTATGTTCACCTGCAAACACATAACAAAGGGAAAACGGCAAATTTGGTATATGAGATACGCTGCGTCTGCCTCACAAATCTCCAAGAATGTTATGATATGTTGGAACTGATAATTTGGTCTAAGTCACTGGTAGAAAAATTGGTTCTACTCTCTTCAGATGCATGTCCTAGTTTCCCTCCTGAAGATGTCTCATCCTGTATCACGCAGGACTTGCTGGGTATTGGGGAGTATCGTCCTGGTGCAAGCCGTGCTCCGTGAAGAATGACTCTTCTCTTTCTGGCACAGACTCTTTAGCTCTTACGATTCTCCATGACCTGTGTTGTATGTTTGTGTAACAAAAACGGTTTTTTTAGCCACCGATAGCAATAATCAATTCTTGGAGTGGGAGGCAGAAGAGATTCGGGAAACCATACAGAATGTCCCGGCATTCCAATCTCTCATTGTTATACCTGAATTTACTCATGTAATTGCTCATTACAAAGTAAACTTGTGACTCGTATTTCCGAAGCTTTTTGCTGACGATCTTATCAGTTTGTTGGATTTCGTGGCCTGATGTAGGCTGGTGACAAACCGAACAGAGACCTGGCCCTTGATTCAGAACTGTGAAACCGTTTCTTCCTTCCTCTTGGAACATTCAACCAGTCCCGCGCGGTATGCAATTACCAAAGGTATCCATAAATCCAGGAGGTTGATCCCATGGAATGTCCACGCGTTTGAACTTAATGTAGTAAATGAAGATGGTCGCTTGTATGGTTTTTGTTATTGTTGTCATGGTAGAAAAAAGAAAAATTAATTGCCATTTAAGGAGCATGTGCGGTTCGTGTGTGGATCCCACCTTCCACGTTATCTTTTCAATAGTAATTCTCCCACAATGTATACTCAATAAAAAAATTTCTCCTGTCCCATTATTCTTTTTATATAAGAAATTGGTGGTGACACAAGTAATAATGACTCAAATCCAATATGAAATTAAGATTTATATGATAAAATCAAAAGATGATCAGGATGGAGCCCTCAATGTGTCATCCCACCATTTCAATTCAGCCAAAATCGGTGCATTCAGGTCTTAACGAGGGCCATTCCAGACCTTTTAGCTCTGTCATGTTGTTCTTTCAGGCTAAATGAACACTTCGATTTCGAAAATTGGGGGGTCCAATTTAGAAAGGGAAAGGTCATGAGCAGGAAGCAGCGGTGTAACAGTCCGTGCCCCTTCCCTCGGTGGGGGCCATTTCGTACCTTTTTCCCTCCCCCCCTCTCGATTCACGTACGAAACTTAAAAAAAATCCAACCTCTCTCTCTTCTCCTCTTCACTCCACTCCCACTCCCACCAGCTGAATTCATGGATGCAGAGGACCAACCCATCTGTCAGCTGTAACTGAGACTCCTCTTCTCTTCGCTCCACTCCACCACCTGAATTCATAGTTGCAGTGGCCCAACCCAACCGTAAGCCAGATGTCCTTCCCTGCACCTTCTCTCTCTCTCTCTCTCTCTCTCTCTCATGGTTTTTTAATATTGTCAAAGTAAACTCGGCCTGGACTCGCCCATGTGAAAGCAATGTTTCTTTTCTCGATGCATGTCAGGTTCGCTAGAGAGGATATACCGTTTACATTGCTGCTCTGCCTTTCGTTTTGTTTATTGGGTCCGAGGGGTTGCCATTTTAATCATCCCCTTTAGAAATCATCCTCACTGGACGCACATCGCTTTTTGCAGCAGCTATTGGGGGTGGGTTCTTAAAAAGCAGAGAAAGACGGTCGCTCCTCTGGCCGTGATGACTTTACCATCCTTGTCTCCCTCTTAGAATGCAGCAGTCCCCGAAGCAGCTCTCTTCTTGAAGGGGGGGGTGGATAGACAGACCTCATGGCTCAGCAGGTCGTTTCTTTACTCGCCTCCTGTAACTGGGAAGTTTCGCTTCCCCATGGAGTATTTCCTGTTTCCTGGTTTTTGACTGCCGCGTGTTTGATGAAATGCGTGTTCAGGAAGGCGGGTGGCCTCTGGGGCTGCAACCCTTGAATGCCAGAGTTGGGGTTGTGAGGAATCGCGGGTGCTCCGGATCAGCCTCGTTCAGCACGCTCCTCACCGGTTCTCCCAGTGACACTTCTTCAGATCCTGATACAGAAGTGAGTTGCGTGTATATTATATGGGAGTGTGTCGGATATGTTGAAGCTCAGTTCCCTGTTATTTCCTCTAGAATCACTTGTGAGTTAAATATTTATTCCCTGTTGAAAGACGGCCTTGAGATACTTACTGTGCAATTCGTGGATGTGGGAGGAGTTCCATGGCTGGAAATAAGAATATCTCGCATCAAGTACTTCACTAGGCGGTGATCATTATTTTGCTACTTGAGTTTGCTCCATGATCTCGGTAGAAATGAATAGCCTGGCCAGCATCAAAGTCAAAATTTGCTCTGAATCCATCGTAGGAAAGATGCTCCGTTGGCCTGTCGAAACCACTTTTGTCCACCACTGAAATTAATCATTTCTTTAGGTTGCTCATAAAATGTAGTGGCCTATGAATTCCCCTCATGATTGTCACGATCATGCTTCAGAGACTTTCTTGCTTATCTCATCTTTAGCTATATTTGGTTGACAAGGAGTCTCGTATACTAATGTTAGTAGATGTTTGTTGGGGAAACTGTTTTGGTCATGTTGTGTTGTTAGCTTTCAGTCTGAGATTGGAAACGGATATGTCCCTTTCTCATCCTTTCGGTGAAGAGCAAGTCAATGTCCTAATGTCATAGGTTAGCGAGTGTCAAGGAATTGGAGAAACACCGATGAACTTTGTTCCTTTGTCTGTAAGAGGAATCCACGGCTGAATACACTGAAACCTTTTCGAATTTCATCTGTCCTGGTTTTCATTTGACCCGGAACCTTTTCTCATCAACTAATATAACTAGTATTAACTAGTTTTTACTCCAACCCAGCTCCTTCCGCCCATGTGAATGGTCAACTAGATGGTTCAGTTCTTGAAGATGTTGTGTAAAAATGGCCTTATACTAGGAGTCCAGTTTATCTTTTAAACATTTAATGAAGCATTGCAATACTCTAGATGATACCTGATGCTTGGCATGTGTAAGTACTGTACAGTTGTGCTATTTTCGTTTTTGTCCTGATGGGACCGTTATGCATTGTGCATATGTAATCGCTTATTTTGTATCCTAGCTTCTCCATGCTTTTATGTGAGATCTTTTATGCTATCAATTTCAGTCAACTGGGTCCTTCCATGACAAAAGCATCACACTCGGGAGCCTAATTGGTGCTTCTAGCATTCTAGAACTTCCAAGACGGTCAGCGAGGATGAGAATTGCTGAAAGTTCTAGAGACAGAAGGAGTTACAAATCCAAATCCTGGTTCTTCTCTCTCTGCTCAAAGCTCAACACAGATGCTGTGACCATCAATGGTGCTCAATCCCTCGGTTACTTTCTAGAAGCAGAAAGAAGGGCTGCCGGCGGTTACAGGAGAAATAGCAATCTGACACTTTGCCGGCCCAATTACCTCAAGCAAGATCTTCCTGCTTCAGATTCAAGAGCGCTGTGTGTCGGTGGACAAGTGGCTACTAACTTGGCCATTCCCACAGGTGCAGACAGGAAGAGGAAACCGCGAAAGGTACAGGTAGATGATTTGAATGCTTATGGAGTTCCCTTATTCTTTTCATGTTTGAGAGGACAAATCATTGGATGATGGCTTGAGATAGCATCTTTATCTATTGGTAACAAACTAACGGTTGCTTTGAGTATTTGGGACTCTCTGATAAAAAATTGAATTGCATCTTTTTGAAGTCGATTTCATCAGTCACTGTTCACTGAGCCTGATTCTTAATGAAACTGTACCAATCATTTTACTTCTCAGGTTTATCATGGTCCATAGCTTTCATTTGAAACCGTGTATTTCCATGTTCTGTCTCCAGATATGAAAGATTAGATTGAGACATAATTAGAAGCCGGGTTCACAATCATTGCATCGAATTTCTTTCATAAAGGGGCATTGGAAATGAAAGTGTATTTTAGGGTCTGTTCGTTTGAAGGAAAATGGTTTCCGGTAAATTGTTTTCCGACTTTTTAATATATGGATAATGGAAAATTAATCAATTTATGAAAAAATATTTTACATGGACTAAAACAAAAAGTTTAGATTTGGGAAGGATGACTTCCCCTTTGGACAAGGTGGAAATCACTTTCCATAAATCACTAAATAAATTAAAAATCAATCGTTTTCCTTGAAAACGATTTGTATTCCCCTTTCGACAAGGTGGAAATCGCTTTCCATAAATCACTAAATAAATTAAAAATAATCATTTTTTCATTTGTATGCAAAATATTTTTCTTTATTGTGAATTTTTCCTCAAATTAAACGTAGGGAAAACTTCATATTAAAGGAAATTGCTTTATGAGAAATCCTTGTTTAGGAAAACGTTGTTCTCTTTTCATGTTAGGGAGTTCATTTTTCTTAACTTTAACCATGTATATATTTTTTGACCGTAAATGATTTTTCATTGACTAATTATATTCAACAAACTAAATGTATGAAGTTTCAGAAAACTAATTTTGCGGAAAATTCTTATACTTAAACAAACCCACCCTAATTTGATCGAAAGAACTGGGTAATTCCTAGAATGAATGTGCAAAGGCTCAGATGAAATTGGAGAATGCTATTTTTATGGCGAAAACATAGATGAGATGTAAACATTACTGCATGACATAGGTCCTCTACGGATGTAATAGTTACTCCACAAAGAGGAAGGTATGTTCACAGACCAAATAGAATATGCCAATCGAGAAGCTGAACCTTATCATAAGTATCTTCGTAATATTTGGTTCGGAACACCTCCAATTGGCGGGCTGGGCCGGGCCCTTAATGAAGGCCTAATTTGGTTATCAAAAAGTTCAGATGAACACAGAAACATAGTGAAGATTATCTCTCCAATTCGTGACATCGCTGCTCCCAATTTTCAACTCGAGCATCTCCAACGAATAATTCTAATAAGAGACAAGTTATGTACAGTTATGAGGATACCATGTCTCAAATTCAGATACGGCCTTCAGTTTGGTCTGGAGTTCTCTTCTCTAACATTGTCAAGTTCCTGATTTTTCATGTGAGCCAGAGAAAAAATATCTGGCTTTTGGGCTATGAGGATTTGCAAGTGAGATCTGGACCTTACACGATCTATGCGACTTCTGGATTGGGAATAATTTCGTTGTCGATAGGACTTGACATTTGGGATCCGGACAAGAACGGATCCGGTTAGGGCATACGACGTGTGAATCACCTTCGGAATTATTTTTTCCCAATATGCCACGTTGTAGGATTTGTCGAGAGAGATTCTCCACACGGTATGCGATGTTCATGTCAAAACTTAGCTAGAAGAATCTGAAACGTTTACTGATATAACCCGTACAAAAAAAATCAGATGAGATATTTTATAGGTAGTTTACTTTAGTTGACCATCACAATCATAAGGATAGAGAAAAGGTCCCACCGAAAAACACAAGCTTCCGCGTTGTTTCTGTGCCGTGATTGATTTTCCCACCGCATTATTCATAGAAACATGTAAGAAAAGACACTAGAATTGATCTTTTAAGTGGCATCACTTTTTAAAGCGGGCCTAGTTGAGTGTCTCTAGTAATTCAACTTCATTAAAACGCGGCTATCGAGTGACTCATTGTATCCACTTCCCGAAAGAACTTCACTGGTATTAGAATACGCAAAATCCAGCCTAATCACTCAACTTAAGGTACTTCAATCGCAGCACAAGAGTTTTCTCCCAGAGATTCTACTACATTTCGATCTTCTTCACTTTCACGGGAGATTTAATGCCCCTTTTTTCCAAACGCTTTGACCAATCTCCATATAATACCATTATTGTCATGTCATCACATCATGTTGTTTTACAGTTTCACCGCAGTGTCATTACATATTTGTCGTGTTATGGCACTTTGCCAAGTTGCAATGTCACTTTGCGAACATTATGTGCCCCACCCGTGTTATTACACGCCACCTCGTCCCATATTTCACCACATCCATGATGAAATAAACCGCAATCATGCATTGGCCGAGATTAACTTTTTGGCTGAGCCCCCGGCCCTACAAGACTTATGCAAGAACGCGCTTAATCTGTCTTATTGGCCAATCAACCCAAAGATTGCCGAAAGATCAACCTTTCTACAAACTGTAATCGGTCAACAATATCGGAACGAGCTTAACATCAAAATCTTTGTTGGTGATTAGTCATTCGAAGTAGTCATGACGCGGTGTATATAATCAATTAAAATATTAAGATGAAAGTAAGGAAAACGAGTGGGAAAATTATCAAGAAAGTTATGAACTTATTGCACTTATATTAATTTAGCCTAAATCTTTGTCATAAACCTTTTGATGATTTGCTAATATAAACTATTCAGCCAATTTTGGTTAGAAATGATTGACATGGACATTGTATCTTATGTGGTATGATAGACGACCAGTGCTGATGTGGAGAATTTTTATTATTTTTTCTTT
Source organism: Eucalyptus cladocalyx (assembly GCA_017140615.1). NCBI lineage: Eukaryota > Viridiplantae > Streptophyta > Magnoliopsida > Myrtales > Myrtaceae > Eucalyptus > Eucalyptus cladocalyx. Next base: position 35,936,587 of record CM029526.1, read on the forward strand.
CCTTTCTTTTTTTTTTTTTTTTTTTTACAAAGCTAGGCTGATGAAACCACTAAAAGACCCTTGCCTAGTATGGGGCGAGGGCCATGACACCCTCATTGGCCACAGTTGAGGACCCTTGTTGACCAAGGGCGAGGGTCACAACTCTCTTCTATATTTGGGCATGGGCTTAGGGGGTGAAGGCATGGAGACCCATTCTTAGACCTCACCTATGGCCGATAAAGTCAGCTGAGATCGATCAACAGTTAGGGAGAAAACAAAGAAAAGAAAAAATAACAAAAAATTCATTTAAATAATAAAAATGCAAAAAGTTGTCCACATCAACGCTAGTCATTTTTTGTAAGACGGCCGGTATCCATGTCAGAGATTTCGTATCGAAATTAGTTGGATTAACTGTATTAATAAATCATTAAAATGTTTAAAATTCAATCGAGACAATCGAAGGGTCTAGAATTCACGACCATATTCAAGATTTAAGTGATGTGTGATGTCACTCCCTATGGATCACGTCCTTCGGATTGATCCAATCTTTCACCTTCTGCTAATAAGTGGGCGGCAAAGAGGGATAGAGAGAGAGAAAAAAAGGGAAGAGAGCGAGAGATTCCGAGGGGGCTGTTCATGGACATCCACGTTCCTCCACACGTGCGCTCTAAATCAATCATGGACATCTTGGATTCCCCTTCCCACCCGCGCGCACATTCCTCTTACGTAACCCCCCAACCCCACCCCCACCGCCGGGCCCCACGGCGGAGCAGGCCTGCCTGTGCCTGTCTGCCTACGTGCATGCGATCTCTCGTTTCCTTCGCGATCTCAAAAAGGGGGAAAAGTCGCCTGCTCCCCCTCCCCATCCTCCTCCGCTCCAAAACCACGCCGTTTCGGCCCATCATCGAAGAGGAAAAAGAGGAATTGGATTGGAACTGGACCCCCACTTTTTTTTTTTCTCCTCTTCCTTCCTTCCTCCTTTTGTTTTTGAAACTCCAAGGACCTTAGCATCTTTGTTACCATCTCTCCTTTACGCTGGATGGGCCTCCCTCTCTCTCTCCTTTTCGCTTTGTCGTCTCGAAAACCTATCAAATCACGCTTAGGCACACTCCCCTTTCCAGGTGAGGAGGGGATGGCATCCAAGGAAGAATACCGCCCCTTTCGGAATCTCCAAATTAGCCATGGTGTCGACCTCCATCCCCCTTCCCACTTTAATCCGTGACACGACCCCCCTTGTGAGGCTTGGACGCGTCGGTTGTCGTATTCCCCGGTGCTGTGCCCCGTTTAAAAAGTATGATACAAAATCATGGCTCTTTTTCCCATAACACGATCCACTTTTGAAATAAAGATTTGTCTTATATATATATATGTAAATGTCAGCGATATACACTGTATGACTATAATTGAACTCGTTTCCTATGAGTTGAGCTTTTTCCAGGGGAAACGAATGCCTCGTACATGTATAGACATCGACTATATGAGGAGAAATAGATTAGTCGGATAATAATTATGTACGTGACACGGCAAGATGAGTAATAACATCACATGGCACGCACAAGAGGATGTGGCACATGCATCATGACGTGGTGATGTTAGATAATGATCTAGTAGATACGCAATCGCATGATGGCATGGCATACGATCGCAATCGCATATGAAGAGGAGTCAATCGCGTGGCCTGTGAATGGTAACATGGCATGTGAATGGTGACATAGCATATGACATGGGCATTTGCGCATGATGTGGCATGGTGACCGTCAACAACATATGCACGTGGAAATCTAGGAAAAAGCCGGTTGAGTAAACCTTTGTCCAGCCTTGCTAGTGCTCATTTACACCCTATCATCCACGATTAAAGCTACTATCAAATGTAAGATTCGGAGAATTCGATTTTCAAATTTGTGAAGGAAGCATAGATTACAAAGCATGAGGCTCTTGCCTCGAACCTAACTTTTGGGATCGCCGTCTTTTTGCTAGCCAGTGCCCTGCGAAAAACCCTACCTTACATAACTACAAGATCGAGGGTAAAACGGTGCTAAGGATGGTAAGCATCATCATTATGGCTTGCTCTATTTCAAAGTTTCGAAAAGCATTTCGGCTACTTAAAGGTTATGTTAGGGCGTACCAGTTATTTGTTTAAGCGGCATAATGATCACAACGTAGAAAATAGGGAAATCACCTAGATTGTCGAAGAGCTTTGATAACTACAAAAGAAAGCCAAAACACAACAAGGGAGACCCTAATGTTAAAGTTCGATTGCTACAAGGAAGCAAAATCACAAAGGAAGAGAGGCAAGAAGCTCACCATGCTGAAAAGGCGAGATGAAGGGCCCTTCTTCATTGGCGAGCTAAAATTGAGATGGCCAAGGCTGCTCCAAAGTGTCATTCACAGAAACAATTGGGTATTTAGACATGATAGAAGTTTTAGGCTGGTCACTATAAGGAGATAGTAACTGTTCCATGTAGAATTGACCTTACATGAAAAGGCCTGGGCGAGCAAAGTTAGGGTAGCTAGGCTTACCAAAGGAATTACTTGTCTAAGCCTGCCAAAACATCGCTCTTCGAGCCAATCAGCCCTCGCGCGCCGCTAGGCCAATGATCACTCTGATCGATACAAATTGATGCAGTGTAAAAGCTTGCGATTTCTAGTTCTAGGAAATGCAATGAATTTGACATATTTCGCAGCGATGCATGAAAAGTTTATGAATTGGCATCCATATAATAGGTGTAGGATTCTTTTGATAAATTTTCCCTAACTCAGCAAATGCTTTATGGCTTCTGCAATTCAATCACCAGAACATTTCTAGAATTATTTCGTGTGTGAGGCTCTTCTTTCTTCAATTCCACATGCCGTTCTTAGCTTGGTTTGCATGTGAGAGGCGATGATGAAGTATCCCACGTTACTCTTCAATGACACTATGGGTTTTCATTGGGGTTTATATTCATATAATCTCTCTCCATATAAACACTTAAATTTTTGGGATAGACATTCTTAGATATACTGTTATTTAATCTAAAATGACAGTGTTCTTCATCCAATCATCTGTACGGCGTCAAGTACAAAATCAACAACGAAAAATATTCCTTGTTTCTTAGGTAACTCTTTGAAGATCTTAACCTTAATTTGATCCAAGAGTACCTCTAATTTCTCTTATAATTGCGTGACATTACATGCTCTAGATGTAACATCCCGAGCCTCACTGTGTAATATTGTCCACTTTGGGTCACCTGCCCTAGCGCGGACGAACCGCCATCCCAGCCATGGTTTTTTCCTTCACGGCTTTAAAACGCGTTATACAGATTAGAGAGACCCAAGCCTTATAAGCTAACCAAGACCTCCCTCTTTAGGCAATGTAGGACAAGAGAAGAGAGGGACCCATTCCTTGTGCACGTTCGAAGACCGTTGCTCGGGCCGTCACACTCTCCACCTCTTAACAGAAGAGCGTCCTCGCTGTGGCCCCACGGGCGTCAGAACAGCATTCTTGTTGTGGCCCCACACGCGGTCGGGAAGTGTGGGGTCGGGAGTCGACTCTGATACCACTTGTAACATCCCAAGTTCCACTGTATAATATTGTCTGTGGCCCCACGGGCGTCAGAACATCATTCTTGCTGTGGCCTCACACGCGGTCGGAAGTCGGCTCTAATATTACTTGTAACATCTCGGGCCCCACTGTATAATATTGTTTGTAGCCCGTCAGAACAGTATTCTTTGTTGTGGCCTCACACGTGGTCGAGAGTCGGCTCTGATACTACTTGTAACATCCCGGGCACATCCCGGCCCCCACTGTATAATATTGTCTGTAATCCCAGCCACGGTCTTTTCCCTCACGGCTTTAAAATGCGTTACACATATTAGAGGAACCCAAGCACGTCCAAGGACCTCCCTCCCTAGGTGATGTGGGACAAGAGAAGAGAGGGACCCCTTCCTTGTGCACGTCCAAGGACCGTCGCTCGGGCCGTCACACTAGATGGGCCTAACTTGGCTTGTCAAGCCTGCCCACTTAAAGGTATTATATATGGATATATTTTTATGACCCATTGGTTACAAGTTATAAACATCACTCGCATGCAAATTTAACTACAATTAAAAGTGCATTATATCAGCTATTGTAAGCCACTAATCATAGGCACGATTGAAGCTTGAAAATTTCCTATAATTGGGACAGAGGAAAACATAACCCATATGCATACAAATTCTCAAGCACAAGCCAACAGGATCATTGGCCCCATTTTCCCCTTATCGACCCAAGCCGGTCTCATGAGCTGCTCGAGCCATGATCACCTCTACTCGTAAGTACTTGATAGTTTGATTCTTTATTTTGGACTAAACTAACATCAATTGAATGTCATTGAAGAACGAAAATAGCACTTGAAAACTTTTCAAAACCCTAATATTGAGGTTCAACGCCCAAAAGTTGATTGAGCCATTTTACCTTCAAAATCTACTATTTTCGAAGTCCTTTACAACACTTTTGCAATTTTGACTATTAGCATCTTTGTTATTTTCGACCCGTTTGAAACTCCGGTTGCTTTTCTCCGACAGTTATTGGAGCTTTACCACAGCTTTCAGATTATCCTATTTTTATCCCATTAGTGCAAAGAGTCAAAGACCAACTCGAACCAAAAATAAAAAAAATAAAATTGAAAAAGGGATGAACCGAAACAAACGAAATTGGTCACTTGTGTAAATTGAGGTAGCTCGGGTAAATCAAATATTAGTTTATATAATTTTTTCAAGTTTATACATAAGTCTTTCATGAGAGAGTAACAAAATTATGTATATTTCACGTCCCATAATTCGCATGATAAGGAATTTATTTGATGAACTAATAATTTTTTTCCCTTGAAACATCGAGACATCATTTTCCTTACTTGTAAGCAGGCAAAGAGGACAACCGATGCTAGCTACCCTCTTTTGAAGTTGTCCTAAAAAATCAACTCTCATTATAGAATGTTGGAGTCTAGTGATAGCTACTCCTTATATTTGCGAAATGAAAGTCCAAGACTAACAACTTGTCATTGCAATCCTTTCAAGATGGAGCGGTCAAAAAGATGTTTCTATATACAAGCCATGTCGCGATAATATTGCAAAAGTCACTGAGAGATTCGTTTAGGACGAGAAATAAACTCGGCGACAAATAGGCGGACCTCCATGGTTATGCCAATCACGTCGGTGGTAGATTTAAACGCGGCCGCACTGTATAAACGTCCCGTCGTCAACGAGAAACGATTTGATTTTACAGGGACCTTACGAGCAAAAAGGAAAAGCTGCAGAAGAAAACAGAGAGAGAGAGAGGGAGCGAGAGACAGAGGGAGAGGGGCACGAACATCCATGGTCTGACAATAGCATGAAAGAAATGGAAGTCAGTAAGAAAGACGAAACTGATGTTGGCTTGGAAGTTTGAGCCGTTGTTTCCGAGTGTTGCCGTTCGTACCATCTTCTTTTTATTTCTTTATTATTGTCGTTCCTAATGTTTTGTGGAATGCACCCAAATATGTAAGTCGAGGATTTCGGGATCACATAAGCAGAATTCGAGCGAGCAAGAGAGAGAGAGAGAGAGAAGAGAGCTTTTACACATGGCGGTTTTGAATGCTTTAGATGATTCGTTCAGGGGTAAGCAAGGCAGGTCGCCTCGGTTCTTGCAAAAGGTAAAATCCAGACACAAAGATTCCTTCCCTTTCATGATGACGAATCCCCTTCTTTGAATCATGGCGTTATCATAATCCTCTTGCCGATGGCTATGGCATGACCATTTCTAGGGTTAAAGGTCCTCGGTCTTTCATGGTGTGGTGCCACCTCCACATGTCTTCACCGTTCAATCCAAAAGTAAAAGATCACAACCGTTTAGGCTAAGATCTGCTGCATTTCAATTATAAGACAAAAAGAGCATAATGGCACCGTGCCCACAAGGAATTGTAGACTCAGGCCGTGGATTTTTATCGGCTTTGCTGTCGGTGTTAACATGAACGTAATTTATAAGTGCCATATGTGAGGATCTCGATTGAGGAATTACCTTTAAGCTCACACATCACACATAGTTCAATGGTTGTGTGTGTTTTGTTTATGTCTTCAGTGAACCTAATAATTTTTTGTTTTTTGTTTTATTGATTTAGAAATGTAGCAAGTGAAAATTTTCTTTTGTCGTGAGTTGTTTCAAATAACTCTTAGATTGCCATGATATGTGCAAATGTTTCGTCTCGATAGCATTGCTTACTAGATTGATTATGGACAAATAAATGTAGTATTTACAGCTAATCGATCTTATTGATATTCATATCTACGAAATCTGCTTTTAAGCTTTGGTCATTTGTTGCTATAATGATGACAAGGGTGGAAGGTACAATCGGCACATACCGTCCTCTGTTGAATGTTTAGTTTGAACCATAACTACTTTAGTCCATTAGTAGTTATACAAGCTTATCACTACAACATACTGGTGTATCGAAAGTGAAGCAATCTCTCCACATAAAGCGACAAATGTCCGAATCATAAACTTTGACCATCTTATCAATTCAAGCGTGTGAAGTGTCAGGACAAGAATACAAATTGCACCTTACAATCAATAGCAAAAAGTACGAAAGTCCGACAATAATAATTTCAAGACAAATTCTCGATAGTGAAATGCACCTAACAATGGATAAGTATGAGATTATTGGGGTTTTGCAAGCGACGTTTTTTGTCAAGTATTACCATAACTCCATGCATGGTCTAGTTTAGATGAAAAGTTCCAAACTAAGTTCACTTCTTTCGCTCGATTAAAAAGGGCGGTCTAGGGTCGAATTATAAAATCTATAATGAGTCATTTCATCATAAAATGATATAAAGTGATTATGTCACTTGAGAGAATTTGACTCAATGCCTCACGCTTTTTGAAGATTGATATGGCGTTGAAGACATTTGAACATTAAACGCGCATCTAGAGATGTTCCCACCAAATCAGAACTTGCACTACACGTACAAATCGCTGATTTCACGTTAATGATGAAGTTAAGTTGGGGGGGAAATTTTGCTTTCGGGAGGTAGGGTCGTTCCAACAAGAGTCCAAAGCGATGATTTGGTCCAAAAACTGACAAAAGAGAGGGGCTTGTTTCCTTGTGAGTCGTGAAGGGCACGCGGATTCACGCGCGTCAAAGTTGCCGAAAGTGGCGGGGCGGGGCGGGGGTTCCAGACATCCCACCTGCGACGCCATCTCTCTCTTTGACTCTCGTCTCTCGGGTCCGCCTCCGACCGTGTTGGAGATTAATTGATGGTGACGATCTAAACTTTGAATATTTGATACGTATTTGGTTAATTCAGATCCACATAAGCATCTCCTGTCATGCTAAGTTTGGTGCCTATATGTAATTCATGTGTCGCAATCCAAATTGCTTGTGTTTAATTAGAGACGTGAGCTCGAATTACGATATACATACTTTAGATAGATTTTTATTTAGTAAGATTTACGCATCTTTTTTATATGAATTACATCCAATCATTCCTCACAGAATCTTGCATAGTCTCAGAGCGGGAGGTCCACACTTTCAAGATCCTTTCGGTTCTCGTGTTGAAATGTTTATATATTAAATCACGTATTTATCGAAATAGCAGTACAAAGATTCTAAGATAGTCGGCAATGGACCCCGCAAAATCTTTCATCTTTAACCAAAATAAGTGTGGAAACAACGCTCTCTTTTTTGTATTTTTCTATTGGAAGTCAGTGAAAGAGTTTGGGGAAGTTTTTGTGAGTAGTAGGGCTTTGAGTGGTACAAAATCTTTTAGCGTCTTTTGAGGCTCTTGTCCCACCAAACCCGAAATCACGTAATTTACGCTTCATCTCTCTCTCTCTCTCTCTCTCTCTCTCTCTCTCTCTAAGGTTTAGTCACACTCTCGTCTGACCGACCACCCAAGAACAGTCAGTAAAGCCTCACATCTTCTTTGTTTATTGCTTAAGTACCTTCTTTACATGATTCCAAAATCATTCCTCTGTGTATGCGACCGAAAACCCTCCTCTTCCCCTCGAAAACCCCCAAAGATTTCCATGACAGTGTCGGGACATCCTAGAGAAGATCTCCTCCGAATTTCTAGAAACAAATAGGATAGCCATGTTGTGTTATATTGAAAGGGGAAACGGGAAAGGGGAAAGGGGAAAAGGGTCGTTGGTGGTGTTAGATAATTCATTTTCAATAAGAGCTTACCGAGAGAAAACGAGGCAAATTAGGTGGCATCGACCTACGATATACATATTTTAATATTTCTTGTGTGTAAGTTGCAGCTTACATATCAGACACATTGTAGATGTGCCGTAACCATAGTGATAACTTTCAGATAGGAAAACAAGCAGAATAATAGGAATTATAGATGGAATATCTATGAATATAAGTTGTGTAGGGCAATCAAATTCATGTTTGTGTGATGATATTATGTTGCACAAATCATATTCTAAAAAGTTCGAGAGAAATGTTTGGGCACGGTGATGTGTTTGAAATGGTGATGAGGTTATGATGCAAATCGCTCGAGATTCATTCAAACTAAATGAAAAAGGTTTAAAATGCATTTATTAATTGAATGACATTTATTGAGCATTATTAATTATACAACATGCAAATTGATATAAACTAATTTTAAAAAAAATTCATTACGCCCATTTAATATATGAAAAAGTTCTAAGTGACAGCACATGAAGGGTGACACATATGTACACATGAAACTACTTCCAAAACTGAAATCTTCTATGTCGATAATCAAACGATGGCAATTTAAATTGTTTTCACACTGTTATCGGATAGCAAGAAAATTTTCTAGTGTAACTAGGGCTACGTTAACTAAAATGGCATCGGATCATCGATCGCTTGATTTTGTTCGATGGTGAATGAGCCATTACATACAAAAATTTAGCATAGAAGTAATATATCTAGGGGCTTGCCATATATCATTCCCCAAGAGATTGTATTGTATGGGAATTGAACCTGAGACTTTACAGTTATTGTCTTTGGCCTTTGTATCAAAAGCGCACTTCCTAAAATAATTTCACGAATCTCATTATCGTCACTATTTAGAAATCAATCTTTCTTCTGATGGCGTAGGCACGGCGTATTTTAATCTTTTAAACAAGTGTCTTTGTCCAAGCCTCATTCGTTGTTTAAAATGGTGTTCAAGTTCGTCACGAAGAACATCATCTGAGCTTATCGATGCAAGGATAATTGCAATTCTATCGAGTTCCTCAGCGCAATCTACTCTCCAAAGTATGTTACAGACTTATCAACAGAACGCATATATTCCATATCAAAACGTGTCATAATCTGAGTAGAGTAAACCGATGCAATTTCGTATTCTAGATTAGCAAGAACTCGTGCTTTCTTCATTGGCATGATCAAATGGATAAGAAGTGTTCTTTCTTCCCTTTTTTGTGGCCACAAGGTAGAAGGGATTAAACTACATCAACTAGCACGCCTTCAAGTTGAATAAAATACGTCATTGATAAGCTTCCGTACCGGCGGAATTGTTATTACACAAGAGAGACCTTCTGAGCATAATCGCATTCCGCCCCCAGATATTCAGTAATATAATAAGCGAACGTAGATGACCTACGTGATGGGATTGATAAGCTGAGACTGAAAATATCCACATAAAGCAGTGAAGAAAACTTGTATTACATTACTTTTCTGCTCCCAATACCTCGTCTTGTACATCACCTTAAGCATAAGAACACTAACAAGACATGGATATAGTCGCAGCTTGCTGGTTCGTCTCTTTCGCATGTCATACATGTCATACAGAGCGACGATCTAAATGCAAGCAAAGAAAAAACCACAGGAATAGAGAAAAAAAGAAAACAGATACAATTCTAGGGTTTTCTTCAGAGAGGAACATGACGCTCACCCTTGAAAATCTCAGTAACTCCTGAACTAGTAGGCCGATTATGGGCAACTTATAGCTGCGAACAAGATGAGTATTGGAGCATCGCTGGTGAAGTTGAAGCTACACTAACAAAAAGAACTGAAGCTTCAAAGCAAGGAAGGTTTTCTGGACAAAGCTAAGGCTTCGAAGGCATGATCTCTATAAAGCACTGCTTGTGGAAGAAGAGCTAAAACCCGAAAGATCGGTCCATGCGCTACCACCACCACCACCACCACCACCGCCACTACCACCACCAACACTCCAGAACTGGTCATTAGCCCCTGAATTCCCCATCAACTGCCTTGACAAGTTCAACTGATCTTGGTTGATATTTTCCACCTTCACTGAGCTCGTGTGAGAAGCCCCAGAGTTCATGAACAGATTTGGCCTGACCTGATGATGACCCGCGAGACCTGACGGCTCAACGCCACTCGTGGAAGCATCCATTGAGTACAGATTGGCGTGCTTGTCCAAGCTACTCATGAAGGGGAACTGCTGTGTGACCTGATGCAGACGCCACTGGTGCTCGAGGCTTCCCATCGATAAGAGCGAGCTGTTACCACCCAATTGGAAGCTCAAATTCCCAGCGTCCCCAACCATAGAACCGGGAATCCCACTATAGTTCAACCCCATCTCTCCCGAATTACCCAGTTCACCTAGGCTGTTCAAGCTGCTTGGAGACATGTAGCGGAGGCCGGGTATTTGCGCTGTTGCCCGGTTCAGTATGTCGCCGGCGAGACCGCCGCTGCCTCTTGAGGTGATGCTGCTCACGGAGCCGCCGCTGGCTTGTTGGTCGCTGCTGCCACTTGTGATGGGAGATTTGGAGCTGCTTCCTTTGCTCCTCTTGTTCCGCCTGCAGCCTCCTCCAACGGGAACGTTCCTTAACGCTCCCCCTCGAGTCCAGTACCTTCTGCAGGTCTTGCAGAAGTGCCTTGGTTGAGAGAGGCTGTAGTTGTTGAAGTAGCAAAACTTCGTGTTGCTGGAATCGCATCGCGGGCACTTGAGCGCTGCCTCTGGCATGGGTATGTTGGCTAGCCGGGCCCGCTCAACCATCGAGCCCGGGCGGATCGAGCTGCCAGGGTTGCCTCCAGCTCCTCCATGAGGTTGTGGAGGAGGAGGCGGTGGCGGCGGAGGAGCATGTGGGAGCTGATTGTTGAGACCACTATTTCCAGCTTGATGATGGTGATGATTTTGTTGCTGTGAAAAGTGTGGAATAAAAGCAAGAAATCAAATATCTGTGGTATATTCAAACAAGGCATTAACAAAAGTAACACATGAGAATATTTATCTTTTGAAAAAATTTAGCTTTTTCTTGCAAAGCAAATACACCATGTTTGAAGAAAACCCTCACCTGTTGCCAGTTGGATGGATCAAGATAAGCTGGAAGGGATGAGAAAACCATGGTTGCTTTGTTGTTCTTTGATCCCTCTTTTGTAAAGCTTGATGGATTGGCTTTGAGGAAATATGTAGTGGAGAATCACATCAACACAGCAGAGAGAGAAAGCGAGAGAGGAAGGGGAAGAGAAAGAGAGAGAGAGAGAGTTGCAGAGAGATGTGGAGAGAAAAGGAAAGAGGAAGTGGAATGAAGGAGCAAAAATAAAGGAGGGTCCTTTTAGTTATTTATATATTAACTTCTTGTTGTTCCATATTGCTCTGCTCCTTTTTGTTCTTTGCTTTTTTATGGTTTTGTTTTTGAAAAGAAAGATAGAGAGAGAGAGAGAGAGAGAGAGAGAGAGAGAGAGAGAGGTGATATGTATTCCTTAACCTATAAGAATTCTGTGGTGTTAAGCATTGTAGTGAGAGAGAAAGAGGAGGGAGAGGGAGAGATTAGTGGCTCTCATCATGCATGGACAAAAGATGTGTGTTTATGCTCTGAAATGGAGAGAGTGCAGCTCAGCCTTCATTTATTTATTTGAGCAGACAGGTCGAGTGATAATAATAGTCAAATCTCCACACACAGGAGCCGCGTTTTCGAATAACTAATTCAATTTATGCTCGAGAACTTCCTCCAACCTTAATGCATGAAATTCAAGGGGGGAAAATCCGAAGATTTTTTATACTTCGTGCCCAACTGAAATCATATGGGAAAAACACAAAAAGCATATATCTGAGTTTTCCCTCCGATAACAAAAATATTAAGGTCGCTACCTCATCCGCAACCCCACTCAAATGACTCAAATATGATCCCTTGTTTTAAAGGTTCTAAAAACCCCAGCCTTAGGGCACCCAAAAGAGTCAAAGACTGCCTGCTCCGTCTTGAACCCTAGCCCTCCGCTGGCGGTGCACCTCCTTTGCGCGAGAGAATTTGAGGGAACTAGGGAATATGACGGGCAAAGGAACAACTATTGGGTGGGGCGGCTTCGCCGTGATGTCAAAGGATGCTAGGCAACTAGCCAGAGACCGCGGCGGCGGCGGTCAGGTTGTAGTTAAGGTTCAGACGTGGGTGATGCTTGAGTTAGGGCAGTGTCATTTATGGCAAAAACAAATTGTAAAGGGTGCGATTTCGTCGAGATAAAGTCGAAAACTCGTACTTTTAAAAGTAGAAATAGGTTTTCGACATAGAAGGGGAGATTCGCGTATGTCTTTGATATTTTCCAATCATTATTTCTATATAATTTTGTGCAATCAAAACATCTCTATACATGAAGGTTTTACTTAGAATGGAAATAGATATTTGTCTTACTCATGACCCTCGGTGCTAAGAAAAGATCTTGCCTGCGATGTCTTGTTAGCATACCTGTCTCCAATTTTTTTTTCTTCTACCTACCAAAAAAGAAGTATCAACTTCTCTTCTTTTAATGCTTTCGATATGATTAAGAGTTCTCGGCCCTACAAAATACTTCCAAGAAGGTTCTGAAAAATTCCCTTGTGGCCGTACTTTTTTGAAATATGATGGCGGATGAAAACATTGAGAATTGAGAAAAAAGGGAGATTGCTCAAAGTGCAGTGTGACGATTAAATTGGGGGGGGGGGGGGGAGTTTAAATGCAATTATGGGGTCTACTTAGAAGCACAAATTATAAATAGTCAAATGAGGACTTTTGACCCCCGGGGGACCACCCCTAAAGAACGGACGCATAACTTTGAGGACCGAGACACTAGCGAGGGACGCGCAGTAACGATGCAACTTTAGCTGCATCGCAAAAATTGAAGGACGCAAAATTGAAAAAAGTGTTATGGTTCCATCACGTGATTGCTTTATGTTCTTTGAAGAGCATGTAAGCTTTTATGATGAAAGTTATGGTTTTTATTCCCGGCTATACGAACAACTTGCTATACGGCTTGGTAGTACGCTCGTCGGATGAACAATTTTGCGACGGACATGGATACACCTGATGATCCGATCGTTTACCCTCATAATACGTGACAGCTTGTCTTTGGTCAGTGTCCTTCTTACCCACAATGCCTTGCTTTTCGTTAATTTTGCTTCATTCAAGTGTCATCGTATAAAGTAATGGTAATGTCACAGCAGTTCCAATTATTTTATTCTTCCAAAAGCTCTAGATCCATTTCGATCCGAAATCCTTGGATCATATCGATGTAAGTATCGATTTCCGAAGACAGATATAAGAGGCTCTAAGTCGGTACACTTACTGAGATTTTTGTTTGTTTGTTTGCTTGTCTGTTTTCTTCTCCTTATTTCACTTATTCGCCAAAAAGCAAGAGTGATATATTAAAATGACTTGCGTTTATTTCGAGTTCACTTCATCTCTCGGTCGCTCTTTATTTACCAAATTAATTGAGCTACTGATATATTAAACTGAGAAGAGAATGTGTTGGGTCGATTTTCTTCCTCCTCCATTAATTACCTTCACTGTAATTATGGAAGGCTACTGCTCAGACAATTACTGTCCGAGAATTAACTAAGTCTGGATATACGTTGCATTATATATGTTTTAGCCATCTCAAATTTGGAATTACATTCTTTCTTCTTCTTCCTTTTTTTTTTTTTTTTTTGGGATAAATGCAATGAAATATACGGACATATTATTTCACCGAGGACACAACCTACGATGACAATGAGTAGAAGTTTGTATGGCCATGCTTAAATGGAAAGGAGGGCGTGTGCCGTATAGAGTGGCCGAAGGGAAACTTCCGACGACTGCTATACGGCCTCTGAGCTAACGATTCATCTTGGTGTACTGAACATAAGAACATCATCGTTTATCTAGTCCTCGCGAATCTCCCTGGCCACGAATTATGGTCACTAGGATTCGTTTCACACGCAGATACCATTTGTCTCGTGCGTTTATCTGCCTGCACTATCTTTAAAGGCTTCAAAGGGCTCGAACTGAGGGCGAAACAGTTGTTCTCCACCCGCTACCGGCACGACGGTCTGTATTGGCTCGTTCTCTGCAACTTCCATTTGTGTGATTGATCATTAGGTTCGACAGAATACTCAAAATCAAGAGCGATGCATTGAATGTGGACTTGAATCCCGTCCCCTGATAAATTGTTTACATTTTTGGATTGTATCTTCGTCTCTGATACTAGGTTTGACAATTCTCCACTAGGGTAAATGTTGCTATCGACCCTAGAGACTACCAACTAGCTTGCTGGCTTCGGCGGGGTTCTACTTCTCTTCTTGTTCGTAATGAAATATAGTCGGTATCGGGCTCAGCCAGTCCGGGGCCGATCACTGCATTGGGCGGGCCTAGAATTCGTCTCGTGCTGGGCCAGGCAAACGATTCTCCTCGTGCCGTCAAAGCGGGGCGAATGGTTCATGGCAAAGACCAAATACGTTGGCTATACAATGGGGCAGTGTGAACTGCTTGCCTACTTTGAAGTGGAAATTGAGTCGTTAAATCCACGCGTGCGATCGTTGACCATCGAATCGGGGAAGCGAAATTGGTTGAGGCTCCCATCTAGATCTAAATCTAAAGTCGAGGGAAAAAAACAACTCGTAAAGACTTAGTTAGCTCTATATTTCAAAGAATTCGCCAGTCTTTCAAACACAATAGACCGAACCGATCATGACATAGTATTCCATGTGGGAGCCTGAATTTACCGTAGTAATGTATGAACGGTTTAATTAGTTTAGATTGAGGTCGGTAATTTTTTATATTTATTTGCCATCCTATTGACCAAATCGATGTCTCAATTTGAACATTTACGTAATTACCATTTTTTGATCCGACGTAGTTCAATTGAATACACTTCGTTACTTACTGACCAAAAAAAAAAATATACACTTCGTTACTTCAGTGAACTGCAAATACAATTCTGTTTCGTGTTACCAATGATCTCAATCTTCATGTGCAGCCACCATTTTCTTCCATATCTCACCTACCGACGAGCTAACTTTTGTCTTTCAAATCCCTCTCATTCAAAAAACTTGGAGCTAAACCTCGTTGTTACTACCCCGGGCCGGATCCAAATCCCCGGAAACCTCCTCTCTGTGTTGCTCCGTCGCCGGAACGCCGCCGAATTCCGCCATGGCGAACGCGACATCCGCCGGAGGACCTGCCTTGGCTCGGCACAGCGGGCAATTGGCATGCGAGTAGAGCCACGCGTCGACGCAAGCCGCGTGGAAGTAGTGCATGCACTCGGGCAGCACCCGAACCGACACCCCGTCGTCGAACTCGGAAAGGCACACGGCGCACGTGTCTCCCTCTCCCGAGTCCTCCTTGTCGTCACGGATCATGGCCAGGTCCAGCTCCACCAGGGCGAGGCCCGGCCCAGCCCGTCTTGGCCTCCGAGCCCGATTGTCACTCTCTTGATCATGCTCGTCGGAGTTGCTACTGAGCTGAGCCTGATGGGGTGCTGCGTTGCGGTTGGGGAGGCCGACGACGATGCAGTGGTAGGTCGCAACCACGATGGCTCCGACCATGATCCCAAGGAGGCCGATGATCAGCGGATCGATCTCAAAACTCCGGCTGTGGTGGCGAAGCTCTCCGTCCATGGCAGAAATCCGAATCGTGTGTATAATGTGTTCTGGGAGCAGAGAGAATTCACTTGCTAGAGATCAAAAGGAGGTTCGTAATATATTTAATCGAATCAATATAGGTTTCTATAAAAGGGTACTAAGCGTTCCAAGACAAAGGAAAGTTCTTCCAACGTCATCGATTTTTCGGTGATTTTGCTAAACGTGCACGAAACGTTTGGGCATTGTGGGAAAACGACCCGTTCGTTTTTTTCCCGCAGGAAGGATTCTGTCATTGACATGTGGACATATGTGCTAAGATTGATTTTAAAGAGTTACGTCGGCGATATGAAATGATACAATTTTGTTGTCTGTTTCCGTTATCTATCGCAATTCTATCGCATCATTTTATGGGTCAATTTTAAAAATACTTAACCTTGGTTGCGTCATTTTAGAAATTAATTTTTTAGTTCTTTGGTATTTCTGATTACAGGAATATCTATTAACAATCGGAATTCCGAGGTAGAGACACGATAGTCTTCTTTAGTGCTTCTCAAGGTTTGTGAATGGACAAATGAAATGACCATGTGCAACTCTATTAGTGTTAATAAGTGTGCGTTTGGTATTTACGTTTAAAAATTGTTTATGGGAACAGAAATAGAAAAAAATATTTATGCTTCAAGAAACAATTTTTGAACAAAAAACGCGTTTGGTAAATCTTTCCGAAAAATATAAAAAGAATAGAAACATGTTTGGTAAATTTGTATAATTTTTTTTATTTCTTTTAAATTTTTTTATTTTATTTTTTCTATTTTCTTTCTTATTTATTTTTCTTTTTTTCTTTTTCCTTTTTTCTTTTTTCTTCTTTTGGCCGGTTGCCAGCCTCGGCCATGGCCGGCAACCGGCCGACGAGGGCTGGTGGCCTCGCCCAGCCACGGTGAGGCTCAGCCTCGCCGGATCTAGGCGAGATTGAGCTCACCCAGCCCGACGCGAGGTCGGCCTCGCCTTGGCCGGGCGAGCTCGACGCGAGGTCGGCCTCGCCTAGCGGCCAGCGAGGCTCGGCCTCATCAGGGGCCGGTGACGCTCCGGCGACCGACCAAAGAAAAAAGAAAGAAAAAAGAAGAAGAAAAAAGAGAGAAGAAAATGGAAGAGAGAGAACAAATGTTCTTAAAATGTGTTCCAGAAAAAAGAAACAAATTTTTTTTTTGTTTCTTGTTTCTATTTCAGATATGTTTCTGGGAACAAAAAAATAATTTTGGAATAAAAACGCAAACAAACGCGTTTCTATTCCTTTTTTGTTCCCAAGAACAAAAAAACAAAAAAAAATTGTTAAAAAATAGAAAAAAGAAATCAAAACAAACAGACCCTAAATTGCTAATCGATGATTTGGAATGCTTTAGATTACTCTAACCTAAATGTGGGTTTTCCTCCATGATCTTCTCATTGAGAAAAATGAAATCCCCATATCTCAGTGACGTTTAGTTGCATACATTATGGTCACCGTTGTCTCCTACTATCAAATTTGAGGATTTCGATTTGTCTAACGTTTGGACCAATTCTTACCTTTTAATTGTTGGCTTTTTTACGCCAAATATTGGCGGACTTTTAGTTAATGTGGACTATTTGAAACCTTTAATATATATATATATATATATATATATATATATATATATATCTCTCTCGATATGTACAAAAGCATATACATATGTTCTTATGATTAACATATTAACTTCATGGGTCCTTATTATAAAGTGTCAGTCCCATATGCCTCACACCCCCAAGTTAAATCGGTATATATCTCTTCCCTAGAACTAGGGAATACCAATGATAGTCACATCAAAGAGAAGTTGAACGTTAGCAACTTCTTAGGTCAAGTCATCCTCACATAGATTCTCCATGGAGGGTTGTTGAATATGTAAAAAGAAAAAAAAACACATTTATTCTTTAAATAATTTAAAACAAAAGAACCAACATTATCACCAATATTGACATGGTAAAAAATTAATATAAAAAATAATTAAATGAAATTTAAAACTAAATTTATTTAAAAAATTTAAAAATAAATTTATTTAAAAAATAATAATTAAAAAAAAAAAAAAAAAAGAGGGAGGCGACTAAGGTCTAAGTCCTCGCCGCTGCCGCCTTCTCGCCGACGTTGAGAAGGGCCAGCGACGGAGGGGGGAGGGTCGACCGAGGTCGCCGGGCCTTGGCTAGGGGTTGGCGACCCTGACTGACTGACGGCAAGGCCCCGCGAGCTCTCTCCTTGATCTGGGGCAAGGGTCAGCAGCCCTGACCCAGCTGACCCTCCCCCCTTTGTCGTCAACACTTCTCGGCGGCGGCGGTGGCGAGGAGGCAGCGACGATGAGGGCTCAGCCCTTAGCCACCTCCCTTTTTTAAATTTTTTTTTAAATATTTGTATCTTTATTTTAAATGTTTTAAATAAATTTAGGTTTAAATTAAATTTAATTATTTTTATATTATTTTTCTACCACGTGAGTACCAAAACGACATTTTTACATTATCTAGCCACGTCAGTGTGCAAAACAACGCCATTTTGCACTTACTTCACCGGAAATTACGCACATTAGCATTTTGGTTAAATTTTGGCCGGATTGAAACTTAAATAATCAATTTTGTTCCAATTTTGGCACTTAAGTGTCACTTTTGTAACTCTTGGCACTTAAGTGTCCATTTCGCCAACTTTTGGCAGTTGAAGCAATCTTTTACAGTTTTCAAGATATCCTATCTTTCCCAATGAATGACTTTTCCACTAGCATTTTTCTTATACCAAAAGGATGATATTCTTTTTTCAGTAGCTGTGCAAATTGATATAGGGATTTTAAAAATAGACATGACAAATTGTGATCATGCTTAGACCATTGTTTTAATTAAGATTTATTTGTTTGCCTTTGACATTAGCTTCTCTTTCCACCATTTTAGTTTCCCGTCAATCTTTGCAAGAACCAGGAAAACATTTGCTTCTTATTTGTCCCTAGTTTGAAGGTACGCCCAGATACTAACCTGTTTTCTCAATGGCTGGCACTTTTAATGCGGCTGCTAAATTCTGTTTTAACCCTTGAGGGATGTTTTTCTCGAAGAAAATTTCCGACTTGTTAAAGTTGATGGATTGTCCCAACGCAAAGTAATACTAATGTAAGATATTTGCTAAGTTATAAGCCTTGATAATTGTACTATCCATGAAAAAAATAGCATCATCTGCGAATAGGAGATATGATGGTATAGGGCAATATGGATTCAATTAGATGCCTTTATACTTCCATTTGTTATAGCTTTCAATATCAAGGAGGATAGGAAATTACTCATAAAAATAAAGAGATGGGGGATAGTGGGTCCCATTGCCTAATCTCTCTTGTTGGTCTAAAATAATCACAAAACTCCCCATTTACTCTAACACTAAATGATACCAAGGAGATGCATTGTTTAACCAACTAAACTCATTTCTCACAAAAGCTTATTTTCAACATTCAATCACATAGGAAATCCTATTTCATCCTATCATAACTTTTTTCATATGAAGTTTGAGGACCGCCTAACATTTTCGCTTTCATTTTGTCACTCTAGGCTGATGTAGAACTTTCTGAACAATGAAAATATTATCTTATATTTGTTGACCCCAAAATAGGCACTTTGCTCTTGACATATAATTTCTAGGAGCTAGGGTTTTAGTTTATTGGCCATAACTTTTGCAATGATTTTATAATTAAAATTACACAAGCTAATATGCCTATACTGAGTAATACTTTTTGGATTAGAAATTTTAGGGATGAGAGTGATATGAGTTTTATTAATTTCATGATCAAAGATACCTTGGCTAAGAAGTTATCTGTTGTTTTGAATATCCTCATGAATTTCCAACCAATTGCTTTGATAGAATAATCCATTAAGTCCGTTCAGTCCCAGTAACTTTGTTGCACCCATTTAAAAAGCCATTAGTTTCACTTCTTCCCTTTTAACATGCCCAACTAAAGCCTCATTCATTGCATTTGCGATTACTCGTGAACATTGGTCTAAAACATGCTAATATTCTCTACTCCCCATCGTAGTATATTGAGCCTAGTAGAAATTTGTGATATGCTACTTAAGGATCGAAGGGTTTCTACTCCAATTATGATCATAAATTTGTAGCATAGAGATTTTGTTACGTTGTCTTCTTTGTATTGTGGTTGTATGAAAGTATTTCTTACTTTGGTCCCCCCATTTTATCCAATTAATCCTAGATTTGGTGGCCCAGTACATTACTTCTTGTCTCCATAGGCCTTCAATTTACTTAACAATTTGGTGACATTCCTTCTGATTTGGAGTCCCCTTTGCCTTATTTGTCAACTCTTCCCTCAAGAGATTAAATTTGACCTTATAGGTTTGTGAATTTTTTTCTACTCCACCTCATTAGTTCATCAACTACCTTTTTGGTTTTGCTAACAATATCTAATAGGTTACCTTTCTCAACCCTCCAAGCTCTTTGAACTACTTCTTTGCACTCTAAATCCTATGTTTAGAAAGCTTTAAATTTGAAAATCTTCTTCTTCTTTTTCACCCCAACTGAATCTGAAGTTAGAAAAGTTGAACTATGATAAGATCTAATTGCAGGTACTGCTTAAGCCTCTACATCTAGGAATAAGACTCTTCAATCTAGATTACAAAGAGCCCTATGAAGTCTCTTTTTAACAAGCTATGCACCTTCTCGATTGTTAGTCTATGTATAGGCACATCCCTTGCTCTCTATATCCATCAATGAGCATGAGTTCACAAATTTCCATAACACTACCATACTATACCAATTTGCTTCATGTTTTCTGATATATAGCCATAAGAGACTATTTAAGACATGAATAAAACACAAGGTTTGCCATAACTTTAACCTCTCTTGATAATTAGTAGTTGTGTGAAGAAATGATATCTTCATAATGACTCCACTATTAAGGTCCTTACATATAACATCAATGAGCTCTTTAGTACTAAATTCTATATCCACCTAAACCCCCTCATCTCACGTAAGTATAAATCCACCCCCAATTCAATCAGCTTAATTATGACTACATCTTTAAATTAAGATGTTTTTTTACTCAATCAACAATAGTTTATTTTTTCTTGGTTTTCATAAGAAAGACCAAGTTGGGTCTTTCTCAAGCTAGTTAGGCTCGAAGATGCTAGACTATCAAGGGAGTGCACAATCCTTAACAATTCCAATTCAACAACTTCATATAGACCCTAGTGACTTATTAGGGTTAGCCACCAAAACCCATTCATTGACCCATTTCCTCACTTGGAATGGGGTGTCCAATAGATTATCCTCATTTAGCAAGTTCCCTAATAGTCCTCGCTTAAAACGTTTCTGTTTGTTAGTAATCAATATTTTATGTCCCATCTTTTTCTTTTTTTTTTGGTCCCTGCACATGTATAGCATTCTATTGAAGAAAGAGATAGTAATTGAGTTTGTTGTACTCTTTTTTCGTTGTGTAGGGTCACATATTCCGACATTTTTTCATCATGCATTATCTCATTTGTTGCTGAGTTATAAGTAACCAGAGTCCTATTTAGCTTTGTTTGATCCTTTTGCAGATTCATATCTTCAAAAGGAGTTGGTGTTTCTAGTACGACTTCCTTTTCCTCAAGGTTTAGATCTATTTTCCCAAAAAACGTCTTCCAATATGGACTATAATATTTCACTTCAACCTTTAGCCATGAAACATATCTACCGGGTTTGTCCTGAGCTAATCCTGTCTCTTCATGAGGGAATTTTAGGCAAAAGTTGGCATAATGTCTAATACAACCACATGAATAATAAAAATGAGGCAACCTCTCATACTTGAAATCAATCCATCATTTTCTACCTCACAACTCAATTGTAGTTATTATCTTTGGGGGGCATTTCAAGTTCATTCGAACTTTAACTTTACCAATTTTATGCGAGCTATTTTTTCTTGCTTTAACTCTGACCTCCTCTACTTTGCCCAGCTTTGAGACTATATTTCGCACATCATTTTCCATAACCCAAGCTCGAGGAAGACTTGGAATATGCACCCAAAAAGCATATTTTCAAACTCATAATAATATTCGGGGACATTAGGATCTCCTTCCTATTGTACAAGGAGATTGCTGGCAAAAGACCAATGATCAATTTCTAGCACTTGATTCTTCTCAACCGAGTTAAATATAAAGAGAAAATAGCCAGGTTAGTAATCTCGCATTCCACTTATTCTAACTTCCATGTTGTGACATACTGAATTTTTCAACCCTATAAGTATAAACAAACCATTGTGGGCTTAGACTGTGAAAACAGGCCAAATGATGAGCCTAATGGGTCGTAAGGAAAGCACGAGCTTAAGAAGTTAACGGGCCATGTTAAGATAACAAACATGAGCCTGATAGGCCAAAAGATGAGCTATGGATTTAGGCCTAGCCTGGGACGGGTCAAGAATTAGGTTCATTAAAGATATAAATTAAGCCTAATAGGCAGTGAAATGAGCTTAGTGAGCCAAAGATGTGTATTTAGGCGCAAGAACTTTAACTTTTTGATTAAGATTATAGATTAGTTGTGTACGAGATTTAATCAAGATCCCATTAAAATTATAAGTGACTATAACTTTATAAACGAACACAAACTATCACGCCCTGACTCTCTCCGAACGCGCAACACCCCTTGTCTCTCTTAGGTCATTTGATTGCGATGTCTCAAGAATCGCCGTCGACCCATTCACATTATCGATTATATACGCAAGCGGAAGTATAAACAAATCATCCAACCAACAAAAAATGAATTTTTTAAACCACAATCATATATATACATATGCATCATGAAGTCATCACATCATACAAACCATATACACATAGCTTGAACACACAAGCCCAAGCATAACTCGCTCCATCACGTCATATCAGCGTAAAAGCGCGGCCACGACCTTCTCCAAAAAAGTTTTCGGGATAGACCTAGTACCTCTGGTACTGCAAGGGTAGCTCTAAAAAGTAATACTAACTCTACTACCAGCTAATTCGCTAAGGGCTCCATGATCCAAGACTCCGGTTCAACGATCATATTGAGGTCAATCTCTGAATCGGATATAGCCCCATCGAGTACGTCCACATCCACAGCATCCTAATTAATACCCCATGATCCTTTTGCATCCATGAATGGGTCTGTGGACGTCGTCCCCAATCCAAAAATACCATCTCACAAAGCGGTGAGCCACCAAGTTAGGGAATCCCTCATCAATCCAAATAGTCATGACGGAACGCGTATAACATGCATCAATCCCCTCAATCGGATAATCAATCACTTCTTCACTATGCTCAACGAGAAGTCGAACTTGATCTAACAAAAAGGCTTAGACATTCTTAGGGCTTGTAAACATTTAACAAACAACAGTGAGATAAAATTTAAAGAGTAAACTTCTTAATCTTCACATAAAAAAGCCATTCACCTCGAACCCATCCTAAGTATGCAAGTTATTTATTGATGGCAGACCAATAACAAAGCTCTTGATTTGCCTTAATTAATGACATAAATAGTTATTTTAATCCCTCAAAGCCATCAATAAACACATTGACATTTCTTATAACAACTCGTATGTCGTATGAAGTAAAAATGAGAACGCGCAACATCTCAAAAGCATACACCAATGTCATGCAACAATCCAAACATATCCATATCTCAATCTCATGCACGTTTCACACATATATGCCCAGATTATTTCGATGGCTTAGGGCCATGGTCAACCCGAAGGTTGGCAATCTTTTGGCATAACAGGGCATCATCTTACCTCATCAAGCACGACAACATCCCATGTAAACGTATCAATACAGCATTTCACTAAGGAGTTTCGTTCTGAATCCATCCGCAAACGATATCTCATTGACTTAGAGACATCTAAACTTAATTGGGCATTGTCCCGCGTAAACGCATCAGGATGAATCCATCATCCTGTGTAAACACATCAAGGTATTTAGGTGACCACATAGAGTATATCATTACTCAAGCTCATTGTTGACGCCTAAATTCAATTGAACTAGTCATTCATATAAGCCCGTCATTGTTTTTAATGGCCATAATTGCATGCCAAGTTTGGAAAAGTTGGTCAAAGTTTGAAGCGACAAATCCTTATATTATGCAAGATTTTTTTTACCAAATAAAATAAGTATGATTCTTGGAGATATTTGTATTTGCCCAGCTACTTCATAGGCAAATCGGCGAGGGATGATTCTATTGGTTGTGGGAAGGATGCGAAAAGAGGAGAGGCTCGGATGTGGGCGAGAAAGAAAAGATTTGGCTGAGCTGGTGGATACAAAGTGGACAAAAAGAAAAGATGTTCTTAAACGAAAAAAGGAAAGTCGGAACAGATGAAATCAACTGCATCTATGACCGTGTCCTCTTGAAGTAAGAAATAATACACATTGCTTTAAAATAGGAAAGAGGATCCCGTCTCTTTCTTGGAGGTCTTCAACTGCCCTACATATAAAAATAATGACTTATTATGAGAGGGTGGTCGGCAACTTCCCACACATAATACACACACGAGAGGAATAGAGATAGAGAGTGAAGGTCTCAACCTACCCTTGGCAGAGACCTTGTCGAACACTACCCAAGTCACCGTCCCAACGACGTTGTTGTTGATACACCACAACGAGTTTCTCTTCGTTCGGTGCCATCGTCACGCCCGCCACTGCCCTTTTGAGCCGTGAAGTCCCGATGCATTGGACCACAAAGTCGCAACGCTAAGTTGTTGCTTTCCTCATGCCATTGCTGTGTTGCCATAAATCACGTCGAGTCGTGCCCAGTCTATCATCGACGTTTTATCCCTGGAGTTCACCTTCTGCACGCTTGCTGCTCGTGAATTTTGTTCGTCAACTTGAAGGACCCTATTGACCAGATGCTGTTGGTCTTGCTGCCAAACAAGCCAACATGTCTCCAACTGGTTTTCTTCTTTTGGAAAAATTTCGGATTGGCTCAAGCTTCGACATGAGCTGCCCCTACGACGTGCCAACTCCGCCACCATCGACGACCTAGTTTGTGAATTGTCGTGCCGCCACCACTCATCACTTGCCACTGTTGCCATTCACTATCGACAAGCCAATTGCGATACCAATCCAATTGCGCAAAGTCCAACTTTGGAAGCCAATATTCGAATTAGGTAAAAATTGTCTAATTTGATTTCTGAATATTCTGTTTCCTTATTTAAAATATCTTGATGCACATGATCGAAGTTCATGATATATAGTCTTATCCGTAATCTCAAGTAGCCTTCTAAATTGAGAAATCTTCCTAATTTCACAATGTGCATATGGTTGACAGTCCAATTTCATACCCAAAATATGACTCGTAATTGCACGAAAAAATCACCAATTTGATCTCACGTTCGAGATATGATTCGTGATTTTTTAAATAAAAAATACGAAAAACATTAATTTAGGGATGTTAGATTCTCTTTTCATTAATTTAAATTGAACGTTTAATTATTGGACAATTTTAATTTTGAATTTTATAAATAAATAAAAAGAGAAAACCTAGGATTAGGGCATGCTTTGCACGTCATCTAGTTATTGCATATTAGGATAAGATTGCATGTTTAATTTAATTCTATATAATCTTTTTAATTAATTATAAGTTTAGATAATTTTTCCTAGATAGATTGCATTTTAGGTTAGAGATTACCTAATTAAGATAACATTCTAGTTTAAATTAGGATTTGGCCTAATTTGATTCCTAATATAAGTTGGAAAATATCTTAATTTAGATAGACAATATTCGCTATTTTCTAATTTCGTATTTTACATAAAATACCAAAAAAAAACCACTGTCTTAGAATAAATTAGTTTCTTTCTGTAGGATAGATTGCATGCTTATTAAGAAAACCCAAAAAATACTTTACTTATGTCATATAATTTAGGTCATATTGTTATGTCATATCGCGTCATGTTAGATTAGTAACATGCATTACATAAAGCATGATTCTCATTAAACAAGTGAAAATAAAAATTAAGTGATTGCGTGTTAATTATATATTATATTTAGAATTGTTTATGTGAATTTTGATCTAATATTACAGATGCTTTCATTGCTATGAGGTAAGTCTTGTAATTTATTTATTTATTTATTTTTGTATTAAATTGGTGGTTTACGCACCCACATGATTACCTTAGATGTTAGGAAAGTAAATTAAAATTAATTCAAGCTACATGCAAAATATTTTTTCGAAATAAAAGAGAAAAGTACCGAAAGGGCGTTAGAAAAATTTAACGTAATCAAGTCCTCGAACTCACAATTTCTAGTTTGCAGGAATAAAGTAAATCTCTCATTGTTTTATTTGTGTTTCTAATCGACCCACCAAAAATTAATAAGTGTCTTATCCTAATTGAAAAAATTATTTGCATGTTAAAAACTTGAACTTAAGTCGTGAATTGGTATGGACTTGGGAAAGCCTGAGTTAGGTTTATGCTTAGTAATGCATTAGCCAAATTCTAGGTGGTTCACCCAAGATTAGGTTGCGACACTCATTTCTTATCTTTCATATTAATCAATGCCAAAGTATATGATGCTCATACAACATACAACAATGTGTGTCACATACAATCACATCATGCTTACACTTCATATCATTTCTTATCATTGCATGACCATTAGAACTCAATCATGAAGGACACTTCTTAAAGTTAAGACAAGTCATTGTATAAAGGTCTAAGTTATCACAATAAAACCATCTCGATAACTTATTTTATATCAACCTATTAGATTACAATCACTTATCACCCATAAATATAACACATCATAATAACTTATCGTGCATTGATATAGCATATAATAATAACTTATCACATATCACCTATTACAACATAAAATATGATAATAACATGGTATAATAACTCATCATATGCCACAACAAGATAACCTATCACGTAACTACTTACCATATATCCATAACTTATTGAATAATGGAAGGACTTATCGTGATAAGCTATCGGCAAACATGATAACCTATCACGATAACCTATCGATAAAATATGATAATTTATCGACAAAATTCAATAACCTATCAAAATAACCTATCGGTAAAATATGTTAATATATTACTTAAACCTACTTATCACATCATCAAAGTATCATTTAACCTTAATCTAGTCATATTCTATGTTCTAACTATAATAACAACCCTGATTAAGGCTAGAAAGCCACTCACACCCAAATTCAGTCTTGAAGCGTTGGCGAAGGAGCAGCAAAGTTGGACAGCGAGCGACGGCTACTAGACACACTTTGAATAGCTCACAGTGAGGACTAGATGGCGGTTAGGCAGTGGCACAACGATCGGTCGATCCTTGGGCTCAGAAGAAGTCCAAACTGTGGGCAAGGAAGAGAGAGTTGTTGTGAGGGGTCGAACAGCTCCCTCCTTGTCTCCAAAAATCCATCACAGTCACAAGAATGTTGGTACAGAATGGCAATTCAATGGCGACGTGAGTGTGGTGGACAATGGTCATGAGGTTAGAAGAGGAAAAATGAGGGAATGGCTTTGTGAGGAGATGAAGATGGAGGAGATGTGATAGTGTGCCAACACAAGGAGAGAGGGAAGGAGAGTGTGAAAGCAAAAATGAGAAAATGAAAGAAGAAGAGAAAGAGAGAGGGAGAGAAGTGTCGTCGGTTTCAAGGGAGAAAAGAAAGGGGAACGAGGAGAAAATCTTGCAAATTAATGCCTGGTACCTACGATTCCACAAAATCCTCTCAACCTAGGATTTTGCTTGGAGATGATAGCTTATGATGATCGAAAATCCAAGATCATTAATGAGGAGATTTGACCACATTGTTGAATAGGTTCAAGTTAGGTTAGGCTAGACTTAGACTAGGTTGTCCTCTTCAATCTTTCTCCTTACTTGTAGCCGCCCCCTCCTTTGGCTAATTCCACCTTTGCCCTTTGGTCTTTAGCATTGAAGATAGGTCAATTTGGTCTTTGTAAGGAGATTTGGGCACTATTCATGCACATGGAGGGGGTAATTAATGCAAGATTTTGTAAAGATTAAGGTAGGCTTAGAGGTCGTGGCCCTCATGGGCTACCCATCTCTCAGGGTTGGGCCCAGTAGGTCCTTGCTCGTGGCTCATTTTCATTTATTTTTTTTGAATTTTCGCATTCCACTGAAGAAAATTCACTTCAAAGTGACCTTTCCTACGTTTTTGCGGTCTATCGATCCCCATTACATTCCCGTCCGAAGATTAGTCCCCGATGGAATTTTCAGAACAAAATCGGGATCGAATCGAGAGTGTCACACTAACATTAGTATTTTTCACGCGATTATTCTTCATTTACAATCGTAAACTAACGTTGAGACATTAACATGTTGACTTGGCTCGTGTGAACTCATAGACCCTTAAAGTTATGAAAGGACCCAAACTTAGTGAGTTCAAAACGAAGTTAAGCGAAAGGCATTAGAAATAAGTAAACTAATTACGACAATGATTAGGACTTAATCCCAACCTCTCATCAAGTGCCAAATGTCGACTATGAAGGAGAATGCATGCAAAAAAAAAAACCATAACCCTCATCTTCTCACGGCTTTTTCAGCCCGAAATCCACCTAGAGATACCATCATTGATCATTCCCTAATGATTACTTCTCATTGGGATTTAAAACAAGACTCCACACCCACATCTAAACTTTCTCAGCATTCACGCCTCTTTCAAATCTGACCCGTTTCTCTTTCTCCATTTCATCTTCCTTTCTTTCTCTATTTCACAACTTGAGTAGAACCAGAGCCCATCAACTTTAGTGGCTTCTTATTCTTCAAGCATGAGCTTAAGGAAGGATTCTTGGAGGAGAATGACCCACGAGCGATGCCGAACCACTGAGTAAGAAAATGGTGGGGTGCTAAACTCGATTTTATCCGTCAATTGTTGAGAGAATTTATGGAGCAACCTAGATAGTAATGGATTAGACTTGATGCTTTTGTTTTAGACTTGAACAAACTAGTTGAGAGTTCGAATGAAGTTTTGAGCCTTTGCATGTGAGAATCAGGGTCAAATAGACGAAGAACTGAGTGTGAGGAAGCTTTGGATGTCAAGAAAATTGAGTAGGAAGACTATTTAGGTGTAGATATAAGCTGCATATTGATTTTAGGTGGCCGTGAGGCGAGTTTGGTTTGAGTTTGACTGTTGGCTCATTACATGAATCTTGCGAGTAGTTGAGATCTTTTTTGGGTTTTGAAGGTATGGTGTCGAGGTCTTAAAAGAGGCCGTAGACCAAATAAACGACCTACAGTAATGGTATATAGAGTCCAGAACTCAAGAATTGTTTGTTTGGGAGGGAAAGATGTAATGGAAGCTGGTTTAGGTGTCATTTGGGTTAAAATGTGTTGTTGTAGGAACAAACTAGTTCCCTTAAGTGTGCGCTGAAGAATTTAGGCTATGATGTATCATTTAAGAGCGTTTTCTTGTATAAACAAGTTGGTACGAACGCATTTCCCATAGGAAAGCAAGCTAATTAGTGAGAAATAAAATGACCTTAGAATATTCTTGGAATTTTATGCACTTTTTTTTAACTTAATTGGAACTTATACCCTTCACAAAAGTTGTAGAGCATGTTCTTAGAGACAACATATCAAAATTTGAGAATAAATGGTCGAGTTTTGGATAGTGAAACAACCTTTCTTCAGTAGGTGCTCAATCTGAAAAACTATTACAAAATTCAAGGGTTGATACAGCAAGTTGCTGCTTCTTATATGATGAGAAATAGGCTTAAGTTCCTTGCATCTCTTCTACAACATATTAAAGTTTCATAATTTTCGACAAAGTTAGATGCACTTTTGGCTTTTGTATTTAAAACTGCTCATATCAATCCTTGTTCTATCTTGATCTAAGAATTGTGTACTTGATGGTAACCCTCTTGTTTATTTTTCTAGCAACTTTTGGGAAGTCTAATGGTCTTTCATTCTTGGTTAGTTGATGCATAAACATGTCTCTTCCACATTCGAAGTATGACTATTTGAGTGGTTGCAACATGTGTCTCGTAAGTGTAATGAGCACAATATGTTTGAGACGATGTGTGTGAGCATTGATATATGCTTTGAAGTCGTTGTACGCACTTGAATAGATATGCATGCTATTGTGATGTTGTGACTCAAAGTTGTAATGCATGAAATGTGTGGAATAAAATGAGTTTAAGAGATTTTCATTGGTCTTGCGATACTGGTGATGCCCCGAGGAGTGGGATGCCCATGCTGTGTGATCTATAATGCCTCAATTGTAAAATACCGGGATGCCTCGAAGGATGATGCCCCTGTTGTGTGATTATGGAATGTCTTAGTTGTGTGATACTGGGATGCCTCAAAGTGAGATGCTCATGATAGTGATATTGTGGAAGTTCGAATGTGGCATTTCAGAAGTGACTTGATTAGGCCGACTTGTGATCTGGTGGGAAAACTAATCGAGGGTGGATTTGATATACGCATACAAAATAATTCCACTTGGAGCATGAGTTCGCCTATTGTTATTGCATCACATTTTGGCTTTGGTCAGTAACATAAAACATGAGCACATATAATGCGTGCTTTGTATGTGGTGGTTAAGCATGTGTCTTATAGTTTTCTATTTAATAATCCATGTGACGGTTTTGCCTTAGTTCGTATGTGCTTAGTTGTGTCTCTTGCATTCTTTGGCGACTGCGAATTATCTAGTTTAGGATCCTATTATTTATTTACTGGGCATTGCTCATTCCCTTCTCTTTTTTAGATTGTCAGTATGGACGTACCACCAATTGCACAATACATGGCGATAGCCTACATAGACATTTCCTTCCACGACGTGTATGACCCCACTATCGAGCTAACCTACACAAGCTATGAAGCTACACTCTCAATAGACGACAAACGGGTAGATTGGATTCCAATGAGGTTTAAGGCATGGTTTATAGACCATGAAGGGGAGCTATTTGGCCCTTTTTGCTTTGATGCTGGAGGACCTGGAGTTGGGGCAGGTGGTGCTTAGGCAGCAAGTTCGTGGTGAAGCTGGAGAAGATATCTTTTTTTTTTTTGGATAGACGCATGATAGTTTAGGGGGTAGTGAAGTTAGGAACCCCTTTTACCCTTTTTTTAGTTAAATACTTACACTTTTGAGCATTAACTTGTAAATATTCTCTGCATATAGGTGTGGTACTTGTAAGTATTCCAAGTTGATGCTTGTAAAGCCGACAAAGGTTACAACAGAAAGAAAAATGAAGCCCTTTTATGATCATTTGTATGCGTTCTTAGTCGGATTGACTAATACTAAGTGATAGGATTGGACAGGATGAGCATGACTTAGAATTGTTCCAGATCTTATAATATCCATGTTATACATGCTAACCAATTAGGTTAGAATGCTTTAGTGAGATAATTAATGTAAATAGGTCTTGTCATGACACTAATTTATGTAGTTCATGCTTGCGCTTAGTATGTGATGTTGCCGGGACGTCACACACACTTTCTTTATTGTGCTTTAAAATGCTTGAAAATCAACATTTGGTTTTGAGAAAGGTTTCCCATAAAGGATAAGTTCACTTTCCTGTTTTTCTTTGTCAAGCATTTCATCGACCAGCTCTGTGATGTCCTCCTCTGATCACAAATCGCCCATGCTCTTACACAAAGCCACCATTCTGAGATAATTTTCATATGTACCGTCCATGTTGTGATAGATTTGCTGAAAGGATGTTGACGAAGGGAGTGATGCTTCCGAGTGGGAAACCTGGTGAACTTCTGGGCATATGGAGTGAAGGGAGCCCTAAATGAGCTGAATCGGCCTAGAACGCGTAGCGTTGAGGATGGTCATCAGTTTATATTAATCTGGGTTGTTTGTCTAGGTGGGTTTCGCAAGCGAAGATGAGGATCGACACAAATGGTGATCGGGGGAAGCTGTTTCAAGTGATACCCGTTATCCACGATGCTGCAGCTGTAGATGGATTTCGAGAACCATATGGGGGACCCTGGTGAAGAGAAGAGACAGAGGTGGAGATCCTAATCCGGGTGGAAGAAGATCGAGATTTAGGGTTTAAAGGAGGCAAGCTATCACCAAAGGGATAGAAACTCACAAAAGTTGAGAGTTGACAAAATCGAAAATGACATGAATATCACATACACAGATTCAAGAGCAATTATACTCCGCAACGGTATCAATTGAAACGGGTTTGAAATCCAAATTTGATAAGTGAACAGCCGTGAAACAGCGCCCCGTGCCGCCATCTTGTAAGGTGCCGAGGGCATTGCTACATGGACGACCAGTTCACCTCCGAGGTTGCAGGCCGTGGCCAACGGTGAGGATACAACTATAGTCACGCATTAATGGCCCATGGCGTGAATGCTTGTGCATTGCAAAGCAGGGCAGACTATTCACATATTATCTTATGAAAGATTTCAAAAGGGTCTAATAGCAAAAGGTGGGTCGTCTTTTATATCCGAAGGCCTCATCTAGAACAGCAGTTTGAGTCTACCGGATCCTAGATAGACCGCTTTATGCTGGCTCTTGGATTTCATTGGGTTAAAATTCTCAAACCCTAAACCTCAATTTGATTTGGGAGTGGGGGTGAGTCCTGTTACATATTCCAAGTAATGCGCATTCACATGAAACTTTAGGTCACTGGCTATGTAAAAGATATTGTAGGTTATTAATGTTGTTTAGGCTTTTAGCATGACTCGAGCGACACTTCGATTGCATGAGTTTCGTTTGGGCTCCACAGGAGGCCCTAGTATAAATCAAAAAAGTCAAAAGCTGCTCACAACTTTGACACCCATCGAATAACATTCCCGGAAAATATGCAATTTGCATCTGCAGACATTAAAAAAAAAAAAAAAATCAGCTAAAATGACCAAACTACCCCTCCACCTCATCTAAACCCTAATCTCTCTCTCTCTCTCTCTCTGGGTGGCCAACCAACCGTCTCCAATTGACGCTGCCGCTCACCCAAGACAACGTTGTTGATGCTCTCTTGATGCGGGAGCATCGGGTTCTATTGATGAATTCTTAAGCTTCACCTCAATCACGTTGATCGATCCTTGTTTCGACAAGTGAAGATCAATTTCGGCTACAATTTGACTCAACGGTATCAAGTTAGTGTTGTTGATTCAGTGGACAAGTTGTCGATTTCATGCTTATTGATGGATTACATAGTTGTCGATTTCGAAACTACTAATCGACTACCAAACAACTAGAGACTGTCTTGAATCTTGAACGATTTCCTTTGTTGTTTGCCTATCTTTCAAGATGTTTATTGGTTTGCCCATGAATGAATTTAGAGTCCAAGTTCAATCACTTTGCATCTAGTCAAATGTCTTTAGTTCTTGTTTTATGAGTCTAAAGCGTGTTGTACGTTTCAAGAGTCAAAGCTTAAGTTCCTATATGTTTTTAATGCATTTTCCGGTTCCTAGGATTTATTGTGTTTTCTAGTTCCTACATCTTTAATGCTTAGTCTATTTCCTATGTATTAGCTCCTCTACAAACAGAGGAGAGATTGTAATTCAAAGTTGATGAATATATGAGAATTCCTCTATTTGAGTGAATTATTATCTGATTCTTTACCCAAGTTTCTTGGTAGTAAATCAAACAATTCTCTATCGTTGGCTAGTCGAGCGATTCTTTACACCTTGGTAGTGAGCTCTCATTATCTCGATTCTTTATCCTTGGCCGGTGGCTTGTGTCTTTATGCTTTAGATGTGAACCTTCCTTATCCAACCCATCTCAACACACTTGTCCATACACTTAACCCACCATATTTCTCATTTCGGAATCACTCATCCCACGCATGCATCACCTCCAACTTAGCCAGTCACATTCTTCTGTGTCTCCCCACTGCATCTCCCTTTTCGTATTTGTCTTCTCCCTGGTCAGGCCTAGTCGACGCCCTCCACAAGTTTGGTTGCTGTCAGGCTTAACGTTGCGGGGGCTCGACCAGATCACAGAGCAAGCTCAACCTTATCCGGCATCGAGCCCTCATTGATGCTAGGTAGAAAACAATGAGAAACATCGGGAAGAAGGGAGAGAGAGACAGGTGTCATGGGTGGCTAACGAAGACAAGGCGGTGGCTCGGCTCGAGATGGCAGGGCGATCACGGTGCAGTAGTCGGGTTAGGGTTTTGGTTAGATGGGCTTTGTAGTGGATAGGTTCGGAACGGTGGGAAGGGTAAATTTGGAAAGAAAATAGCTTATTCGTAAGTAGGATTAAAACCCAAATGCAACTTCAAATGGGATCTCAAAAGTGAGGATGAATTTTTCAGCTGAATTTTCTAAAAATTGCGGACGGTGTTTGATATGTGTGCAATAAAACAAAGATGATTATCGATATTTTCCATAATAATATTTACCTTGCATTGTCGGTACGTCAAAAAAAGAATAATCTGCTTGTCCAAACATGAAAGGCACACTTGTCGTGATAACAAAGCCACCAGTAGAATGAGAACTTTTTGTTGGAACGTACTTTATAGAAATCAACATCCATTGAATCCACACCACATAAGATGAGAAGGAGTCAAAGGGCATGCAACGCTAATCTATCAGCGTTCGTAGGTGAATGTCCATGATAATCAATGACATTGATCGCCATTTATACCTGGGGCTAGACGACTTGGAATTGCATGGCAGAGTTAGAGTCCGAAGTCGTCCGGCACAAGTCAAATCCCATCACATTATTCAAAGATGCAGGGAACGTATCGGCCAAAACAAAACGTGGCCTTGTATTTCGTGGCTATTGCGAGACTCCATATCTCAGACGTGTCGTTCTCATGGGTGTCGAGCGGTGAGTTAATTCATAAGCTCGAGCGGGCCATGGATGAATAGAAGGGCATGGGTTCAACTTGCGTTTCAGGTGGAGGGTTTCTGTGGTTTCTTCCTAGTTCCCCTTACCCTAGGGCAAAGGGATCGCCGGCACGCGTGGTGTGGCTGAGATCTGATGATTACCTCCGTGTATCGAGAGGATTCCTGCAATTTTGCCGGACGATTCGGTTCTTGATGTGTCGCTCATTAATCGAGCACTGTTCCACCTACTTCACAATTATTGAAATGCCATAGACTCTGCTGATCCTATCTCTTCATATGTCTGACTAAGCATGCTTTTCGCGTATAAGCTCAAGTGAAGCTGAGAGGTGTTGATGAACTCAACTTGGCTTGACCCAACTACGTACGATATGTTAAATCCACATTGCACACTAAAACTTGAGCTGGGATCAAGTTTAAACTAGATTTCCACGTCACAAATATAGAATGAATATGGTACTTTTATCAGTACTTTAGTTATGAGCTTTCAAGAAGTCGAATTGAAGTAAGATGGAATCCAAGTTGGCTCAGACATATTACGAGCTAGATGGAAATCAAGCTAGAGGAGCTGGATAGCTTTGTAGATAGAGCCACTCATGCTTCACTCTTATTCTTAGAAAACCGTTTGTACTAAAAGCTTAAACCGTCATAATGAATATACTTCTCAATATCCTCGTGTGATTCTCTTGGCTCGCTAGGATAAAAAGTCGAGCTATATCTGGCATGTGCATACGGTCGAAGCGACATCGAATCCAATCATGTCCGGCAATGTAGTTCAAAGTGCATCAATGAGTCATATGTTTCTAGTGCTAATTGTCATTATCGAATGATTCCATGGTCAAGTTTTAGCATATTTTCTGATTCGTTGGTTCACCCATTGTGGTCGCATTCTGTGTTGCCCCGGACGGCAAGTGTACTACATCCATAGAGAATTGGGAACTCGTGGACGAACATGCACTTATTCCGGAAGTGCTTTTGTATTCCCCTCCAATTGCCTCAAGCTATTTTTCGACTGGTATATAACTCAGCATATTTAGGGCATCGAACGAACCGAACTCTGATATCATATTAAACGATTTCCACGTGAGGAATCTATCTATTATACAACATAGAACCACGTAGTGCACTCTTGATCCACTTCAAGCCTAGCAGATCAATGCCCTTGCCTTTTGGTACTCATATTCATCTTGAAGCATCTTGTAGCGGTCGATGTCATGGAGACTTACACTTGAGGGGGTCTCCGGAGGACAGCGGTGGTAGTGATCGGGACGTGCATCGTGTCCCTGTGCCATGCATCAATACCGTCGACCGTTCTATGCATCGTGTCCCTGTGCCATGCATCAATACCGTCGACCGTTCTGTGCATCGTGTCCGTTCCACCCCTCTTTCCCGTTTCTTTATTTGATGCCTATGACGCAACGTACTGTTCATTCCAGTGATGTATGGATGAGCAGCGGGCGGTCCAAAAAAAAAGGCCGGTAAAAAGGTTGACGTAGGAAATTGGCAATGATTGATCGGGACTGAATCTGCTAGCAGTTCCTGGGATGCGGGACGGCACGTCCAAGGTCCCTTTCCAGGCGAAACAAAAGCAAGACGGCAAACAAAATGAAGTCAAAACCAAACGTCACAATACCATGAGATAAATAAAGTTGGCCAAGCCCCAAAAACAAAAGAAAAAGGAATAGAATTATCATTTTTCGAAAAAAGAATTTCTTCTGAATATTACCGCTTTATCTTAAAAACAACGATAAGGTCATCCAAATAATTTTGTTCCAGGGGCCGGTCTTGTCTCGTTGTCACACACGAAGTCCAACCCCTCTTCAATCATTTTTCTTATCTTGTTGTGAACACTAGATACAGGGTTCTCGAGGTTTCGAGGCAAGCAACGCATGCGTCGAGCCAAAGCCTTTGCCTCTTCTAGATGATTGGTTGGATAGGGGACAAATCGATCGTTCGACGGAGGTGATTGTACGTGGATGGATCTCTAAGGTCGTGCCTGTGAGTTATAATAAGAAAGAGAAAGGGATTTTGTATTAAGGAAAGGAAACAAACCACTATGTAGATGAGTTTATGACGTATCTCCACGCTATTTAACTTGCTACACTGACATACATAATGAAAATGAGACATTGTGCTCAAACTAGTATTAATTGGACTGTAGCAGGATGGTCGAGATGCATTTGATGAGCTATCTCTCAAACGCTTGGTTCCTGCCCAACTAAACAGGGCTACATTAGATTGTGAGGAGCTAAAACAAAATCTAAAATAATGGCGTGTTTGTTTTGAGGAAAATTTCATGACAGGAAAATATTTTTGGGAAAATAATTTTTCAAGAAATATTTTTCTCTTTTCAAATAAATGAATTCATTTTCCTAACTTCAAGCATGCATAGTTTTTTCTACCATAAAGGTTTTTTCTTCTATTGATCATTTTTAGTCAACCAAATACATAAAAGTCTAGAAAACTAATTCGCGAAAAATTGTCTCTCGAACAAACACACCATAAGAGTCGAATATCTCTCATCAGTCAAGGAATACCACCTCATACATGCGTCCTAGAGGATACAGAAACTTGTCTATCGTTGCTCAACTATTTGCACCACCAAGTGTTGTCGCTCAGTAGGTAAGGGGTGACATTGTCTTCAACAAGGTCGCAAGATCATTTCATATCATGAGCCAACCTCCGTAAATTTATGCTTTGGACATTTGTTATCTCATATATGTAGATTTTCTGACTTCTGGCATATAGGGTTATAGTTAGGGATGAACAGTTCTAGATTCCGTACAGATTTCATTTAAAATCTAAAACCTATCCGTTAAAATAAGTTCCTAATTTTTTGGAACATGAAATCTACCTTACATACTCTAGACACTATAACCTATCCTGTCACGGATTGCAAAGTCGGTTTTGGAGTCTACCCAAATTCCACTTATATTATTAATTAATTGATTATAGTGAATTAAAACCTTTGATGATCGCAACTTATTTCTACAATTCATTGACCATAGAAACATATAGAAAATATGAATAGTAATAAAAGAAAGGTCTTAGTTATAAAATGAAAGTTCAGACTAGTATTTCTAAATTATATATTCATCATTGAATGGTATGGAATATCGCAAGATCATGCGAAGACATGAGTCAAGAAAAATATTGAAACTTATTACAAGTTTTAGGTTACTAGTTCCACGTTTTAGGTTCTAGGTTCTTCCAACTAAAAACTTGGAACATATCCATTAAAATAAGTTTTTTCATTTTTGGGAACATGGAACCGACCCTACATACCTTAAAACCTAAAATTTATAGGTTTCCACTAATCTGGTTCTCAAATTCCAGATTTTACCCTGAGATCATGCTCACCCCCAATTATAGTGATGGAGCTGTATACATGAGAATGAGTAGAACAGTTATGATTCAAATCGAACATTCCACAACGGGTATGAAATTCAAGGGTAGCTTAGAATCTTCATCCATTCCCATCATTTTCCACTTATTATAAAGACAATTATCTACAATTCACGAAATGAGGCACGCGTGTCAAAGTTAAAGAAGATAGTTAAGAATACTCTCGATGGAAATAATTCACAATATCAATTGAATAGGGCGAAACATTTTTATAAAACCATGTATATATGGATGTATGTATTTGGGCTATAAGCACCGACTGGTTGAGTTAAAGTAACGAACAACCGGTCAACAACAAAAAGGCGTACGCTCGGCCAGTGAAAAATGGAAAGGAAAACCTATAGGCTCAGGCAAGATATTTGCTATAGAGCGTGAACCGCACCGAAGTTATAAGAGAGCATCAAAGTCGATATTACACCTTGCAATCACTACCCAAGATCCATGAGTCATTGCTTATACTGAGGCATCCAGCAAGAGCTCCATAAAGCAGCCTTGGGTTGCAACAGACTACTTGCAAAACCAAGCCTCTTGCTCTCTCTCTCTCTCGCCCTCCCTCCTTCCCATACAAGCAAAATTTGCACGCTTTTGTGCACACAAAAGCTCATAAACCCCGCCAAACTAACACCATCTCCTCAATATGGCCACCACCTCAACAATAGCTGAGCAAGCCGACGCGCTGCGGCATGCACGCTTGAAGTCGGCGCTGCGCACAGCCCTGGCTTGCTCCATTGTCGGGTTCACCACCCTCTATGCCCCCACCAGTGTTCGGAAGTTCTTAGCACACCCGGCCTTCTCGTACGTGACGACCATTTTGATCGTGTCGGACGCGACGGTCGGCGACGCTCTGAGAGGAGTATGGAACGCATTCTACGCAACTACTCAGGTCATGCTTTTCTCTGTGTTGAGCTTGTGGCTGGCCGGACCTGCCCGGTTCGCTACTCATGGCCTGGCTGCTGCGGTTGTGTCTCTAGGTACTTTTCTGGTCGCGCTGCCCGAGTCGACTGATTTGATGGCCAAAAGGATCGCTTTTGGGCAGCTGGTGATCATCTTCGTGGGAGCCGCTATAGGGGGAGCAAGCACGGGAGTTGTGATGCACCCAGTTCACGTGGCGTCGAGCACCGCACTTGGCGCCCTGGCTTCGGTCCTGGCTCTGTTGTTCCCATACCCTTGGCTTGCGTGCAGTGAGGTAAATGCTCATCCCTGTGGGTTAAATCCATATCCTTGGATCCTAGAACAATCATTTCTCAGTTTGAGTCCAACAGTCCCATGATCAGGGACAGGTTTGAGTGTCACTATGTTGTTATAACATGACAAGTGAAACAGTTTAGGATGAGAACATACATCCAAAACATTAGCAGATGACTCAGTAGATTTTAACTGCTTCGTTTCTGGTTGAAAGATTATGCACAAGTTGAATCTACTGCGGTGCTGTTTGAGTCTTTTCTCTGTGAGGACGGGTGCCCCAGTATATGAAGAATGCATTGATCATGTACCGTTACAATCGTTGAAGTCTCTCCGTAAACCAAGCTGTTTGTGTTAATTTATCTTATTAGGAAAAGGAGATCCGAAAAGGACTAGGAAAAAAAAAAGATATCATGCACCTTTTGAAGTCGACAGTGCTCCCAATCACATGATAATCAGACGAGCTTTTAGTACAAAAAGAATTAGATCAAAATCAGGATAACAGAACAGAAGCTTAAACATTTCCAGTATTACAGGACAAGTTCCATTTGGAGGAACAATTTAGAAAGCATACAGAAACTTCTGACAGAAGTTCTTCTCTTGGAATGAGTCCACAACTAAGTGTAACTAAGTAAGCTAATCATATTTTGTTTAGTCAGCTGGTATTATTGCAGTATATATTATGAGATTAGATTCATATCTTTTTTATATACCATTGTTCCTTGATCCGTATTCCAATTTTCATAATAGACAACATAATGCTAGCACTTTATGCTTGAGAATCTGAACTAGAACTCCCTGATTAGGCCCACTTGAGCCGATACGATCCAACTAGCAATTCTCCATGTCTGGAGAAGTTAAGAAAAGCGGAACCAGATATTTTCCGGTCAGTCCTTTCAGTGTAAAAGTTCACAAAAGGAGACATCACGCAGTATGGTGTCAATAGTCACTAAGCAAGCTTTAGAAAAGTCATGAGAAATCAGTTCTCAGTATCGTTTCTTTTCCTCTTAAGGACAATGTAAATTCGGCAGTTTATTATGCATATATCCGTTGGGTGAGACACGTGCTAAAACTTAAGCCCAAAGCAAATCATGACAGCACCGACCTCGTACTTGATGTAGTATAGAGTTAGGCTGCATCAGATTAAAATTGACAATAGTCGTTACCTCTGCAGATCAGGAAAACGTGCCGATTGTATGTCGAGAATGCATCGGAGAGGCTGAATCTCTATTTAGATGGTTTCTTTGCCAAGGGACGCCCGGCTGCAGTAGACTTGATTTCCCAAGCGTCATGCTTTGCCAGAGTAGCAAAGAAGCTCCTTCAAAGTATTAAAGAACACGAGGTAATCAAGAAGTATAACTCTCGATGTACCCATAAACAGCCATTTTATTCACCTTCAAGTTTCGGAAAAACTGCAACTTCTTTCTTCTGAGTTTCCAAAACTTGGGCAGAGAATTTTACAAAACAAAAGGACAGTAAAATCAATGAAATTAAGAAAACTCGTCTTGGGCTACAGATGTAGTTTTGATATAACATGCTGATTTTCCCGATAAAGTCGTGATAGTTTTTAAGCTTCACCATTCCCATCCTTTTTTTTTACATCTGAAATTCTTTAGCCAGTTTCTTTGGCTAATGCTACTTGCTGCTGTAACAGAGAGGTGTGTCATGGGAGAGACCGGGAACACGATTCCTGAAACCTAACTACGTCAACTTAGGAAAAAGATTGCAAGAAATAGAGCTGCCGTTGAGAGGAATGGAAATGGCCCTCAATTCTTGCTCCTCTTTTCCTATCAGCATGGCAGACCAAGAACTTCAAAAGGTTTTGCCCAAAATCAAACTGCACTTGCGGCAAAAACTAGAGCAAGCAAAATGTTTCACGCCTTGTGATGCCACAACAGCTCCTGAGACCAAGGGAGACGACATAGAAAATGCCCTCCGGCCCTTCACCACTATCCCCGCATCCCAGGAAGGCCTACCAGCACTTTTCTTCCTTCACTGTGTCGAAATCCTCCAACATGACCTGATTTTTGGACAGCCCGTAAAACCTGTTGATTTCAAGAGCCAGGATTCTGTTACTCAACAGTCTGGAGAAAAAGATCAAGCTAAGTACTGCTTCGGAGGGAGGAGGACAAGGCTAAACTTGAAACCGAGCTGCCAAAGTTTGATTTTTGCATTGAAGTGCTCAGTTTCTCTGGGTCTCGCAGTGCTATTCGGTCTGTTATATAACAAGGAAAATGGGTACTGGTCAGGACTCACCATTGCAATCAGTTTTGTGACAGGAAGGCAACCAACCTTCGCCGTTGCAAATGCGCGAGCACAAGGCACGGCCATGGGATCAGTGTATGGATTACTGGGCTACTTCATTTGCGGAAAATTTGTACACCTGAGATTCTTACCTCTTCTTCCATGGATCATTTTCACTAGCTTCCTCAGACACAGCAGAATGTATGGCCAAGCGGGTGGCATTTCAGCAGTCATAGGAGCATTGCTCATCTTGGGTCGGAGAGATTATGGACCTCCAGCGCAGTTCGCAATTGCCAGAATTGCAGAGGCATCCATTGGACTGATCTGCTTCATCACAGTAGAACTACTTTGGGAACCTGCAAGAGCGTCAACCCTTGCTAAGGTTGAACTCCCGATGAGCTTGAGAAAACTTGGCGAAAGCATTGAGGGTATAGTTCTTTGCTTGGAAGAGAAACAATGGCCAGACTCCAAATTCCATACCTTTCAGGAAAAGCTAGAGGATCTAAGAACCCGCACCTCCAAATATGGA
Source organism: Eucalyptus cladocalyx (assembly GCA_017140615.1). Classification (NCBI taxonomy): domain Eukaryota; kingdom Viridiplantae; phylum Streptophyta; class Magnoliopsida; order Myrtales; family Myrtaceae; genus Eucalyptus; species Eucalyptus cladocalyx. The sequence goes on from CM029526.1 coordinate 35,978,432, forward strand.
GTTCTGACAGAAGAGGCCGTGTCAGAGCCTAACTTCTGGTTCCTCCCCTTTCCAGGGGATTGCCATCTCAAGATTCTGGAATGCTTGTCGAAAATGGTGGACCTCATACAATTTACCAGCTTCCAACTGGAGTCTCTCCAACGATTATCTGTGGACATCGGTGTCGCTTGGAAAGAGATTCAAGAGCCACTGGAACAGGATCTGGAGCTTTTCAAGGAAATGATAGGCACTTCAATCCAATTCCTTGGAGCAGTCACTTCACTCAAGTCCCTTTCTGCAATTGACACAGAATTGCAGAAGACAAAAGTGGCTTGTGACATGGAACTGGGGAAGTCGCAAAGTGGAAACCTGACTACATTTTCGGGTACAAATGACGAAGATGTTGCGAAGGTTACGAGTTCATTTCTTTGCCGATTGAATGAAGTGGCAACAAGAACTCATGCTCAGGAAGGTTTGGAGGAGCTCAAGAGGCAAATAGTTCTATGCATTGGTGGCCTAGGCTTTTGCCTTAGTAGGTTGATGAGAGAAACAATGACCATGGAGGAAATCGTAAGAGAGCTTCTTCAGAGGGAGAATCCTACATGTCTCGTAAACATCTCCGAAATTTCTTCCAAGCTAAAAGCTTTGAACATGTAGTTCTGTTAATTTTGGTCATCCTCCTCTAACTGAGAATGTAATTATGTAACACTCTTAACTACTACAGCGACTTCAAAAGTCCAGAACTCAACGACAGAAGACTGGACTTGGAAAAGAAAAGAATTTTCATGATTTCACTTGAGTGCTCTCCTATTATGACTTCCCCGGAGCCTCCACTAACACAGCCGAGACAGCGACGAATTCTCAGCACCTGTGGGGATGGAGCGAGAATTATTAAAGCATGAAATCCATGACCAACTGAAAAATTCCTTGTGGATAGGATGCTCAAAATCAGGGGGAAACTGAACGCTGTTGACATCATTTACTGGAAAACCAGTCAAAAACCTTGTGACCTAACCCATTCCGGGGGCCATTACCACTCATCTGTTTAAATCCGAGGAGAATAGATACAAAAGCTTCCAGTATGCATTTGTCGAGTAACAGCAATATTCATTAATACGTCCACAACATTCTTGTCTCAGATCCAACCGTTCATTACATCAATCTACTGTCTACTAGCAAAAATGACAGTTGATCTACATTTTCTTAACTATAACCAGGAAAAAAGAAGGAAACATATCCCTAATTGCCTTCATATTTTGGGTCAGCCGTCACATAATGGTACGCTATCACCAATGCAAAGATGAAGATGCCAAGAAAGTTGGCCAAGAAACCCAGTTCTCGATCATCAATCATCTGTACCAAAACAGAGGGAAAAAACAACTTGAGTGTCAATATAATAGATTAAAGCAACACAGTATTGTTTGTATAGCGTTCAACCTTATGAACACATGTCCCAATGTTTCAACGCATCACAAGACAAAAAGCAAGCACTTTTCAGTTTGTGATTCAGATAATAGAAGGGCTTCCATAGATCCAATATCGCATCAATCTACCAATATAGTAAAGGTAATTCACACTCAAATGGAAACTATAGAAAAATCCTTGAGGATATTAAAGTATACATTATTTTTAGAACTCAAACACCAAACAATTGTTACGATCTAATTTTCGCTTCTTGTCCTTCTGCCCAATTTCAAATTTACAATTTCTTCTATGCTGATTATCCAATCCACCACAACATATAAAGCATGCAAGAAAAAAGAAGCTGTGAATTCCAGCATACTTTGCACCTGAGTATAATTGAGAATGCACAAGTAGATAAATTAGAAATCCCGCAATACATAGCAGTGGTTCTATTTGGTGTTGTCACAATATCACCAGTCCTGATTCAAATTGTAAGGTTTCCTAAAATCTGTATGCAAAAGGCTCCAACTCAAAGGTGTGAGAAGGAGAACAGCATCAAGCAATTTAGTCATGATACTAGATTGAGTTAAATCACCTTGTAATGACCACATATATGATCTAATAAGCAATTCGTCTCAATAATAGATTGTGTTACAAGTTTCCACCATATATAGTGAGTTATGCCTCCTTTTTAGGCCGACCTAGGACTTGATCTATTAATAAGGAATCGTACAATTCAACTAGCCAGAACTTGAAAAAATTGGCCTTCCAATTCACAATACATAAGCGACCATTTTCTATCATTTGTCAGTGGCTCTGTCAGAAGCAGCCATCCAACTTTAACCATGAAGAGTTCATTCATGTTTTTTGGACCACAGATGAACGTTCATGCAGCAGACGACGAACTACTATTGTTATAGATATTGGATGCTTAAAATTTTCAATAGAAATCCAAGTAGAACATATCTCAGAAAAGTATTGCGAAAGTTGAACTACAAGAGTCACACCACAAAATCGAGTTATGGCAAAACACGATAGGAACAGGCCATTCATCACAGGTTTTACCACTGCAGTATCAAACATAAACCCAAAGAAAGCCACTAAAAACCAAAATAGGACAACTCATGGGCTATATAGACCAACCAAAAACTACATTCATAACCAATACTTCAATGAAGAGATTCGATCACTTCAGGAAGAAGAGGAGCTAAAACCCAATCGAAATTCTTTTTTGATTCCTCCATAGAGTCGAATACCTCGATCTTTCTTCTCGTTGGGCCATAGAGCTGTACACCTCATTCAAGAATTGTTTTTGAAACTATAAGCACAAACCCATACAAAGGGCAAATGCTCGAACATGGTCATCAGTATAAGCGCATCAGCCCGACACAAACGAAAAACCCAAAGTGCGCTAGTAAGGCCACTAGATTCAGTCTACACTGGACATGTACATGCGATTTACACGACACTGCACCACACAATCCATGCCATCTTCCTATCTCTCTTTTGGGAGCATCACTGCATCTCACCCACATCTCCTACGCACGCCAGTTTGATCAAAGACAGTCTTTTTCTTTCTGGGGTCAAAGATCAAAGACGGTTCATCCACACAGAGATTAGGAAAATTCACGACCGCTTCATTTGCCCATTATTTCTCGCCACGAACCCAGTAGGATTACGCCTAGCCAAACCACTCAATTCAAGGCGGAGCCAAACCCACACGCACGGCCGAGCGATCCGTAGATCCCGAAACCCGAGAGGCTCGGACGAGGCAGTTGACGGAGAGCGAGGTAAAGACCGACGATGGATACGAAACTAGAGAGGCGTACCTTTGCGACTGCGCCGGAGCGAACACCCCCACGGATTCCTCCGCCTCCGAGAGCTTCAAAGGTTCTTGCAATGCTGAAATCGGAAGCCGCCGCGAGCCTTCGGGTAACCAGCAATGAAGGAGAACGGAAGTCGGTCTCCTCTCGTACTCGAGTCAATCGAGGAACCGACAACGCTGTCGTTTCCACGGAAAAGACCGCGTCAACAAAAAGATGGGGAAATTGCAATTAGCTCCCCCGAATTGAGGGCGTTTTCTCAAAAGCACCCCCTTTACTTGAGGCAGCATTTGATTGAACGTTTGAGGAAAGTCTTTGCAAAAATGTAAACAACTTTGAATTAAAAGGAATTTTTTTAAATATAAGTTGTGTTTGATAAATTACATTCTAAAAGTTTGTTGTAAAATTTCCTTTAAGTAAAATATTATTTAGAAAATTTATATTTACAAAAAACTATTGTTATTAAAAGAAAGAACAAAAAAGAGTTGGCCGGCTAAAGGTAGGCCACCGCTATCTGATTAGATGGCATTTGGAGACCATCGGCGAGGGCGCTTGAAGTTAGGCCCCGACAAGGGTTGCACAATGCTCACAAAGGTTTTCCTGACCCAGATTGTGATAGGGTCACACGGCCCCCTAATGATAGTCGCTAGTGTTGCCATGACCACGTCAGCCCCTCTCTCACCCATCACTAGCCCCCTCACAGCCATTTTGGTCGACCTCAACGAAAAAGAAGATGAACAATTATTAAGGGCAAAACTAGAGAAAAATGTGAATAACCATCGAGGGCAAAATCGAAAAGATAAAAAGCTAGTGATGATAATTTTGAAAGAAACTTCTTTTTACAAACCCTAGTTGAAGACATGTCGAGAAAGCGGAAAGCCCAAAATAGCCTAAAACCTATCTTGGGTTTTCAATTTTTTGAAAGCTAGCCTTTATGAAATTGAGTTTTAAGAAAATTTGTCAAACACTTGTAATTTAGCACAAAGGGCTTTAGGCTGCGTTTGGAATTGGCCTTGCAAGGGGGCTTTTAGCCTCTAAAGATACTTAGGCCAAAGTTTGGGAACCACTTTGCAATTCCCATTAGGCCAAAGTTGGCCTTCTGAAGGCTGAAAGTGCCCAAGGCAGGTGCAAGGGTGCCTTGGGCTTTCAGCCTTTCTCGCATACAAGTTACGCTGTTCATCATTTTATTTTTTTTCAAAACCATCCTATTCTACTGTTCATCGTCTTCTCTGCTGAAGGATTTGTTGCTCAAAGCTCCGCCGACGGCTCGGCATGGTCGCGGTGGCCTAGGAGACCGTCGCCGGGGAAGGGTGCGACCGTCGCCAGGGAGTGGTGCGTGTCTGGGGCGCGGCGATCGCCATGGGTCGCGGCAGGGTCGCATGGGATTGGGGGCGACGAGGTCGCGCGGGAGGTCCCGCGACCTTGCCGACCTAGATCCGGGGACAGCGAGGTCGCGCGACCCCTCCGCGACCCAGATCTGAGAGCGACGAGGTCCTCCCGCGACCCAGATCTGAGAGCGACGAGGTCCTCCCGCGACCTCACTGCCCTAGATCTGGGTCGCGGCGGTCGCCGGAGGTCGCGCAACCTCGCCGCGACCCAGATCCAAGGGCGGCGAGGTCGCGGGACCTCGCCGCCCTAGATATGGGTCGCGGCGGGGTCGCCCGACGTCCGGTAGCCTCCCGCCGAGGTCGCGCGACCTCGCGCCCCGCATCTGGGTCGCGGGCGGGTGGCCCGACGTCGGCTTGCCTCGCCGGGTCGCCCGACGTCCGGCAGCCCTCGCCGGGGTTCGCCCGACGTCTAGCTTCCCTCGCCGGGGGTCGCCCGACGTCCGACTTCCCTCGCCGGGGGTCGCCCGACGTCCGGCAGCCCTCGCCGAGGTTCGCCCGACGTCCGGCAACCCTCACCGGGGGTCTACCGACCTTTGCCCTTACCGGTTAATTTTTTATATTTTTTTTATAATTTGTTTTATCACAAAAGTCCTTTGTAAGTATAATTTTTCCAAACATCATTTTGCTCAAAGATACTTCACAATGGACTTTTAAATTGTAATTTACCAAACACAATTTGCATTTTGAAAAGTCCCCTCAATCTAAAGTCCTTTGCATTTTCCTAATGGCTTTCCTCAAAAGTCTAACCAAACGCACCCTTGGACACTCAAAATAGCTTAAGAAAGTCATTCCCGAATGTATCCTCGTTTACCTTGATTAAGTCAATGTAATTGATGAGTGTGTTACTAATGATCCCCTTTCGCCCGGCGAAAGGGGTGGCCGATCGTAATGCATACGCATCTCACGCGTTCAAATTTCGGGCCAATGGGACCGCCTCACTTCAGAGGACCTTTTGAAATTTTACCAAATTTCAATTTTACTTTAGAGGCCAATGTGTTATCAACGCCACGTGCACGGCAAGATATGGGAAATCGGTACAAAAAAGAAAAGAAAAGAAAAGTTCTCCTTCACGCATAGAGCAAATGAAATTACTTGTTTGGAATTTTTTTAGCTCAAAGGTTTTAAAATTCAAATGAATAAAGCAAAAGTCCTCACACTCAAATCCAAGATAAAAAAAAAAACAAAAAAAACAAGGAAAGTACAGAGTATACCTTACATTTCGCTCAATTGCCACTTAAGTATCTCTATTATTTGGAAATGTCACAAACAGTCATTGAACTTTGGTTCAATGTACAATGTGGTCTCTAAGCTTTTAATTTATTCAAACTTTACCATAATATGCAATAAAGTTATTGAAATTTTAATTAATTTAATGTAATCTATAAACTTTTGATACAATATCAATTTAATTTCGAACTATATGAAAATATTAATATTGTCCCTGATCTTGAATTAACGGAATGATTACTTTACACATTTTAATATAATTCAGGGATTATATTGAATACGTATCATAATTTGAAGAATCATATTGAATAAATTAAAAGTTCAAGAATTAAATAGAACATTAGGTTAAAGTTCAAGGATCACATTGAACAAATTAGATTTTCACGAATCATATTGCATATTAAGCCAAAATTTTGTGTCATTATTCCAAATGAATACTTAAATGGATACCATAAGCTTTCTTTGTATACTTCTTTGAGAAATGCCCAGGGAAAAAAATGAAGTGGCTGAGTTTTCGAACTCAAATGCGAGATAAAAATCTAGGAAGGTACTGAATATACCTCGAATTTCTTTCAATTCCCACTTAAATATCTCCACTATATGGACACCGATCAATCTATCCAAGAACTGCCGCAAGCGCAAAAAAGAAAAGGAAAAAAAAAAAAAAAGGAAAGGGTAATGTGGCTGCTGGGATTCGAGCCCAGGTCTCCACGGCCACAACGTGGAATTCTTACCACTAAACTACAGCCACATTAGTTGATGGTATGAACTCCGAATATTAATTTAATCCTTAATTTGTTAAGAAAGTACCGCAACTTCCTTCGGTCAAGCGTCCTCCACCAACCAAACCCAAACACACGGATCGCTGTTCTCCGCCGTCCAAGAGTTTTCCAATCCAACGGCGGAAACGAAATCCGCTTCCCGACAGGAGAACCCCAGTACCCGTACAAAAAGACTCCCTCGCCCTCCCACCAATATCCTGCTCGCGCTCAAACCGCGTTCAACCGAAGCTCCTCCCCATCCCGAAACCCTAGCCAAGCTCGATCCCATCCATCCGATACAACACATCCATAGCCATGTCCGGCCGCGGCAAGGGAGGCAAGGGCCTGGGCAAGGGCGGGGCGAAGCGGCACCGCAAGGTCCTCCGGGACAACATCCAGGGCATCACGAAGCCGGCCATCCGCCGCCTGGCCCGCCGCGGCGGCGTGAAGCGCATCAGCGGCCTCATCTATGAGGAGACCCGCGGGGTGCTCAAGATCTTCCTCGAGAACGTCATCCGCGACGCCGTCACCTACACCGAGCACGCCCGCCGCAAGACCGTCACCGCCATGGACGTCGTCTACGCCCTGAAGAGGCAGGGCCGCACCCTGTACGGCTTCGGCGGTTGATTGTGAGGGACGCGTCTGTAAATTGGAGCTGCGCCGTCCGTGTTTTATGGGCAGCGAGTTGGTTTACGTGTCGTTTCGTGTTCTTCATTGCAAGTTGTTGTAGTAGTGACTCGTTAGATGTGCTCAGTCGTTCTTTGGATAATGTAATTGGTGTTCAGAGTAAATTGAATTCCCAGATTGACAGCCTCTTTTGATCTCATTCAGCTTGAGAATTATTCTTGCTTGCTCTGAATTGATTCAAAGGGAAAGGTAAAGATGTTGTCTTGGGCAGGTAATCTTGACAAGGTTTTTCTTTTAGTAAATGATATCCCTCATTAGTTCTCTTCGCCATCACTGTGCTTCTCGTCAGGAGCCCATGAGAAGAGCGTTCAGCGATGGGTGATGTAGGGCTGACGCCTGAATCAAAGATGATCCTTGGTCCCATTGGAGAACCGCCGAAAGTTGATGGGCATCGCAGACAGGTGAAAAGAAAGGAAGCGGCGGGAGAGTTACTGCCTTCCGCATGTTGGATCGTAGGCCTCGGGAGGGTCGGGGGAGGTTGAAAATCCTGAGCCCCCTGGGCCTTTGATCTGCTGCATTTTCATTTTGCAGTTTCCTATGTGTGCAGGGAGTGCTGTTTCAATCGATAGTTAAAACTCATCCTGCCCGGCCCGGCCCTGCCCTAAAACGGGTGAGTATGCATGTACCGGGTTGGGTTTTTGGGCCGAGATGAATGGGCTTGGGTTGACCACGCATGTCTCCATGGGAAAAAAGTGGTGCGTGGGTTTGGACACTGTATGCGCTAGGACATTATTTCCATGGTCTAGTAGTTTGGTCCCACCATCAACCTGCTTTTTAAAATTTAAAAATATGATGCCTCGTCGAAAATTTCTCTCTATCTGGGAATTTAAAAGTTTAGGCTACAATTTTACCCCTAACCTTGATTCTTAAAAGTTCAAATTCATTTATCTTAAGTCACTTGATTTAATATTCTAAATTTCAGTTTTAGTACACTAAATTTCAACAATTGTTCGATGTTGTCCTTTGTTTTTTATATTGTATGATCAAATCCTTTTACTTTCTCTGTTTGTGCAATTAAAACTCTTTGGAGAATTGCTGTTACTAGACTGTCAAATTAATTAATTATGTGGTATTGTCATTGTGATATAAAATATTGCACAATGTTGAGGTCGTGTCATATGAGTGCCAAATTAGCGAAAAACAAATGGGGAAAAGCAAGATAATAGAACCCTAATTTGATAAGGTTGATTATGATAAGTAATGGAAGCACCTAATTGCGCAAATAAGAACATTAGAGGGCTTGAATGAACAAAATAAAACATAAAAGGTTAAAATTGTACAAATTGAGAATAATAGAAGACTCAATTGCATAAAAAAAAGAAGTCCGGGGATCAAATTGCACACTAAATGAAATTGAGAGGACTACAATTGTACTCAACTCTATTTCTGCAGAATTAATTGGTGTTGACGGGCTTAGGTGGGCCTACTAGTAAGTAATTGAAGCCTCCAATCATCTTTATGAAAGAATCGTCGAAATTAAGGATTGAAACTTGAATTTAGGTAAATTCCAACTTACTACATTTGATTGAGGAGTTTTCAGATGCATATACGGATACTGTGAAGTTATAGCATTTTATGAATCTGAATATGATTTTATGATTTACCTAGAATTAAATTTTCAAATTTGTCACGTATGCTGGCTAGGTTTTGAACAATCTGTAGAAAGCCCTTTTGATATACTATAAGAACCCCAACTTGGCCGCTCAAAATCTCGCTGAAAATGGGTGAAATTCTGATCAAAGACTCGATTGCATGAGAAAGGAAGTCTGAGGATTAAGTCGCGCACACACTGAGATGAGAGGACCAAAACCGTACTCAACCCTATTTTTTAAAAATTAACGGGCGTTGACCGGCCTAACCAGGCCTGGCCCATCAAGGAATGTCTTCCTTAGGCTTGCCCCTTTTGCTCAGCCTGATCAGGCATAAGTGAGCCCATCGTGCTGCCCACCCAAGAGAAGATCCAACTCGAGCGTCTCCTTCCTCGGGTCAAAAGGGATATTGAAATACTTTATTAAAAGAATAATTTATGATTTCATTATTAAAAAAAAAATTACAAAATAGTGCCTCAAGATAAAAAGAATATATGTGAATTTAAACCACTATTTCTTCTGTATTAAGTCTAATTCATAGAGATATTTCTTGAGAAGTATGTGTATTTTTTACATGACATTTGAAGCAATTTCATGACTCTGTGACCTACCACTCTTAAGTTTGAAACATTAGCTTTCTCTTTTTTCGGAGTTCATCTTCGAAGTACAATCTAGTGTATGTGAGGTAGGGAGTTCACCTTAAATCAATGGAGAATCGGTTGGCTATCAAATGATATCGCACACTTCAAAAAATAAAAAGTTATGATAACAAGAGAAATGGTTAGTGATGTTTAATAGGAAAATAAATAGGACAAACGTTTTGGCAAATCAAAGATAAGCATGTACTTATAAGTGGAATGGCTGCAAAAGGTGATTTATTTTTCTACTATAAAAAATGTTCGGGATTCAATTTATGCTACAATGAAAGTAGTAAATTTAGGGGTTCTTCTCTATATCCTATCTTCGTGTGAAACGAGGGTCATCGCCTTTTCCTTTTTCCCCATTTTGAATGACTTCTACCATAACTTATGGCTTCTTGTAAATCATCCTGCTCACTCATTTTGATTTCTTGTTCTTGTGCGAAACATCAAAATCTATCCAAATATACAAATGGCAAATCGTACATAAATCACGATAATTGTTCAAGAACTTAGAATTTTCCTTTCCATTTTCAAATTTTTGGAGGGAAAGAGAATGATTACTTTCTTAGGCCGAGAACAAAAAAAGCACCACATTAATTTTGTTATTGGGAAAATTTGAACATAATTTTTTAAACGTTTAATAAATCCACAATATATTTTTACCGGGGAATCTATATGGACGCTGATGTTTTCAAAGATTTCGATGAAATGCACGAGGTGTCTACCAATTTGACGCAACTCGCTAAGGTTTCGAGTTTCCAATTCATGGCATTTGGGTCCTTGGACCGACGTGGTCTTGGCTTTTCGTTCTCAACTTCTGTCGTTTTTCCCTTTTTGGCCTTCTTCCTCGCAGCAACCACTTCGCCAGCTCCATCGCCGATGAGGTCCAATGACAACTCGAACTACCGTGCCTAATAAAGCACGACGGCGACTGCTAGCAGGCACTTGACAGATGCCAATACGTCCCACAGGTCAAGCGGCTTAAACCGAGACATCTGTTCTTACAAAAGAACGGGATAAGGGACAGAACATTTCGTTCCCAGTAAAGAACAGCTTAACTATACCGAAGAAATAGAACATTAAAATGAATCCGTCCCTCGGTTTTTCCTCTCGGGGACGGATCGTAAAGGATGGCATGTTCATTCGGGAAAGGAGTTCAGGTTATACCTGCCTGCATAGAGCCTCGGTAGAGAAAGACAACGGCCATTGATGCTAAAAAAAAATAAAAGCATTGTTACGGTGTATATTTTGAGTAGTATGAGCAGTACATGTCGCTTAGAAGGACACTGATCCTCCATTGGGCGTTTGGCCTGAATTGGCACTCAACTGTTTGAGTTATCAAGAGGAAAGTCCGTGTGTCCAAGTGTAGACAGGCTCGGAAGAAGCTTACCTGAGCTGCAGAGTCCCTACTTATAAATGGATACGATCTTGGACGTTGAGTACCGGTCGATATACGGTGTTACAATCACGAGAAGTGGCAAGATATTTCGACAAGTGGTGGTAGGTCCTGACAAATGGCAAAAGTCATGATTATGGCGATCAAACCGTCCTTGGGGGTCAATAGTAGTCAAAATTTTGAGTAGTGGTACCGCTGTTAATCACTCTAATAAGATGAGTTTAAAGTGGAGGCCTTATTAAAAAGTCACTCGTCGGGAATGGATGATTTGAAATGCTTATAAACGTAGCATATTTCCTTGTAATAATGCTTACCAGTAGGGTACAAATGGTAGGGGTAGGTAATCGACCAGGTTCAATCCGGGAACCAAATCAAGTTGGTCTTACCCGACCAAGTGTCGTGTCGATTTCACCGAGACCTGTTAGGTTTTTGGGTAATAAACTTGGGAACCAATTTTGACTGGTTTCGCCTTGAACCACTTTTGAATTGGTCTAAAGGTCAGCTCTCGTGTGGAGCCCGTTAAAAAACGAACTCTACATCTCTTCAATGAGATCTTTTGCACTGTTAAAAAAAAAAGAGATCTTTTGCAAAGAATAATGAGGATGAACCTTCTCGACATAAGTAGGCCATTATAGTGTCCTAATTGAGAATCTTCGCAAAAATAATGCATAGGACAAAGCAATTATATAAAAAATAGAAACGACAAGAGAGATAAGTTGGTTCTCAAGTCGACCGTGAAATTGGCATGGAACCTAGTGTATTGGGTCCAGATCCTGATTCCAAAAAAATTGGAATTAGTTCTTATAGAATAGGTTCTAGACTTTTCATATAGAACCTTTCCCCTCCAAAACCAATCATCCCTAATAGAAGGGATGCATAAAGTGCAATTTTTAGTTAGTAAGAGCTTTTATTGTCACTCAATCCTCCTAGATGATGGAGGCTAGTTAGGCTTCCCCGAGATAGGAGAGGACCATTGACATTCTTCCTAGTGAGGTTCTCACCCCGAGTCACCCCCATTGGATTTTGGTGAGGGATGTCGTCACCCATATGATTCGGGTGTTAGAATATTTAAATAATAAATTACATATTTATTTAATAGTTTAAACATTTAGAACAATTGGTAGTGGTTCCATAATATCTTACATGATATCAAAGTTGGAGGTCTTACGTTCGAATATTTTCAGACTTCATTGGCCTCCCTAATTATATTTCCACGCTCAATACAAGGCGTGAGGGGAGTATTAAAATATTTAAACAATAAATTACATCTTCATTTAATAACTTAAATTTTTAAAACAATTAATTTCACATTGAGCATAACCCAAGGCCTACTAACCCTCGTTTGAGTGCAATCAAGGGATCTAGCGTTACAATTTAAGTCGCATCATTATTGTCATGTCATCTAAATTGACATCAAATAAAACAATTCAATTACGCAAATTGCAAAAGAAAGTGGACTTAATTTAAAAGAACCTTCAGAGAACTTAGTTCCACGTTTGAAAGATAGAGGTAAAAGAATTCTTAAGAACTAATTGAATACGACAAAACACTTTATTCAAGCGAATCTTGGCTTCCATGTCAAAACACCTTTAGTTTAACTACAGGGAAGAAAAAGAACATTAAAATAAACCCTTCCTTTGGTTTTCCTCCAGGGACGGATCATAGGAATGGCATCTTTGGCTGGCATCGGATTTAAATCACATCTATAGTACTGCCAAACAAATAATTTAGGGTTATATCAGAACATCAGATTCTCATGACTTATATATAGGATTCCTTTTGATGTATTATCTTCATGCCATGCACGAAAGTAGCACACGTCCCTCAAATGGACACCAACCCGCCATTGGCTTCCGCGAAAGCTAATGTGAAAATAAGACAGGCTCAAATGGGTTTTCAAATTGTGAGATGTACCTAAGACAATCTTCATAATTTCGTGCTAACACTGCAAATTTCTTAGCTTATTTTGGTGATGGGTAAACGAACCAAATGAGGATAGATGAAGAGATCTGGTATATATATGCTATAATAGTTGGACTCTCTTTTCCCTTGGTGGTGGGGTCCACTTTGTTTTTAAAAAGGAAACAAAATAAGGTTTTTTTTTTTTTTTTTTCCTACTTTATTTCTACTCTAACTCTCATTCTCAGACTTTTGCACAGTCTCCTTGTAGGGCGTGAGAATCAAAACTCACTTTTGAAATTATATCGCCCTCACCCCAACCCTCTGAGAAGGTGGAGATTCGAACCCCCCATCTCACATTTTCATGTTGGAAGGGTGGCCACTGGAGTAAACCCCAAGAAGGTTTGAAAAATCAAATAAATGAACCAAAAAAAAGAAGAAGAAGAAGAAAGAAAACAAAAAAGAGAAAAAGGGGTGAACAGTGGTCGCTCACTTTTAAAAGCATGAACTGCTTTGGCAGATAGAGAGAGAGAAAAGAATAAAGGAAAGAAAGATAAAAAATAAAAAGGAAAGGGGATTTGGGTGTGCACGCCGTGGCCACCTCGCCAAGCTGACTCAAATCCGTAACATAACGCCCAGTAAGAGATTGAGCCCCTCCTTCATCCAATCGAAGTATTTTTCGAGTTTAGGGTTCAAATTCGAAATTGAGCGCCAAAGTTCGATTTTTGAGTTGTTAAGTCGTATATTTTTGTAAAAATGATAGTTTAGGATGTTGTGGAGCCGTGAAATTTTACGGATTGTGATTTGAGCTTACGGTTTGCCCAAAACAAAATTTTGAAGTTTTCCATGCGTAGTGAATAGTGTGCATCCTACAGCTTTGAGCTCATATTTTGTCGATTTTTGGCTTGATTTTGGGATGGTTAAGTTGAGATTCTTGTAGTATCTATGAAGGGCTTTCTATTGACTATAAATATGTTCGGAACTCGGTTCGACGGAAAAAGTTATGGCATAATCAAGTTGTGTGCTGCAATGTCGAAACTCCACATTGTGGACAATTTGAATAATCACTTTGGATATGCTATTTATTAGCGCATAGGATTTGTTTTGTTAACACTAAGCGTAGTTTAGTCATTTTGTCGTTGAGGTAAATTTTTATTTGATTTTCACATTATTCCTCGGTTATTTAATAGAGTCGCGAGTTCAACGATACAAGTGTCGTTTGTTATTTGGTCGTAGGCGACAAGGTGAGTGGTATTATATTTTCTTGGGTTTTGTTAAACCATGCCTTGAAGTATATATCTATATATATTGAATTGAGAAAAACCAACCAAATTTTTTTTTTTGAGAAAAGCTTTTTTATTGCATAAAATCCAGATCGAGCACTTGCTACTCTTTGGTTGATTATGAATATTTCAAAAGCATGTTATACAAAGTGTATGGAGTAATATATATATGAAAATTGCTTTGCGACTAGTTTATGGAAAGATTTATGATGATTGGAGAAATAGGTAGGAAATGGTGGATGCCCTTATTGCAAAAAATTTATTTGTTTGATTTATGATATTGATTTCTGGATTAGATTTTTGGTATTAGAGGATGATTGTTTATGTTTAATGGGGCTATGAACCCAATGAGGGGTTATGAGGTATGCATACAGACGACAGAAGAGGGGATCATTCACCAACATCCGATGAGAAGTTTCAAAGTTTCTTCCGAGTATATGATTATGCAAACTCGACTTGTCGAAGATGGACAGAATGGAGAAGATTGCATATATCCAAATGGTGTATAAGCGTTGCTTCTGGATGAAGATTTTTTTTCTGTCTTTCGCTTTTATAGATATGCTCTCTCATTGGCTGGCATTGGATTAGTTTAACTTCCGACGATTGGCAGATAACGAATCACATCAACAGTGCTGCAAGACGAGCCATTTGTTTGGAGTCCTCATGCCCTAGGAGCAAAAATGTGTTGGTCAAGCAAAACATGCCCAAGGACAAATAAGGAAAGTAAGAAAGTATGAGAGAGCACCTATTTCATTGTATTCACACAGTCGAGATGTAGATGAGGTAGTCAATCTATGGTTGTAAAACAATCAAAAGAAAAATTGCATAGAAAACTTTAAATCTTATGTACATAATGCAATCGAATCCTAAACCTATCAATTAGTTCAATTAGATCTTTTTGATGAACGGTACCAAACTTATTTGTCTCTTAAGAAGTGTTTATGTGGTAGCCTTGAATTGTAAGCACTTTTCAACATAGCTTTTGGATTTTAATGCAATTTTTGGATAAAGGTTGATAACTTAATTGAACAAATTGAAAGATTTTATATTCGATTGCATTTTTCGATAAAAGATTCTAGGACTTGATTGAACTAATCGAATGATTTAGAACTGAATCGCATTTCACTTGTGAAGTTTAGGATTTTGTGTTGCAATTTTCCCACAATCAAATAAGGAAAAGATAGTAATTAAACAATTTTTGTTTGGTTCTAGCAATCAGCGTATGATATGTTGACAAACAATCTCTAACGATCTCTCTTTACCCTATTCATCAATTCTAACATCCCCACAAACTCTTGTTCATTACAAGGAAACCAACTAGAGTTAGGACAAGAAGCCAAAGAATGATGTGGGAAGAATAGTCCTCTCAACCATCCGCAGTTTGATTAGCAAAAGAGGCATGCACAAGATAAAAAAAATTGTCCCTTGAATGAGATGCTGCCGAAGAAGGCTACAGTCCTTCTCAATATGTTTAATGCAATCATGAAAAACTGCATTTCGGGCAATCTGAATAGCGGTTTCTCTATCACATGAAATAATAGAGGGTGATTTCCAAAGAACAACCATCTCTTCCAAAAGCCAACGCAGTCGAACGAGTTCAGCACTAGTATTAGCCAAAGCGAGATGTTCAAATCTCGCCCCAGAACGTGAGTTAAAAGTTTGCTTCTTACTGTGCCAAGAAATTAAGGAACTGCCAAGGAGGACACAAAGACCCCTTAGCGATCATTGCCGTCATGATCAAAATCAAAACCTAGGTAGGCATACGACTCCAGGCTGGAGCAAGAAAGATAGTGAACGCCATAAAAATAGAGTCGACTCGATGTAAGCAGATTTGCAGCACAGCAGTATAGTGTGCAGAACATGGAGCACACATAAATTGACTCGACAGTTTGAATCGATGCCATGTCTAGACGAGCGACAGTGAGATATGCTAAACTGCCAACTACCGAAGGAAAACGGCTTTCTCAGCGGTTGATGCATCCACATCTTCGAGGCTAACTTTCACACGATAGATTCCACCCTTAATTTAAGAACTCTGTCCAATTTAATAGCCGTCTTTTTTCCACTTCTCGACAAACCGTGCCTCGAGGGGTCGGTAGCCTTTGGACTACTAAATTCAATCTTCGCCTTAAGTTGAGAGTTTCTAGGTGTCGATGGATTAGGACAAGAAGTCACGACAAAATGCATTCAGATATAATGCATTACCCCGGGATCCCTCTAGGGATCGTGTCTAAAATTAAGGTTGGTTTGTTGGACTTCACAAAGTCAAATGCAGTTCTTCACTTTCCCTCCAAGATTCAAAAAAAAAAAATCATCTCAAACTGTAAAAACCACGAAAAATTATATTCACTTCTACATGTCAATAGAAGACTATTTGTTTCAAGATTTCGAGCAATTTACATACCAAAAAAAAATGTTAGTCATTTCAAGTAAGGGCACTACATGCGAAGCTCTACTGGAGAAAAAACATTGAGTTCTTTCGGGAAATTTCAAGGGTCTTTTCTCTATGATTCCTAATTTCGTTTTCGTGTGAGCTTACTTGAGAAAGGTTATGAACATTGTTGCTGTTGCACGATTGCCTGTCCTATTCTCAAATGGGAATATTCCAATATGACCGGTACACTTAATGCCCGAAGTCACGTTCGATGAAGCATAACCACCCATAGTTGTCTGAAAAGCCTAAATAGTTACTTGTACGTGAGAATCGCAAAAAGGGCTTGGCTTTGGATAAATCCATCGTATTCCTTGATAAATACATCCTATTTCCTTTTGGCAATAATATAAATGACTTAATTGTATCGAGAGCAAGTTACTATTATATAATTTGCGGGCCATGAAGACCAATAGCGTTTCAATCGCCAATGACACGCGTCCCCTCCCCCATGTCATCGACGGTGGAGATGAGGCGCTCGGATCTTCGCCGGAATGATTCGCCTTGGCGAAAACAGAGAGCCTACGTTTATAGGGAGGTCCCGGGCCGACAAAAACGGGAGTGAAAGTACTCAGTGCCCCCACTTGACTTTGTTTAGAATTATGACGACGATGACGACCACTATTCTTGCCAACGAAGGGTACACTATAGTTCAAATCGGGCCTATCCGACTGTTCTAGTGGTGCAGGATCTAGGTCTGCTCAACGTCACAAATTCTCTCCAATTTCGGACGCGACATGTTCGAGTAGGATCAAGAACGGCGAGATGGGATCCACCGAGGGCGGAATTTTGTGGCCCTTCGTTCCTCGCTTTTTAAGCGCAATAATGACAACCTTTGATTTCATGTCCAAATAGGTAAAGAGGGTAAGATTTCCAGGATACACGAGAAATGTCTGTGAGACATCATTCGTTGACTTCTCGTATGTGGTTCACATCTTGCATCTGCGCGTGTGATCGAAATTGATGCGCACGTGATGCGTGATAACTTTCTTCGGCTCCCGATTCCATGGGATCCATGAGCTGGTCGCGGCCCTCGGGAGAGATTGGATGGTTCCCGTTTATTAAGTTGATGAACACTCGAATCGCTTGAAAATGATATATAAAAAAATTAATACCACTACGACACATTATGATTACTTCTTTCTTCTTTTCTTCTTTTTGTTGAATAGAAATACCGTGATCCGAAAGCACTCTTAAAAGATTTTGAGAGATTTTTCAATCCCGTGTGAGTGGTTCTTCACCTGCTTATTAATCACAGGAGAGGATCTAAATTGACCCTGTAGAGTTCCCGCTCATTAATCTCTTTTTGATATTTTGTTTTCCTTGCTTGAGTTTAACCCTAGGCTTTAATGAGGAATTCAATGGCGAGTGCCGACCCGCTTCTTAGCTTATGTTCTAATACATGCAAATCATCTTATTATCATGCATCGGGTAAGGCCTACCCATCAAGTGATTAGCGTGACTCCTAAGTTCAGCATCAATGGGTCACGTCATGCTTTGAACACGATTTGTTTAATCAAATCAAGAGTTTAACCACTCAATCAATCTCTAGGGTTGTTCCCCCTCCGCCCCCAAAAAAAAAAAAAAAACCCTAGGGTTGAGTTTCATTTCTTCCTTATTTTTCTTTTTTGGATTGTACGTAGTATTAATTCATCCAACACTGCCAAAGGATAAAATGATTTCCACTATGAAAATTTCTCATATTAAGAAATCCTAAATTATTAGATTGATTTCCCTTACACATGTACGGCATAATACATAGTATTACTTCATCCAACACCGCCAAAAGATAAAATGATTTCCACTATAAAAATTTCTCATATTAAGAAATCCTAAATTATTAGATTGATTTCCCTTACACATGTACGACATAATACATAGTATTACTTCATCCAACACCGCCAAAAGATAAAATGATTTCCACCATGAAAATTTCCCATATTAAGAAATCCTAAATTATCAGATTGATTTCCACTACACATGTACGACATAATATGTAGTATTACTTCATCCAACACTGCCAAAGGATAAAATGATTTCCATTATGGAAATTTCCCATATTAAGAAATCCCAAATTATTAGATTGCTTTCCACTACACATATACGACATAATATATTTAAACCATGCTCGTGCAAATAATCATTTGTTCTACCGCGTAGTGTGGCTATCGATGGAATCTTGTCCAGTCGGGCGCAACCAAAGCAAAGGAAAAACAAAATCTCGAGGAGATAGTTTTATTAAAGTTCCGATTCAAAAGGTGCATCGATGCCAGATCGAAAAAGAAGGGCTATAACACGAGATCCGACCTTCACTAAGTGTGAAAGATTCGTACTATAATTCCTAGATTAAGGACATGAAAATCCACGTCGAAACAAATGTCGCAAACTCAACCGCTGAGAAGCTCCCGCGAGTGCTCCAATGCGTCCCACGTTTCAACATGGAATCAGCATATTTAGTCCTAAATAAGACCAAATTCAATGGCACTCCATCAAAGTAGGTACCAAAGCAATCATCGCCATTCTCTTTAATTAAATCGAATGTAGTAAATAATTGCGCCGTCCGTAAATTATGTGAATTTCCATCAACCTCACTACCTCTCTAGCTAAGCCAGAGAAATGATCGCAACTTCTTCAAGTGCCACGTGTGCGGTCACTAGAGAAACGAGGCGTACTAGACAGGATCATGTGCGAGTCGAAGTGCCTCATGATTATCTCCGCGAAGAAGGCGAGAGCACGATGAAGGACTGAAGACAAAACACGTGGTGGCCAAGAACGAGTAATTTCCTCACAAAACGCTGCCACCCAGACGATGATTGTGCACTTTTTTCCAACTTGTTCAAGCGACTGCGCATGACTTCTGAAGAGCATACATGGAAAATCCTATGTAGATGACATGGAATGGATTTTGATTGGCTGTAATGCGGATTGCGGAGCTACCTACAAATAGTATATGACTAAGATAAAACTTTGAATGTGACATCAGGAGCGACCCTCCCAAATGAAGCCCAAAAGACATGTCCAGGTGCATCGCAAATATGGTGTAACGAGTCAGCAACACAGAACCAGTACGGTCTTCTTCCTTAACATGGGTAGCCCCAGCTCTTCAGCTCCTCTAATAACTCCACAGGCATGCAAATCTCTCATCCGCAAGCGTTGATATGGCTCCGCCCTAACATAGATACAAGACCTCGAGAAGGAAAAACTGTGCGATGTTAAGTTTAAATTGTTAAATGAAAATGTGGTTTTACGTTTAAATGTTCTATTACTCCCTCTCGAGACCAATACTATGAGTGGACATTTTAATTGGGGAGGTAAATGGGATTTGGAAATATTCAAACTCAGGACTTCCAATTATAATACCATGCGAGATTTTGTGAGATTATTACTAACTGTTTTAAAAGTTCAAGTTATTAAATGAAAGCACAGTTCAATATTTAAATATTCAACCACATCTTATAAGAATCGAGACTGTCCACCACTAAATGAACCCAAATGCCCGAATTAGTAAATGCTTGAATCCACGTTCGTCATTATTACAGAGGATATTTTTGTTTTCAATTCTAGATATTGTTTGGCCTTTCTACTCGAGCTTTAGTGCGTGCTTTATCTAATCCATGATGTTAAAAGAGGTATTTCGCGTGCTCAAGTTAAGCCTACCTAAGGTAAGCTTCCTAGTGGTTAAAAAAACAACCCATTTTGTTAAAAGAGGATATTTCCCGTGCTCAAGTTAGATCTACCTGAGGTAAGCTTCGTAGTGGTTAATAAAAAAAACAATCCATGATGTCAACGGGATGCCAATCACGGACCAATAATTTATGCCAACTTATCATCGTCGCTAGCTTCCTGGCTAGGCCACACTATTTTCTTATTGCACCGGTCCGGCGACTTTCTTCGTAAAGCGCCACGTTCGAGCTCACGAGAGGGAGGGCATCCCGTGGAATTATGCGGGAGTCGAAGTGCCTGATGACTTTCCCCCGTGAGAACGGATGAGTACAACGTAGGATTTGAGTCAAACACGCAATTCATGTGCTAAGATTATCACGGAAAAAAGCATCGTATGGTGTCTTAAAAATATGAAGGTGAATATTTTCCACGAATGCTGCTGATCGATCAGGTGATAAATGTGCACTTTTGAAACTTAGGGTGGCTAAGCATCACTTCTTAGAAACGCACACACGGCAATCATTATATATGACATGTCCAGCACTACTCGAGGGTAATTTTTGGCTGGCTGTGGTACGGATTCAAGGAGTTACCGACAGATAGTTGAATTAAAAAGGGGACCAAAAAGAAAATCGAAGGTGACATCACAGGCGACGCACCGAATGAAGCCCAAAGAGACATTTAAAATTGGATCTTGAATGTGGTTGCATATGAAATTTTTTTTAAAAAAAAAAGCTATATTGTGATGACTACACGGCAAATATGGTGTAACGAGTCAATCTCATGAGATCAGGGTAGTATTTTTTCCGTAACATGAGTATCAACGCTTTCAGCTCCAATGTCATCTCTTCCACATTCATCGCATTGATACGGCTCCGTGTAGGAATGGCATACGAGATCCCGAGTTTATTATGAGCCGGAAATGCTATGATGTTGCAAAATCAGATTTGGCCAATACGAATCAAGATTGCCGACCAGTCAGTCAAGGCAAGGGATCCAAAACAGTAAACAATTCGACCATGTTTACTACCAATTCAAGAGCATCGTCATGTTCAATTCTACTCGCAGTTAAATACAATCAATTCCTTATTTGGGTTATCTACCCAACAGGACAGACGGCCTCGCCAGTGGCTGGGCGAGCTCGTCCGAGCCGGAATATTCCACGGGCCCTAATTGAACTTGCTTAACACGAGCTTCCTTGTCACGACATTTCCTCCGTAAAGGATAAGTAAGACTCTCCTTTTTTTTGACATGATCGTACAAAATATGAGATGCATTTACGAATAGTCAACTCCGTGGAATCAGTCTGGCCAACATTCAAGCTTACCAGATTACAATGTTTGAGTCATGGCGTGTCCGGGGGAGCAAACAAGAATGAGGCGGGCGATATATAGGAGACGTGCAAGGGAACAGAACTTGCAACGATACCTGAAGACGTTAAGCCCTCCATGTGATAAAAGTGTACATTTCGTGAACATTACTACCACTATTCCTCATTATTCATCGTTTTTAAAATTTTTAAAAATATTTTTATGGAATTTCGTGTGCGGCTTCTACGTTCTCGGCGATGTCGTTCTTGGGTGCGATCGTGATCTCGGAACTATATAAATTCAGCGGGAAAAAACGCGGTCAAAAATGAGAAAACGTCTTGGAAAATCGGGGGGTATTACTTGTACTAGGAAGCAGACAAGTGAAGAAAAAAAACCTTCTTTTGTAGTTCTAGCCTTCCGGCGTTGACCAAGGGACCTGATTGGCTACCCGATCGACGTGTCTTTCTTTTCCACGTCATAAAGGAAAGGGGCACGAAATTTACATGTGGAAACGATGGGAAAAGTCTCGGATAGAAAGGACGCCGACGTCGCGACTTCTCTTCTCCGCGGATCGCCTATTGACAAATTGAGATTAACACAAAAAAATTAATCGATTGAGTTTGATAAGATAATGCCTTGTATTATTTTTGGTTGAATTTCTTGGAAATTATGACTGGCCTTGTTAAAACTGTCGGGATCATTGATCAAAATAACCAAATGAAGTGAATATTCATATATTCTAATGCACTGAACATCTGCATTCGCAATATGCATATCTAATGTTTTGAAAATCAGACATTTCTTCATTTTTAGGGAACTCGTTATTCTGTGGGGTGAAGCCCGATTTCAAGTTCATTTCATAGATTTATCATACAACCATCGAATAAATCCATAAATCTTTCACGGAATTTGAAATTAGGCTACGATTCGCTAGCGTAGTGTATCTATGCTTTAACGAAAAAGGGGCAAGGAGCTTCATTGCAATCCCGTGAGCATATTGCTTTAGGATTGCTCAGTTTGGTGAGCTTTCGTCCTTGTATCCATTGTGCACCATTGGTCTACATTCAACAAGACTAGATGTGACATGGGAAAAGCGAGCCCTACTTGTTGGCAGCTCACATGAAAACGGACGAACCGAATTACCCTTTAAGGCACGTGAAACTGCAATTGGCACTTCGGGCGATAATGGTGGCGAGCCGGCCTGTCTCGAGAAGACCTTCTCATAAGTTGGTCGAGTGGCTGTGGTGCATAGTCCTTCGATGGCCGTGGCGGGTCGGATAGGCCGGCCTCATAAGCAAAACATCTTGTAGCCAAATGACGTATTAAACCATATGCCCCATTTACGAATGCGGCAGTTTTTCATGACTATATACTAGAACGCGATCATTCTTATCCAAATATAATTAAGAGCCATATTAGGGTTTTCTTATATTCAAATTTGGTTATGTGTATGCCGGTTGAATGAGATCCTTTTGGAAATACATATGTTCAATATCCATTCACCAATTAAAGAAAAATGACAAAACAGACCATATATTATTGATGCGAAGGAAATTTTACACGAGCGGCTTTGCACGCCCTTCATTTTATTTAATGATTATACTCGATTCAATGGTATATGAACTCGCTTATAATATATTATAGTAACTCATTAATTTTTATCTTTTTTTGGCGGGGAAAAAGGGTTACCAGAAGTCGGTCAACTCAACTCAGCCATTATAGAGACGAAAGTGGCAGCTCTTAACCTTTCTTTTTCTCCTACTCCTGCTCACCACTATAAAATGCGGCTCACTTCATTGCACTCCTCACGAGTCCATCCATTCCCTCTCCATCTCTCCCTCTCCCTCTCCCTCTCCCTCTCTTTCTCAATGACAATCCAGAACACACTCTAGAAGAGTTTAGAAGATCACGGACAAGAAATCGCCGGCCGGAAAGATCATAACACAGCGCCGAAAAGAGAGAACGAGAGAGAGAATGACGGTGAACATAACCTCCATCCAGACCTCCTCGAACGGGGCGTGGCAAGGCGACAACCCCCTCGACTTCGCCTTCCCTCTCCTCATCATCCAAACGACGCTCATCCTCGCCGTCTCTCGCTTCCTCGCCTTCTTGCTGAAGCCCCTTCGCCAGCCCAAGGTCATCGCCGAGATCGTCGTAAGTAAATTTTTAAGTGATTCCGTTCTCTCTGCGCGTGTTGACTTTTAAGTGATTCCGTTCTCTCTGCGCGTGTTGACTTGGTTCGGGGTAAGAGTAGTTTATGATCGTATGGGTTCTTTCTTTCGAATGAATCTTTGAAGGGCGGGATTCTGTTGGGCCCTTCGGCGTTGGGCCGGAACGCGGCCTACCTGCACCGGATTTTCCCATCCTGGAGCACGCCTATCCTGGAGTCCGTGGCCAGCATCGGCCTCCTCTTCTTCCTCTTCCTCGTCGGCCTGGAGCTTGACCTTGGCTCTGTCCGGCGGAGCGGGCGCCGCGCCCTTGGCATCGCCCTCGCCGGCATATCGCTCCCCTTCTTGTGCGGCATCGGGGTCGCCTTCGTCCTTCGCACAACCGTGGATGGTGCCAACGAGGTCGGCTTCGGCCAGTTCCTGGTCTTCATGGGGGTGGCGCTCTCCATCACCGCCTTCCCTGTCCTGGCCCGTATCCTGGCAGAGCTCAAGCTGCTGACCACCCAGGTCGGCCAGACGGCAATGGCGGCCGCCGCCTTCAACGACGTGGCCGCGTGGATCCTGCTCGCCCTGGCCGTGGCACTGGCTGGGAACGGGGCTGAGGGTGGGCCCCACAAGAGCCCGCTCATTTCGCTGTGGGTGCTCCTCTCGGGGTTCGCCTTCGTGGTCTTCATGATGGTCGCCGTCCGGCCGGCCATGAGGTGGGTGGCACGGCGGTGCTCGTCGGAGCATGATGTGGTGGACGAGGCCTACATCGTGCTGACGCTGGCAGGGGTGCTGGTGTCGGGGTTCATGACGGACCTGATCGGGATACACTCCATCTTCGGGGCGTTCGTGTTCGGGCTGACCATCCCGAAGGGCGGGGAGTTCGCCGAGAGGCTGATCGAGCGGATCGAGGACTTCGTGACGGGGCTGCTCCTCCCGCTCTACTTCGCGTCGAGCGGGCTCAAGACGGACGTGACCAAGATAAAAGGGGCGGAGGCATGGGGGCTGCTGACGCTGGTGATCACGACTGCGTGCGCGGGGAAGATCTTTGGTACGTTCGTGGCGGCGTTGATGTTCGCGATACCGGCCCGGGAGGCCATCACGCTGGGCGTGCTGATGAACACCAAGGGGCTCGTGGAGCTCATCGTGCTCAACATCGGCAAAGAGAAGAAGGTAAAACCTAATACTATTTATTTACATATATATATTTCACGAATATCAATGACATTTTAAAAGACCAAACTTCAATAATTCGGGCATCCACGAGCTACATTATTTATTCGTGACGAATAGTTATAATCGTAAGTGGACCGACACTTCCGCGAAATAGACTTCCCTCCTCTCCTGTCGCTGAAAAGTAATAGATGACTTACAGAAGATCGTGGGCGGCAAGACTTATAGAACACATCGTCGTCCTCGTCTCTGTTTTCTTTCGAAAGGCAAATCCGTTTTACACACCAAAATAGAAATTAGGTAAATTGGAACCAGTTTTAGGTTTATGTAAGTTATGTTTGCATTAGAGGACGAAAAAAGAAAATTAGGGTTCCAGTTTTCGCGATCGTGAATTTTACCTTTTTCTATGTTGGTCTTCTAGATTATTTTCTTAGTGCCGAGAAATTTACTCCACCGTACCAATAATTCGTACTTTTTTATATGTTGGTCTTCGAGATTATTTCTGAAGTAACAAGAAATTTTTTGTTCAAAAAAAAAAAAAGTAACAAGAAATTTACTCCTCTCTCACTTTGGACTAATCATTAGCGCAGTGGCCTTTTGACTTTTCATCGTTGCATCTGGACACCAAGTGCCGATTATTTAATACTGAGTACTAAATCTAAGTCAGAGCAGCCTCGAAAGATGCCACGATCGAGAATCTTGGGATCTCAGGCTTGACATGATGGTCACGATTTCATAGGCTAAGGGAGAGAAAAAAAAAAAGGAGAAGAAAAGAACAATTTTGCTAGAAAGGTCTCTTAAAGTATAGGTGACGGGTCTAGAGACTTTGCTTAAGGGGCAAATTCGTGTATTAATAGGCGTTAAACAGCCCGTACGTTTCCCTCCTGTTGAAATTTCTACGGTTCTAGTCCTTAAAAAATTCAGACGCTAAGCTAGTCACGCATGTGGCTCGACTTACATTCGTAACCGCGTCATTGTCTGAACATTTTTATTTCCGGGTCGCCATCAGATAGGTCATTAGAGAAGTAATCGCCAATCTCTTTCCAAAAGTCAAAAAGTACCACGTTTCCCATTTGGGTCCGATGCTTGACGATGTTGGCAACTTGCCATTTGGGTAAATTTGGACCGTAAACGTTAGTGACGAGCCGACTTAGGTCCTAGTTTGAATAGCAGTCAAATATAATTGGAAGACTTATGTTGATTTATGCCGTGGCATCTTTTGATTTTGGAGATGATAAACATTCACATTAATAATTTCATGATTAAGAGATTGTTCTTTTCCCTTTTTAGTGAAGAATATAGAGTTGCGAAATGCATTCTATGACAAGTGAACCGTGTTTGTTTTGAATTTATGACCAAGATTGTTGTGGTGCCATTTACAGGTTCTTAATGATGAGATGTTTGCAATTCTAGTGCTGATGGCGCTCTTCACCACCTTCATCACCACACCCGCTGTCATGGCCATCTACAAGCCAGCCCGCGCCAACGGTGCTCCGACGCACCGCAAGCTGCGCGATCTGTCGAACAACGACGACTCGTCCAAGAACGAGCTCCGGATCCTCGCGTGCCTGCACGGCCCTGGGAACGTGCCCTCCCTCATCAGCCTCATCGAGTCCATCCGAAGCACCAAGAACTCCATGCTCAAGCTCTTCGTCATGCACCTGGTCGAGCTCACCGAGCGGTCGTCTTCCATCGTCATGGTCCAGCGGGCCCGGAAGAACGGCTTCCCTTTCTTCAACCTGCCGCGCCGCGGGGAGTGGCACGACCGGGTCGCGGGGGCGTTCCAGGCGTACAGCCAACTGGGCCGGGTCACGGTCCGGCCCACCACGGCGATCTCGGCCCTGTCCACGATGCACGAGGACATCTGTCACGTGGCCGAAGAGAAGAGAGTGGCGATGATCGCCCTGCTGTTCCACAGGTCCTGGAGGGGCGAGGGGGACGAGGCCGTGGAGGACAACGTGGGCCACGGGTGGAGAGGGGTCAACCAGAGGGTGCTGAAGCACGCCCCGTGCTCGGTGGCCGTGCTCGTGGACCGCGGGTTCTGGGGTGGGTCCGAGAGCCCGGGGCCCGACATGTCGACGGTCCAACGGGTCTGCGTCCTGTTTTTCGGCGGGCCGGACGATCGAGAGGCGCTGGAGTTGGGCGGGCGGATGGCGGAGCACCCCGTGGTCAAGGTGACCGTGATGAGGTTCGTGGAGAGACCGGACGCCGGCGGGAACGAAATTACGCTGCGGCCGTCCTTAAGCAAATCCAGAGAGAAGAGCTATAGCTTCTCGATTGCGCAGATGAATCGAGAAAAGGAAAAGGTACCTTTTAATCCAAACACGCGAGCAGATAATTTCAGCGTACTTAGTTTTCCTAATATTGACTACCGTTTCTTCGTGTTAATGATCCAGGAACATGACGACCGTGTGGTCGAGGAATTCCGAGCGCGGTGGGATGGCACGGCGGGCTACACCGAGACGGTCGTGGGCAACGTGGAGGAGCAAGTCCTGGCGATCGGCCGGAGCAAGGATTACGACCTGATGGTGGTGGGCAAGGGGCGGTTCCCCTCGCCCATGTTGGCGGACCTGGCGGACCGGCCGGCTGAGCACCCTGAGCTGGGGCCCGTCGGGGACGTGCTGGCGTCGTCGAGCCACGGGGTCGCGTGCTCGGTTCTCGTGATCCAGCAGCACGATTTGGGCTACGGGGAGGAGACGCCCGTGTCCAAGGTGGAGAGTAGCACCGAGCCCAACAAGTCGAAAGAGATCGATGACATCGTATGAAACGAGGGACGGAAGTCGTCGTGGGGGTGCCGCCCGTGTATCTCGTCGAATAAGACATTTGTTCAGAGGAGAGATCGTTTGGCTTTTTTGTACAGCAATTTGGGTGTGTTGGAATGGTAGTGACTTTACGTGGTCTAAATTTGAGTCCCTCATATGTGTGGTCTAAGGCTACGAAGTCACTTTACTAATTTTGAGGTACTAAGAATTTATGTTCCTCATAAAATTTTCGATTCTAAACTTGTCAATCATTTTTTAGAAGCAATTATACAAGGACTTATAGTTCAATTTAGCATTATATCAAATTTCTCCATGAGCCCCAAAATGGTACCGCTATCCTCGTTTTATCCTTCAATTTAGCATTATATCAAATTTCGCCATGAGCTGTCCCATATAGTAGTTAAACATGGCAAGAGCATGACTAATCCCGTTAGGACTCTTAGCGCACAAAGCTTTTTCCCAAAAATCAACATTTTTTTGGCCGAAACAATACTATTTTTAGCTCACTTATTCAAGAGTTAAAACGTCATTACGTAGCATCCAAGTAAAGCTCGGCCAATTCAATTGTTTTGAGCAGGATCTTAACGGGTCCACAAACTAGGATCTCACATCAACCACATGTACAATAGTTTACGAAAAAATCTAACAAAATTGATAAATTTGAGATGATGGTACCATTTTGGGTTTCTATGATTTGAAAAATAGATTGAAATAAACGTGTCCAATTGATACATAACCTTTATTATAACTTTCACTGGACTTGGCAGTAATTCTTCATGTTGACTATGAATATCTAACTCGAATAACTTCTATTTATCGGACTAGATCAATCTTTCGTATAAATCTTTGAAAAAAGTATAAATGTGGTGATGGTAATCCTCCACAAAGATCTTATTTATATTCCACTCTTACTGTTAGACCAATTCTAGTAGTCTAATTTGTCAAGAAAAAAAAATTGTATTCATTATTTAAAAAGATACACGAGAATTATATAAACTTTTATGGCAAAACAAATCGAAGTAGAGTATATGCCAGAATACTGTAAAATAAAGCCAAATTGATTAAAATAAGGAAGATCATTGTCAATGATGAGCACTAGTTGGCAATTGGTAGTGTGCGCCTAGATTCGGCTTTCTATACACCATCACATATAGATACAACCAAAATAGATTAAATAAACACAAATTTTACTTTTGAAAGAGCAAATATTTGTAGTTCAGCGAGACGCTATAACTCTTACGATTGTCATTGAAATTAGAGGCGAAACACTTGTACACAGATATAGCGTGGGGTTATTGAATCCCCAAAACATTATTAAACTCCCATATCCTAATTGGGAGAGAAGAACTAGATCAGGGGAGTTCAAACTTTCGTATTTAGAACTAGATCAAGAGAAGAGAGCTCCTAAATCTAGATTGAGAAAGAAGGAAAAAAAACAAAGAGAAGAACAAGAAAACTCAAATAAAATCAACAGCAGATGAAGAAAGGGTGAAATTAGCTCAAACCTTCCCCATTAGTGAAGGTTGAAGAAGACGATGGAGAGAGGAGAGAGGGAGAGAAAAAGCCTGCCGGCCTGTTTTTGCCTTTTCTTTTCTGGCGATATTGATACTGACACCTTTCTTTTTCTTGTTAATTTTTCATTGGTCAAACAATACTCCTTGTGGAGATTATGCAGAGAAGGCTCATAGCCATATCATAGATTCGTTTAGTAATAACAAATTTCTAGTAGGTGCTTAAAAGCAATTGACTTAGACAAACACTTATAGAGCATCGGATCACTTGATAGATAATTTCGTAGATGAATCTCTATATCTCTATTTAGAGTTGACCCAACTTTACCGAATATATGAAAATATGTTTCCGATGCTTTTCGCTTGAATCATCCTTATCACATTTTAAAATTGATCAAAATTATACAATATCCATTCTTGTTAGCCAGGATTTGTGGAATATCTTAAAAGAATATATGATTTGTACAATCCCAAAGGAGGGTAGCTTTATTGGCCGAAAGCTACAATTGGGTGCCATTGTGCAAAAAGAATGTGTGATTTATATATGCTGTAAGAATATATGATTCATATAAGTTTGAAAGACTCGGACTGACTGGAGCTCCTTGGCCAGACTTATAAACATGGACTCTTGACTCCAATGTGGATGATGGTGTGTTGCTTTTCATTTCAATTATGACCTAAGTCAGCAACCAAGTTATAATCACACCCAAATTTGGGTTTCCATGCAGTACAGGCCAGACTTCAATTGGGTCGGACTTTTGAGCAACGAGCTTAAGTTTGAGATGTAATTTCATAATAAGAATCCCGTGCTAACAAAAGAATCAATTTGCCGTATATTATCACGTTAGGGAGGAGATAGAACTAAATAAAAAGCATTTTCGGCATATATGTACAAGAGTTGCCTGTTTTGGTAACTAAGCAGATAAGTATATTTCATGTTAACAAGCACATCGGCCTCAACCAAATACCAAAGTTCAGATCGAATTTGGTACAAGGAGCACGCTCGTCAAATGATGGGATTTATATACTTTTCTTCTTCTATTTGTTCAAACTTTTGACTCGGACCTCTTAACATCAATAAAGAAAAGAAGACTGATCCTCGAGATTTGGTCCTTTGCGTGTCAGAGACTCTAAGGCTCGGTCTACACACGCAGAGCTGCGGGACTCATTTCCAAAAGTCAACGCTCAGTCAATCGGAAGGAGACAAGCCGGGTTGAATGCATGAGAGCCCACGGTGAATTATAATTGTACGATAATAGATGAGGGACAAGTGGGCTGCATGTTTTTGTTTCTCGGATCCCTTTAAAAACAGATTTTGGATTTTTTGTTTAAAAAAAAAAAGATTTATTTGTGTTTTTTTATTTTTTCGTTCCCGAAACAAAAAAAGAAGGGAAATGAGAAACAAAAAAAAAAATTTGTTTCTTATTCCATAAATAATTTTGAAGAAATGATTTTGTGTTTCTTGTTTCTTCTTCTCTCTGTTCTCTTTTCTTCCTCTTTTCTTCTTCTTTTCTCTTTGGCCGGTTGCCGGCCTCGGTCATAGGCCGGCGACCCGGCCAGGGCCGACGAACACCGTCGAGGGCCTCGGCGACCTCGCCGAGCGTCGCCCCCCGATGAGGCTCGACGCTCGCCAAGATCCGGGCGAGGCTGCCGGCCCCGTCACCGGGTCTTCGAGGCGGCAACCGACCGAAAGAAGAAAAAATAAAAAAAAGAAAGGAAAAAATGAAAAATATTTAAAAATTAAAAGAAACAAAAAAAGAACATAAATTTACCAAACATGTTTCTATTCATTTTTTATTCTCGGAACAAGTTTACCAAACGCATCTTTTTGTTCAAAAATTGTTCCCCGGAACAGAAACATTTTTTTCTATTTCTGTTCCCTGGAATAGTTTTTGAACAGAAACGTTACCAAACGCGCCCAAAATATCTAATTCAAAATAGAATGCAGCTTAGCCGACCGTCCTCCATCCAAGGAACTGGTTTTCATCTTTTACCCTATTTTTATTTTTTTTATTTTTATGTTTTCTTAATACAAACATAAAATTAAGAGATAAAATCATAAGAGAGCCAACGCAATTAATTTTCATAAATATGATGAAAGAAAAAAATAAATTAAATATCGAAATATAAATATTTACAAGTAAAAAACTATTATCACCGATAAAAGGAATCATTAATATTATTATATAAATCTATTAAATTTAAAAGATGAAAAAACACTTGAAACGTCAGCTTTGTAACTAATAACAAAATCATTGCACAATGACTTGGCTTTTCAATCTTTTTGGCAAAATTAAATTGCTCTAGAAGGAC
Source organism: Eucalyptus cladocalyx (assembly GCA_017140615.1). Taxonomy (NCBI): domain Eukaryota; kingdom Viridiplantae; phylum Streptophyta; class Magnoliopsida; order Myrtales; family Myrtaceae; genus Eucalyptus; species Eucalyptus cladocalyx. Next base: position 36,009,825 of record CM029526.1, read on the forward strand.
TATTTGATGAGCTAAAATTAAGATGAGAGATATTAATTACGCATAAAACAAATGAAGTAAAGAAAAGAACACAACAAGAATAATGAATTAGTAGAGAAGAAAATTTACCCCATTGATCCAAATCTCGTAGATGAAGATGTATTGGGACCTAAAACATTATAAAATCAATCCTAGGATCACATAAGTCAAAACTAAGCCAAAAAATGATTTTTGATCAATTTTTATACAAATTTTACCTAATATAGCTTCATCATTTGGTTTATTGAGAAGATTCACGTGACCACGAAATATTTGACGCTATATCAATTTATATAGATAAAAAGTCAATTTGTAGTAAGGTATTTTATTTCAAAATAGAATAATAACATGTACCAGTAACGATTCAAAACCCCTGATTCTTTCTTGATTGCATATCAAATTCGAGAGTAGTTACCGTGACTCATCTTATCCAAATTACCAATTGTGTGAAAATCAATGAAATTCCTTGTATCTCCATCCTAGCAGATTGTATATGTTAATTCAACCGGTAGATGCTATAGCATAAATTTTCAAATAATTTCACATAATTATTTAAGAAGATGTTAAAAAAATGAAAAATAGTGTAAAAGATGGAAACCGGTTTCCATTGAAAATGTGTGGTCCTTAGCTGACTGTCGCTCCGTCATTTGGCGGAGAACGGTCAGCTAAGGTTTTTCCTTCAAAATAAGCTAATTTCCAAGTCTTCAAATCTGAATTTCATGGGGTTTGGCTACTTTTTCAAAATATAAGTTTTAATGTAAGTAGCTTTATTTTTGCTAATATTAAACCCTCTTCTTCTGCACAAAAACTAAATTCACCTCCTTTGATAGTGAAGTATGGATATGTTTACTAAAAATCTTAAAATTTATCATAAAAATGCAATTGAATCCAAAAATTTGTAGTGATGAAAAATGTTGGCGTAGCTTTTTTTAATTTTCTCTCCTACACAATGATGATATGGATAAAACATGAAACATAGTGCTAAGCGACGTAGTTTTTGTCAAAATTTGATTTTTAATAAAATTTGTATTTCAATTAAATTAAGAATATAAGCTAAAATTTTAAAAAAAATAAGGAAGTTAGAACCAGGTGGCGAGGGCTTAACCCTTGTATTATAGAGAAACAATTAGAAAAGCCACATTAGCATTTTCCGTCAGCCAAGTTGGATGGAATTAAATTAGGGATTCAATTTCACTTTCATAATAAATTTTAAGACTTCTAGTAAATATCGAATGAGTTGAATTTAGATTTTTGTGGAAGAAGGAGGGTTAATATTAGCAAAAATAGAGCTACTTACATGTAAACTTATATTTTGGAAAAGTACCCTAATCCCAGAAATCCGGATTTGAAGATTTGGAAATTAGTTTGTTTTGAATAGCGATTTTGTCCCTCATCTATTAACGTACAATTATAATTCACCACGGGCTCTTTATGCCTATGTGTAGTAGGTGGAGGCGCGGCCGTCGATGAGACAGGTGGCGGCGGGGCAGCAAGGATCACGGCCGGCGGAGGCTTGGCCGTGACTTGCTCTCTCCCTCTCTCTTTATTCTGTAATGCGTCTCTCTAGGCTGCGCGTGATAAAATTTCTGTTTCTTGATTTCTCTGTTTCTCTGTTCCCTGAAACAGTTTAAAACATAAATTCGTTTGGTAATGCAATTTGATTTCTCTATTTTTGAAACAGATTTCTATTCCAGAAATAGATTTAAAGAAGAAATTCTCAGTTTTTGAAATAGAAATCAATTTCTGGTCAAAAATCAATTTATGTTCCAGAAATTTTGTCATGCGCACCCCTAGTGTGCTCTAATATTAATAAGGGAAAATTCCAAAATAGGACCTGAAGTGCCATCTTTTTCTCAAATAAGGGTCCGAAATGAACATTGTTTCAACAGGGACCAAGTCGCCATCACTTTCTCAAATAAAGACCTGAAGTTGATGTTATTTCAAATGAGAATCTAAAGTGGTTATGTTTGTTTCAAATAAGAACCCGACTTTTCTCGGCGATCAATGATATTTTTGTCTTTCCATTTTCTGCCTTTTTTTTTTTCTCTTTTTTTTCTTTTTGGTTCTTCTTCTTCCTCTTCACTAGTGGCCACCGACCACCGGCAATGCCCACGAGGGCTAGGCGAGACCGCCCACGCCGGTCCTTACTAGTAGCTAGCGAGGGCCAACCTCGTCAATGGCCCCTAGGTGAGGGTCACTGTGCCCAAGCGACGCCATCCCTTACTTGTGGCTAGCATGGATGGCCCTAACTAGCAAAGGCGACCCTCACCCAGCCCTTTGTGGGCATCGTCGATGTTTGGCAGCCATCGATAATGAGGAAGAAGAAGAACCAGAAAAAAAAAAAAAAAAAAAGGAAATAAGGGAAAATGCCAAATGATGAAAATACCATTGACCGGTCGAAAAAATTAGCTAGTCGGCAACCGCGAGATGGGGTCCATATTTTGAAACAACCAAAGCCACTGTAGGTTATTATTTGAAACAAAGTCCACTTTGGACTCTTATTTAAGAAAATAATGGCACTTTGGGTCATTTTTTGAAATTTTCCCAAAAAAAAAAAAAATAAAGAGGAAAGAAAAAAGGCGAAAAATCACAAAAGACAAAAATACCCTTGATCACTGAAAAGTCAAGTCCTTATTTGAAACAAACATAACCACTTTAGGTCCTCATTTGAAACAACATCCACTCCATGCCCTTATTTGAGAAAGTGATGGCATTTCGGGTCCCTATTTGAAACAATGTTCACTTCGGACCATTATTTGAGAAAAAGAGGGTACTTTAGGTCCCATTTTGGAATTTTCCCTATTAATAATGCCGACTTCTTGATTTTGAAGACCTAGCATGTATTTATGGTGAAAACCCTAGGTCTAATTCAATTACACAGGCTTAATTTCAGCCTTATTAAGGGGTTAATGGGCTTTATTTCTTTAAACCTAAAGCCCTTCACTAATTCTAACTCTCATGGGCTTAATCCAACTCAATTAAAGCTCAAGCTCCATTTAGCCTGTGTAAATTCTGGCCAGTGTGCATGCATGGGCTTGGCCGAATATTTCTCCCCTTGAGCTTGTAGCCTCAGTCTAGATAATCCCATTAAGTTCAAAGCCTTTATTTAAGTCCATCCATGGCTGGTCTAAAATGTAGTTTTATGAGTTTTTCTATAGAATGCTATTTACTATACGCAATTTGTTTTTTTGGCAGACTACTATACGCAATTTTAATGATTCATTTTGTTATGGGGCTGGAGTGGATTCTTAATTTTTATGCAATGCGATGCCAAAATTTTGGTGTTGACAATCTATCATAAAAAGAAAAAGAAAAACCTAAACTTTACCCATAGTAGCACTCATAATCCTAGTTTTTTTGCATGTCATTGAAATCCCAAACTTGTACTAGTGTAATAAAAGTTTGGGGCATTAGTGTTACAATGGACAAAATTCAAAAGATATATTGGGCAGAGTCTCTTGAAGTAAAGTGTGTACTTATGAAAATTCTCTCATGCTTCTCTAAACACCTCGTCTTCTAAAGTCTAATAAGATCCTCTTAAAAGTGCAACTTAGCTAGTTAGAAAAGTTACCATCTTAACATTCTTGAGCGTTTATATGCTCCAAACTAAAATTCTAAATAGTTTGCAGCTAAAAGGCAGTTCTTGAAGGACTTGAACATGAAATTCGCCTACTGTGGGATAGTATATCTATTGCAACTAACCTAGTTTTTCCCGATTCTAAGCATAAAAAAAAAGTTTGGAGTTGAAGTCAGGGCAATCATTTAGTCAGGTTTTTGGTGTAAAAAAAAGGTTAAGGATACAATTTTTGGTAAAAAGGAAAAAGGGAAGGATGAACCATCAAGTGTTAAGACTAGGTGGTGGTTGGGTTCTTAGTTCGAAATCAGGAGGTTAGGGTTTGGACCCCTCACCTCCTCTTGCTTTGCTAGATCCGAAAGGGGGTGGTGATTCCGCTTCAATCCTTAGGGGTGAGCATCGGTCCAGGGTTGACCGTGGACCGACCTTGAACCGGCCCAACCCTGTCGGTCCTAGTCTGGTTCCTAGGAAGACTAGGTTAGTCATTGGTCTTGGAATTCCTAAACCAGCATTGTGCGGGTTGGTCCTCGATTCTGAGAGTTCCAAGTCGATCTAACTCGGACCAACCCCGACTATATATATATATATATAATTTTTTTATATAGAGAAAACCTTAAAATAAACGGCATCAACAACATTAAATAGCTCTTTAGTGAGGAGTTCAAATAATTTTACATTATTCTTTAATAACTTAGGTTTTTAATATCTTTTACGGCGTCAATAGTCATAATTTACAAAAGAGGAAAATATTTTTGTGAGAAGTCCTCACGGCGTTCAAAAATGCACCTTATGGCATCCTTCTTTAGTATTCGTTCTCTTCTGTTTTATTTGTCCTCTTAGTTTTCAATTTTCCAAAATCAAAATAAACAATTTCTCCGCTCGCCACTCGACTCTCGCCTCGCTCACTTTGGGTCACTCGTGCCGCTTGCCACTCGATGCTCGCTTGGCTTGTTACTCCCCGCTTGACATTTGATGCTCATTCTATTTGACGCTCACCCCACTTGACCCTCATTACTTGCCTTTCTTAACTGACCTCGCTCATCATCGAACTCATTGGATCGGTATGATTCCTAGTTGCCCTTTCAAGGAGTACAAAAAATGAAATAAAAAATTATTGATTGGTCCTGGGTTGATCTTGAAACCGAACCGAACCCATTAGGTCAGTCCGGTCCTCAATCATTTTTTTAAGGAGTACAAAAAATGAAATAAAAAATTATCAATTGGTTTTGGGTTGACCCTGGAACCGGACCGAACCCATTGGGTCGGTCTAATTCTCGGTCCCAAGCTCAATAGGGTCGGTTCTCGGTCCCAAAAATTGAGTACCAGCACCATGCTCACCCCTATTAATCCTTACTTTCGGATGTCGAGTTCGAATCCTCTCAGTCGCTTACTATGCTTGGACTTACTCTAATGGCGCAGATCTCCATTATGGTCATAGAAGAAAACAAGAGGGTCGCACTTTCACATGGCGGATTAAAATACACCACGTCGGTTGTTGCATGGAATCTTATGAACTCGCAATTTCTTAATCCCGTCAATGGAATTTCCAGGGACACGTGTCGGGGGCCATAGCCACTCGCTGGAATTGGTTCCCTGGCAAGTGGTGAGGCCGATGCGATTCCAGCTTTTGGGCACATAATTCTCATTTGGAGATGATGTTTCTTCCAACTCTCTCTTTTCCTGTGATGGTATCGCATCTCCGATTCGCAATGCCCAGCGATAAGGTTGGAATTTTATATATCGCCGAATCGCTTGTGCTCTGCCCACAATCATGTCCTCCAATCGGCAAGCTCGATCTTGCCAGCCACCAACCCCCCTAAAAGAAGGAAGAAAATAATGTATGCCCAATGCAGTTTGTGTCCAGACAACATTGACCCGGTCGAGTTTCAGCTCTTTGTCCTTAGTAATATGTCGATTGGCAATCCTGTCCTGATCAAAAAACTTTAGCTAATAGATTAAAAGATTGCATATTTAACGGGAACTTATAACATTGTTATCGAGTGACTTGAGATATACCCTTCACATGCAAGCCGAACCAAAAACGGAAGAACGAAGCTAGCACCGAAGCCCACAATCTAGTGGTGCAGGGAGGACGAGTGAAATTTTTGATTGTATTCGGCTTACAAATTTGGCTTAGGTACTTGCATTAAAGCGACATATAGGTGAGGATAGCACATAACAAATCAACATAGTTCAATAGAAAAGAAAGATCTAAACTAGAATTGACCTCGAATTTTCTCGATTCACTTTCATATGCTAGGCATTAATAATATATTTTTCCAATACAGAACATGATGGAACGTGCCCGGGTACAGCCTTTTATACGTTAGGCATTAATAATATATTGTTCTAATACAAAACATGATGGAACGTAACAGAGCATTCAGCCTGTGCACGTTAACATCAAAGCATTTATAGTGGAACGCAAAGTTATCCACCAAAAACTATTTTACGTTATAGAGAATATGATATCATATTATATGAACCTGGGCGCACTTGGAGTAAGCTACCGTTTATTCACAATTGGAAGTTCCACGACATCGACCTTAAATAGCCCAAAGCATCCTCAGATTTTGTGAAAGCTCAATTATCATAACCATCATCGAGCTCCATCTCAAAGAAGTTTGCTCATCAACCATGTCCACGTCGTCGCACAACGCCACGATGGCGAGGATATCGTCGGACGGAGCGTGGCAAGGAGACAACCCGCTGAACCACGCCTTCCCTTTGCTCATCGTCCAAACCATTTTGGTCCTCTTCCTCAGCCGATTCCTCGCCTTCCTCCTCAAACCACTTCGCCAACCCAAAGTCATTGCTGAGATTTTGGTACACGGTTGCCGATTGATTGGTCTTTTCGGTTGGGATATATGAGTAACTCAACCGAAACCATATTTATAGAAAGGCAACACATAAATTGAGAACAAATGTCATAAAGGTTACGCAACATGCATGACATGCTTTTGGTTCGATTTCTTGTTTCAGGGTGGAATTTTGCTCGGGCCATCGGCGTTAGGGCGCGTCGACAGCTTCCTGAACCTAATTTTCCCTTCATGGAGCATTCCGGTACTCGAGTCCGTGGCGAGCATCGGCCTACTCTTCTATTTGTTCCTAGTAGGCCTCGAGCTCGACTTGAGCTCAATCCGGAGGAGCGGCAAGAAGGCTTTTGGCATCGCGTTCGCCGGCATATCGCTCCCTTTCCTCTTCGGAATGGGGGCCACCTTCATCCTCCGCAAGCTCGTCCCCGGGGAAGAGAAGGTCGGTTACAGCCAGTTCCTTATGTTCATGGGAGTCGCCCTATCCATCACCGCGTTCCCCGTCCTAGCCCGCATCCTTGCGGAGCTCAAGCTTCTCACCACCCGAGTGGGCGAGACCGCGATGGCCGCCGCCGCGTTCAATGACGTGGCCGCTTGGATCATGCTGGCCTTGGCAGTGGCGCTGGCCGGGGGTGGAAGCGGCGGCCCGAAAAGCCCGTTGATTTCCTTGTGGATCCTCTTTTCAGGTATGGCCTTTGTCGGATTCATGTTTGTGGTCATCCGGCCCATGATGAACTGGATGGCACGACAATGCTCACCGGAGTACGATTTCGTGGACGAGGCTTATATCTGCGTAACCCTAGCCGGGGTAATGCTGTCCGGGTTCATGACTGATCTTATAGGGATCCATGCCATCTTCGGAGCCTTCGTGTTCGGCTTGACGATCCCCAAAGGAGGCGTGTTCGCGACTAGATTGATCAAGAGGATCGAGGACTTCGTGTCGGGTTTGCTCCTCCCGCTCTACTTCGCGTCAAGCGGGTTGAAGACCGACATCGCTAAGATCCATGGGGCAGAGGCGTGGGGGTTGTCGGTGCTGGTAATATCCATGGCATGCACCGGGAAAATTCTAGGGACATTTGTGGTGGCAATGGTGTTTATGATTCCCATTAGGGAATCGCTTGCGCTTGGTGTGTTGATGAACACAAGGGGTTTGGTGGAGCTCATTGTTCTCAACATTGGCAAAGAAAAGAAGGTAAGTGTTTCCTTCGTGTAACATATTAAGACAAGATCAAAATGGATGTTTAAGTTTAATTAATTCATCCATGAATAGCAAAGCTTACTTTTTAAGCTTTCTCCTAAATTTTTTATTGCTGGTGTATAGAAGCTAGTTTACAAATCGATATGGCTCTTATAAATGCTTGACATGGTTTACTTGTTTAACGTTCACTTACACTATACCTCATTATCTTGTAAATCGATTTTGATGGAATTTCCTAGTTTTAGTATAGCTCACAGTAATCAAGCTATGATTACTCTCTCACCTTTATCCATCTTCCCCTTGACTTATCAAAAGACTTTCTACGGTGTACTTTACTCTTTGATTTTTAAACCTCCTTTTTTCCACCCTTAGCAAGATCAAACTTACGAATTATTAGCTCTAAAGGACAAAGCTAGAAGTATAAGACTTCATCAGAACACATAATGCATAAGAACTTCTCTTTCGATGGTAAGAAGGCCCATCGAAAATGAATTCCGGACCCATGAATATATGAAAACAAACCGTTCCACAAGTTAATGTATAGAAAGAGTCCTTTGTGATTGTAACTAGGGTTCCTAAGTTGCCTGTCAGTGACCCCTATTTAGACAGACAGCATTACATCATACGTTGTTTTTCCCAACAAAAGAAGAAAGATGAGAAACTTCATGCTGAAGTTAGCGTATAAATTATGCAACTAAAATTCACATCTTGGGTATATGCTCATGAGGTGAGATCGAATCATATGCATGTCAATTTTCTACTAAATAAAGTATGTGATGATCCTCAAGTTCTGGTCGTCTTCGTCTTTTTGACAGTATATTCAGTCTCTTTGACAGTATACTTATCTTTTAGATGGTGATCCACAAGATTACCAAACTTCTTACTAACTCTTCAGTGAACAAGAAGGTACTAGTCAATTAGCCGCCGCAAACCATCCCACTGCCGTACATACGGCGTGCAACGGCAGTGAAGATGTATCAATTCCATAGACATGGTTGTCGACCTTGGTAGTCTTTTCCAACTTTAATGAGCATAAAAACGATGGCCACTTCGACCTGTGAGCTTCACAGAAGTCATGATTATGTTGGCCATGGCGCCTAATGGGTAACACCCACTTAATAGATGTTTTACTCAATGACAAGCACGGGACGCCTATCCATAAACGATGTCAACAGATGTCCTGATCGTGGGGAGGAATAGGAGGACTCTTCGAACAACATGCTTATTGTAAGTGCAGAGGATAAATTGAAATGTCATTAGGGTCTGGTTCAGCTTTTGTTGGAGTGGTCTAGATCAAATGATTTGCCAATGACGGTGTCAAAACCAAGCTTCAATATGCCCTTGAAAGAGAATAGACATGGGAGAGGTTGCATCATCGTGGTGGCTGCGTGCCTTTTTGACTTTCATCTCCACAAAACCAGCACTTGCTCAGTGAATCAGACTAAATTAGACAACTAGGGTCATGATTCCTTTTTTCTGATAGTGGGAGATCAATCGTGGCATTATAAATTCGTTATGTGCTCTCTTTCATCTTTTCACCCTAGCCTAGAGCCCTAGTTTGGAATATAACATCTATTTTGTCTTCTTCGGTGTTGTTCTGAACTTGTGTGGACCCACGCAAGCAATATATGATGATATGCCAATTCAGTTTTATTGCTTTTTATTATGCTTCTATATTGCGGTATGTTCGAGATGTTTTCCGCTTTTTGAGGGATTGGGAAGATTGAGTTTTGTTTATGATTGAAACAAATCCGTGGTGATCGCTTTTGGAATAAAAGGAGATTGCATGTGTTCACCCTTTTAAAGGAGCACTATATCAAAAGAAAGGGTTCCTTTTGCGGGAGAAGAATGTTTACCAAATTCTCTCTTTCTTTCATTGTCATGGCAGATGGAAAACGAATTCGGAAAGATCGTTTGCAGAAACTTCAGAGATATTTCTAACAAATAAGAAAATATCCCTTCTTGAAAAAGCCATTCAAAGAGGGGCAAGAGATGACATCTAATTATATGTAATTTGCTTTCCTTAGGACTAGACTAGGCTAAACCTTGTCTTTTTCATTGGCATTGAACTACTTACTTCGACAGTTGTGATTCCGCTTTCATGTCTTGGATTGAGCTTTCACTCCGGCCTTTCCCTCTTTTCTCGGGATGTCAAAAATTGTAAACTGAAAATAAGCTTTGGTGTTTCATTGTTCTGTGTTAATTGCGAAACAAAGAGATTCATAGTGTCAGAAGAATCGCTTTTTCGTGATATGATGGGATATGAACATAGTTTTGAATTTTTTTTTTTTTTTTTTTTTCAGTTCTTCCACTTACCTAACTCACTATTAATTTTCACAAAAATAGAAATGCTTTTTGAAATCAAACGATCTATAAATGTGTGATAGTCGTCCTTTCTCACCCTTTTTACTGACTGAAAAAATGATTTATAAAGGTTTGAACCCCTGAAATGAGCAAATTCATGGGGGTTAACAGGAATGCAAAGCATTTAGAAGACAGTGGAATAGGTATGCTCGAACAGAAATGGATGTTAAATGCGTAAGTAAAGATGAGGATTAAGTTAATTTACGACTAAAATACCCTTTATTGTTGAACTAAGTAATTTTCCCAAAAAAGAAAACCAATGTCAGTACACTAATTGGTTTATCGAGTCAAACTATTAATCAAATATCTTTAGGTGTATGAAGAAGAGACTATTTTGTTTTCTTTCCTTGTCAACAACAGGTCCTGAACGACGAGGTGTTCGCGATTTTAGTCGTCATGGCGATATTCACCACCTTCATGACGACTCCTACAGTCCTGGCCATCTACAAACCGAGGAATATCATCCCTCCTCTGGTCGTTCGCAGATTGAGAAGACAACCGCATCTTCCGGGAGACGAGCTCCGAGTGCTCGCTTGCATACATGGGCCGGGAAATATACCGTCACTCATGAAACTCATGGAGTTCACAAGGACCAGCCTAAGCCCCCCTCTCCGGCTCCACGTGGTGCGACTCGTCGAGCTTACCAACCGCCCATCGTCCATCATCATGGTCAGGCGAGCTCGGAAGAACGGGCTTCCGCTCATCAGCCGCTTTTGTCATGGCGCCATGCATGACCAAGTGGCGGTGGCTCTCCGGGCATACAGCCAAGCGAGCCAGCTGACTATCCACCACTCGACGGCCATCTCGGTCTTGTCCACCATGCACGAGGACATCAACCACGTGGCGCAAGAGAAGAGGGCGGAAATGATCATCTTGCCATTTCACAAGCAATGGCGAGGAGAGAACGAGGAGGAAATGGAGAGCGTGAGCTACGAATGGAGGGAAGTCAACAGGAAAGTGCTTGAAAGCGCGCCGTGCACCGTGGCAGTACTCCTAGACCGCGGGCTTGTCGACGAGTTCAAGCAATGCGAAGAGCAGGAAGTCATTGTGGAAAGACGGATTTGTGTCGTTTTCTTCGGTGGGCCTGACGACCGCGAGGCTTTGTCGCTGGTGCGAAGGATGGCAAACAATTCGACGGTCAAGGTTAGCATTATAAGGTTCATTGATGAAGCCGCGAAGGATCTTATGAGCATCACTGGCTCTTCCTCCCTAAATCTGTTCAAGGAGAGACGATGCATACCTGCGGGGCCAGGTGATGAAGAGAAAGAAAAGGTAAGCTCTCTTGAGGCTTTCTTAAGAACAATTTCAAAACTGCAAGTTGATGAAAGAAGAGTAAAAATCGTACGTGAGTTATCTTGAACAGGAAATGGACGAGACGATGGTGGATGAATTCAGGACTTATCATGGCACGACAAACTACTCGGTGAAGGCCACAAACAACAACCTCGTGGAAACACTGATGGCAATAGGCCGAAGCAGGGAATATGACTTGGTTGTGGTAGGGAAGGGTAAGTTCCCAACGTGGATGGAGGCGAAGCTGGCCAACAATGAGATCGAGCATGACGAACTGGGGCTCGTAGGAAGCATTATGGCTCAATCGGACCAAGGTCTCGTATCCTCAGTGCTTGTGGTGCAGCAGCAGGGGGTGGTCCACAGCAATGAGGTTCCCGGAAAAAGTTGCAAGATCAACAACGGTGAAAACGAAAACGAAGAATCATGTGCTTGAGTGTCCCGGCGAGGTGGGAGAAGAACCTATGTAGCCTTTTCTGTGTAGTCACTGTAGAGAGGTTGGTCACTGACTTGTAGTGCGACAATGTCTATGAAATAAGCACTGTGTGTGTAATGTAATGTTACATAGTAACTTGCATAAGAACCGAACCTTTGCACTCTAAAAATTGCCTTTCGCCCAGCTACTAGTAGTTCGGAGGAAGATAAAATCAAGATATCCAAGTGATATCAATCCAAAACGAAAAATCCTGATCCGATGTTAACACCGAATGCTAAAAAAAAAAAGAGCCAACGAAAAAGAAAAATAAGGGAACAGACTCTACCGTTCTCTTTCCCTTCAAAGTTTCAACTCATATAATAAGCATGCAACTCATGTTTGGTAATCACATCTTTATAAAGACGACCTCTAAGACAAATGCCGGAACATCGACAGTCCATTTCCTAGGACAATGAAACTGTGTAAATGCGATGCATGTTCAACCACTTTGCATAATCGTCGAAATGGAGGATTTGACAAGATGAACTTCAGGTATGTTAAACCCTCCCCAAAGTATCTCCATCTTTGACAAAATTGGACTGGCATCAAATTAATAAATACAAACCAAAAACAAATAACATGGAACGCATAATCACAAAAGGCAATATATCCGACTGAAGTCAACATGACCATTGAATTGCTTTAACAAAAATTCCAGTTACAAATAATGATGTTGTACTCACAAAAATCAGTCTTCTCTCAATATTTTGATGGCAGTTATTACATACATAAACTACTTTGGAACATGCCAAAGCTGTCCAACAAATCTCACAAGAAAACATTGACGCAAAACCTAAAACAAAGTTTAGAAACCATTATCGGCAGCTGTTTGATACCTTCTATTGAATAAATCTCCATCTTACTCGCCATTGGATGAGTAGCTACAATCTTGTCAAGAAGTCACAAATAAAATAGAGTCAGTAGAAAATATAATATGCTCTACCTTCCCACATAAGAATTATCTGATCGAAAGCTGTTCTTGTTAAATAATTCATGATTAGAACAAGTCAGACAGAGCAGAGAGGTCAATGTTGAGAGCTCAACACTACTGACACCTCCATCAGTCAATGTGCAGTTTAAGTTTGGCATACAACGAGTGGGGGAAAAAATTAAATAAGAAGCTTCTTCAAGATGTGAAAACCTGTTTCTCATTTTTTAAAAAAAAAAATACAAATAAAAAAGAACAAGGCATTCAGTCCTTAGCATTAAGATGCACATCGGCTCTTTCAAAATAATCCACACCACAGAAACCTACATTTGAAGGCATGTTAGAGAAGTTGCCATATACCTTAGAGGAAGCCTCCTTCTGTCCATGTGGCATCTGATTTCCCATTGTGACCAGCAGTTCCCTTATTTGGGGCACTCTGATACCAGTTATCATATCCATCCTCCTTTGCATCATCCCATCCAGCCCAACCATCATTGTTACCAGATGTGCCTCCCTTTGTTGTTTCTTCCTTCTTATTATCTTTGTGGTCCCAATCATCCCAAGAGGTCGAACTAAAGGTTTGGACATTTCCACTTGAAGAAGACTGCCCTCCAGATGAAGCATTCCATCCTTTATTCTCTTGCTTAAACTCCTGATAATATCCATTTCTCTCATTGTCGTTCCGTTGCCAATTTTCATTGTTCCAGCTCACGCCATCTTTAGTATACTCCTCAACCTTTTGGGAAGCTATCGCCATTACTCCTTTCATAATGCCCCATGTCCTCTGTCCAATCTCTGTTGTTTTGTTAGTCACAACATTGACGGTTTCATTCACCTTGTGATCATAGCCTCCTTCCTTCACCTGGAAAATGATTTATCTCAGTATGAGCACCCAAAAGAAGGAGATTCATTCAACCCATCAAGGAAAAACCAAACAAAAATGCTCACATATCCTTATCATAAAAAATGCAGATCATAGTCAAGACCAGAGTATCAAACTAAAAGCATGCACTTTATGAGTCAATAGTAGTTGAATAAGAGGGCTTTAACTGAGTAACAGCATCAACTTCTAATTCTCAAAGACACCCAAGTTCAGCAGTAAAGAATCAACCTGATCCCAGCATTCAATGATGAGATCTGAAGGAGAAAGAAATTGAACCAGAAAGCATTTCATATCAACAGAATCAAAAGGACCAATCAAATCTTCCAGAAAGTCATCCAGATAATTGCCCCAATTTAACAGCCACAAAGATCATAGATTTTACTCTAACAGAAGAACAGCCTGCAGACATGCAGCTTTCATATATGAAAGAATCTGAAAAAGATACTACCATCATCATCCACATTGTTAAAAGGCCAGCAGATGGTTGACAGTTCATGAATGATATTTTGGCAACAACAAACCATTATGCAAAAAGGTTAGTTAAATGTCTTATGTTGTCCTCAGAACATAAGAATTTAGTTATAGGGCAAAAAGAGAATACAGGGAGCCTTTCAAGCAAAATCATAAGAAAAGCAAAATGCCTAAACTTTGTGAAATCTGTTACAAGTTCTTTAAAATCACTGAGAGCTACAGGCTGGACCAAAACTAACAAAATGTGAGGAGAAAAAGGAGAAGCTAGCCATTACATATTTAAAGTACATAAGAGAAACCATGCTTACAAAGACCACTTCCCTCATACTCAATGCAGTCACACAATTAAACAAGTTGACAATTGTCCAAATATTGATGCTTTTACCAAGCTTTGATTATGATGGACAGTTGTATCAATTCACAACTTAATCAAGAGTGCTAACTGGGAGAGATTCTACCTATTAAAATTTGAGTACTGCTAAAAATTTATAAATTTTCATAATTTATTATAAGTAGGATATCATACTTCTCATACTAAGATTCCTATTTCAATTATGTTTCTTGTCTAGAGGTTTCCTACCTCAGTTTGGAGTGAGATTTGATTATTGTAAATACATGCTCTCCTATGGATAGAAACCATCAACTGAATGAAATTTATTGAGTTCTCGCAATTCTTTGCTTTCAGATTCGGTAACACAATTATTTTTTTTAGTGCGGTGCTCAAGGACTCATGAAATGTGCTGGCTATGATGCCTAAAGGAATTCGTTTGTCTTGATTTATCATTCATAGTGATCTGTCTTCAAACTATCACTCTAATTGGGACACCAATTTGGGACTCATCATCCTTGTACAACTAAAAAGACACAGGTTTTCTCTATTATTTGTCCAAAGAGAAAAGATAAAGTTAATGAATTTTGCAATTGACAAGCACATCAATTTGCTGCCTCAAATTATTTTGTTTATATTTCCCTTCCAATTCCCTTCTTTTTTTTCTCTTTTTTTTTGGGTAGTAGGGGAAAATTGTCCTTTACATTTAGGGCCAGTATGTTTGTGTTCTCTTTTTGTTCCCCGGAACACAATTTCTGTTCTTTTGTTCCGAGGAACAAAAAAAGTACAGAAATGCGTTGTTTACGTTTTTGTTCTCGGGAACAAAAAAATAGTTTTTTTGTTCCTAGAAACAAATTTGGAATAGAAACAAGAAATAAAAAAAATTATTTCTTGTTCTCGGAACACTTTTTAAAGAAACAAAAGAACAAAAACACAAAATTTATTTCTTTTTTTTCTCCTTTTTCTTCTTTTTACTTTGGCCGGTTGCCGGCCTTGGCCATGGCCGGCGACCGGCCGTTGAGGGCCGGCAACCTCGCCAGAGCATCGCCGGCCCCCGACGAGGCCAAGCTCACCCAGCTCACCGGCGGCTAGGCAAGGCCAAGCCTCGCGGGGCCACGGCAAGGCTAGGCCTCCCCAATCGGCACGAGGCCGAGCCTCGCCAAGGCCAAACTAGCCTCCAGCGACCGGCCAAAGAGAAAAAAAAAAGAAAAAAAGGAAACATAAAATAAAAATTTTAAAAATTATACAAGTTTACCAATCATCTTTCTGTTCTTTTTCTATTCCAGGAACAGAAATTTTGTGCAGTTACCAAATACGTTCTTCTGTTCAAAAATTGTTCCTCGAAATAGAAATAGTTTTTTCTATTTATGTTCTCTGGAACAATTTTAAACAGAAACGTTATCAAGCGCACCCTTACACACCCACATTTGCCCCCAAATCCTTATTATGTTTTTTGGCTGGGATTTAGTTACTCCTTATGCATTGACTAAGAAAGAAGGATTTCAAGAATGAGTGACTACATTCACATGGAAATACAGCAACAGTAAGGATTTCAAGGCAAACTAGGACAGGTTGTGAAAGAATAGGGAATAAAGTGATACCAAAATAACTACAAAGAGCAAAGTGACACAGGAAAATAAAAAGGGCATTTTGCGAGCATCACTTGCTTCAAGAGTGACTATGTTCCCACTAAAAATACAATGACTTCAAGGATTTTAAAAGCTTATGGTGGAAATGAAACGGAATAGGACTTTTGAGGGAAAGTCACACAAAAAAGACAAAATAAATTTATTACTAAAAGAGGGTACTAAAGCAATTCCTGGCCAATCTGAAGTCAGAATTCTAATGAAAACATAAGTGCTCTGCCCACTAATTAATAATTATTTGACGAAGATTAAACTGAGTCCTAGAGGGTGGTATCATCTAACATATGGTCATCGATCTACAGAACTGGTGGAGACAACTCTCAAAACATTCAAATTACTTTTAACCTTTTTGCAAAGAAACCCCACACATGCTCTATAACATTGCTTGACTCGAAAGAGAAAGAATACTTATCCAGCATTAGCCCCAAGTAAAGAATTATCTCTCCAGCAAAATAAAACAAGTGCCGTATCCACAAACACAAGTGCAAATGCAGTAATGTAGTAGTAGTCATCAACATTGTCCCTCACTCCAAAGAAAAAGAAAAAAAAAATATAGTGGGTCTTCACCAGTAACCTTACCCGCCTAATGATGCCACTATCAAAGGTCAGTTTTCTGCTGTAAGTTAGCTCCCAAATATCAAGAATTAAGTTGTCCGATTATGTTGCATTGTTCAGAATCATACCAACAAGAGTCACCAAAATTTCTGCCCAAAGGTCAACTCAAAATAATCTTCTGAAACACCTTTTCAAACAAATGCAAATTCAAGATATACCAGATGGGTACAAGACTATATATAATTAGTAATTTTCATGACCCACATGCCTTAACTTTGCTCACAATTTCTGTGCCAAGCAAGCTTACTTTGTAGCATTATCATCCAAAACCTCCAAAAGGTCAATGCTCCAATCACTATCGTACAAATAATTGCCATCCCGATTACACCCTTTGATCCACGGATTTATCTAACCAGTGCCATTAGCATGCAAAAGAAAGATTCAAGCATACAGCAAGAAAAAGTATTCCTCAGTTAGTCTTTTCTAAACAAAATCGACCATGAGAATAGAGAATGTTAAGCATGAGAAAGCAATCAAGAACAAAAAATCTGCAGCCAATCTTCTCCATCCTAAATCAATACTGCTGAACTTGTTGCTGGCCTAGTTCCAGCGAATTACATTCTGAGATACGTCAAAGAGGCAAATTCTTGTCCAAATGATTATAAGCCAAACCAATAGAATTCCAAATTCTGTATACCTTAGAAGTGATCTCCTTCGTTCCTGCTTGGACCACACTTGCAGCTGACTGAGCTGCTGATGCAGCGACAAAAGACAACCTACCCAATCCCTGCAAAATACGAAATCCTCGATTCACTAATTATACATCCTACACTGCATCAATCAAACGAATCGCCAACAATTTCCGTACAAAAACAAACCTGGGATACAGCAGAGAGCACGTCCCCTTGGGGATTATTGTTATTACTCATCCTGGGAGGCGCAGGGCTCGATCCGAACCCAACATATTTTCCGCCTTGCGAGGGTGGAAGACCCTCGGGCCGCGAATCGTTGTCTGCAATCTTCTGAGCAAAGAAGGTCTCCTTATTAGCCGCGGATGCCTCCAACTGCGACCGAGTGTAGATGTCCTGTGTAGACTTAGATCTCACCGGAGCGCCGCTTCTCCCTCCGCCGCCAACGCCGCCTCTAAAATCGCTGGCCGATTGATTCCGCCTAATATCGCTCGAAGATCTAAAGCCGTCGTCATTGTCCCAGCTATCCCAACCACCGTCCGCCCCGCCGCCGCCGCCGCCGCCGCCGCCCCCGCCCGTCTTCTGAGCCAAGGGAGGCCTGCTCCTGCCGCCGCCGCCGCCGACGCTCTCCTTCACGACGGGGGGATCCCGCCAGGGGCGGCCCTCGGCGAGCGCCTGAATCCGGTCGCGGTACACGCCGGCGGCCTTGGTGTTGTACTTGGCGACGATGTCGGTCTCCTTGGGGACGCCGTACTGGGCGAGGAAGGCGTTGAGCCGCTCGTTGCCGCCGACCTCCATCTTCTTGATCTGGATCTCGGACCAGGAGTCCATGGTGACGGATCGGACGAAGGAGATGTGGACGCCGAGGCCGCGGTGCTTCCCGGAGCACTCGAGGCACATGAAGACGCCGTACGACACCGACGCCCACTGCGGGTTCTTCTGCGCGCAGTCGACGCACGTCTTGTTCGCCGGCTGCGACTGCAGGTCGCGGAGGCGCCTCGATGCCGCCATTCCCCCTCCCCCTCCCCGGTCGGTGCGGTGCGGTGCGGCGCGCTCGATCCGGATCGGATCGGATTCGGAAGGGGGATTCGAGGAGGAGGGGAAGAGGGATAAAGATCGGAGCTTTCTTTTTCCGTTATCGTCGCGACTACTGGATTCGAGCCGATCGATTCCCTTGCCCTCTTATTTTCTCGGAGGATAGAAATCGCGGAGATCACCGACACCGTGAAATCGCGTCATGCGATGGATTGGGTGCGCGCGTGTCGGCTCGCTCGCTTGTCCGCGAGGAGGGAGGACGGGAGGAGGGTAAAGGAAACAGCACCGATGTCGCGCTAATCATGAATGGCGAGAGCGAAGAATTGCCGAGTAGAATTATTATATTGGGTTGAAGAAGAGGATATACATTATTGTGAACCTAACTTTTTGCTGTTTTCTACGCCAATTGACGCTTCATCTCTTTGTTTTCATTCAACCTTGGGTCCTTAATGTTCCCTTCCCTCATTTGTCCAGTCAGATTCTCCGTGTCTGACGTGGCATTCGCTGAGGTGGCCGCGACATGCTCCCCCGTGGCACGTGTTGCTGATGTGGCACCACAATTGGGAGAGGCTCCATAAGCTAATCCCGACCCGAGAAAACCCTAAGACAACTAAGGGCGCGTTTAATAACGATTCTGTCCTCGGGAATAAACTTTTATTAGAAATGATTCTTTTTTATTCTGTTTCCAAAAGCAATTTCTAAGCATCTTAAGTCATTTTGTAACTATCCAAAATTTCTGATTCTAGAATATAATTGTGTTTAGTATCATACTTCACTTTGATTACGTTTCTAAATCAATTTCTTTTAATTTTAAATAATTTTTTACTTTTTTCCTTTTTTTTTTTTTTTTTCTCCTATTCTTCTTCTTCTTCTTATGGCCGATTCTTCTAATGACAAGGGCCAGCAGCCTCACCGAAGGTCACTGAGCCTCACCGGTGCCTAGGCCTCCTCAGGGCTAGGCAAGGCTTGCCTGGCCACCAACGAGGCTAGGTGAGGACCAACTGGCCATCGGCGGGGTTAGGGCAACCTCGCCAATGATTGGGCTTACCTCTAGTGAGCTTGCCGAACCTCGCCTTGGTCTAGCAAGCCTCCGGCGAGCTCGTTAGACCCGATTCTGCGGCGACTAGCGGCGAATGGCGACGGACGGCAACCGCAAGATGGCGATTGATGAAGAAGAAGAAGAAGAAGAAGAGAAGAAGTTGGTTTTGATTCTTAGATTTGTTCCCCGAATAAAATCAATTTTTTTATTATTCTTGATTATGTTCTAAGGCCCTGTTTGGTAACCATCCAAACAGGGCCAAATTATGATTCTTTGTTCCCGGAATCAGTTTCGGCCTAGAATCGCGTTTGGTAAAATTTTTGTTCCGGAACAGTTGGGAAACGGAATCAAGAACCAAAAAAAGTTGATTCTTGTTCGGGAACGAATTTGAGAATCAAAATCAATAAATTTTCTTCTTCCTTCGGCCATCTCGCGACCGCCGTCCACCACCGCCCGCCACCGTCCGCCATCCGCCACCGCCGTCCACCGCCCGCGCCGCGCCCCCGCCGCGCCGCCCACCGGCCGCGGGTCCGGCGAGCTTCGCTGGAGGCTCGCGTACCAGGGGCGAGGTCCGGCGAGCTCGGGTGGGCCAAGCGGCCTCGCCGGATCCCAGGCGAGGGGCCGGGCGAGCCTCGCGGCCGCCCGGCCCCACCACCGGTGGACAAGCGAGGCTTGCCCGGCCCGCCGGTGGCTGGCGGCCTCGCCCAACCCGACGAGGTCGGCTGGCCACCGGCGACGCTCCGGTGAGGTCGCCGGCCCTCGTCGGCGGTCGCCGGTCCCGCGACCAGAAGAAGAAGAAGAAGAAGATGAGAAAAAGAAAAGAAAAAAGGAAAAAAAAAAAAAAAAAAGGAAAATGAAAAGAAAAAATTGAAAAATTGAAAAAAAGAAAAGAAAACAAAGGAAAAAAGTAAAAAAATTATTTAAAAATTAAAAGAAATTGATTTGAAACGCAAATTAATGAACACGATCGAACGCAATTATTCCGAGAATAAAAAATTTTGGACGATTCTACCAAAACGACTTAAAATGCTTAGAATCGTTAAAACAGAATCAAAAAGAATCGTTCGATCGGAATCGAACTTTCCGGAACAAAATTATTACCAAACGCGCCCTAAATCTACTTACGGCAACAAAAAAGTAAAAATTTGTTCTCGAAAACAAAAATCTTACCAAATGCGATTCTGTTCAAAAACTACTCCCGAAAACAAAAAATTAGAATCGAATACTATTTTGGTAGTTACCAAACCTAAAAGAATTTCTCCGGACTTGAGATATCGGTGCCGATGTGTCCAATCAAAAAGTTGGCCATAGGATACGAGGGCAACAAGTGCTATTTTAACCCCTTTACTCTTTATGGCTATTCAAGGTTCTCAATCCTTCACCTATCCTTGTGCTCCCCCAATCCTACTTTTAACACCGCGGCCAGCTGGCCGCTCCTTTTTCAGATGTTATTTCGAGCCTTTGGTGGATAGCATTTCTTTCAAACCCGAAAGAAAACTAAAGTTAACATAAAGATAAGACAGGATATATCCAACTATTAAAAATAAAGATTTCTCTTCAATGTCAAAACGCATAAAATTAACTCGGTCAGAGGACATAAAGATATTCGGAGGACTGAGTACGTACACTAAATTAAATCTTGACCATGAGATCTAATGAGAAGACCTATAGAGAACCCTCTATTTTCAATGGTTTGGATTCAATTTAGTACACATACTGAACTCATTTATTAGTCTCTTTCTATACTTCCACATCAACCCATGCACAACAACAAGAGAGAGCCGACTTGCACCACCGCCACCAGGTCACAACCAGTATGCCATTAAAGCAGCAGTATGCTTATGAAGTAGCCATGTCGAGATCTGTGCTCTGTCGTGAAATGATCTGTCCGTTCAAATCCAGACAGTGTGACAGCTAAAATGACATGAATATATGACCCCACGCGACTGCCTCATAGAACTCCACTTGGAAAAGGACAGTGTTCTGTTTACGTACCCATCTGAAACTCTACTTGTGTCCTCTTCCGTCCTTTAAGAGCATATATGTCTATGAGGAAAACAAATGGTAATTTCTCATTCACAGACATGGTAAATACACTTCAAAGTCAGTTCACTTTCGCGAACTTTGCACTCGGACAGGTTCCAAGAGCCCAGAGACTATAACTTTTCCATATGATGCGAATATTGGAAGCGTGAAACATGAGGATTCAAAGCTTTCAAAATCTGAAACGGGAGAATGCTTTTTCTACATTAAGAGAGAGGTACATAAACCCAGAATATGAGAGACAGACTCCGGCGAGCATTATCCATAACATAGCCTCCAACGAGATGTAGGGGCTCAAGAAGAAGATTACTGCAATCGATGCACTCTGCCAGACTTTTAGCTGTGCAAATGCTCCTTCCTGTCCCCAGAAGCAGTCGACATGGACAAAAAATCATACTTAGATGATGATTCAAGTGAAATCAGGAGGAAACAACTCAGATACACCTAACCTACGTATTACATACATGTAATGCAAGCACTCTGCTTCCTGAAAAGTTAGGCAAACGACAGCACAAAGTAATGCACATTCACGAAAATGCTCTCGATAATAATATCATATGGTAGATGAAATTATTTCGTAGATCACAATTCAGGAGTTCAATTTAAGTGAGTGACAAGCCCAGTTTGACTCTTTACGAGGAGTCATTGAAGTTTTGAAATTCATTGGCAGAATCCTTCATCATACTTTATGCTTATGCATGTAATACCAGAAAGAGTCGTGTCTTATCTTTTTTCTTACCGTATCACTCTTGAAGAGCAATCCAAGAAGAGCATTCAGTTGTGTATTAAGAACACCATCACCAATTCCCAAAATTGCAGCCAGTACAAGAGGGCATATAATCTGAAACACTCCGCCAAAGCTGCATTGCAACATCATAACAGTGGAAATAGATGCTTCAGATCACAGTGTTGATTAGAATTTGCTCCATAACTCAATCTGAGTAAAGAGAGAACCTGCTTTTCACCAACATCCAGACAAATGCAGAAGCCTGAAGAAGAGCACCACCGGAAACTATCCAAGTGATTGATGTAAGACCAGAGGTGAGACGACCAGCAGTCAGGGAGCACTGACAAAGATACACATATTAAATGAAATGATTATAATATTGCAGTCTATCCAAGAACCTACACTGCAATGGATATATAAGCTAAAATACCCACTTCTTTAGAGAAACCAAGTGGAAAAAGTTATTTACTTAGGCAGGCTAGTTGCCGTTTTTCCAGCATTAGGTCCTAATGGTAGCTTGTTCGTAAAGATAGCTCTCCAAGTAGACCTCGAGTACAAGAATAACAAATGGACTAATAATTTGCAGGATTTATGCAGCAACGCAAAAAATAAGGAATACAACACTCAATAGTCCATGATGCTCAACTCAAAACCAATATGGGTAGACACGGATGATCCCTAAAGTTTGGCCCAATGTACAATGTGGCCTTCGAACTTTAGCCTATTATACAATGTTGTCTTTAAACTTTTAATTTGTTCAATATGGTCCTCGACTTTTGGTATATGTTCAATTTAGTTTCTGGATTGTATGAAAATATTTCATATTATCCCTTAACTTGAATTAATTGAAAAATAACATTGAATAATTTCATATAGTTCAGGAACTAAATTGAATATGAGTCAAAAGTACAGTGACTATATTGAACAAATTAAAAGTTTAAGGACAAAAGTGCACATTGAGTTAAAATTCAAGGACCATGTTACATAATGGGCCAAACTTCAGGGACCATTTGTGTCATCATCCCAATCATAAAAGGAGCCAATAATACTTTTGCAAAAATAGTTTGTTCACAAAGTAGAAAAAGACATAAAAGTAACGAAATTGTTAATACTTACTATAGCATCAAACACCCCATAGACGACCATAGAACCAGCTACACCAGACTCCCCAAGAGCTGGCTTGACAATCTCCTTCGTGAATTCAGCCCTAAGATATCAAGATGTTTTATTAACTGGCGCTTAGGAAAACCGCAAAGTAACAAACATCAAGGTTCGAAGGGAAGTGAGTCATTCAATTTAAATTAAACATTAAAGACTTTGAATCACCGCATCAAGCAATCTTACACTCTGCATACAGTGCCATGCAGATAGGCCGATTGTATTGTTACAGAACCTTCCCATTTTAAGATTGAGATCATATTGTGCACAACCATGGTTCAACTAATCACCAGCATATTACACTAATCATCTAAAGCATCTTCAAATAACTTTTTCATAGAAACTGATTGGAAGACACAGAGAATAAAACAAGCATGACTAAGACAGAATTAGCAGGCATCTATTATTTGACTTTTGATTAAAAAGTTTATTCAGCCAGCCATATTTGTTTAAGTGTATTCTGTTGTAATTTTAAGCATTGGCAAATTTTTTTCATGCTGCTTACCATGAACTCAAGTCGATGGCAACACTACTAAATGCGAATCAACTATTGTAAAAAACCAACAAAAAAGTTAACAAATTCACAGAAAGTACTCATTCTCCATTAGGGTGACAGTGCTTTATGGGATGGACTACTTGACGTTTAAGTACCAAGAAGTATGCATACAACTGTAGCCCCATGTAATAATTCTTAAATAAACTTGCTTTATGGCTTTAATTAAAGGATGAAATGACTTTTGAATTGTTTGAGGCTCTTTGGATCAAAGGACAACTTAATCAAGATTTCGAGCAATTGCACGCATCAAAATAAAAAATTAATGACTGACATATGCACGAGAACATATATTATTAAAAAAAAAAAACACACTACAGAGTAATGTAGTGCGTACCAAACAAATGCTTGCTGCAACCCTGAATATGCAATCAGCGGGATTACCAGCAGCATTCGTACGTCAAACAAAGGATTAATCACAGACTTTGATAGAGACACCAGAGAAGAACGGAAACTAGCAGGGTATTCTGGGGAAGCTCTTTCTTCTCTACTGTCTCTTTTTCTCAAGAAACACATAAGTATGGTGCCGAAGGTCGTACAGCAAAGAAACACAATGAACAGTAATGTCATTCTGCTTGAAGTCCCATCCTACATTTAAGGGAAACAATATCCACAATGAAGGATAAGCATCAAGGGAAGATAAGAACAAATGCAGAAACACTTGTTATAATCATCTTTCCATGTGTAAGAAAGGATCTCACCAAAAGGCAGTACTGGTTGCCTTTTATAAACGGATAAAATAAGAAAAATTCAGGTGGTATGATTATGCATGCTAATTAGCAAGCAAAAGAATTGAAAAATAAAGGAATAAGTAAGGCGATGCTCCATACAGATTCCTCTCTAAAAACAGCTAATGACATTAGAAACTTAACAGAAGGATAGAAAAAAGAAAAAAATGAGTAAGGGGATGATGCAACATACCGTTTCCTCGCTCAGAAGAGCTAGCGATACTAGATTCCCAACAACCTGCAAAGACATGGTCAAAAAGATCAGGACAAGATGCTGGATGGTTAAGATATAAAGTCCGTCTTAAAAAACTCAATTAGCAAATCTGACCTGGTGACTGGCAAACATTCCCCAAAATTCTCCATTAAAGGCACCAATAACTGTTCCTTCATGTAAGCTGAAATCTTTTGCATGAGTACGCGCAGTTGAGGTGAGATATGTACCCTAATAGAAAAAAATTAGGTAAGGGAAAAAAACAATGACAAGATAAGAGCAGTGGACCTAAAATAAAGACAAGACTGAGTTTACACACAAATCAAAAGGAAGCAAATATTCACCTGCCCAACCCATATTATTGACGCAGCAAACCCAAGATATAAAGAAGCTGGAACCATTGTGAACCTGCATCAGGAACAGCTAAAAGATGAAGAGTGTGCAGTCCACCACAAAGTTTATGAGTAAATGAACAGGAACGTAAACTGTCAATTTCTTTTTCAGCCCAAAACTGGACTGCCTAACTTGAAAACTAAGGATGTCTTCACTATCTCTATCTGGCACTAGAAAGGGACTTTATGATGGCCAAAAGACCGATAGCACTACTGAGTACCCCTCTAATCTACAGATCCAAGATATTTCGGCATTTGCAGTAAATTAGATGACGAGCTATGCCTAAGAGCTGAATAACTAGATTTCTGAATTTAGAACATCGCGATCTGCCTACAACAACATTTCATTTAAAACACTTAAGAGGCTCTTATGCTTACCGGGAGCAACCTTATATACCCCATCATGGGGGAATAAAAGGCATGACCCATGTGTACAATAAATTCACGGACTCCTTGAAACACCAGGACCGGAAAGAAAATTTTAAGCGATCGGACAAAGTAATATAGACAACCTACAGAGGCAGAAGGGCATACCAGGATGGTTTCAAATTCGCTGCTATGAACAGCCAGTAACCAGAAGTCCCCAGAAGAATAGAAATTTTGGGACCCAGTGCCCGAACCACCAGAGAAGCAACCAAGGAGAAAAATGTGAAGGACACGTACAGTATGCCGAGCGAGATCGTGCCCAAATTATCCGTCTGCAACAAAATCAAGAAACTCATCAAACCAAAACGCAACGTCAAACGAAGTAAGAAACGACAAAAAAAAAAAGCAACAATTCCTAAAAACAAGCTCAGACACGGAAGTCCAAATTCAGCTACTAGGTTTTCAATTGTCGATCGTCGATTTCTCTCAATTCTTTCCCGGGGAAGAAAAAAATGCGAACTTGGAGCCCGCGATTCAACGGAAACGTCTCCGAAACCGAAACTCACAGTGTTCACGGTGCTCTCGAGATTCTGAGCAGCCCCGTAGGCCGAGAAGATGAGCAGAAACCCGCAGCTCAGTATATGGACGTCCCGGACATGGCTCCCCCGAGGCGAGGGAGCCGCCGCCGGCGAGGCCTCGGCGGAGGCGGCGACGACCAACGGAGCTTCCTCGTCGCCGCGAGAATCTGCGGAATCCATCACTTCCCCTGGGGCCTCCAGCTTTCACAGTCGCGGGGCGACCGGCTATATAGCAGAGCAGGCGCCCGGTACCGTCCGCGTCGCGGGTGGGGTCGAAACGGCACGAAGCGTGCCGGCGAGAATCATGATGAGCTACGCGACGACGCGGGGGGAATCATCGACGTCAGCGTGCGGATTGGGCGAGTGACAGAAGGAAGGAGCCGAGGGATCGAAGGAGGAAGGCTTTGAAATTGAATTAAGAATCTGTCTGGGGGGATCGGACAAGCAGAAGAGTGCGGAGAAGAAAAGGACGAGGGAGGGAGAGGAGGGAGACGGCGAAAGGATTGTTTTTTGGCGCATCCGGAGATGACTTCCCCGTTGCGTGGGATGCCCAGCCGCCGGTCGCCGTCGGCGGCAGGCCCAGATATCATTTTCTTTCTTCTTCAATCATTTAATTATTTGTTCAAATTTATTTTTATTTATTTTAATTTTTTTTTCGTCAGTCCTATTCTATTCCTGCTCTACACTTACTCTCAGACTTTTATCCTTACCTCTCTTGCAGGGCGTGGGAGTCGAAATCCACTCCTGAAACTTACGCATCCTTACTCCCATCCCCTTAAAATTTAGTATTTTGTACTTTTTATTTGTTTAAGTCGAGATGATTTTGGTCATTTTGATCTATATAAATATCGAGGTAAGTAGTGAAGCAGACGATTTTGGAAGCAACCGCCGAGAGCTTGTAAGGAAATGCACCGTCAGGTAGTGGAGCTTTTGAAAAGTTCGGCACTCATGGATAATGATACTTATGAAAAAGTGGAGGAATATAGTTGCTTAGTGGTGGAGTGAATTTTAGATGCAGTTATAACTTATAAGATCATAACTATTGAAAAAAAGAAGTTAATGAAGAAGTAGCAAGGTCGATATCCTCGGGAATAATTGTTTGTAGACAAGTAATGCTAGATTGTGGATGATTTCTTTAGTAACCGTTGTTAATTATCGATAGTGGGTATAAATACTTAAATTATAATTTAAGAAAGGATTGCCGATCGATAAAAAAAAAAATCAATTGTACAATTTATCTTTCTATTTTAGAACTTTTATGTCGTTATTTATAGTTACTTCCAATCTAGATAGCTTCGATTCTCTCATCATTTACAATTCTCTCATCATTTATGTTTTCTATCTAAGAATTAGCAAGAGAACCCTTCATATTCTTTGTTGATGTAATCGTCGATCCATATTTCAAAATGCATTTTATTGACACTCTTCGAAAAAAAAGAAGTCAATAGTGGAATCAATATATTAAGAGAGAGAGATGGTGGGAAAAGGGAGGCAACGCCACTCCTTAATTATCATTAAGAGTGTGTTTATTATTGAAAAAATTTCATAATGGAGAAAAATGCTTTTCTTAAAAAATGATTTTCCTTTTCAGGTAATGAAACTTATTTTTCTAATTTAGAAATCCATTTTTTTCCTAGATGCCCGTCACTTTGCTATGCTCATCATCCGCCTAAAAGCCATACATCCACGTCCACTTGCCAAGGCGTAACCCGTTCGCCGCCACCGCTAATGCGTGCATCGCCGGCACAATATTAATTGAAAAAAGCTGGAGTACAAAATTTCCAAAATTAATTGAAAAAAAAAATGGCTCTAATGCTTTTGCAAAATCACAAAAGCACCATTTAAAAGAATAATAAAAATCAGAACCTTTATCATTTAGCACAAAATTAAACACCTATAGGGAACAAAGTTAATGTAAAAGTACGCCTTTCATATTTATTTTAAGTCTCATATTTTGTGCCAAGATTTATTATTAAAATTCCACACATAATTCCCAAAAGAAAAATGGAAATTTTGATTAAATTCAAGATCTAAAAGTTATATGATTGTATTGCTAGCTATGTGATAGACTAAAGCGAGACAAAATATATGGTGATGGTGCACTTCACAATGGCAAAAAAAAAAAATTGTAAACTTTAATTTTAAGGTAAAATATGAGAAAATTCATAGGGACTTAGTAAAAGATAATAATTATTCAAGTAAATTTGCATAATATGATGAGTAGGATTCGTCTTTGATTCCATGTCATGTCATTGATTCAATATTTCTCATGTTTGAGTTGTTGCTTTTGTAGACTAATTAGTCTCACCAAAACTTCAAATTAGTAATACATATTTTAAAATTACACAGATGAGGTGATCATAACTAGAGCAAATAATATTGTGCTAGCAATAGGTTTGAATGATGATATTTGAATAGTGTGCTGTGGTAGTAATGTATACAATTATTGTGTCTTTTATACATTATAATGATTTAGCAACAATGAGATAAAACTTAGGAACTTTAATCTGAGAATTATTAAGCAAAATAATATTTCTTTTAACTGGTCGGAGGATTGCACTTTTTATATTATTTTATAAATAAAAAATAAAAAAAACCCTTTGCCGGAGCTAGTGAAGGGCTTAGGGTGCCGATGAGCCATATTTGATGCCGACAACCGTCCGCCAGGGCCAGCCAACCTCGGGCTAGCCAACCTCAAGTGGCTTCCAGTGAGGGTTGAGCAACCAAAGTGGCATGCGACCTAGGCGATGGCCATCGGCTCTTTGTTAGCCACTCACCAACCCTTCGTCGACTAAATTTGGCCTCACCCATCCCTCGCCAACCGTCGTTGGCCAAATCTGGCCTCATCAACTACCCTTGCATGAAATAGTTACAAAGAGGGCAAAATCGAAAAACTAAAGAATTAGTGAAGGTAGTTTTGGAAGGAAAAAAACACTTTAATCCTAATTTCAGCATTATGCAAATACTACTTCGGAAAGTAGGGTGAGAGTAGCATTGGACTTTTAGCATTCCAAAACCAGCATTTGGCCAAAAGCTCCTTCAAAGTACTTGCTAAAAACCCCAACATTTTCCTAGGGGGCCTTGAAGGTTGAAAACCCCTTGAAAAGCTAAACCAAACGCACTCAAAAACCTAGAAAATGAGAGACAAGATTCCAATGAGCATTATTTATAGCATAGCCTCCAACGAGATGTAAGGGCTTAAGAAGAAGATTATTGCAAACAATGCACTCTGCCAAACTTCTAGCCGCGCAAATGCTCCTTCCTGTCCCCACAAGCAGTCACATTGGACAAACAATCATGCTTGGATGATGATCCATGAAAAAATCAGGAAGAAACGACTCAGATAGACCTAAACTCCATATTAAATACATGTAATGCAAGCACCCTGCTTCCTGATAAGCTAAACAAGTGACTACATAATGCACGTTCATGGAAAAGCTCAAGATGATAATCCCGGACGGTAGATGAAATTTAGTAGATCACAACTCGGAAATTCAATTGATATGTATAACGAGCCTAATTCGACTCTTTACAAGGGTCGCTTTAAGTATTGAAATTCACTGGCAGAATCCTCCATTGTACTTTATGTTTATGCATGGAACACTTAAAAAAGTCATGCCTCAACTTTTTTCTCACCGTATCTCTCTTGAAGAGCAATCCAAGAAGAGCATTCAGTTGTGTATTAAAATGCTAGGAAAAAATCAACTGATCAATTAGGTTCACGATAATGCAGAGCAAAATCAGAGAAAGATGTAAAATCATACCCGGAGTGAAATGTGGCTTGGCAATCTAAAGTTCAAAGTAACCGAGTTCATGAAGCAAAAGATCATAGCCAGGCAAAGAAAAAGTTACTATGATACATATGAGCACAGTAACTTGGATCTTCATCGAGTATGCAGCAGTTGTGTTTTCAAGGACCGGGTAGAAGGAGAGTTAGCAACTTAAAATTCAACTCTTCTGAACTTAATCTTCTTGCCATGAAGCAAAACTATATGTACTCAGAGAGAACCATTTTCCGAGACTTCGCAAGAGACCATGGTCCTACTTGGTTATCGACCTTGCCAAATTAATCACAATTTTCCAATCCGATGTACAAGAAGAAAATGCGAAATATCTAAGATGACCTACACAGAGGGTGCTTATCTAATGGCTCCCTTAACCCTCAAATTTAGCTCCAGCAGTAGGATTTTCTAAACTAATACGACAAAGCCAAAAGTCCCACAAGACGGCAAACTAGGTATCAATCTGGTCTTCGCTCTTGCTCCTTCAAAATTGAGGAAGAATGTTGAGGCTTATATCAGCAAAAAGCTCCTACAAGTTCACCCTGTCAAATCAAAGACTGCACTTGCTAATCTCTTCTCCACAGAAGCAGGGATTAGCCTGATGTATTCTGCATTATCTCCAACCTTACACCTTACTTATGTTATGAATGTAATTAAAATCACGGAGGTCCCTCATTGCTTGTAAATTCCATTTCAGCTTCCGCACCACAACACTGTGAGAGACACATTTGCAATAGCTACTTTCATTGAGCCTTGTTAACAGTTGCCACATATGCTAATCCGGTGTTACTCTCCTTCTAATGTCAATAAGCAATTGTAGAAAGCCAATTCCTATCTTACAAATGAAGTCTCCTAATTTCTGCTCTTAGATTGTGCTTGCCAACGATCTCTTTGTGATCTCTCATGGCCCAATATATTCGCAATGGTGGCCAAGGCATCCTGAAATTTACGGATTTTGAGGAAGCCCCTAATCATGGAAACTTCACCTTCCGAGAACTTAGCTGTAGCCATGACCAACTCAACAAGCTTAATTAATGTGTCTTCCATGGACAAAGCACAAAGACCTTCAGCCAACTGATAAAATGACGAGAATTCCGGGACATACCCATTTTCTGTCATCTCGAACACAAAATCAACTGCTTCTCCAATTCGTCCTCCCCCATTGCAAAGTCCCCGAAAAACAATCTTGTAGGTGATCGCATCTGGAGGATCACCCTTTTCCATCATTTCTCGGAAAAGCCTCATGGCTTCTGTAGTCCTCCTCCGTTTGAGCAGAGCTTGGATAACAGGGTTGTACGACTGAGGAGTCAGTTTCATTCCCTTCATCTGGACAGTTCTAAGGAGCTTTCTTGCAACCTCAACTCTACCAGCTTTACACAGTCCCCCAATGAGGGTTCCATACGTGACAATGTCTGGTTCACAGCCATTGGAAGTCATCGTCTGCACAATATCTGCTGCCTTCTTTATGTCACCTTGTTTGCAGAAATATGTGAGCAGAGAATTATATGTAAATTTATCTGGCTTCAAGCCTTCCATTATCATCTGGTCCATAAGCTCAGCAGCCTCTTCAACCCTTCTGTTCTTACATAGGCCATCAATGAGGGTATTGTATGTAACTGAGTTTCGAGAAATGCCTTGAAGCTCCATCTGGTCAAAAATCTCTTCTGCTTCCTTGATTTTCTTGTTCTTGCAGAACCCATCCATTAAGGTATTATATATCACCACATTTCGAGCACAACCATTCAATTCCATCTCCTTCATGAGACCCAATGCTTCCTCAAGTTTCCCTCTAGAACAGAAGCTGTCGATCAACATATTATAAGTAAATTCATCAGGCTGGCAACCTTTGCTCTTCATCTCTTCAAACAGTTCCATTGCGGTACAGTGGTTTCTGGTCATGCAGAGACCTTGTATCAGAGAATTGAATGTGCAGACATCAGGTAGAATCCCCTTGCTCGTAAGGACACGAGCCAGTCCCGTAGCTTCCTCAACCTGGTTCTCCTTACATAGTGTGCTTATCAGTGTATTGTAAGTAACAGTGTTAGGAGAGCAATCTCTGGACACCATCTGTTCAAGAAGTTCCACTGCCTCATCAACTTCACCTATTCTACATAGCCCAGAAATAAGGGAATTATAGGTGAAAACATCTGGGTCGAAACCCTCCTGAAGCATCAAATCCATGATCTCTAGAGCATGCTTCACATGTCCGCCCTTACACAGACCATTCACTAACGTATTGAATGTGAACTGATCTGGATAGAACCCCTCACTCGACATCTGCTGAATAAAATCAAGCGCCTCTACAATCCTTCCCTCTCTACACAACCCATTGATCAGTACATTTACAGTCACATCGGTTGCCGAGCATCCAGCTGCCACCATATGTTCTTTGATACTCAGAGCAGCATCCAGATTCCCTTGCTCAACGTAACCTTGCATAAGGGTCGTGAACGTCTTCTCATCAGGCGACAACCCATAATTCGGCATCTCCTCCATCAACAACATGGCAGGCCGAATTTGATGGGCTTTACACAGAGCCTTGATCAATATATTAAAAGTCGACACATCCGGCTCGATTCCACGACTAACCATACCCGAATGTGCGGTCTCGACTAATTTCAGCCTATTCCCATCCACAAGCACATTCAACAAAAAATTATAGAAATGGGTATCGGGCTTAGTCCCATACTCCACCTCCATCATCTCAACAACACCAGGAATTTCGTCGAACATGTCGAAATTCGCATAACTCTCGACGAAAATCAAGAAACTACCGGTACCCACCTCGCCGCCGGCGAGCTTCATCTCATCGAGGACGCGCCTCATCGAATCGAAAGACCCTACCTTGGCGAGCTTGCGGAGGAGCTCCTGGTAGACGGAGGGGGTGGGGGCGAAGTTGGGCTGCTTCGAGGCCCAGTCGAAGATGCGGAACGCGGCCGTCTCGTCGCTCTGGCGGCGGAGGGCGTCGAGGAGCTGCTGCGGAGTGAAGTCGGGGGGGAGGTGGTGGTGGTGGTGGGAGAGGTGGCCGCGGTGCTGCGCGGCGGCGAAGTGACCGGAGGAGGAGGAGGAGGAGGAGGAGGAGGAGGGTTTCTGGGGGAGGAAGAGGGGAGGTGGGTGGGAGTTGGCGGCGCGAGGGAGAGGCCAAGGGAAGCACTTGAGGCTGGTAGAGAAAGCCATTGGCGGGCCTTCGGAGAAAGAGATGGCATGCAAAAACGGCCACGCCAGTTCTTGTAGAAGCAAAGAAGATGATGAGAGAGAGAGAGAGAGAGAGGGAGACAGGGATGGATGGTGTATTTCGCGGTCGGGCATGGAAGCGGAAGCGACGCAATTTTTTAGGACGACCTTGTCCGAATCATTTATTTTTTGAGAAATAAATAAAATCTTAAATTATAATTATTGAAATTCCTAAACATGATAGGAATCATGAATTCCATGTTAAATGTCAGTGTAGATTAACTATAGACCATAGACGTCAATGCTCTTAAATTAGAATCGACAAACTTTACAACATGGAAAGAATTATAACTAATGTGAATTTATGATTGCACATAACGACATCAATTTGGATGTCTAAGTGTGGCCGATCTTGTACTCAAATCATCACAGCCCTCCATTTAGGATAATTTAGGGAAATCATTGTTAGAATAATTGATCAAGATGCCAGTTGGTTTTTTATTCAATAATTGGACTTAACTTGTTAAAATTCCATCAATTGCTTGCCAAAAAAAAAAAAAAAAAAAAAAAAAAAAAAAAAAAAAAAAAAAAATCATATGCTAAGAACCTGACAGACACCACGTTTGATTAAAGTAATAGCCTATTACAAATCTATGCCCCCTCTTTAACAGCACAGCCAGTAATACTTGACCTCAGTGGTTGTTCCAAAATCACCCCAGTGTCATCTCTCCCCCTTTACCAATACTAGACTACTAATTATAATTCAATATTTTATGTAAATTACAACTAAATTGAATTATATGTTTTGTGTAATGATATCTAATTGTATATGGGGGACATTAAACTCATGAATTATCATGATTGACTAGTAAATAAATAAAAAAATTAGAGGTATTTTAGAAATTTTGACGCTATTTTTATTCATTATATATTGTCAAACCCAAAAACCAAACAATGCGCCAGGTATTGCATTACTTAAATCAAACGGTGTAACCGTTATTAAAGCTCTATTACATTGCAATCTATAACTATTATGCTGCAGCCATATTCGATTACTGTGATTAAACGAACTATACATAATCAAAGACTTCTACCATCTTCAATTCTCAATTTTACGTACAACCGAAATTTCAAACGATTTGCCTTGGTGAGAGTGCTAGAATGAACACCTAGAGGGGGGTGAATAGGTGTATAAAATAAACATTAGCAAAAATATGCGGAAAAAAATAAACTTCGAGTAAAATAAAGGAGTTAAAGAAGATAATAAGAACACAAGATTTATAGTGGTTCGGCTTAATCCAAGTCTACGTCCACTCTCCCACGCTAACAGCCTTCTTGACTGGATTCCACTATGCAATCAACAAGAGATTACAACTTTGAATGCAAACACTTAGTAGTATATCACACTATCTCACTAAGTCACTCTTTTGGTATTTCTCTCACGTTCACAAACGTTTAAGCTCCCCAAAAACAAGTGTATGAACAAAGATCGCTCGGACTTTGGAATTATAAATTCTACGCTCCGTCTCTAACTTGCTCATCGGTCCATGATCTCCTTAAATACTCCTCCACTTCCAAACTACCTATTGGACAGTATCCCGGAGAATCGTCTTCCAATATACCCATTTTACAGCTCTGTATCTAGAAGATTTGGTAGCCGTTAAGTGATAAAGGTAGAATCCCAAATTGATTCCGATCGCCCATACAAACGGAATCTTGGTTTCCATAAGTAAAGCTTCTTCGTATAGAAAGTTCTTGTCTTCAAGATCCAATCGTCAATCAAATAGATTGAGTCAATCAAATCAATTTTGATGTGGAATCCAAACCAGATCACTAGCCGTTGTACATTTGGGCTTGAGTTACGTTCGTCGAACTGGATGTAAAGTCTCGAGAGCAATAGACTTTACAATCTGGTCGAACATATTCTATTTACGAATGCGATTTAGCTTTAAGGTCTGTCTTTCAACGAGAATAGAGTCTATCTTCTTGTTCAACTTCAAGATAGAGTCTGTCTTCTAGTTCAAAGATTCACGTTCGATCTGGAATTAGTCGAGTTGATGACGAAACGACTTTGACACTAAAGTCTCGCTTCGACTTTGACACGTAAGTCTGGAAATCTTTATAATATACTTTGGAAATATGTTACGTTCGGTCTTCTTACGTCTTCTTCGACTTTGACAATATCATTTACATGTTCTATTATCTACATGGTCTATTACTTAACCATTAAACATGTTAGTAGCCTTTGATTTATTTTGTCATCTTCAAAACATCATAAGGGATTTCCCTAACAATCTCTCCATTTTTTATGATGACAAAACAATCTCTCAATATGCAGATTTGTAAACATACTTTTAAAGATATTAATTTAAATCAAAGGATATCAGAAGATAGCAAATAGATTGAGCATAAGAATATATAGAAAAATAATCGCAGCTCAATATTATGCCATAGATAATATCAATCAATCAACACATATGCATATTCATATCTTCTCCCCCTTTTTTGTCATAATCAAAAAGCGATAATAATGGAAAAAAGTATCATGTAGAGAATTATAACAAATATCTCGCATGAATCACAATTTCCAAAAATCAGCTTTTATAAAGCAAGTCGGATATTAAAGATATGCAATATAGCTCACTTCGATCATATATATCAGCAAATAAAAATCATGGATGCATCATAAAATTCATTTATCCTTTTTGTCATAATAAAATGATAATATCAATAAAAGATTTGTTAATGACAAAAGGTAATAAAAGATGCACTAACCGAATTTTTTAAAACAAATTCTGACACATTTACCTTTCCTTTCATCCATAATAGGATTACGAAAAATCCAAAAAGATTTTTCCATAATTAATCAAAACTCCCCCTCAATTTGTTACCTTTTTGAGATGATCACGATTCTTTTCCTTTTCTTTTGGATTTGATTTCTCCCCCTGTGATCATGATAATATTTGCGAATAGAAATAATTGCTGCTTGTTGAACGAATTTTTTTCAGTATTTCCTTTGGAACAACAACATCCGTAACGATCACTTGCATTTTGAAATTCGAGGCAAAAATTTATCATCTCGAATTCAACGTGTATCAACTTAAAAAAAAATTTTCCACAAATAAGCTGTAATAATATCCACGTAATATATAATGTCATTTCTTAAAAAAATAAATTGATTAGCATATATAAAATTATCAATTATTAAAATTCATAACTATTCAACCTTTTGTATGACACATTAGGGATTTCCTTAACAATTTGCAAAAACTTTACACAAGGAAGGGAATTTTTGAACCTTAAAAAGATAGTATAGAATATTCATAATTTTCTGATTGAGTTTTCCAAAATCCATATGGAAGATTCTTTTGTGACCTGCAAATTCTTATATAACAGATAATAATCTTTGCAAAAATGTCACTTGATATCTTCATTTTATTTGCGGATCAAACTTGCTAGATATAATATATCTTCTAAGAATATAGTAAGAATATCCATGAATATGCAGTAATATCTTTCAAGATCAAAGAAATTTCCCTGAGCAAAAATTTCAGATATGCATTTTGCAAAAGGAAAATAGATATTTACTTCGTCGTGCCAAAATTGCAATACATTATATTTATGACAAAAGATATTCGCAATATAATAAACAATCATCCAAAATTATGATAAATGCATGTAGAAATTTGCAAGGCTGGATAAAAAAAATTATTCTCTTACCCATGATATATATTTGCAATATACCATTGAAAAAGAAAAATCATTACCAATCTTCGCCTGAGATTCTTTTCTTATTGCACAAAAAACTGTGTAGATTTGCAATCATTCTTGCCTTATTGAATTTCCTGCAATCAACTCATTTCCCTTTTTGGTATCCATCAATTTGGATCCTTCCATGACGTTAGAGCAAAATATATAATCACCAAATATTCTTTCTTAATTCATCATAATAGAGTACTCAAAGAAAGAATATTATGCACAATGATATTTTGAAAAATAAATTATCACTTGGTCATAGTATGATAAAAACAGAGAGAATAAAATTCCTTGAGTGTCTAAAAATATCTTGCATCATAAATTAATATCATGTAAAACAAATTTTTATTTGGCAAAATATGATAAAATCTTAGAGTATAAAATCAAACCAAATAAATTCATTTGTCTCAAAAAATAATCACACGTATTATATCAAATCTCAATTCACGAATAATAAATCACACGATTCTTTCTTCAATAAAACAAATTAGAGAATATGATTATTATAAAGTCTCAATCAACCAAGGATATATCGAATATCAAGTATAATGAGAAATTTTAAATTGTGTACTCAAACCAAATTGAGAATAAAAAATTTCTTACCAAATCATCTTTCTTCTTTCTTCTTTATATCCTGCAAAAATAACTCATCTTTTCTTTGGTACCCATTTTTTCTTGGGTCCATGAAAGTTAGCAGAATATGCTACTTTTATCCAATTTTTCTTAATAGGTCTCCAGACTTTAGGACAATTTTTCTCAAAATGTTTCAAATCTCCACAATTTGAACACTTAAGGACATTTAAACCAACATGTTTTGTAAAGATATTTTGAAAATGCTTCTTGTACGCAAGTTTATGAGGTCTTTGTCTAAGTCTCTCCTTAACTTTGGGAAAATCAATTAGAGAATCATTTTTCTTAATGAAACCAAGTCCCGACTTATTATAATAAGGAACTTGTATAGAAAGGATATGCTCTAATATTTTTGATCCATTTGAAAACCTTGTTGAAATATTTGAAAATTCTTTCTTCAAAGAATCATTTTCTTTGACAAGTAAATCTCGACTTTCTTTTGATTGTAGAAAATCTTTTTGCAAAATTTCAAAATTTTCTTTTTGAGAAAAATCATGTTGCCTAAGCCGAAAATTTCCCTTTTTAAGTTTGGAGATCCTTTTAAGAGAAGATTTGAGATTTGAGCAAAGCTTCTTTATATACTTTGAAACTTTGAGAGGAATTTTTGAATGACTTACCTCGATTTCCTCATCGGATTCGAGTCTATGTTTAAGTCGACTACGATTCTAAGTCGTGTCAATCGACTCGGATTACGAATGTGCCATCAAATATAAATTTCATTGCTCATCATCTTCTTTTATTATTCTTTTCTGGTCATTCTGCTTGTATTTTCTTCCATCAAATTTCCTTCATTTTCTACTCAGCTTTTTGAATTTTTTTACCATAAAGGCAAGTTCTTCATCATCCATGTCATTTTCTGAGTCTATTTCATCAAAAACAGCATTAGATATTAAAGCAATTGACTTCTTACCTTCGAGATCTTCATCGTTGATTTGTTCCACTTCATAGGAGTGAAGAGTGCCGATCAATTCATCAACGGTGAGTGACATAATCCTTTGAGTCTCCCAGATTGAGGTCTTGACATGGTTCCAATCTTTTGAGAGACCTCGCAAGAGTTTGTTGACCTTCATTGGGGAAGAAATTGGATGACCTTGATATGCCAAACCATTTACAATTTCTGTAAAACGATTGAACATATCTCCAATCGACTCTCATTGCTTCATCTTGAAAGATTCATATTTGCCGAGTAGGAAGTTTACTTTTGTCTTTTTTACACGATCGGTCCCTTCATATGTAACATGAAGTCTATCCCAAACTTCTTTTGTTGTTTCACATGAAGAGATTCTATTATATTCAACAGGAGACAATGCGCAATATAAAGAATAAATAACTTTTGCATCAAACGCTTCTCTTTTAGACATCTCCATCCGAGACATAGGAGCGGGGGCTTTGCTTTATTTGCCTTTGCCATTCTTATTTGATGTAGACGCAATAGTATGATTGATTCCTTTTTCCACAACATCCCATTGCAAGGGATCTTTGGATTTTAGGAATGCTTTCATTTTGTTCTTCCACACGTTGTATTCATTTCCATCAAAATATGGTGGCATTGTGTTACTTTGTCCTTCCATAAGTTCTGGTGCCAAGATACTAGCCATAAAAGATCTTTAGCTCAAAAGTAAAAACACTTTTATAAACCGAGCACTTGGCTCTAATACCATGCTAGAATGAACACCTAAAACCGAGCACTTGGCTCTAATACCATGCTAGAATGAACACCTAGAGGGGGGTGAATAGGTGTATAAAATAAACCTTGGCAAATATATACGGAATAAAATAAATTTTGAGTAAAATAAAGGAGTTAAGGAAGAGAATAAGAACACAAGATGTCGCGACCTACCCTCGGGGGGAGGGAACAGGTTTAGGGGTATTGTCTAAAGGATGGGCTTAAAGCCCATGATTAAGCGCGGGCTCTCCCAAGCCCATACCCCGCGTGACATTGGGATATTTTTTAGGAATTTTACACAAAAGGAGTCGCCACTAGCCTATTGGGGTCGGCTAGAAACCAAGTGAGGCATGGGAGCGTGCCTCACTTCCTACGCAACCAAAGAATTTAGGTTCGGGGACTTGATTACACTAATTAACCAATTAGTGCCCTTTCGGTACCTAATCTTGTTCATTTTAACAAAATGATTTTTGGTAGGCAGTTTGAATTGATTTTATGTTTATCCACTAACATGCGAGGTGATCATGCGGGTGCGCAATCATTAAAATAACAATTAGCAACTAAGGAAAACGTTAAATAAATTGCACGAGAAAGCAAAGAATTAATACTATAGAGATGACAAATGCTAATCCTGACTAGACTAAAGAGAAGCCAAACTCCACATATCAATATTGTGCACTCAAAGACAATTATCCCTAAGGACAGTTGAAACCCTAAGGTAAAGCCCCAAAGGCTTAGTTAATTTTTAAGCACAACTCTAGAGTTAAGAAACTTCCATTTTTTTAGAAAAAAAAAAAAAAAAGCTTATAAAATCTTTTTGTAAAATTTTTCAAAAGAAAATTTGAATTTCTTGACATTTTCCAATTTTTTTGATTTTTTAATTTTTTAATTAAAAAAACTCGAATTTTCAATTTTTTTGTTCTTTTTAATATTAATATTTTTTTAATAGTTAATATTATTATAATCAGAAAAAACGGGTCCGGACCGGTAAACCCAATCCGGTCCTCTGACTTGACACAAACTCGGAGTAAAACTAAAAAGACGAAATCGATTTCTTAAAACCCATTTTTTGTTTGTTTTGTTTTTTCGTTCTTTATATTAATATTAATATTTTAATCGATTTTTTTTTTGTCTTTTCCCTATTTCATCATTTTACTACGTCTCTTCCCTGCGGCTCCTCTTCCCGAAGCCTGCTTTTGTGTTTCACTTTTTCTGCAATTTTCTTGTTCTTTCCTTCTTCTTTTTTACTTCATCCCCTCTTGGCCTTCTTCCCCACAAATTTTTCTTTCCGAACGTCTTCTTTTCCCTTTTGTCTTTTGCCACTTTTACATTTTTTATTTTTTCTTTCTACCCATCTTCTTCTTCTTCGTGCATTCTCTGCACGCCCTAAGCCACCTTCTCTCCTATGCTGTTTTTACCGAAGCTCATCGACTAAACCAATGCCCTTTTAAACAAGCCTCACTAACCATCCTCACCGACGCCGACACCGCTCGCGCTCAGGCCGAGGCAGCTGCCGAGCCGAGACCCATTCTCTCACTTATACGGATACGGACAGGGAGGGAGACGAGACCCAACTTGTATGAAAATAAGCCCGAATCACAACATATGGCTAGTAAACTCGAAATGGACGAAACAAAAACGTGCGGAACAGCAACAAAACGCATCTATCAACGGCGTGCGTGTATAATGGACGAGGGTTCAAGAATAGTCATGCTAGCTTCACCCAGGCATTTATACGAACAGTTCGCGAGCATTACCAAATGTTTGGATTTCCTACTCAACCGAGACTCGAAATGGGACCAGGGTTCTCGGAAAACGACCAGCAACACACAGAGGTTTGGCTAAAGATTTACAGGCGCCGAAGGAACCAAAGCTCATGCGAACAGGTCGTCCATGAGCTCTAGTCCGACGCCCTACAAAAACGGAGCATACATGAGTAGAGAAGACCTACTTGGTTCAACGAGAAGAGCCGCGACGGACCGCAACTCACGAACGGACCACCGACGGCGGCCACAACTCCCCTTTGACCTCTCTCTCTTGGATATCTTTCCCTTCCCGGTTCTCCGTCTCTTCTCTCTTCCCTCGCCGCTTTTCTTTTTTCCCCCTTTGCTTCAGATCTGGATTCTGAGGAAGATGGCGGCGAACGGCATCGATTGGGTGGCTCATTGGCGACGGTGGTGGTGGCTCGGAGAGGCCCCGCAACAAATGCGACGCTTCCTCCCCTCCATTTCTTCCCCCTCCTCGGTCTTATACTTCTCCTCTGTTTCTCTCTATGTTTCGTCTCCTTTTTCACCTTTTTCTTTTGCGGGTTATCGTGTGAAGACCAGCCATGCCAGCTGGTCGATCGGTCTGCTTCCCCGACCCGCGGATCATGCCGAAAGCCCCGCCCTGCCGATCCTCTCGCCTTGCCTCCTCTTTTCTTCCCATTTCTTTCCTTTTTGCTCTTCTTTTTTCTCTGCAGGAACTTGCGCGAAGACTACGGCCGAGCCCATTGCCGCCGAGCTCCCGACCCGCGGATCATGTCGCCGCCCGCCACACCGATTCTCTCCGCCGTTCTCGTTCTTTGTGCTTCGTCTTGCTTTCTTTCCGTCTCCGCTCTACGCTGCACGGAGTTGTGCGGAGTCATGCGAAGACGAAGGAGGGAGAAGACCGGATGCGGGCCGGGCCGAAAAAGAAAAGAGGTTGGGCTGGCCCAAGACACGAGAGGAAAAGAAAAGAAGAGACGGGTCGGGCCCACGATCGGATCCATTTCGACCCGACCATATATTTTTTTTTTTTAATTAAAGAGTACTAATTAAATTTTTTTTGTGATTAATTCCTAACCTTTAACGCTACTTTAAATTAATTAACTTATGTGGAATTTAGGTGTCAACACAAGATTTATAGTGGTTCGGTTTAATCCAAGCCTACATCCACTCTCCCACGCTAACAACCTTCTTGGTCGGATTCCACTATGCAATCAACAAGAGATTACAACTTTGAGTGCAAACACTTAGTAATAGATCACACTATCTCACTAAGTCACTCTTTTGGTATTTCTCTCATGATCACAAACGTTTAAGCTCTCTAAAGACAAGTGTATGAACAAAGATCGCTTGAACTTTGGAATTATAAATTATACGCTCCGTCTCTAACTTGCTCATCGGTCCATGATCTCCTTAAATACTCCTCCACTTCCAAACTACCCGTTGGATAGTATCCCGGAGAATCGTCTTCCAATATACCCATTGGACAGCTCTGTATCTAGAAGATTTGGTAGCCGTTAAGTGACAAAAGTAGAATCCCAAATTTATTCTAATCGCCCATACAAACGGAATCTTGGTTTCCATAAGTAAAGCTTCTTCGTATCGAAAGTTCTTGTCTTCAAGATCCAATCGTCAATCAAATAGATTGAGTCAATCAAATCAATCTTAATGTGGAATCAAAACTAGATCACTAGCCGTTGTACATTTGGGCTTGAGTTACGTTCTTTCAAATCTGGATGTAAAATCCGAGAGCAATAGACTTTACAATCTGAGTCTCGAGTGCAATAGACTTTACAATATGGGTCTCGAACATATTCTTTTTTTGAACAGTTTAGCTTTAAGGTCGTCCAGTTCAGTCAACAGAATAGAGTCTATCTTCTCGTTCACGAGCTTCAAAGATAGAGTCTTCTAGTTCTAGTTCAAAGATTCACGTTCGATCTGGAATTAGTCGAGTTGATGAGACAAACAGACTTTGACACTAAAGTCTGCGCTTCAAACTTTGACACGGAAGTCTGGAAATCTTTATAATATACTTTGGAGATATGTTACGTTCGGTCTTACCGGTCGTCTTCGGACTTTGACAATATCCTTTACATGTTCTATTATCTACATGGTCTATTACTTAACCATTAAACATGTTAGTAGCCTTTGATTTATTTTGTCATCTTCAAAACATCATAAGGGATTTCCTAACACTTGGCAATGTATTGGCTGAAACAAATGACGAATTCAAATTGTTTCACACAAATAAACTAAAATAGGGTTAACGAAGAGAATCGGAAATAAACAAATGAAGAATTTTGCATATATATGTTATGGACCTTAATGTTTCTTTTGAGTGAGGGATATTAAGCTTTTCCAAAGATTTTTAGTAAATTTCAACCAAAAATCTTTTGACACGTTGTCGATATAGTCCATCTGGTCAATTTATATCTAAAATCACTGATATAAATACTTACTGTTTTACATGGCACAATTGACAGTTATGTGAACAAAACTTGAAAAAAAAAATTATTATTTTTTCAAAATATAATTTATCATTTTTATTAATTTTTCTTTTCTTTTCTTTCAATTTTTTCTACAACTTTGAGTCAAGCAAGGTCACCAACCAAGTATTGCCGACCACAAGCCTTTGCCTA
Organism: Eucalyptus cladocalyx; assembly: GCA_017140615.1. NCBI lineage: Eukaryota > Viridiplantae > Streptophyta > Magnoliopsida > Myrtales > Myrtaceae > Eucalyptus > Eucalyptus cladocalyx. The sequence goes on from CM029526.1 coordinate 36,053,279, forward strand.
GTTCGGGAAGGTGTTGCGGCCCTCGCCAGCCACAAGCGAGGGCGTTGGGCCCTCAACTAGATCCATGCAAGGGTTGCCACAAGCGAGGGGCCGGCAAGGGCATCATGGCCCCGATAAGACCAAGTAGGGGCATTGCGACCCTTTTCTAGATTTAGGCAAGAACTCAATGCCCTTGCTTTTGGCCAACAAGGGGCAGAGACCCTTGCCCAATCCTTCCCTAAGGCCAACGAGGGTCAACTAATGACCTTGTCAAACTACAATATAAAAAAATAAAAATAAAAAGTAATAAAAAATTTAATTTTTAAAATTTTTAAAATTTTTAAAAAATTGTCAACGTCAACACAATTATGCTATAGAGGATGGCCAATGTGCATATTAACGACTTATGGCTAAAATTAACAATATGCATTACATTAGTAAATCTTCAAAAATGTTATAACGCAGTGTGCATAATTGAAAGGTTTATGATTTTTTTTTAGAAATATTTTATTTATTTCCATCGATATATAATAAAGAAATGCAATCCAATTGCAAATCCAGACAAATGCAAAACAAAACAAACTCCAAATAAAGGAGCTGAATCATCATAATAGAATTGGAGGACACATGCTCAAAAAACAAATCTGGGAATTCTTCAAGTCAAAATCAGCGGTTAATCATTGAATTCGTCTTAAGTAATGAGCCCACATCGAGATCTCCATCTATTACTATGGCTTTGCCTTTCGACAACACTATTGCCATTTAACAAAGTTGAACGTGCACAAATCTAGCACATGCGAGAGCGAAACCTTCGCAAAACTCTTCTAATCTCCTTTGAAACCGGTACACCAATAAATCCAAAAGAATAGTGAAATCTCGGAACATACGCGCAAAAAATCCCAAATCTAGACTAGATTGAGATAAAAACCTACTCAAAATGGGATAGAAAAACTTCTAGATATAAATTTAATTAAAACAGAAAAGCTCATCAAAAAGGAAAGAAAGTAAGAAAAAGAAAACAAAGAATCAAATCAGCTAAAGAAAAAGAAGGGAAAGGGGGGAGGGATCTATCTTAAACCCTTGTCTCCATGAAAGTTGAAGAAGAAAGCTATATAAGTATGAGAGAGAGAACCTTTAGGAAAAGAGAGAAAAAGCATAAGCTAATTTTTTATGATTGAATTGTTATAAATATAATAAATTTATAATTTTTTGGCACTTTTCTTGCTACCTGAAGAATTAGATGGATTAGAAGAACCGAAAGAACTGCAATTAGACGAAAGTGCTGTTTGAGAAATTATTCCCACCTTTGTCGGTTCATTGAGGACAATAAGTAATTGTAGGGAAACTTCCTACTAATAAAATCATCACGTCTATTCTAATAATTTTGAATTTATAACTTTTTTTTGTTATACGGAAGAAAAATACAATCTTCATCACATTTAATTTTGACTAAAAAATGAAGATACCTTTATTTTATGACGATATAAATCCTTGATGAGAAAGTTGTTAATTCATTTGAAATTACTTTTAGAATTTTGAAGTCCATATTTACATTTTTCAAGTCTTTTTAAGATAGGTGTATTAAAAGTCCTAAAATTTATTACCAAACTACAATTGAATCATACAATTTTCAAAATATCCAATCAAGTTCTATAATTTATCGCGAAAGTGCAATCAAGTCTAAATTTTTTTTTAAATAATGCAATTAAGTCCTAAAACTTATTACAAAAGTGCAATCAAATCCTAAAATTTTTAAAAAATGTACAATCTACGGAGGGTCTTGATTAGACCAATTTGATAATTTTTTACTTGCTTGTATTTTTTTAAAGTTTTAGAATTCAATTACACTTTTGTGATAAGTTTTATGACTTGATTGTCTTTTAAAAATTTCATGATTCAATTACACTTTTATGACAAGTTTTGACTTGATTGTACATTTTGAAAATTTTAGAATTCAATTGCACATTCATGTCAAGTTTTAGAATTTGTATTGCAATTATTCCAGTCTTTTTTCATGCTAAACGGTTGGAACCTTTTATCATAATTATCGACACATGTATGTATGCGTAATGTTTTCATATAAAAAACTTAAATGGTATATAAATTGAAGCCAAAAATGCAAATAACCAACTTTGTGCTTTTTAAAATGTAAGTTTAATACTATAAGAAATCCCAAACTATTATATTTGTATCACATTTACTTCAACCTAAATTTCGTGCAAAAAATCACAACTTACCATATTTATCCTAAACTAAATTTCATATAAAAAAATCCCTACATATTACAACCACGAGTCCAATATCCTTGCTAAATTGTTGCCGTGGAAATACATGCACAAACAACTTGGAAAAATGATATATAACGTGGTTCCAACGCAGAAATTCAACATAAATGGATCTTGTGAATGATGTGTTTCAAGGAAGCAAAATCTCAAGAAAATGAAATAATATTGAAAAATTCGCTAGTTTTATTATCCTAAGAACTCTCTCACGTTTTGAGAATCTACTAAAATTCCTAATTTCGCCCTATGAGTTTGTTAGATTTGTAGGGTTAATACTATAAGAAATTCTAAATTGATACATTCATATCATATTTACTCAAATCTAAGTTTCTTGCAAAGAATCTTAGATTAGTATTCTCCTTTGTCATATTTATCCTAAACTAAGTTTCATGTAAAAAAAATCCCTACGTGTTACAAGCTCGAGTCCAATACCCTCCTCAAATCGCTGCCATGGAAATGCATGCACAAACAACTTGGACAATTGATATATCGCGTGGTTCCAACATGGAAATTCAACATAAATGGATCTTCTGAAAGGGTGTCTTTCAAGGAAGCCAAATCTGAAGAAAATAAAATAATATTAGAAAATCTGTTAATTTTATCATAAAAACTCTCTCATGTTTTGAAAATCCGCTAAAATTCCTTATTTCACCTTAATAGTTTGTTAGATTTGTTACCGGTTTATCAATTTGTAACTTTTTTTTTTTTTTCGCATGAAATTCAATTTGAGGTAAATATAGCACAGACTCATCAATTCAATAGTTGTTTATGACATGAAATTAATTTGAAGCAATAATGGTACAGAGTACCAGCCTAAGGTAAATGCTGCGTGGAGCATCTTGGGTGGACCACGGATTTGGAAGTGGGAGTCTTATTTTAATATGAAAAAAGAAGATGAAGAATTTAATTATTGTTGGAAAAAAATTAAAAAATTAAAAAAAACGGAAAATATAAAGTTGTTGAGAATCTACATCCTTGGATCATCTCTTAAGACAAGGGATTTCTCAGATTAGAATCTGGAAAATCTGGTTCGTTAAATCCCATATAATCATCCAACATAGTGGGCCAAAAGTAAAAATAAACAAATAAATAAAGAGAGAAATTATATGTTCTGAAAATCGGTGTTTTTGAGAGGTTGAGTCTGTTGACCGAGATTACTTCATCGGAAATCCAGAAGCACAAATCCAAAGCGAGAAGACAGCGAGGAACACGTTACTCCTTCTCGCGCTGTTCGAGGATTGCGTAGATCCCCGAAACAACGAAGACCCACCTCCGCCCGACTTCGCCGGCCACCGCCCGCAACTCTCCGGCGCCACCCCGCCCGCAGTCGACGGCCGCTGGCAGCCGCGAACCCGGCCGGTGCGAGTTCTCGACCCGAAAGATCTCGTTTTTATGTTCTGAAGCTGAAATTTCGTGCCTTTGATGCTGGGGGATTCTATTTGCCGAGCGATAGGTTTTTGATTGGTGAGAATTTTGTTCTTTGCGGGTGTGTTTTCGTGGGTCTGAATTTTCCCATTATTTTCTGGAGAAATTCTTGATCAATTTTCGTTCTTTGAAATTTTTGATGATCCATCTATCTGTCTCTTCGGCCTATTGGGATTTTTGATTCATAGGCTACGTATTGTTATGAGTGTTCACCCGAGAAGATTGGATTGGAAGTTGGCTTGTCGTGGGTTAGGATTAATGAGGGGAATTGGGACTTTTGAGGTCTTTTGGCCAAAAAAAAAAAAAAAGATTGGGCTTTTGAGGTTCTGAGGCACGGAATGTTGAATTTGATGTAACGTTGAGTGATTGGAACCTGATGGGTGATCTCTAAGTAATGAATTGATTGGTGGACCCTTTTTTAGTTAGACATGTTTTCTCCATGGTCGAATTCTGATCTAGATTATCTCTTGGTTCGTTTTTGAATGCTGTAAATGATGGCGACTGTGTTCTTGATAGAGTTCTTAAGGAATTTTGGATTGACAAATTCATGAAGATCAGAATTCTTTAGCAGCTATGCTGATTTTTAACGACAAGTAGAGAATGATTGTATTAGTAGTTGAAAGAATTGAATGCCTTTTGGAGGGTCTTGTAATCTACTCCAAGTTCTAGTTGTTAGATAGATTATGTAAGTGCGAGGAGAATGAGTATATTCAAAAACTTTTGATGTCGTTGGTGATTGTAAATCTGCATGTAATTTTTAAAGAAGCAAAAATCGTTTATATAGATGGAATGGAGGTATAGAAGCCGTTAAATATCCTGACACTGTTTCGGTATGTGATGGCTCATGCTTAACGATGAGTTAGCAAGTCTACTGAGAACTGTTGTTCAGATTGCTTTATTATGCATTTGGTGTTATCTCTTTCAATAATTTAAGAGAATCCAGAATGAGCGAGTGAGTTAGAGGGAGCAGTATGTGATATATAATCTGAAGGACACATATGGATTCTCAGGAAGCATATATTTAGGAATGTAGTCTATCATGAGGATGGTTATTTTGATGTTGTTTTGGCGGTATTGCAGTGACTCTAAGTGTGAGTCTAAGTGTGCTTTGGGATTGTTGGTACCATTCATCTGTATTTATTGTCAAGGCTAGTTTAAGATGCTTGAATACACTTTTTGAGTTGTGAGATAGCATTCAACAAGTGGAAGAGAAGTACTTGGTACGTAGGAAGTGTATGAAAGAATGTAGAGAGAGAATGTCAAACTGCTCAAGCAAATAGAAGAGTTTGTATGAAAGAATGTAGAGAGAGAATGTCAAACTGCTCAAGCAAATAGAAGAGTTTGAAAGAAAAAAAGTAAGATGTACAAAGTTGTTATATCCACCATTCTACAAAATAAAGTTAACAGTTTTGTGAGTGGCTCTTCCTGGCCTTCGAATATCCCGTTCTTTCCATCTATGGTCTCCCTGACGTGCTTAAAACAAGAGCACTTCAAAAGTTTACTACGAACACTTCTTTTCCATGTCCAGGCTTCCAGCCATAAAGTAGGTTGTTTACACTTGTTGCATGGTTCTCCTACATGATTCAGCTTATACAAACTGGGAAATTATTTCTAGTTCTATTAGTACAATTGCTATCCTGCAATTTCAAGTGTGTTCTGTTATTCTTTCTAACTTTAGAATGGTAATTTCATTTGTGTTCACCTCGAATTAGTTTTCTGAAGGAGATGACTTGTGTTGCTTTCCTCTATAAGGCGGTGGCTATATTGTGTGTCTTACCTGGATCATGTAATTTTGCAAATTGTGAACAATTGGATTGTTTTAGTGCTGACAATGCTTAATATTATTCTCTGAATTGCAGGTTACATTCGCAACTCAGCTCTTTTCTATGAGCTGATTGTGTTACTGGATAGTACTCCATGACTAGGTAATGAAAGGATTTTGTGAGAAAGCAGTTGCTTCAAAATGTTTGTCTGAAAGTCCCTCTGATACTTCAAATACGAGTCAACCATCGGTTTGCCCTGAGGCAGGATACGTGGATAGTAAGTCATCCAGGAATTCCTCATGGTCAACCTTCTTTGGTTCCGCTTTCTCAATCTTTGATGCACATAGTGAGTCCTCAGCTTGCCCAAGAAAGGCACTTCATAGCAGACCAAATGCTTGGACAACAGCTGTGAGAAAAGTCGTGACTGGTGGATCAATGAGGAGGATTCAAGAGCGTGTTCTAGGTACGGGTAGAACTGGCGTTTCTAACCCAACTAGCGATATATGGCTTCTAGGTGTGTGCTACAAGATATCTCAGGACGAGTCTTCTGGTGATGAAGTCCCTGGATTGCCGGCATTTGAGCAAGATTTTTCTTCAAGAATTATAATCACATATCGCAAAGGTTTGTTTCCGCAGTATTCTTGCTGTTTGATCTTTCTTTGAATTGGAACTTCTTTTATTGATTGTTAGTGTCTTTTTTGTAGATAGTTAGATAGTTTAAAACTATAGACATGATCCAATGGAAACGGATGACAACCCAAATGCGGGTAACACATTTGCAAACGTACACAAGAGGCATACAAGCAGAAGCACAACAAGGAAAAGCCTTAACTTTATCAATATTCAAAGAGCTAAGCTGGTTTTATGATGAAAACATAATGAACATATGGACTACAAATCCTAACAAACGAAGGAAATTAGAAATTCTAAGATATAATCTACCATTGCATTTGAAGATATTAAATAAAATAACAACCTTAGTGAATGTCTGGCACCACGTATTTCATGGATAAGGCATGGGTGGTGTTGTAGTTGTTGCACTCGTATTGTAGAAATTCTAATCCATGATATTTTGCAGGGTTTGAAGCTATTGACTCAAACTATACAAGTGATGTAGGTTGGGGTTGCATGCTTAGGAGTAGTCAGATGCTTGTTGCTCAGGTGTGTTGCTATTACTTTGTTTCAGTGACCTTGCTTCCTTTACTGAATCCATTTAGATAACGTCAGGCTTAACAGATGAAAGTGAGTTTTACTGTTGCGATTGCATGTTTTTCTCAAGTTGAACTGGTCATTTCTTTGCAGGCATTGCTGTTTCATCATCTGGGTAGGTCATGGAGAAAAACCTCATGTAAGGTAAAATTGATGAGAGAATTTAGTTATTTTAACTGGTAATATACTTCATTCAGGTACACAGTGGGTAAACTTGTTTTTGCCATTTTGATTTGGCAGCCATGTGAACCGAAGTATGCTGACATCTTGCATCTCTTTGGTGATTCAAATGCTTCTCCTTTCTCTATCCACAATCTTATTCAAGCGGGAAAAGCTTATGATCTTGCGGCTGGGTCATGGGTTGGTCCATATGCAACATGCCGTTCATGGGAGAGTCTGGTCCGCAGCAAGAGAGAGGCAGTTGACCTGGTGGAACGGGTTTTTCCCATTGCCCTTTATATTGTTTCTGGTGATGAAGATGGGGAACGTGGTGGAGCTCCTGTTTTGTGCATCGAGGATGCAAGAAAATGTTGTTTGGAATTTTCGAGGGGTCAGGATGAATGGACACCTATTCTTTTGTTGGTTCCCTTAGTTCTTGGTCTTGAAAAAGTTAATCCCAGGTTTGCAGTCTTAATCAAATTCATCCATGATTCTTTCTTTTTATGGGCTTTCTTCTGTTTTTAATAGTTCAGCTGTGGCTTGAGGCAGTTTTAGTAAAATCACAGAAGAGTGATTGAGTATAACTATGTATTTTGTCGATAAGAATAGCTCTACTTTGAGTGAAGACTGCTGCTTCAGTTTCTTGTCTGTGCCTGCAGGACAGCTGATTTTTTATACTTCTCTAAATTTGCATATGAGTACCTTTCCTGCATTTTCATTGCTTAAAGTTCACTCTCCATTAGATCAATAACGTGTTCACTTGTTGGTTTAGATTCCTTTTACCTCTGTAAGCTGACATGTTATTCATTTTGCTTTCCTCAGGATAGCTATCTTCCTACTATTTTGTTGATTACTACACCTGTCGGTTTTTTGTTGATTACATCTGTCAGTTTGAAAAAAGAAAAATTACCAGATTGATAAGGTTGGAGCGAAAAGAAAAAATCACAAAAGGTTAAGACCAAGAGGCTTCCATAATATTTTAACAGATTGAGTTATATTAAGATGCTGCCTAAAGATGTACTTTTTTGTCCAATTGATTAACAAGGTCAAGAGCAACTACTCAGAAATTGCAAAAGAAAATCTTTTTTAACATGTAGATATTGCTGAAAATCTGGTACTAAATGGTCCTTTAACGCGTTAATGGACCTCTCTAATTAACTTTCTTTATCAGTAGAAATTTTTGCTAGTTTGCATGGTCCACAGCCATCGGCGAATATTCTGGAGAAATGGTGGATCTTTATGGCATGCTGTTAGGGCTCATGACAGGCTCGTTAATTTAGAAGCTTTGGGTTTTGGCTGGAATGAGTAATATGGCTCAGACCAAATATCTTGTTTCGGGGGCCAGTTAGCTGTGTTGATTACCGCAGCCCACCCTTTTACCTATTGAAACTATAATATATCTCCAGCAGTTTCCTTAGAAAAGTGCTCTCTTATTTTTTTATTTTTTTTAAAAAAAAATTGCTAGCAACAGAGTCCTAGAGCATCTGAAATTTTCCCCTTTGCTATTGCTTTGCTATACATGAGGATAACAAAATGCTGGATGGCGTATAGTAGGGAATAGGACGTTTTAATGTGATTCATCATGCTTCGTGTGACAAAGATTCAAAGAGCATGTAATCATTGTAGATTGTGTGTAAATCATGAATGTTTAACATTAAACAATAATAGAATAGAACTCTAGAAACTTGTCTGAGTTAATCATTTGGGTCTCTACATTCTTCTCAGGTACATTCCTTTGTTGCGTGCAACATTTTCTTTTCCTCAGAGTCTTGGCATCTTGGGTGGGAAACCTGGTGCATCTACCTATTTAATTGGTGTGCAAGATGACGAAGCTTTCTATCTTGATCCTCATGACGTTCAGCCAGTATGTCTTCCTTTACATTATTTGAGCTAATTTGCTGTGACTTACTCCCCTGTGCTGCACCTTTTTCAATGATCTATGCTCACATGCTACATTTAAATGAGGGTGGTGCATGGGATTGCAAATCCCAAGTTTGTTTATGAAGACGACTTATGTGTGGAATCAAATATGCAGTATTTATCTATCAAGGATCAGGGGTTTCACTGTGATCATAGGGGGATATTCCTTTTCTATGGATTCTTACGTATTGTGTCTGATGTTGAAAAAACCCAGATGTGTCACTACCCAATATGTGTACCCAAATTTTTATGCTTTTCTCTCTCTTTTAGGATAGTTTGTCATTCAACATGTTGAATAACAATAATGCCGTTTTCATGGACAATAGAAAACACGTTTTCACCTATTTACCCAGCCAACTCTAGTTTAAAAGACCAAATCAGTTAGCTTAAATGCATTCATATGGTGCATGATAATTTTTAATATAGTCGAGTACAAAGCAAAGGCAATACGGAAGCTGCTAAAAATGGAAAATCTCTCCCTGGTCTTTTTATGTAAGTGAAGGTTGATTTTGCATACCTTTACTTTTTTACTATTAAGATTTAAGAATATCGCAACTCTTATACCGATTCAAGATTTCAAAATGTAAATAAAACTAACAGCTTTACTTGTTACTTATCTACAAAGTGAAATGACAAAAGAAGAAATTGCGTTGGTGCTTACCATTGGCTTGAAGTTGTGCAATCATGTGTGCATGTCTCTGATATGTACAAATTTTGTCTGTACAGGTATGCTCCATTAGTACAGATAACTTAGACAGTGATACCTCGTCATACCACTGCAAGTAAGCTTTCTTCTGGAACATGCCCATTTCTTACGTTTTGTATCCTGGTCTGCCTTGCTCTCAATTTGTTTATTCATTTGTTTTTTTTGGACTTCTGTTCTAGTGTAATAAGACACATACCACTGGACTCACTGGATCCATCGTTGGCAATTGGTTTCTATTGTCGCAACAAAGGTTTGACTGCTCTTAGCTGAGCTTTCTGGGCACATTGATTGTAACCCGTTAAGATGCCTTTTTTGTTTGTCATTAGCCACAATGTTCTCCTTCTGGTTGCAGATGATTTCGATGACTTCTGTTCCCGCGCATCCAAGCTGGCAGATGAATCCAGCGGCGCTCCACTGTTTACGGTGGCTCAGATCCACAGCACACCGAAGCCGGTTGGCCACAGTGGAGATTCGACCGAGGGTGGCATTGTTGAAGGGAGCAATTCCTTTTCCATGATTCCCATGGGTGATGGTGATGGGTCTGCAGGCGAAGACGAGTGGCAACTTCTTTGAGACAATGGCGATCGGTTGGAAAAGCTGGGCAGGCACTTTGTTGAACCCAAATAGACATGAAACGTTAGTGCCGGTGCCACGTCAATGCCAACTTGTCGACATAATTATCTGCAAGTCATGTGCAATGACTTGGGTTTGTGTTTAGTCCGTAACACTAGTAGGCACGGGGTACTTTTCTTCTCTGTCCTTTTCATTATATACGGGTTTGTGTGGTCACCATCTGGTTGTTAAGGTGTCAGGGACCGGGGTTGGACAATAGGGGTGGAACAAGTCGAAATTCTTTCTTGATCTCTGTACAAAAACCTGTATTCATTTACATTGAATTATTTTTTAGATCAGTAGACTTTATCATGTGTACCGGGGCGAAAGTTTTCGCTGGACTGGATTGAGTGCCGAATGGCCGGATTGACGTTTTTCCTCCATTGAGGGTATCGTTACCTTTGTCGTGGCCGCTTAGTGTGGACTCATACTTACCTTTGCTATGAAGTCCGTGGCTCTTTGTGAAACTTTCCAGGTTCAGATACTTCCTTGCAGCCTTCTTTTGTTGCCACTCTAGACAACCGATTAGCTCGGGATAGGAGCAGATTTAGAGATTCTCCATCTGAATTTGAACTCAGTGATGCGAAAAGGCAGAGTTGTTGATATGCCGAGCGACACATCGAATCTCAGATGGAGAACAATGGGGCATTTTCTGGCGCATTTCTTCCTTTCCTCGAGTGCATATCACATCTTATTTGGGTTGCCACGGCATGGTGGTGGTGGTGGTGGTGGTTATGTCAGTGACGGAGCGATCGAATGACAAATAATCAAGATATCTCAATTCTCAAACCAATTAGGGAAAGCTACAATCCAAGAATTCATCTGGTTAAGTTTATCATAATCATTCGATTGATGCGTCTCACACAAAACCTTCATGTTTCGATGGTTACGATGAATCAGGTGTATATTTAGCAGGTACTTGTGAGATTAGCTCTTCCCCCTCTTCCTGTTTTGGTTTGCGCGGTTCTTTTGTGGCATTTAGTTGGCGATGAGTTTGCTCGCCAAAATCGGATGCTTTGCCCCATCAGAAATGTCTCATCTTGCCAGAGGGAGCATCGAAAGGACAATATCACACAAATTAAAGACATTAGACGACTCGGTCGGGCTAAAAAGAAAATTTAGGGACAGAATTGCACAAGTGCTGCTCTTCTTTTACTCTGACGAAACTTAGCATAAATGAACTTCTGATATAAGAGCATTTTGTGTTTGTCAATCCCGTCGATTAAAAAACAAGCTTTTAACATGATAAAACAGATTTCCACTCATCTCAATGCGGACTTCTACTCGATTGAGTAATCAATCATTCCTTTTTTTTTTCATCTTTTCGTTTTTTTGGGGATCTTAATTAATCATTGTTTGACCTTTGACAGTGAAAGCAAGCTGACTTAATTAGCCGTAATAGAGTAATTTAATCATTTTTGGACAATCGAAACTCGATGGCTCCAAAGAGGACAAACGACTGCTGTGACGAGACTGAATTCAAAGACGCATCTTCCCGCCGATTGCTCCTTTGCACATAAAAAATTTATTACCTGATTGGCATGCAGATATTCAACTTAATAGGTTCATTAATTACAGAGAGATGAACCGGTGTTAGGTAAGTCCTGTTTAGCGAGGGGCACGTTTGAAATCAGTGAACCCACGACAGATCGATTTCTCTAAACTTTCATTTATTTCAGACATTATTAAAACCGTAATCCAAATGGATTTATCGCGTCATATACATAGAGAACGAAAACGATCTGTATTTTAGAAACTAATGGACTCTCTGACAGATGATTGATTTTTTAGAACCGTTGATAACGGTTAATGGCCGTTATAGGTTGTAATAGCAAAATTGGTAGTCATCGGCTAACGATTCTAAAAATGTTCAGATAGATCATCCTTTAGAGAGATTGGATTCAACCATACAACCGACCATTATAATATGATTGAGACGATCATCTTACATATTTCTATAACGAACATTTACCCGATCATTTTATCATGAGCATAATAATAAGATGATCCGTTATGACGCCGAAAATATGACTCTCGACAACGAAAGGGAAATAAACAAATCAAGCCCTCTTCAAGGAAAATCACTTCATTGAAATTCAATAGTTCTCCCAGCTACATCGATTTCCCAAGCCCTTTCTTTGACACTAAACAAAAGCTTTACTTATCAGATCAGAACATATCAAGGGTAAAAAACCCCCTCTAATCCGCCAGATCCTTGGCCTTTGCACCATCTCTAGCAGCATCCTCCTTCGGGGCGGCCGGCTTGGGCACTGCAGCTGGAGCCGGAGCTGAAGCCAGGAGTGGAGGCTGAGCAGCCACGGGCAGAGCTGCGCGAGGCGTCACTGGCGGGGCGGGGGCTCCGGCATTGTTGTCACCAGCCGCAAGGTCCGGGAAGTTGCCAAAGTTGAAGAACACGCTCTGGGATGGCTTCCTCTGGTGGCGACCTGCACGGTGAGACATCTTTCCTCTCCTCTCCCTCTCTCTTCGCTCACTCTCTCTTCTCCTGAAGAGATTTGATTACATGAACAGTCAGAAACAAGTTAGAATGCAAGTGCATTTGGCTCTGACTCCCTTTATATAGGGCAAGGGAGAGGGTGTTTTCGGGGTAGGAATCATTCATTAATTGCTGGGACACTTATGTGCATTGTCTTTACATGTAAGGGCAATGAAGGAGGAGGACCAGAACTTGACATGTATGGCCTTCGGACGCCTTCGTTACGTCCTTCCTTTCAATTAATGCCTTGACCACTTTAGGGTTCGTTTTATTCACTCCATTTTTGGTAGAATATCCTCTTGGAACTTAGCTATTTATGCAGGTTTTTTGGTCACGAGATGTAATGAGTCGAGATCTGTCGACGACCACGGACCAGGGTGGGCATGCGACGGTCGTAATGTAGCGTGATGGCGGCATGAGCGTGCAATATGATCGATCGGGGATTATCAAGGACCGCAGACTTGAAAATGGCAGCATATAGTGATCATCAGTTGAGGATTATGAAGGACTGCCAACTTAAAAAAGGCTGTGCATAACGGTGGTGTAGTAATTTAGTGGAATAATGAGTTTACCATTTTTAAGTGCTTACCTTCCATAAAACAAGTTTGAGGAGCCATCTAATTTCGACGTTTCTCTTCTCCTTTGTTTGCCAAAATTGTCTACTCGGTCCTAAACTTATTGTACTAATGACAATTCAGTCTTAAACTTTTCAATTTTAGTAATTAATTCTAAACCTTTGTGTAAAATTCTAATATAATCCTTTTGGTTGATTTTCACTAGAATCCGTTAACGGAGAGTGTAAAAAATTTATGACTAAATTGGTAAAATCGAAAATTGCGGGTCAAATTTGGCATCGGGATAATATTCACGGGGCTAATGAGGTAATTTCCCTCCATCATGACAGATCTTATGTCAACAAAAAATATTGCTTTGCATTTAACAGTGTTAGAAATTTTAAAGAAGTGAATAAATTGAGTAGATTTATAAAGATTAAGGATCAAATTGGAACAAAAAAAGTTGCAGGCCACCCATGTCATCATCCAAAAAAATAAAAATAATAATTAACATCATGAGGTCTAAGAATGTTGCTATGAGATTGGGAAGCACATTAATTGTCTTGCGTGACAGTGTGAATACATGAACGACCCTTCATGGCTTCAACGCCACAATTCTATCTTATTTTTTGGGATTTGGTTCATTCATTGACTTGGGCTTATTCTTGGGTTGGGAAACAGATTGCCATTAACAAATTCAACGGTAGTTCAAGTGAAGTGACAAAGCAGCAAAACTTCTGCATCGTCCTCGATATTATATTCAGAAAAAAAAAAAAAAAAAAAAAAACGAGGTTCTTGTTGGAGATAAGATTCAAAAAAGAAATGCATCATGTTAATGCAGGTCCCGATTTCCCGATTGTCAAAGTTCTTTGCACCCAAGATCCTTATACAACTCACCTATCCAAGACTAAGAAAGCATATTCATGTTAAGAAGTGTGTATTAGCAACTTTTGCTAGACCTTTTAATTATATATGTTATGGGAATTTCTTAATGGATGATTCTACAATATTTTATGGGTTATGTCTTTCTCTGTCACTATTGGCGGGCTATAAATATAGATATTACCCAATGCCCAAACGAACGAGTAGAAGAAAATGCAAACCCGTCTTTTTGTTTATAAGGATAAATTACATGCATAAATCGTTTCGAGTGCGATGGGGGCACATGGAGAAAGAAGTCCAAGTCAAGCACATAACGCAAGAGAGCTTTGGAAATATAAACACCGGGTCAATCAAAAAGCGTATTGCTCGGAGAATATAATTAGGTGTGTTAAAATATATAAATATTAAATCACGTCTTCATTTAATCGTTTAAACTTTTAAGACGATTGACAATAATCCTATAAATTTTCACATAATATCAAAACAAAGATCTTGAGTTCAAATCTTCCATATCCTAAATTATCTCTCCAATAAATATTGAGTTCAAATCTTTTTAAGCTTTCAATTATCTTCCAAATTACATATCTTCACGTGTTCATCTAACAATCATCCACATTACATATATAAAATACGGTCTCTTGATGTAGGCATCGAACAAAGTGCATCTTTCAAGCAGATCCCAGATTTAAAGAAAAAGAGAAGGCATCGAGAGATGCTGCTACTATTGGCCACGTCGTTCCGCTGTCTCTAAATTAATAATTTCTCTGACTCTGTGCTCTAAATTTTTAATGGCGCTCAGTGCAATGTATGCTGTCAGCATATACGTATGGATCAGACAAGAACTCTCCGATCGTAAGGTGAATAACGCACGTGCGTGCAAGCTTTGACTTGGAGCCAAGCCACGAACGTTTGAGCTTAACTAGCTGCAATCTCTCTTTAGTGATTCTCCGTGACTCTGCAGCTTCTGCTCGATTCCCTTCGTTGTTTCCCGATCCATGCAAGTACAAGTTCCTTGACTTGATCCTCGCCTTCATGGGGATTTCTCTTTCTACGTCCTGCAGAAGTTGCAAAGCTGTGTCATCCCGGTTCTCCAGCCACTTTGCAAAGAAAAAATTCGATGGATTAGATACTACTGAGTGATTTATAAGTAAACATACATGCTCAAGTAGTCATTGACTTTTCGACCAAAAAAAAAAAAAAAAAAAAGTAGTCATTGACTTGAGTGATTACTGAGAATATTTATTTTAGAACACTTGATTCATGTGAAACGAATCGGACCATTACATTTACTCCTGATGATTTGCTCTTCTCCACGGGGTGCCCGCAGCCTCAGTCATTTTCTCGGGACGTGTTGCTTTTGCTTTGGTTTAAAAAGTCAACGTCAAAATCTAAACATAAATTTAAAAAATGGGTATTAATACATCCTTTAACTTTACTCCACATAGTAAATAATCTCTTCATATTTCAAAACCTATGATAATAAAAAAATCACCGCCTCTTGGGTTATCACGAGCGGTAAGCTTTTGTCGGCAACAATGAAGGTTGGTCAAAATAAAACTTATCAGTCAACAAGGCAATTGGCAAACTACAAACTTAGACAAAAAAAATAAAAAAACTAGAAGCTTGGCTGACATTGAAGGAAATTGACCAACACAAGGTGAGAGTTTTTTACGAGAGTCTTCACCAAAACTTGAGAGAAATTAATTGACAAAGTCATCAATAGCAAGCAATTTTAGAATTTGGTTAAGTGTCGGCACAAAACTATTAATGAATTGAGTATAAATTTGTCAGCACATCAATTGAACATGAGATAGTGAATCGACACAAGCACATAAATACTTAATTGTTAGCCAATATTCTTTGAGTCAATAACTTCTTGTAGATTAGTATGCTCAATAATAGGAGATCATTTATAGAGTTTATCGCTTCTTATTGATAACTGCATATAGGATTAAGATGAATTCAAAATCCACATTGGTTCGTGATAACTGTTATTAATAGGATATCAAAGCCCAATTGTAATTCTTATAACAATACGTCACACAATTAATAACAAAATGGTTGTTTATGCATTTCATTTCAATTTATTCTTAAATTTACATTTCCAACAACCCTTCAAACAATGTGTTAAGACAAATTCTCTAAAAAGCCGAAAAGTCTTTTTCCTCTCCTCTCTTTCATTGTCTTCTTCAATGTTCAACCATGAGGAGGGTTTGAGCTAGTCTCACTTTCCCCTCCATCTGTTTTGATTTTTTTTAGTTTTTTTTTTTTTGGTATTTTCCTCTTTTTTCTCTCCTCAATATAGTGCTAGATTTAAGAGTTTGAACTCTTCGAATATAATTCTAAATTTATGAGTTTTTCTATCTTGATTTAGATCTAAGAGTTTTAATCATGTTTTTAGAGATTCAACAACCCTCGTGCTCTGTCTATGTACTGGTCCTCTACCTCCAGTATCAATAATGATCGCGAGAGCTATGGCATCTTGTTAAACTATGAAGATTTGCTCTTCCAAAAGTTGGGTCTTTGTTTATTTAACCTATTTTGGTTGTCTTCGTATGACAATGGTGTACAGGAAGCCAAACCTAGGTGCACATCACTAATTGACAATGCTATAGTTGTTGAAGAAAGAATTTCCGGCATGTACTCATCATTGATGATATACAAGATCTAGTGATTGGTTGTCAATTATTTTGTTTGACAAATCCATTCTTTTGGAATAAGTGTGTATTTAACCCTATCAATGCTTTGCTAATTCTCCTTGCTTTTTGGATTGGGCTTTGTTTTGTAGTATTCTAGCTTTTGCTTTACTTCGATTTGTTTATCATAAAAGTTTATGTACTTTTTATCTGTCCTTTTTAGCCAAAACCAAAAAAAAAAAAAAATAACAACAACATCAACAATATTTTTCCCATACCATTTACATTTTTCAGCAACTTTTAATTTTCACTGCTTTTCGCTCAACAAAATTAGGGGTGATTTTATCTTTCTTCCTTGAGGAAATTGGTTTTTAATCTAACATAATCACTGTGTTTTCAATTTTCTTAAAATTTCTTGAGATATTATGACATACAACTACAAACCTCCGGAAAATTTTCAATTAATAGCTGTCGAAATTTCTTCTGACTAATAGTTACTGATCTCGAGCTACTATTCTCAAAGCTAGTCTTTTGTCGTATCTAACACATAATTTCAAAAGGTTCTTAATTAGGAATTGAAATTTAATATAATGTAGCCTAAAGTCTTGCACTCCCTTTAAGAAATCCGGATTCATGGACACCATTGTCGTGATTGACGTGCTTGACTCCCGATCACACACGGACTCAAATCCAAGTAAGTAATCGTCCTAGAAAACGATTTCTCAAGAAACTATACAATCAACCATCATCGTTTCTTACCATTTGACCATGAATTCCCCAAGCAAACCCTAAACTTGTCAGACAGCTAGCTGTTGACTGGGGGCTCTTGTTCGGTCAGAGCAGTGAACAGTTTGAACCCGGTCGGAGGGAAAACGAGGAACAGCTTTGCCCATCGGCGCGTCGCCATCGCGTGTCCTAAAACCTCTAAAGCCCTGGAAAAACCTCTGCGGTGCGCACGTAGGAAGAAAGATGTATCTCTCTCCTCCTTCCCATCACGCTTCTGTTAAGCTCCATGGCCTCACCGGCCCAAAGGTAACTCCTTTCCTTTTAGTTCGAAAAAAAAATCCAATTTTTATTGCTTAAGAACACAGCCCACAAACTGGGTCGCTCAAAATGAAGAGTATGGAAAAGGGGTTGATTTTCTTTTTCTGTCGAATCGTAGGTTTCTTGGAGGAAATTTAGAGTACATTGCAGTTCGCCGAAACTGAAAGAGGCGTCGAGCTACGTCCCGCCAGCTCCAATTTTTCTCCCGGATGGACCATGGAAGCAGGTGAGGACGCGTCCATTCAATGTTGCTTTTTGAATTGAGGTTCATGCGCCTGTCGGTAGATTTATGTTCAAGGATCGACGTTCTTGAAATGGGAATGGCTGTGCCAGGAATGGGGAGGACTTGTGTTTTCCAAATGGTTTGGTTCTATTCAAGTTTTTTTTTCTTTGGGTGTCTCTTTATAATTAATGGTCCTGTCTTTTGGTGATAATCGTGCAAACGAGCAAATGGGGTTTATGATATCTTTGAGATCGAGTCAATCGAGCAATTTTAGATTTTTTCCTTTCAGTGAGATGTGACATTAGTATTGTAGCTCGTGGTATTGAAAACAGAATCCAATAGTAGTTCTGCTGAGCAAAGGCACATGTTGTAATGTCTGTACGCACATGCATGTGTTGAGTTGCGGATGCCCATTATCAGATTCATCTTCTGTAATTGCTGAACTGCTCAAACGTTTTGTGTAAGAGTTCTCATAATCTCCTTCTGCACTTATTTTAATTATCTGTGGCAACATTTCTTTGATTTAACCTAGTGCTATAACTCTGCAGATCCCCGGAGGGGTTACTGCTGCAGAGGGATTCAGAGCTGCTGGCATTTTTGGTGGTTTACGTGCCAAAGGAGAAAAACCAGATTTAGCTCTTGTTGTTTGTGATGTCGATGCTATGTCAGCAGGTTTGTCTTGAATTCAAATGTTTATAGATTCATGGGCTCTTAGGGGACTAAATTTATGAAAATTTTGCTCATTATTCAACCCCAATTTATGATAGGGTCATTCACTACAAACATAGTTGCAGCAGCACCTGTTGTGTACTGCAGAAATGCATTAGAAACGTTGAGAACTGTAAGTAAATCATTATATTTTCTCAATAGTGTTCTACTTTTCTTGGCAATCAGATTTAGAAGCACATTGAATAGTAGTACTTTTTATCTGATGGCTGGATTATTATGTCACATGGATTGGTTTGCCATTCTTTTTGAGCAGTGTTTACTAAAAGATGTCTCATGACATGCAATGAAATGTTTAGAATATGTATAAGAATCCAAAAGGACGTCAAAGAATTACGAAAAAATTTTAATGTTCATCTTTATGTGATAAAGCGCAACAGCATCAAATGATCCATGTAACCAATCCTATTTGGGGGGTAGGCCTTGGTGGTGGTTGTTTTCCCTATCTATACTTCCTCAGAGAAGTCCTAGCCAAAAATGGTCTTCTTTTGTTGTTACATTTAATGTATCGCTGTTTCGATGAACATTTTATTATAATCTATTGATTATACCTTGATTTGACGATTCAAAGACCCTCTAATTTACTAGATATGCAAATTTTTCAGGCACGTGCAGTGTTGATAAATGCTGGTCAAGCCAATGCAGCAACTGTAAGCTGACTCTTTGTGTAGTTCTCAACAACTGCATCTACCCATTGCTCTGCTCTGCATGGAGTGTAATGGAAAATGTTTCATTCAGTGAAGTTCATTAGCTGCAAAAAGAAACTCTAGTTCATAGAGTGGCATATGAAACAATTTGCCCTTGATTTAGGCTTAACACATCAACAATTGGGGCTTCGACTGGCTAAATAGTATTGCTTTTTTCCAGGGAGATGCTGGTTACCAGGACGTGATAGATTGTGTAAAATCTCTTGCTGAAGTATGTGACACCTTTACCTTTTTTATTTTGAGAGGCAGTGCATTTGTTATAAGTTTGTCTCAGTTCAAAACAACAATTTCATAATTGCAGCGGCTTCAAGTAAGGCCTAAGGAGATTTTGGTTGAATCCACTGGTGTAATAGGTCAAAGAATTAAGAAGGTATGTGTGGTGTTGGTTCTTGTGATTGTTTATTCTTTCTTCCTTGCACAACGCAGCATGTGAATGTGACCTATAAATACTTAAAAGTTTTGTTGGACACTTTCGGTAGAAGACATTGCTTTGCGGCCCCTACGATTTGAACTTATAGTTTATTTTACTTCTGTCATATGCAGGATGCGCTTCTCAATTCACTTCCAGATTTAGTTAATTCACTATCACCAACTACTGAAGGGTATTTCTTAAGTCACTTTCTTGTTTTATGTACAACCTTCTAGCATGAACTTTACCTACAAGATCGATTAGGTTAACTTCATATTATATGCTTTTTTCTTTATTTTATTTGTTTTGAGAATCGAGCCATTCTTTTGTAACCTGTTGTAAAAGTATTCATAAGTTTTAGTTTTGTACGGGGGCTTTGCAGTGCAGACTCAGCAGCAGTTGCAATAACAACAACTGACCTTGTGAGTAAGAGTGTTGCTGTTGAGGTTGAGGTGAGCTTAAAGCTTCTGTACTTATCATTTGCCTTTTTCAATTCTCTTTGACATGACACTGAGACAAATTGTCACCATGTTATTAACTGATACATCTAACATCTGCGATATACATGCTTTGACTATGCAAAAGTATCTGTCAGATTTTAACTTTTATTACTACCTGATGTTGAAGGATTTTAACAAGAGTTTGTGATCACGACTACATTTGTATTGAACTTGGTGTGCATATATCTCATGTGACTACTTGTTTGCACATTGACAGATACCAAGGGTATAGTTAGTAGCCATTATAAACTCTGGGGTCAAAATTCCTTTTCTGTTGCAAGTTTCCTATTTAGAAAGTATTAAAGAAAAGATTGATTCCCATATACCCTGGGGGTTGAAATTCTCGAGGTGCTAAAATATATTTATTCGAATGTTGGTATCTGTGACCTTATTCCTTCTATGGAATTTACAGGTTGGTGGGACAAATGTTAGAGTTGGTGGAATGGCAAAAGGTTCTGGGATGATCCACCCAAATATGGCTACCATGCTTGGTGTAAGCATTTTTTATGCTTATTTCTTCATATGTGTAGTTACTCATCAAATGATTGATAGCGGTATATTGTTAGGTTGTAACAACTGATGCTCTTGTCACAAGTGATGTTTGGAGAACGATGGTACGGATCGCTGTTGACCGGAGTTTCAACCAAATTACTGTATGTATAGATTTCTTTGCTCTAAAAGTGCCATTAAAATTGTAAGACATTATTGATGCTCCCAATAATCTATTTTAGTTTTCCTTTTCCTGCTTGGGGTGCTCAGTTTGTAAGATAGATCTGAGTTAGCTGTTCTTCTTTTATTAGTATTTTTGTCCCAAAATTTAGGCTCGGTTTATAGATCATCTCCATTTAGGAGAGAGTTTGCATTCTGTTATACCATTGCTCATCTGCATTTCAGTCACTTGTGTATCGAGTACAGCATTCTGTTGTTTAAAACCTTTCTGTGGTGAAACTGCAAGCTCTTCGGCAATAGCTAACCAACTGCAAGATCATGGCTGGGAGAAACTTGTAGCAAAGAATACATCCTAAAGCCAAAGCCAAAGACAGAGTGTCACAGATAAACATGAGCCATATTAACCTTTGGCTGTTCTCATTGTACTAGTTTGAGAGACAACAAGTTTGGCCATGATGTAGGAGGCTATTAGTCATTGTAATAGCACAGGCTTGTCTTTGTGGCAACACATGCAAACCTTGATTCAATTAGACACCGTTGCTTTTTGAGAATTGATTAAGTTGATTCTGTTAAGGAGCACCTACCAAGTACAGAAAAAGGCACATAAAGGAGACTTCACCACAAACTGCCTGCACTATGGGGAAGATTTAGTAAGAGTATTAGAATGAACCGCTATTTTTTGTGGGTGTGACATCTCAACTGAGGCTCTCTTTTGAATATTAAGGAGGTCTGAAAGATGAAATCAATGCTGAGTTTGTTATCATTGTGTTTTGGTCCTTTTAATCTCCGTGATCTGTTATTAGTGCCTTTGTAACTGACGTTGTGATCTATTTTAATTTTCTCCCATTTCATCTATCCCATTGTCATCTACACCTTCTCAATTTAAACATGATTTTGGTAATATGCCATGTATGCTGCATCAAGATGTTATGACTACAGGATCTCTTTGGCCTTTTTTATGGTAAAACAATTATCTACATAGATATACTCACTTAATTCTAACATTTCATTTGTTATCACATTAACAGCAAATCTTTGCCTTTACATGGCATTCCGCACATTCAAGTTATCTATTGGTATCCATCATTGTAAAATGAAGTTGATTAGCTAATTAACAATTGAAAGCACCTGCTGTTGATTTCCTGCAGGTAGATGGAGATACCAGTACCAATGATACTGTCCTTGCTTTGGCTAGTGGCTTATCTGGATCAAACAGGATATCATCCTTGGACAGTGACGAGGCAATGCAACTTCAAGCATGCCTTGATGGGGTAAGCTTGAGGCAACTTTTTCTGTGGCTTTTTTTAAGTACATGTCTTGAGGATTTTGACTATTACTAGCACACCATGCAATATGCATCATCTTCTTTCATTCGCTCAGAGTCTCAAACTCCATAATTTATATAGGTTAATGCTTGTTTGATCTGCATTTCAGTTTGTAAAATTCTGTGAAGTGTGGTGATAGATTTGCAAATTGATTTAATACTAGATATGAATGCCACCATCTTTGTATACATTATTTAAAGATGTCACTACAAAGGACCTAAAAGCAAACACAGCAAGCATAATGAAGAGACGTTTTGTATGTTTCAATCTGCATTATTTAGATGCTCACAGTAGTCTATATCTGTTAATTTTGTTAATTGGGAATTTGTTACTGATGATTTGCACATTATTTTCAGGTGATGCAAGGTCTTGCTAAATCAATAGCATGGGATGGGGAAGGAGCCACGTGCTTAATTGAGGTTCGCATGTTATGTCTGCCAAGTAGTACTCTGAAAATTATCTTTTGAAACATCTTTTTAATCTTGCAATTAAAAAAATTCATAACAATTGGAAGGCATCCTTGTGATCTGATTCTTTCGTTATCTTATTTGCTAGACTGAATCATACACACAATGTATTGAGTGTGATACACTAGGCTACATTCTGTAGTATAATTCAGTGAGACACCAGGTAGATAACAAAGCCATAGTTTGGCCATGTCAAGTAACTGGGTCTTTTTATACACAGTCAAATGACATCTTGTTATATGGTTTTAGGGTTGCAGGGAGAAAATCAGGGCATTGTTGTCGTGTTTTGTGATTGGAGACAATCTTAAGCTACACTATAGTGTATAGTGGCTGAGATACTCTCAGATAGTCCCTTACTGATTAAGGATTTATTCTATTTCTCAGAATGAAAGGGAAAGAAAAGGGGGAAAGGGGGAGGAGGGGGGAGGGGGTAAGCAAGGATTTAATGCTGTGAGGAAAACTTACTTTTTATTATTCAATAAAGTTTAATATATATACACCAAAAAATAAACCCTAAAAGTGGTAAAGACTAATTTACCCTAAGACTAATATACCCTTCTTACTCCTAACACTCCCCCTCAAGCTGGAGCATAAATATTAATCATGCCCAGCTTGTTACAAATATATTCTATCCTCCTATTACCCAAGGACTTAGTAAAGATGTCTGCAAGTTGTTCACTAGTTCGAACATGACTGGAAGAATTACTCCATTCTGCAACTTCTCTCGGATAAAATGACAATCAACCTCAATGTGTTTTGTTCTTTCATGAAACACGGGGTTGGAAGCCATATGCACAGCAGCTTTATTATCGCACCACGAGTCATGGGTACTAAATCTTTAAAGCCTAACTCGGTCAATAACTGTCGAATCCACACTAATTCACACGTCACTTGTGCCATGGCTCTATATTCGACTCAGCACTAGAGCGGGCAACAACACTTTGTTTCTTACTTTTCCATGATACCAGATTTCCTCCGACTAAGGTACAATATCCAGTAGTTGATCTTCTATCATCCGGAGACCCAGCCCAATCAGCATCGAAAAACCTTCAACTCGTTATGACCATGGTTTTGGTAGAGAATTCCTTTTCCCGAGCTTTCTTCAAATACCTCAATATCCGAATAACGCATCCCAAGTGAGATGTACGAGGGGAAGACAAAAACTGGCTTACTACATTGACAGGAAAAGCAATGTCTGGTCGAGTAACTGTAAGATAATTCAGCTTACCTACCAGTCTTCTATATCTCTCAGGATTATTAAGAATTTCTCCTCCATCAGCAACTAATTTAACCCCTTGTTCCATGGGTGAATCAAGAGGCTTTGATCCCAACATACCTGTTTCAAAGAGCAAATCCAAGACATTTTCGTGTGACAGAACAACACCTTTCTGTGATTGCGCCACTTCGATTCCTAGGAAATATTTCAATTTTCCTAAGTCCTTAGTTTGAAACTGTTGCTAAAGATAGATTTTTAGCTCAACTATACCAACCAAGTCATCTCCCGTGATGATAATCTCATCAACATACACAATCAAGAATAGTTTGCCTCCCCTTGATTGTTTATAAAAGAAAGAATGATCATTCCCACATCTTGATAGCCCAAAAGACAATACAACCTCGTAAAATCTTCCAAACCATGCTCGTGGAGATTGTTTCAAACCATATAAAGATTTTTTTAATTTACAAACTAGTCCAGACTCCCCCTGAGCAACAAACCCTGGAGGTTGCTCCATATAAACTTCCTCATGAAGAGTGCCATTCAAGAAAGCATTCTTAACATCAAGCTGAAATAAAGGCCAATTATACGTTGCAGCCCGGAGAGATCAAAATACGAACAGAAGTAAGTTTGGCAACAGGAGAAAATGTGTCTAGATAGTCAATTCCATACACCTGAGCATACCCTTTTGCAACAAGTCTTGCTTTTAAACGAGCAAGAGAACCATCGGGGTTAACTTTTACAGCATACACCCATCGACAACCAATAGCAGTTTTGCCTAGAGGAAGTGGTACTAAGTCCCAAGTTTGATTAATCTCAAGAGCTTGTAATTCTTCTTCCATTGCTATCCTCCAACCAGAACTTTGTAATGCCTCGGCCGACGACTTGGGGATAGGATATTGTTCGACGTAGTTAAAAAGGCTCGAAAAGTAGGAGACACAAAGAGTGAGAAATAAAATTTGCAATAGAATGTTGAGTACAAGTACGTGTACCTTTGCGATGAGCAATAGGAAGATCAAGATCAGATACAAGAGGAGGGACAACTAATGGCGGATCTGGAGCTGAAGTCGACGTAGAAGTGACATGAGGAGCAGGGGGAGCAGTAGTAGCATCACGATGACGTCGTGTATAAACCTGGAGAGGAGGTGGTTTCTCTGTAGATACTGGTGAAACATTGGGAATAGTAGACCGAATGGTGGTCACATACAAGTCTTCATCTAATTCAGACACATCAATTGGAACATTATGATAAGGAGTGGATTCAAAAAATGAAACATCAGCTGTTATAAAATATTTTCTCGAATGGAGAATAACAGCGATATCCCTTTTGAGTGCGGGAATAACCCATAAACATACACTTGAGTGCCTTGGGATCAAGTTTTGAAACTCCGGGTCGATGATCACGAACAAAACAGACACAACCAAAGATACGGGGTGGTAAGACAAACAATGGTTCACTAGGAAGCAAGATGGAAAAAGGAATACCACCTTGCGTAATAGAAGAAGGCATGCGATTAATGAGATAACATGCGCTTAGAACAAAGATCGGACCAAAAGGTTTTCGGTACCTTCATCTCAAATAACATGGATCTAGTAACTTCCAATAAATACCTATTTTTCCGTTCAGCAATACCATTCTGTTGTGGAGTATCGTGACAAGAAGATTCATGGATCATACCATGTTGAGTCATAAAATCGAGAAAGGATGTGGAAAAATACTCCTTAGCATTATCAGAACGCAAAACTTTAACACGTATGCCAAATTGAGTATAAATTTCAGATATAAATGCACGGAAAATAGAAAATAATTCTGAACGATCTTTCATTAAATATAACCAAGTAACTCTGGAATAGTCATCGACAAAAGTAACAAAATATCTAAACCCGAATTGGAAACCACACGACATGGACCCCAAATATCTGAATGAACTAATAAAAAAGGAGATGCTGATCGTTTAACGACTCGAGGTGTATAACTAACACGATGTAATTTGCCCAGTTGGCATGACTCGCACTCTAGACTAGAAAGAGATTGAAAACTATAATCTAACTTTTGAAGACTACGTAGAGAAGGATGACCAAGACAACAATGGATTTGATGTGGGGACGCAACACTTGTGCAAGCAAGCGAAGAAGCATCTTCAAGTACATACAGCCCCCCTTCCTCACGTCCTCTACCAATCGTCTTCTTCGTAGCCAGATCCTGGAAGACACAAGAATCGGGATAAAAAGTTACCGAACACTGAAAGTTTTTGGTGAACTTGCTAACAGACATTAGGTTAAATGGAAGTTGTGGAAGATAAAGCACTGAGGACAAAGGTAATGAAGGACTTGGGTTAACTGTGCCAATTCCCCTAACATGTGTAGGTGACCCATTGGCTAAAGTAACTATGGACGAAGATGGAGAAAAAGAGGAAAAAATACCTGAAAGACCTGACATGTGATCAGAAGCTCCTGAATCAATGATCCAAGGACAAGAAGTAGCCGAAAGACATGCGGAGCATTACCCGTCGAGCCAAAGTAGCGGGGAAGAAACAGTCATGAGATTTGAGACCGTGTGTACCGAGCATATTCCTCACCGGACATAACCACCACCTTGTCTTCGATGACGTGGAGTAGGGTCAATATTAGATGCCGTATTAGCAAACTGGTGCTGCTGCCCTGGTCTCCCATGTAGCTTGTAGCAAAATTTTTTAATATGACCAGGTTTGCCACAGTAATGACAAACACGTGTAGTTCCCGAATTATCAGTAGATATATGGAATTGTCCATAAGGATGCTGATTACCTTGACCTCTCCCTATTCCAATGCCTCGGCCTCCTCCTCGGACACCACGCCCACTATATCCGCCACGGGTTCCTCCATCACTCCTATTACCACTACCAGTTCGAGTCTGGGACACAAGGGCTGAACTTCCTACCATAAATGTAGTATCCTGAGATGACTCACGAGATACTTGAAGAACTCGAGCAAATGTATCTGTGAGTGACGCTATATTCTCTCCTCCAAGAATTTGAGATCTAACATTTTCACACTCAGAACCAAGACATCTTAAGAATCCCATTACAGCCAATTGTTCCCTTTGACGTTGCATTTGTTGAACATCAGCTGAAATAGGGAGAACAGCATTCAACTCCTCATACAATCTCTTAAAGTCTGCAAAGCACTGAGTAATAGAGCGCCCCTTTCTTTCAAATCGATAAAACTCCTACGATAGCTCATAAATCCGTGACAAATTATCTTGGCCAGAATACAGCACATTCAAATACTCCCATAGTTCTCTCACTGTATCAATATGAGTTACCATGTCAACTATATTACTCTCAAAAAAATTCAGCATTTGACCAAGAATACGTGCATCAACGCTATCCCAAGTAACATCATCTCTGGGCTTAAACTCAGTTAGGTGTCTATGTTGATTCCTGCCTGTTAAAGTAAGCCTCACAATTTTCTTCCATTGGTGGAAGTTAGCACTACCTGCGAGCTTCTTATCAGTAATTCGATTAGATGAAGAAGAAATCACCTCGATCATCACAAAGCATTGCTCTTCTCATCGCCCATTTTCCAAATAAGAATAAGCAAACTCTGAGCTTAGCTTCCGTCAAATAACTCAGCCTCAATAATTCAATAACCCAATAATACCACTACCAAATAAAGTGACAGAATCTATCAAAATAAAGTGACAGAAGCTATCCCACAACTTTCAAATCATCAAATAAATAATTGCACTGTACCCAAGCAGCAACTTACTTCATCACAAGTCTCAAACAAATTAATCAGCCAAATCAGCAACTTTAAAGCAAACTATAACCCACAAAACCATCCCGAAATCAGCAACTTTCCTCCTCCTTCACAAACACCACCGGCATCCTCAGCTCCTCCTTCTTCACAGACCTCACGTACAAGAAGCAACACAGCTACACCACCAAATCCCACGAGCGCGGAAGTCGCGCGAGCAAGCCGAGTGAGGGCGAGCGCGCCCCACGAGCAACACAATCAAGCCGTGCGGGCAGCGTGGGCGGCACGAGCCGAGGGAGCTGCACGAGCGAGCCCCGTGGGCGAGCCGCGCGAGCGAGCCCCGCGAGTGAGCCGTGCGAGCTGCGCGAGCACCGCGAGTGAGCCCCACGAGCGAGCCGCGCGAGCTACGCGAGCACCGTGAGTGAGCTCCACGAGAGAGAAGCCCTATTCCGGTGAACCGACGGCGGTCCGGCGAGTCGACGGCGGTCCGGCGAGTCGACGGCGGTCCGGCGAGTCGACGGCGGCGAGCGGTTGCTCTAGGGTTAAGCCCTAGGCTCGATACCATGTGAGGAAAACTTACTTTTTATTATTCAATAAAGTTTAATATATATACACCAAAAAATAAACCCTAAAAGTGGTAAAGACTAATTTACCCTAAGACTAATATACCCTTCTTAATCCTAACAAATGCATTGTTAATATGTCATGCCCAGTCCTTGATGATGCTTAAACATGTTAATTCTCAATAAATCAGCATGTGTTCTTTGTTTCTCGAAGTCATGATCTGACGGCTGATCTCCTTTTGTTTTTCCTTTAAAAACTTTTTCATTGTTAAATTGCAACCTGATATTCAATCCTGTCTGATCTTTTGGTGACCAGAAGAGAATTGATGCAGTTTATCTATTGAGTATGAAGGAAATAGGTTGACAGATCGTTTTATCCTTTTGAAACTGATGCAGGTCAATGTGACTGGCGCTAACAGTGAGGCTGAAGCAGCAAAAATTGCACGGGCAGTGGCATCTTCGTCTCTTGTTAAGGTGTGGTAATAAACATGAGCATTCAGCATTAGGTTGATTGCCAGGCTAACTGACTGTGAAATTTGTGAAATTAGGCTGCCGTATATGGGAGAGATCCAAACTGGGGACGCATTGCTTGTGCTGCTGGCTATGCTGGAATTCCATTTCAGCTAAATAAGCTCCGTATAGAACTTGGTGACATTCTTTTAATGAATGGTGGACAGCCACAATCATTCAACAGGTAATAGAGAGAAAATATTCCATGGTTGGAAGGAAGGCTTATTTTAAGAGCTCACCTGAGATGTCAATTGAATGCTGCAACAAGAATATATGGTGAACACTGTAGTTAAATACAAGATAAGCAGCATGAGTGGTTCCTTCACGGAGCTGCAGATCTATGTTTCTTTATTCATTCTTTAAAGAAGGTAACCTATCGCCATCTTCTAAGATAGAAAGGATGTGTTTCTTGTCAAACTCCAACTAAACTGCTTTTTGCTCGACCATATTTTTTAATCCCATCACCCTTCATCTTAGCAGAAATCAAGCTTTTGTATGTTAAAGTGTGTTTGCCAAGCATTGTTTTTGTTCTTTTTTGGCCCAAGAACTGAGCTTGCTTGAAGAAGTCATTTTCACCAATTTTAACAAGTGACATTTCTCTCTCCTATGTCTTTGTTCTAAATGAACTGGACTAATTACAGGAATTTGGCCAGTGACTATCTTAGGAAGGCTGGTGAGATCCATGGTTTGGTCAGAATTCAAATCTCTGTTGGTAAGATCTTGTACAAACCTTATCTTTTGCAAGTTGGCTGCTCTTATCATGTTGACTCTGCAACTAATTTCATACGTTGCATAAAGATAGCAAACATCCTTCAACATCAAGCTCCCTCGAGTTTGAGGGGATAGCGCTGTAACATTTGGGGAAATTCTGGCAAGCATCTGTTTTTGGTCGTTTCATGTCTCTGGTTGTGAGTGTGGATGGCTGGAGGGTCGCACCACAAATTGCTCATCTCTAATTTGTCAGATGAGCATAGATATTCCCTGATGATAAAGTTAAAAATACCCCCCTAAATCTGGTAGAAGGCTTAGAAAGCTCTTACCTTCGTGAAGGTACTTTATCATGTTATGTTAAAATGATGCGGCTTCTCTATGTTCCCCAGGTGGAACTCCAGGTGGTAATTTAGATGAAAAATGGTCGACTTGTTCGCCTTTATGGTAAAAATATTGTCAAGCATGGTAAAGCGTACTTAATAAAAATTCTCATGCACTTCGCATGTACGAACAATTTTGCATATTGTATCCCAAATAAACACCATCTTGGACACTGTAGAAATTTTCTCTAGATGATGGAGTGTATTGGCGTGCGCCTGATCTGTTTCCAAGTTCACTTTTTAACAGTTCTAGTCTTTGCATAAGCAAGGTGCCCACATCCTCATGTCCATGCCAAATTTGAAGATATGAACCTGATAGTGTCGCTTCTGTTTTCTCCTTCCGGTTTCTCTTACCTTCTTCTCATAAATCCTTGTTTTCTCGTCGATCATCTTTCCTCATTGGACACTTGGGTAACTGTCTCTTGGCTTCAATTCTTCTCCGACAGGTGATGGACCAGGAAGCGGGAAGGCATGGGGCTGCGATTTGAGCTACGACTATGTGAAAATAAACGCTGAATACACGACTTAGAGCAGACCTCCATTGGTCACCTTGTTGGTCTACTAGTACCATAACTATTTAGTGCTCCTCTATCTAGGTTTTACAAAGTCGATATGGTGAATGAGATTTCACCATTGTGGGCTTACCATTCAGCTTCTTTCTTTCGATGCAACTTTACTCAAATCACTTTCAGAAAGAGTTCATAAACCCTGTCATGGGCATAGTAATTCATGCGCAAACTGGCTAGTAAATCCCGCTTTGTTTGTTCTACTACCTTGGTTAGCCTGCTTTCTTTTCTTTAAGGTGATCAAGCCGGCACTATTTAAATTAGATCAGCAAGAACCTTTCCAGAGTTATTTGAAATAAGATCAACTTATGACAGGTTTTCGACATAAATGCCTCCCTTTTTTTAGGACACTGGAAGAGGACGATCCTCATGGACTAGTGGCTTCTCGGTACTAAGCAAATCCGATTGCCAGAAAGTTAGCAGAATCGAAGGGGTCAGGTTCTTTAGGCAGCCTGCTGACATACAAAGCCTTATCAACACACTCGTCGAGATCCACATCATTTTTATTTGCAATTTCATCCTTAAATCCAAGCAACAATCACTAATCTTTTCACACATCCTTGTTACTCTTCAAATACCAACTGGGTCGCCCTTCAAATACTAACTGGGTTCAGCACGAGATTTATTTTTGGCCAAATAAGAAAATTAGAACAGAGAACTTAACCACAATTCGAATGGAGACGACACGACATCAGTTTCCCACATTAACGTGACTACCCACATGTTTGAGGCAATTTATGACCTAAGGAACTCGGCACGAAATTTAGTAGTCATGAATTTATTGTCCTTTTTTTTTTGGTTGGTTACAAATTCTCATTTACAAACAGCCATGTCCTTAACGAATAGTTGGAAAACACCTACTTCAGTTTCCGCAAAAGAACGAAATACGGAGGCCCAAATGCAGGGCCCCATCAGATATATGGAAATATGCAACGCTGACTGAATAGTCAAATATAAACCATAGCTGATGCCGTGATTTAACAAAACATTCACACTAGGTTGTCCCAAAACATCAACAGAAATGTTGTCCAGACAAGAGTAACTCGGTCTTAAAAAAGTCCCCAAACAAAACCACTTCTTAGAATTATTTATATACATCACCTGCCGAAGAGTTCAGATCATCAACTGAAGAGATCATATCTCACGATGCCTCTGCAGCAGAGTAGTGCAACTGGGACAGGGAGTTCTTGAAAAAACTGCTCCCACAAGAGGAGTCTGGGACAGGATTTCCAATATCAAATTGGCGCACATCATCTGCAATGCCAAGACGGCGATCATTATCATCCAGCTTGTTAAGACATCTATCCAAACTCCCAGATGGTCGGCGAGATTGCTTCTTTTTCTTGTCCTTCTTGTCCCTCTTGGAAGAGTCCTTGCCAGATGCCCCTCGTGAGAAGTCTTTTCCTTTCTGGCCCCTCTTTCCATTTCTCTTATCCTTCTTGGGCACCTTCTGTTGTTTTGTGCCCCTATTGAGAAAGTGAGAAACTGATGTCGGTGGTGGATCATAGACATCAGGAGCCCATCTCACAGTAAGCTTCCTAGGAGAAGCACCTTTTTTGTCACGAGTGCCTTTCATAGCAGATGCAAGCTTTGAAGAGGTCTGCAACAGATAAAACGTTAACAACAGATAAATGAGCAGACAAATAGCAAATGGCAAACCGTGAAAAGGAAAGTCTCAAGAAGCGCATTGTCATTCTCATTGACTGCAGTGGTGGCTAGCTAAATATTGAAATGGCACTTCTAGTATAAACCATTAAACAGGATAGAACCAAGTATATGAAAGCACTTCTCTTCAGAACAAGCTGCCATCATGAACTGACACTGGATCATTCATAGACATAAATAACTTACAAAATGTTAAAAGACATAAATGCACACACCCGGCTCCTTCCACTTTGTTGCAAGAAGCCTACCTTTTTAGCTCACAAGGATAACACTACACACGCTATATCCAGTGGCTACTCAATAGTACCTAAGACCACATAGAAAAGTGAGACGACCAAAGGAAACAAAAGCAACATGTTGAAAAATGAACAATTTCCGACATGAAATCGTTAGTCCGGTAAG
Organism: Eucalyptus cladocalyx; assembly: GCA_017140615.1. NCBI lineage: Eukaryota > Viridiplantae > Streptophyta > Magnoliopsida > Myrtales > Myrtaceae > Eucalyptus > Eucalyptus cladocalyx. The sequence continues at coordinate 36,085,721 of CM029526.1, forward strand.
AACCAAAGAAACTAACAAAAGAGAGGCTGGAGGACGAAAAGGAGGAACTTGATTTTAATTAGCAACCAAAAATAGAAGTCCTGTAAAGGAAGCAGGATCTTAGAAAATAGACAGTAGAGCAAAACCTACATCTATGGCTGGGAAAGAACTTACAGGAAAAGAAATTGAACGTGAGTAGACATTGTTAATGTGCTCCTCTGAGAAAAGTTCTCGCAAAGCCGATTCTGGCTCATCATCGTCTTTATCAGAGAACAAAGGAGGAGATAATTTCTCTCCTGGCAATGGAAAAGTTACACATTTAACGAGACACTTCTCGTCTGACTTAGCATTAAGCCCAGAAACTCCCTGTGATTTCTCTACTTTCGAAGTGCCAACTGCAACTTCACCATCTTCAACATGTAAAACATTACCCAGAGTATTACCAAGTTCACTTATCAAGTTCTCACAGACAACCGAGTTGGTCCCAGAAGTGCAAGAGCAATCACCCATCGATGTAAGTATCTAGGGAGAAGACATGCAAAAGGAAACAGAGTCAGCAACAGTTGATGATTCAAAGTTCAAGAATAACCACAAAACACAAAACAGCAACATACGTTCTCCTCCGAACACTAAGAGACTGGACTGCACAGAGAATTAGGGAATTTGATGACAAGGAAAGACATTAAAACCAAAAGTTTGCCCATTCATTCATATGTATATACAAATGAAAACAAGTCGTATCCACCAACAATGCTTCTCCATAAAACCATTTGTATGGAGTTCCACCTAAGGAAATGATGAGCTACAACAACATATTCAGGCATTAGGCACTGGAAAGGACCCCTGAATACAACACGACGATGAATTAATCGCCAATAAACCCGACTGTAGTTCGTGAACATAGGTGAAGTTAGGACACGAGCAAGCTCACAAGCCGAAGAATCATAGGAAAAATCCATCCTTTAGAACGTTAACCCCTGTAACTTTCAACCAATAGAGAAACTTACAAAAAGAGAGGACTAACGGCTTAACACATGTTATCCATTTTTTCTTTTCGCTCCTCATGGAACTTCTATCAGTTAAGCACATGGAAATGCTAATCATCGCAAATCACAAGCCGCAAACGAGACTTTCAACAGAAAAAGTACCATACCTTACAAGACGGCAAGGGCCGTCAAAAATGGCTACGACACAACCTCAGCAACTCGCACAGCTCGGCACAAGCCCGTCAATGACCGGCCCCCCAAAAAACCAAAAACCTTTCACGTCGCACAACAAGCAGTAGAGAGCTAGGCAAAGGAAAAACCCTAAAACACGGCCGCGAAGAGGAGAAACGCCCGACGAAGACGACCACGACAACGACGGCGACGGTGACGGTGACGGTGGAGAGAAAAACCTAATGTTAACTGAGATTACCACGCCGATCACCTTTCTCGAGGTGTTTCAGGCGGTGCGGGCAGAGGCCACCATGGAAGTAGGTCAGGGAAGGGATCAGGAGGAGATCGCAGGGCACCGAAGGCATGGTGAGATGCTCTTCGAAACCCCACCACCCACCGAACGACGGAACGACGCCGCGGTCTCAGCGCGTCGCCGCCACGGTGACCGCCGGCAAACGGGACGAGGGAGGACGGGACGAGGCCACGGTTGAGTAGATCGAGGGTTCGATTCGGCGATCCGTTCAGGTGACGACGCTCATGCCTGGCCGATTCGACGAGGAGATGGAGGGATCGGAGCGAAGATGAGGATGAAGATGAGGAAGATGCGGAGAGTGCAAGAGGGTAGAGACGAAGCGCGTGATGAAGAAGAAGATGAAGATAGGAGAGGGACAGGGGGTCAACGGATCGGCAGGCGAGATGGAAGGGCGGTCCCTGGAGAACGAATCTGGAGCGTACACGTGGTCACCGCGGGGCGCGTGTACTTTTTCCACGCCTTGCCCTCTCTCGGGGGAGATATTTTATCTGTAGCTTTTGGGTGGGCCGAAATGTTGGGCCTCTGACAAGCCCACGAATGAGCCCTTGCCTGGACCCGGTCCGTATGACAGAAATAATCACGGCCGTTGATCGTGTGAACAAAGGATTTCTCACTCGAAAATTCTTCATAATCAATGTGAGAAAAGCCCTAGAAGTATTGCACAAAATCTTTAAATAATGAATTTTATCTAGATTTTAGGTCTTTTCCAACTATACCCTTAGATTAGATTATTCTCACTTTTGTAGAGCCCTCTCCCTCTAATAAACGCATTCCACATCGTTGATGGTTATATAGACTCATCTTCATCAACTTTGTTAATATGCACGTATGAGTTATATTAAACAAATCCCACGTCAAATAATCACTGTGGTGTAAAACAGTTAATATATCTTAATTGGTTTATAATTCATTGATTTAAACTTTAAAATGAATATGGATGTTAATTGACTCAAACTTAGGCTCTCTTAGTGATCTCCCTAAGTAAAGGTATTGAATTTTTACTGCGCACTCTTAACAAATGGTTCAAGAGTCGATGGTTGATTCATGAGCCCTCAATTTTTTTCGATGTTTGGTGATATTTTAAGAATGAAATTTGGTGATCAATATGGTTTCGTGCAATGAGCATTGGTGGCTTTCATGCGATGAGCATTGTGGGTTGTGTGAGTTGTGTTAAATTAGTTCCATATCATATAAGTGGCATGTTGTGAAAGGACTAATATACATTAATTAGCTCATAACTCATTAGTTTAAGTTTTTAGTGAATACGAGGAATATATTGTTGAGATATATGTGTAAGTTATGTTAAAACAATTCCACATCGGATATTGGATATATTGTGAAGTAGTTAATATAATCATAATTGAACCATAACTCATTCATTTAAATATTTGAGTGTACGTGGATCTAATTGAATATATCGACAAGCTTAGACTTGGGTTCCTCTTGATAATCTCCTCAATGAGGCTAGGGATGCGAACACATAGTTTTAGGTGTCAAATGCAAAATTCTAAGAATAAGTGAGAGCTAGTGTAGGACAAATTAAAAAAAAAAAAAACACCACTTCTTATCATCATTCTATTATTATGTTTGGATAAAGAAAATTAAATAGATAGATTTGTTTGCTCACAAACAGGACTTATGTTAAGTTACAAAGTTCACTTAATTATAATTTTAAAGATAGCTAAGCACACACACATAACGCTGTGCTTAAAGATGAAGTTGTCGTATTCGGTGAAGCTGGAAGTCAACTCCCTTCCAAGTGCTTGAGTCTTGCAAGAAAGTTCTCTCGAGTAAGACTCTCCGACACTTACGTCAGATTGTATAAAAAATGATGATGAAAACATTTTAGAGAAAGCAAAAGTCTAGAAAAAAATGGTTCTCCAATCTAAATGTGTCCCGAGTCAAATTAATGACGCACGTCGCACCTGAGTAAGGTTAGCGCATGATAAAATTTCTGAAACAGAAATTGATTTATGGTTAGAAATTGATTTCTCAATTTCTGTTTATAAATTAAAAATTTTAGCTTATGATTTATTCTTCAATTTTATTTATGAAATAGAAATATGTTTTCGGAAATAGAGAAATCAAATTGAGTTAAAACAAACAGTTGCTTAAACCTGCATTTAGAAATGAAAACAGAGAAATCAATAAACATAAATTTTATCATGCGCAAGGTATCCACACGCTATCAATCCTCATTACTAATTGCTCTTGTGTAACCAAGTCCCTATTTGCAGGCTCTGAGTGAGGTAATGGTAATCTTCACTCGCTGGTGCATGCGCCCTAATTTATTCGTGGGCGGTTTCCCATCATTTATCTAAATAAAACACGGTCGTCACTAAAGTCCTTTTCACCTTGTGAGTGCACGATGTCCTCCACAAATGAATTGAGTTCCCGAAACCCTTTGACACCAATAGCCAAAAGTACTTTAAAAGGCCGATTTTAATCGGTGTTGAATAAAAGTGCAATGATGTATGCGAATTAGTATTTTACCAAACGTGAGTACATTGTCAGGATTTAAATTATTGTATTATCCTTCACGAGCTTTTGATTCCATTTGGACAAATCTAATACAAATGGATTAACAATTGGGGAGCAACATCTCAAAACTACGGATTAAGCTTGACGACGTGGCATTACCCAAATTAGTTTCCTTAATCCGTCATTTTCCCAGTTAAGATATACCCTATTTAATTCGACACAAAATCAATTATTATGAAGCCGTACAATTTTTCATGTTTACAGGGCATATGCTGGATTTTAAGCTGGCAGCCTCACCTACGAAAATTCATAAAAAGTCATAGCTTGATGATACCTCTAGAAAGAGAAATTGAAAACATTCTTCAAAAGATATCATAAGCTCACGTTTTTATTTTTTTTACTTTGTTTATCTCGTGACTCGTGCTGTTTTGATTTTATTGTGTGCATATAGAAGTCGTATAAACTTTTTTCGTAATTTCTATGAATTTAGATAATTTTTTCATTTTCAAAAGTTTGGAGCGAAAACATGTAATTGAAAAATCCGCATCAAACAAGCTGCTCCCGAGGATCGGACAATGGCAACAGCAAATCATCTGTTCCCTATTTGAATGATTGTCAAAAATACTTTGGAGATACTAAAGATGATTAACGGACAGTTGGCTAGTTCGGCCCGGCCCGGCCCGGCCCAGGCCGAAGAGGCCCAATAGGTAAATAGACGGACTTGGACGACACTCTCGCAAGAAAAATTTCAATCCACCCAATTTCGTGTTGGGCTTGGTCTGATTTTTTATTTTTTTTTTTTATGTTAATCCTGTGTTTATTTAGACGACACTAGACTCATCAAAATAGGTTATAACCTCATTTCTCAACTTATATGAGTGTTAATTGAATTAGTTATATTCAAACACAAAACATAAGATGGGTGTTTTTTTTTTTTTTTTTTAGCTCGATTTCATTATAATTCTCACTTTTAAACTTTTTTCATGCCTCCTTATAACACATGGGAGTCAAAACCCACATTTAAAACTAAATATTTCCCATCTCAATCCCCTTAATAAAGTGAGGATTTGAACCCTCCCTCTCATTTGGCCACCCGTCGGTGTTAAATGAGTTATAAATAGGTTTAAAAATTACTTAAAAGTAACTCACCTCTAAGACTCCGTTTTCATTCTCTCTCACCCTTACTCAATCTCATACTTAATAGTGTCACACTTTTACCTTAATTGTTTTTTTTTGTCAGTTACACTCTAGTTCCGCTTTAACTCTTATTCTTAAACTTTTGCCCTATCTTCTTACAGATCGTAAGAGTCGAAATCCATACGTAAAGCTAAATCATTTTTACCATAACCCTCCCGAGAATGTGATGATTCAAAACCTCCATCTCCCCTTTCTTATATGGGAAGGGTAGCCACTAGGAAAAATCACTGTGGTTACTTTTATCTTAGTTTGGTTATGAGCTTTTGTAAATTGAGTTATATACATAAGTATTTTAATAATACGAGTCATGTATGAGTCGAGTTAGATATGGATTATTATATCTAAATTATATAAAATGGGTCAAAGCAGGTCAAATGATTTTATTTGGACCGAGTCATTTTTGACCCGACCCATCCATTTGATGGGTCTAGATGACACATTAGTCCTCCTAACCTTCGAGCTTGCCTACCCAATCATTACTCCTAATCAATATCTTATATTTCGACTTAAACTCGGTAGGGCCAATGGCAAGTGGAAAAATTTAATTACCATTATATTTTGCAAAATTAATTATCGTTTTCTTTTGGAGGAATCCGCCAAGGGATGTTACTTATGCGGACTTGATGTCGTTAAATTTTATCGATGCAGAAAGACTTCTTCTTGCTAAAACGGAGCGACTCCCTCTTGCTCGCTTTTCTTCCTTCTCCCTCCATTTCAAGTATTGAAGAAGACCATAACCAAATGCAATGCTGCGGCTCTTCCTTGATTAAAAAATAAAATAAAAAAGTTTGATATCATGAAAAACTTTAAACTAATACACATGTAATAAAATTATCACAATTTAATTTTTTTTTGCCCATTACCATAAAAAAAAAAAAAAACAAATTGGTATACTTATACTAATTTTTTTAGTATCAAAAACCTAAAATTGATACATTTATGATCAATCTATCCCAAACTAAAAACCCCGAATTGGTCCATCTGTGATAAATTCATCTCTTACTACTTTCCGTAATGATGAAAAGTTAAAAATTGGTATAATTGTGATAAATGAAGGTTGAAACTTTAAACCGATATATCCTTACCAAAGAAAACTTTAAACCGATATACTCGTCAATTGTCATATGTTATCCAACTCAATAATTTGACAGTAAAATTTAACGAAGTTAATAAATGGTAAATTTATCACATGATTATCAGTTTTCGATTTTAATTTTAAGTAAATTTGTTTGAAGTGTGTCGGTGTGAGATTTTTCTTGGTATTAACCTTCAAAAATGGAAGTTTCAGATATGGAACAAAATGAAAGGGCCATTGAAGCTCGTCCTTCTAAGCTTTAGCCAGCGACGCCCTTCAAGGGATTGATTCATCGACGTGGCGCTTACTAGGCATCCCGTAAGAAATTAAAGCGAATCCATACATGACTCGTGGGCTTTTGTTGGTTAAAAGACAGATTAATCATAAAACCGTTTTAAAAACTCAAAGTCTTTCTGAGAAGAAAAGAGTAAATGAAAGTCTTAGATTTTCGAGAAAAATTACAAGGATCACCAGCAGTTTTACTTCTAAATCCAACCCACTTAATACCTATTTATCTTAAGTCTTTAATTGTTAAACCCATTTAACTAGTTTTTTCAAACAATAAGTGACCCATATATGACCAATTTATATTTTAAATGAGTCATATACGAGTCTAACACCCATTTTGCCACCTCTAGTTTTAACTCAAAAAATAAACTTAAATAGGGTGCTGGCAGACACATAAACCCAGCTAGAAGGAAATGCAAATCTTCAGAGGAAAATGGATAGAAATGGAGAAATAGTCCAATCAGTTTTTGAACTATTGTACAAATGTTAATTCGGGTCCAAACAATTCGATTTTAAGAATCTAGTTCTAATTTTTTGAGCAAAATTTCGAAATAGTTCTTCCGGCTAATTTTTGTTGAAAATTGTTAATGTAGCACTATGCCACATATGACAATCGGCAATAATTGAACTGTCACATACACGATTTTCAGCAAAAATTAATATGATGAATTATATTAGAATTTCACACAATGAATTATGATTATTATATTGATAAGATTGAAAAGTTTGTAACTGAATTGATATTTGATTATATAATTTTCGCATGGAAATGATATAAGACCAGAAGAAAGTGATTCTATCGGACCCATATTTCTTCCCTTCCACGAGAAAAATGGAAGGAAATGCAAATATTGCTATTTTCTTTCAAGATCGCCCTTTTTTAAAGTATGACTAAAATGATTAATAAATAAATCTATTCAGGAAATTAATTTCCCTTCACATCGTTTCCACGCAACATGCATACAAACACGAGAGGAAGCTTCGTACCATTCATTTAGTACCATTTCAATGAGAACAATTGTCTGGATTAACTTCCGAAAGAATAATTTTGATGGTTCACGCAAGTGTGACTTCGAAGTTAAGGTATTAGTCCCAAAGTTGTGGGTCTAATTCAATCTATCTAAGATTCCGCGGAGAAATTGCCCATGCTATTTGGTAACTTTTTTTTTTGGTCAGTGCTATTTGGTAACTTGAGAGGCGAGAATCGGGGTTGGTGCAATTCAGGACATGGATCAAATCGATTTGCACTGACCAGTCGGAGGCCCACTTGTAGGAGAGTTGTTTCGATTCTCGACTCTGCAAACTTCTCTAGAATTGGTTTAGTTCTCGATTTCGAGGCTAGAATAATTAATTCCCATGTTGAACCAGTTTTAAATCAGTTTTGAAACTTCTTTTGTGGGAAAAATATTTTTCCATCCAGTGAGAATTCAATCTAACCTTTAGTTTGAATAAATAACAACATAGTTACTTGATCAATATAGATTTATTTAGTGAGATGTCGCTACTTTTTATTTCTAATAAGAATTCGATTTCTTACACACAAAAAATGGCAGGTTACTAGGAACCAACTGTTTCGAAACCAACATTTTTTAATCCAATATTTTGTAAACAGAAGTGATAAATCAGTTCACCCCGAAACTGATCATCCCTATTCGGATCGAGATATCTACGGTTTGCTTCCTAAGTGGGAAAGTCTAGGCAAAGAGGGTTGATTGAATACAGGAGTTAAATGGAGCACTTTTTCCCCTTTTCATTAACTTAGTAGAGAAAATAATTACGTTGTGATTTACTAGAAAATAATTTATTTCATAGGAATACAAATGTAGAAAGGTCTTTGTTCATACATAGTGATTTACTAGAAGATAATTTATTTCATAGGAATACAAATGTAGAAAGGTCTTTGTTCACATTCAATTTGCAATGATCCAATTATTAATCCCGTCAAAGAGGGCTGTTGACACTCTTTTGTTGCGATAAACTATAAAATGAAGTAGGAAAGTATCAATTTTGTTAAGACGTTAACGTGACATAAGTTCAGTTTGCTCATTTGTTTACTTTAAATTTTAGCCCGACCGATTCATTAATACTTTTCATTTTATAATTTGCTGTTTTTTTCTGATGAAATTTCATTTAATCTATTGATATTTTAGACTTTATTTCTCTAATTGCCTAAATTTTCCAATAAACGTCACATGGGTGGTGTCGGCTGTAACAGTAGGGTTATGCCGACGAAGGAAGGAGCGCCTAATCAATGCGCTAACTAGTGTGAATTTTTTGGAAGTAGTTAGGTTGAGTGGAGATTGGGTTATGTAATAATTCATAGTTTATGCATACAAATTGTATGAATATTAGTTATATGGATCATTTGGGTCCTAACAATATTTTAATCAAACCCGGCCTAATCCATCCAACTGTCACCTATATGCTTCTTAATTTTAGAAGAGGACAATTCTCCACATGATGCTATTTTTAACATTTTTTCTTAGTTTGAGTCTGTCTTGGAGTCTCTTTTAGTTTTTGCTTTTCCTCCTTAGATAAATGCACCACAACATAGTCAAAAGTATAATCTCTAATTTTTCAATATTGAATGTCTCCACTAGAATTTAGTATCGTCTCTAAAATTTATTGACCATTAGATTAAATTTGTCTCTCTAGTATTGGTTGGTAATTTGTGAGAGAGAGGAGAGAAGGGCCTATCAAAAAATGGTGATAGACTCTCTCCCATGTAACGCTTATAGTTTGTGCTGAAATTACACCTAAAATAACTTGTATTTTTACATGGCAATTCCATTTGTGAACATTGCAGACAAATATAAGTGAATGATGTTCATCAGTGATGCCAAATGTTTGATATGACTTGTAAATTAAATTTGGGTTTTCATTTGACTTTTAGAATTGCCATCAATATGCCTTCATAAACATTGAATCTTAACGACAACATTCAATATCGCCAAAAGAATTTTCTGACATTAAAAAAAAAAATCAAGTTGTTTCTCGATTTAAAAACTCAAAAAATAGCTAGATAATAATAATAATAATTATTATTATTTTTGCTGGTCGGAAAAGCTAGTTAAATTTGAATTGCCAACACTGTTCCCATTTGACCCTTGAATTCTATATGGCGCCATCTTTTCCGGTCGCTCATTTTGTTTCCAGATCCCGTTGGCCAAGTGCCTTTCCCTCCTTTCTCTCTCTTCACGTGACTGGTGCTTTCTCCGCGACACGGATCGCCACCTCATCGATCCACGACCGTTCGCGAGCTCCCCATCCGACGGCCCGCGCGCGCCGATGGACGAATCCGGGTGCTCTCTCCCAGACTCCCCTGCGCTCCATTTAAACACCGCCTCGCGACTCTGTCATCTCACCGTTCCACAGGAAAAAATATTCTCGCTCCCAATTCGAATACCGGCAAAAAACTTTTTCCCACCGTTTTCTCGGGAAAATCCTTTCGCATTTCCCCGGTTCGTTTTCCCCGGCCTTCGATCCGCTCGGCGATGGAGTCCCTAGGCAAGCCGAAGAAGGGCGCCGGAGGCAGGAAGGGAGGCGGCCCGAAGAAGAAGCCCGTCTCCCGCTCCGTCAAGGCCGGCCTCCAGTTCCCGGTCGGCCGTATCGGGAGGTACCTGAAGAAGGGCCGCTACTCCCAGCGCGTCGGCACCGGGGCCCCGGTCTACCTCGCCGCCGTCCTCGAGTACCTCGCCGCTGAGGTATCTCTCTCTCTCTCTCTCTCTCTCTCTCTCTCTGCTTTAGTCTTGCTGCATTTCTAGGTTTTCAACGAGCTTTGACCTTGCTTTTGCGATCGATTGAGAATTTGGGAATATTCCTTGCGTCGCCTCGGTCGCTCGCGTTCGCATCTCTAGCGAAACGATACGGTCAAACTCGAATCTCCGCGATGGTTATTGACCGAAGGAAGCTGAGGCGAGCACTGTCCAAAGCATCTTCGATGTAGTTTCATTTTGCGATCTTTCCCTCATCTGCCTTCCTTCGTCGTGGTGCTGAAGCACTGTGGCTTGGGGATTTGAGTTTGTTTGGAGTACTTAAGATCTGCGGCGTGCGTGTGTAGGTTCTGGAGCTGGCGGGCAATGCTGCGAGGGACAACAAGAAGAACAGGATCATCCCGAGGCACGTGCTGTTGGCGGTGAGGAACGACGAGGAGCTCGGGAAGCTGCTCGCCGGAGTGACGATCGCGCACGGAGGCGTGCTCCCCAACATCAACCCGGTCCTCCTGCCGAAGAAGACGGAGAAGGCGACCAAGGAGCCCAAGTCTCCGTCCAAAGCCACCAAATCACCAAAGAAGGCCTAGGCTTTGATGTTAGGGTTTAGGGTCGAGAACTTCTGGTTCTCATAGTTTGAATGTCTGATGATCTCTCTCTCTCTCTCTCTCTCTCTCTCTGTCTCTCTCTCACTCCATGTATGTACTGCTTTGTCTTGAAGCAAATCGAGTTGTTCATGTAGGTGCTGGTTTATTAGATTCTTACCTGGTGATTTGTGCTTTGACTCTTGTGCTTCAATGAAATGAGATGGCGAAATTTTACATGGTTTGGCAGAAAAAGAGGCTCCTTTCCTTTTTGGCTTTTTTGTGAAAATTGAAAGCAAATTTTGGGCGCGAAATGCCGACATTTTGCCCCCTTTTGGTGGTTCTTCGGGACATTTTGGGTTTAGGTGAAGGAGCAACATTGAATGCAAGAAAGTTGATAGGACAAAGTTAATGTCAATTTCAAAATGATCGAATTTGTGTGTCGGCATAAATATTCACCTCTGGCCGTTCTGTTGTCTTCTTCACATCAGCGGGAACATCTGAGTCGCGATGTTTCATCTGTTTCTGATAACAGCTTCTTCAACGGACATGGCAGAAGAATGAAAAGATACATCTAGGTGTATCCACCTCAAACTCAGTATAGGGTAAATCGAAAGATCACTCGGGTAGACAAGGAACCCTACAGCAGACATTTAAAAGACTGCCATTGCTGCAAAATTTACCAGGGACTGCAATAGCACAACGAGTTTCTACGTTGAAGGAAGTGTTTGTACATTCTCTACAGTATAATCCAGCCATGATAGTAACTCGAACAACACGAACTAAACTGAATCCTTGAGTATTCTGAATGTGGAGCCAGTATTGTAACTGAGGATTTTTCATTGTTTCAGCGATTTGCTTAGATGAATCCACGTAAAAATGGAATTTACGCTACCAATTCTTCTTTCAAACTCGACAATAATAACTACTAGGAAGCAAATATGTTGACTACCCAAATTACCTATCCAAGTCAATCTACCGTAACCACTTTAACTAGCAACATGCCAACTACACAGTAGCTAATGCAAAATCTATAATAAGGAAAATCTGTAAAGTTTCACCACACAAACACAATAAAATAGAGAGTAAAAACGAGCAAGAGAAATTAAAATATAAAGTTTATCCCAATTCACCCTTAAATCAAGAGGCTACATCCAATAGAGAATTTCACTATAATTAGTACTTCCCACTAGGGGTGAGCGGTTCCAGGTTCCGGTTCGGTTCCGTCTGAACCCGGAACCTACCTCGGGTACAGGTTCCTCAAAATGAGGAACCCTGAACCTACCCGTGGAACCGAGAGGCACTGGAACCTACCCCGTCACGGGTTCCGGGTCTGTTCCAGGGTTCCAACAGGTTCCTTTTTTTTTTTTTTTTTTTTTTGTTATCTTCATATTTGAACTATAACATATGCGCACGTTACCCAAAAAAACCATAACGTACGCGCACGTTACCAAAAAAATTATAACGTACGCACACGTTACCAAAAAAAAAACTATAACATATCTTACGCGTTAAAAAAAAATATAACGTATGCGCACGTTACCAAAAAAAAACTATAACGTGCACGCACGTTACTAAAAAAAAAAATATAACGTATGCGCACGTTACCAAAAAAAACTATAATGTACGTGTATACTACACGGTAACTTCCCATTGACATGTTATCTTGATACATTAATTTCGCACTGCACAACAATAATAGAATATAATTAGAAATTTCAAAACAAATAGCAAACTAGAAAGTAGAAATAAAACACCACTAGAACAAGAATATCTAGAGGTACAAGTTTTGAAAACAATTTCGATTAAACCCTTAAATGAACTCAGAAAATTATGAAATTTGGACACGTTGTATTTAAGACCTAGAGGTACAAGTTTCATGAAGAAATCATAGTCCAATTCGTTCTGGATTAAAAGATAAAATCGATTTACTTTTCCTATTCTCTACTTGCACAGTTTTTGAAATTTTTTTGGTTAAATAGGCAAATGAACTACAAAAATTACGAAATTTAAATATGTTGTAGGGAAGACATGAAGAGAGATATTTCATGCAGAACACATTTCCAAAAGAACCTCATACAAAATGATATAGTCCACGCATTGCAACTTACAAGATCCGAACACATCAGATTGCACAGTCTTAGAAACATTTCCGATTAAATACCCAAATGACCTTCAAAAATTATGAAATTCGACTATGTGATAGCCAAGACCATAAGGTATATACTTTATGAAAACATCGAAGTCAAATTCGTCCTAGATAATTAAATATGGACGGTTAAAATCCCTGTTCGTAGTACCGTAATTCCAGATCTAACCATCTCCAAAGGACCACGATTTCACCTACCTATTCTTCTTTTTTTCTCTAAATTTTTGATATGTGGTACCTCAGGATGTCCTTTACAACTTTTGTTAAGAAACCGAAGTGAAATTTCGACAAAAAGGTTGCCTTACAGTCCATGCATTCATCAAGGGTCGGTCCCAAAATCTCCAGATCCAGTCTTTCCAAAGAATAACGATTTCACACACTTATACTTGTTTTTTTTGTCCCAAATTTGAGTATGTTATACTCCAAGAAGTCCTTTACAACTTTCATTTAGAGGCCAAATCCAAAATTCAACTAGAACATCACATACAAGTCACTAGAACATCCAAGGTCGAGCTTTTTTCTGCCCTAAGTAACCGGTTCCGGTTCCGGTTCGAAACAGGTTCCGGTTCGAAACCGGTTCGGTTCCGGTTCCAGGACGGTTCCGATTCCTAGAAAAAGGAACCGGAACCGGAACCGGTCCCCTTGGAACCGGGAACCGAACCGGACCCTCCTCCGGTTCGGTTCCGGTTCCCGGGTAACCCGGGAACCGCGCTCAGCCCTACTTCCCACCTCTCTGTTACAATCCTCAATTATAAGAAAAAGGGAATATATATAGGCAGCGGTAGCTATTCATACTTTCGTGTCGATGTAGAGTATGAACCCCATTCTGATAAAATCCTTATTATGAGTCGAATTTCAATGGTGTCCAACTTAAGTTCCCAAGAACTGACCAAACATGCCATCCTCGACTCTCAGATCGGTTTCAAATTCCCAATTAACGACGTATTGACCAATATAATTTATTGGATGCATAATAATTATAGCCATTCATAGGACCAAGTGAATGAAGAGCAAAGACAGAGGGAGGATTTACGTTCTTGTAGGTCATACAATCATAACCGACAGCCATCGTTAAAAAGATAAAAGCAAAAGAATAAAAATTCGACCTCTGCAGTGTCAATGCATCGATTTACATTTTAAGGCTGGTAAATTTGAGAGTTTGTTCCAATAATATATATCCATCGAAACATGCCTTTAGCAGAAACTCAAGCCTTGAGATTTGCTTCAGTTTCTCCATGATGGACATCTTTTCATTCATAATGATATCAAGTTGTAAGTATGTTTTTGGATATCTCATTGTAAAGTTTCCTAACTTATATCGTCCAATGATGCAAATGCAAGAAAATATGGATGAGTATTTCCATATCTAGAGTATGAGTACAGCATAACCAATGGAACCAATGTCATCATCATCTAGCCTTGCAATTTGCTTTTTGGCTTTCAAAGAAGGTGTGTACTTAAAGCAAACAACGGGCTCTAAAACAGCTCGAGAGAGGGGAAAAGGAACTGCAACAGAAGTACATCCAACAAAAAGTAGCCCCTTTATTCAGCCACACAGGCTTATATGAGTCTTCTGTATTGTCCAGCTTGCATATATTGACTCAGAAATGACACCGGCAGAATCACAAAACCTGAAACTTGAAGAGCCCCAGAGACGATGGAGGCTTTACACAGGTCATTTCTAATGGACAACAGGAAAAAACACCATTCAGCAATATCTCCTTCCCAGTTCTATTTCATTTCTTCGCAATATCTGGGTGAGCTTTATTAAAACCTGTGAAATCAATCAGGTAGAAGGAAGAACAAAAGAAGATACTCAGAAGATCTATACAATCTGCCTAGATGAAAAAAATAGAAAAGAAAGATATAAGGGATACGAAGAAGCTAGCCTCACTTTTATAGTAATGCAGTCCTACATAAAAATGGTCAGTAATACTAGGAGAAGGAAGATATTCTACATACATGGAAATTTTACACCATTTTAAGGTGCCATAACCTTCGACCTGGACTGTCCAGATTATTCAAGCCAGAAACAATCGACAAACAATGCACATATGCAGTGGTCCTAGTGGACATGGAGATATGTTGAAGGAAGTAGCGGTAAGGATGGTGCTAAATTTTCCAAAATTTTGGTGGTCACGGAGACAGCAGTGAAGCTCATGGGAGTGGTACCATGTCACGACAGAGGTGGAGAAACATTGGTGAAACTTGAAAAGAAGTGCCATAGTTGCTGGCATTGTCAAAGTCAGTATTGGTGGTGGAACGGTGGTTGGCAAGAGGCAAGGAAAATTTTCCAAAATTTGGTTATTGTTGTCACCTATTTGTATCCTATACTAATCACTTCTATTTCACCCCATGTCTAGATGAACACGGGCACATGCGTGCACATAAATGGTACATTCTAACCTATCCACCCAATATCTTAGTAAACCACAAAGCTAGATATCCTCAGGTTTATGTGGTGAACTCACCAAGAAGCAAGCTCTTGCTTAGTTATCTTATTGAACATACATTGATCATCATCATCAAGGAAAGTGTTTATTTGCCATCAAGATCACAATAACTCCACCCAATGCCAACACATCTCCTTTTAAAAAGTGAACTCAACAACTTCCCTGAATACGTCATACCCGTTTCATTACATCTTCAAATGCAATCATCCGAGAATCTAACAGATGCAAACCTGAAAAAAAGACAATTTAAAGAGTCTGTTCGTTCCTAACTTGAGTTGCCCATGGCATTGCCTCAATCTCTCTCAGAAAGTGGTCCAAAAGCTCGGTTCCTTTCTACTCTACGGCTATGTCTTCTCTTCTTCTGGTGGACAACTGGATATATTTCCAAATTCCACCCACTCAAAAAAGCAAAATCTTATCCCAAATACAGTCCAGCAAAGAGGACGAGCCTCATATCTACGGCAACGAACGATGCGGAAGCAGGACACAACCAAACTAAATGCACCAACATAACCAACAAATGCGATCGTTTTACATGTAAAACTCACACAAATCTCCAAAACAAAGAGACAGAAAACACCCTGCAGAGAAAGACGCACAATGACACGCGATGGACGCATTAATAAAGATTAAAGAAGAATTCACATAAAACCTGGGAGAGCCCCGTTCAAGTGCCTGTGAAGAATCCGACCACCGCCGGAATCACTCCCGTCGATCAACTCCCTCAACCCCAAATTCCCCACCTTTTCCTCCTTCTTCTCCTCCACCTCTTCTTCCTCCTCCTCCTCCTCCTCCTCCTTGACTTCGCGCGCCTTACTCTTCAACCTCTCGAAGTAATTCCCGTATATGTACTCCGGGGAGTACCCGTTCTCGTCGTCGAACAGCATGATGTGCCCGTGCCACTCCCACACGCGGTAATCCGAGCCGGTCTCCTCGTGGAACCCGACGCAGATGTGGTGCTCGCCGATCGTGACGGCCTGGCCCGAGTTGGGCTTGAGCGAGTCGGTCTTCCCGGAGAGGACGACCTTGACGATCTCCCTCTCGAGCCTGGCCTCCTCCCTCGCGAGCCGGGACCGGCCGGGATCGGACTCGTCGGCGCCGTAACCGTCGCCGTCCTCGCCGTCCTCGTCGTCGTCGTCGAGGTCGGAGAGGTTGTTGACGGCGTCGAAGAGGAGGTCCTCGAGGGAGAGGGGAGGGGGGCGGGCGGCGGCGGAGGCGGCGGCGGAGGAGGCGGAGGAGGTGGGGCGGATTTGGAGGCGGCTGATTAGGGTTTGGAGGAGGAGGTTGTCGAAGCCGGCGGTGGAGTTGGGGAAGGAGCTCATGATTGGATTGTGCAGAGGTTCGAGGCTGTCGAGGTCGAGCGCTTGCAGAGGAAAAGAAAAGAGGGTTTTGGAGAGGACGAAAGGGGTTTAGAGGAGAGAGAGAAGAGGGAGTGGATTGGGAGGAGAGAGAGCGCCGAGGAGAGAGATGGTAATGGTATGGCAAACTTCTTAGCTGCGACTCGGTTTAGGTGAGCTCTGTTCGTGCACCGTTGGATGATGTCGAACTCACACGATCGAACGATCGTTCTAAATTAAGGTCACGTGGTTTGGGAGCGCCTGATGCTCTCTCGAGAATAAGGGAAACTGGTTGTGCTTAATTTGATTCTCTAATTTACATTTTCATTTTCGTCCGACGAAGATATTTTTCTATTCCTTTTATTATTAGCGATTGTACATTTCCTTATGGAAAAAAATTTCAAAAAATTGGATTGAAATTAGGGTCGTATTATCAAAAATGTGACTGTTTTGCCACCGGTAAATGGATATTTTAGTCAAATCAAGTTGCGCGGCCATACGTAGTAATCAAACTGATCGTTGCGATAGATAATCATGGAAAATTTCAACTCGGCCCCGGCCAATCTCAACTCCATCCCGGGGAAGTTACCCGGCAGGTGCAGCGTCTGCGGACGATGAGCCGAAACCTGCAGCGGGGGGAGCCTCCATGGGACAAGGAATCCCACCCATCAATCACCAATTCTCTCACCTCTCATCCTCCTAGAGCGAACCTCGATTCGGGCCACGCCGCCACGACACGGCAAGCTCAAGGGACTCGAGAGCAGGACTGCCAGCGCAGACCAGCCTGATCTCTGTCATCTGCGAATCGCAAGTACGCCATAGATAAAGACCTAAGAGAGGTCCGGCGACTGCGCAACCGAAGCTCCACCAGCGAAGGTACGACATGCGGTGGTGAAACCAAAACCAAGAGTGGAGCTTGGGACTCCAAATTGGGAGGGAAGTAGCAAGGTGGAATTTTGCGACGTGGGTCGAGCAGAGGAGGCCGAGGACCGGGTCGACCAATGAGCAGAATGAGTCCACCAACGAGGGCCGCGCGTCCTTTTTTGGGTGGTCGAAATATCATTTGCTTCAATAATGTACACATGCTGAATCCATGGAACAAGACATCCAGGCCGTAAAAGTAAAAATACCTCCCGTTGTCTACAAGATTTATTTTATATGATCTTATTCGTCAAATTTTAAGTGTTATTCTTAATCCAACTTGTACATAAAAAAGAGGTGTTAAAGTACCATTTTCACATTACTTGTTTACACGATTCATATACTGTTTTATGTACATGTGGTTTCTATCACTTAATAATTTAAAAAATTAGACATTTTGAGATAGGATCGCAAAGAAAAAAAGAAGGATCTATAAGCATTTCTTCTCTAAAACAACAAAGGAAACCTCCTCCATCCTTGAGGTGATGCTGCTATAATACAAATTTAAACTCCTGAATTTCCTTCGATGTTGAACTGAACAAAACCCTTCTTGCTATGATCCAAATAGATATTATGGCCACAGGGGGCATCAAGAGATAAGAATAGGAAGGACAAAAATGATGGAAACACTCGCTAAATGTTTTTAATCTCCAGTCGAAATACAAAACATCATTCACGAACTGTAAATACAAACACGATACCATGATGCCATTCTTTTGCACCAAACACAAACAATTCGCTTACAAAGAGTATGAAAGATTTTTACTATCGTCGTCATCTACACAGAGGACCGAGGCCTGGAGACCTGCACCACCCATGTTAACTGTGGTCGACTACCGCCTCAAGCTCTCCACAATGTAGTCGGCATAGAGGTTCCTTCATGACAAAAGTTGGACGAATGATAAGTGATTTGTGCACAAGCAATATACATTGATTCGACATGTTAAAAGGTAAAAGAACTGAAAGATAAAAAGTCCCCTTGGTACAACTTTGGATCAAAGTAAAACTAAAATGCTCTGGAGTTAGGTAGCTGAAAAGGATTAATTTGAAATGAAGCACCAACTTACATTTGTAAACATGCTACTGACTGAAACGCTTTTAATTTATATGGTGATTAGATGCCCAAAAATATCTTGGAAGCATTAGACAGGAAATAGACCCATAAAATACTTCTAACTCCTTCTGACAAAGATATTTACTATTCTATAATGGAGATAACTGAGATTTAGCTGCCAGATTCATCAGGAGAAAGAAAAAACATTTAAGTCAATAGCTTATTGCAGGCCCAAAGTGTAACTTAGAAAATCACTTACATGGAGTGCTGGACTGCTTCAAAGGCAGCTGAGGCAGGAAGAAAATCGTTCACTGCAACCTCCTTATTCTCATTTTTCTTGTCTGTTAAGCATATTAAGGATCATAAACCTTGCTTCATAAACAGAATAGTACGGATTCCTATATCAGAACACTTTCAACTAAAAGCAGTATCAAGGATACAATCTTCAAAGAAGCGACGGATTTCAGCCAAACGATGAGGAGGGAGATCCTTAATATCATTATAGTGTCGGTACTCAGGATCGTCGGCACAGACAGCAATTATCTTGTCATCTTTCTCACCCTGCATATCACAATCAGTAATTCTTCTAGAAGAGGGGAAGACAATGATAAATACTTCTTTTGACTGTTCAAATTGGGTACCTGATCAATCATAGGCATGAGGCCTATAGCTTTAGCCCGAAGAAAGCATCCAGGAAGAACAGGCTCCTGCGGTGTTTTCAGTCATTAATGACCAAATTAGCTTGCACAAATTGACCAGAACAGGCTTTTTTTTGTTAACTTATGAGAGGTTTTGCTACGATGATTCTGCCCCTGCTAGAATATAATCTAATCTAGATCCAATATCATCAGCATTGATTGTAATTTTTTCTCAGTACATAAATAAAAGATGCACAGCAAACAACATACCTGCATGATGATAAGGACATCTAACGGGTCATTGTCCTCACATAGAGTGCGGGGAATGAAACCATAGTTGTGGGGATACACAACTGACGAGTAAAGTATGCGGTCAACCTAAAAATACATAAGTCACTGTTAAACAACTTCTGATCAACTATGCAGTCTCGATATGAAACTTGGCTGGAAGAACCAAAGATTACCTTGATCAGTCCAGTCTTCTTGTCAAGTTCATATTTCACCTTGCTTCCTTTACTAATTTCAATCACCTGCAATAATTGGTCGTCCAGTCAGCGAGTCACTCAGTTGAGGATTTTCGTATCCTTCTATTCAGGTTTATGCAGAGTCAGTCCTTTTCCCTTTGTGGAAATTCAGTATTATTTTCCAAGAATCACAAATATTTACAGGGATGGCCATGGTGGCATCAAAATTATCACTGGCGAAACTTCTCTAGCATTCCCTCCAATGTACCTATGCCCTAATATACAGCCAGTGCGGTAATGACAGTTTGTACACTTACACAGTTGAAAACTGTTGGAGCTCCAGGACCTGACAAAGAGAATGACATTAGAACACGGACAAGAAGAAGAAAAAAATTAAGAAAGAAAAGAAAAAAAGTTCAGAAATACAATACCTATCTCAAGATCATGCCAAGGGTGTGCAGCAACAGACCTCCGAGACATGGATGAAAGGATCCTTTCATTAAGAGGTGGATGCGGTGCATGATGAGCATTGGTACCCTTCTGCACATTCTCGCTAATGCTGGGTGGTGCCATCTCTGCAGAATGATTGTGGGAAGTTTCAGAATTGCTCTTTTTCATACAGCTTCTATGAGAGAAGCGAGTGCACCACCAAGGAAACAAGAAAGAAGAGTAAACCATAACATGGTTACATCCAACGACACATGCCAAATCATGCTAATCCAATTTTCCCAGCAACAGCAGATAAACATGAATTCTATTTACCATAAACCTTTCCTTCAAATAGATGCTGAAGAAGTTGAAAGGAGAATGCGGCATTTCAACTTCACAACTCGCACAACTACAACCTTAAACCAACTAGACAAGCAGGCAACGCCATTTGATGGAATTTAAGCACACGCATAAATCGGCCAGGGAAATCAAAGCAGAGAATAAGCAATTCTTAGGTCCAGCAACAACGGATCCAGACAACCCGGAAATATATTCTTATGTCCAACCCCCATGAACGGCAATAAAATGCACTCTTGCAGCAGTTCTAGTGCATAACATGCTTTCATCCTTGACGAAGAAGATCCCGAATGGATCAAGCAAGCACGTTCAAAGCAGTACACACAGGACGTCTCACAGATCTTGCAGCTGGTCCCGAAAAACATCAACAAGAAACGGAAATGAAAAAGCCATCACTCCGCTACAGGAAAGATGAATCTGACAGCAAAAACCGCTTCACCATCAATATCGAGGAAAGAAATCAATCAACCAAACGCGACACAAATGTGTGTTTGACTTTGCAAAAAATGTTCGTCAGATCGACGCCGACCGAATAGACCATCGCCACACGCAAGCCCGACTCAGGAGATCAGAACTCACGCAAAGCTAATAACAGAGCGAACCAAACACAGATCCACCGCCAAAAAAGACGGGTGGCGCGTGAAAATGCTCAGGGAACCAGCATATCTTCGTAAAGAACACGGCATCGCCGCCGCAGACCACCGACACAAACGGACTCCCGGTAACCGGGCGCCAAAAAAAGAAAAGAGGGAAAAAAAGCACAGCTAGAGAAGAGAAGCACAGCGAAGATGTTGATCATGCGAGCGAACGTCGAGCTTTTAGCCATGACGGCACAAGACGAGCGAGTGAAAAGAAAACAGAACCGGACCATGGCCAGCCAAAAAGAAGATCACAAAGGAGACAAGGACACGAGCGACAGTACGAGGCGAAAGCCGGAGAGAACGGGGACGAACCTGTAACGGTCTCGAGTTCCAGCGGGACCTGCACAGAGAGACACGGAAACGCACGGATCTCAGCAAAAACGGAAACGCGAAATGAATGGGATGGGGGGGAAAAGAGAGAGCGTTGGGAAACCACGAAACCCTAAGAGCGACGGACACGGCCGCACGCACCTTCTTCTTCTTCGCCTTCTTCTCGAAGGAGGAGCCGAGCACCTGTAACGACGCGCTCTTTCTCTCTCTCTCTCTCTACAGAGGAAGCTTGTGGCTTGTGGGCTTGTGGCTTGTGGCTTGTGCGTGTGCCCTGCTCTGTTTGTTATGTTCCCGCTCTGAGGCGACAGACGGGCACTTTTTAAAGACCGGATTGGGGGAAAAAACGGAATCCGGATATTCGTTTCGGAGTTGGGAGGGGAGGGGTGTGCCGTCGTGGCTCCAGCTGGCCCCGTCCCGTTTCCTTTCTTCTTACAGACCAGATTTTTGGACCGCGTGGGGCCCTCCCCCGCCCGAGACTACGACCGCGTTCCTAACGGTCGTCGTGCGCTGCATTCCCCTTCTTCCCCCTCTCTTATACGTACATATATTTATCATATGATAGGATCAGTATCACAAATCCAAACTGATATGCCGATGCCGTATTTAATCTAGACTAATTTTCACATCATAAGTTCCAAATCAATACACATGTTATAGATATACCGGTTTGGGACATTTTATGATATGGAAATTAGTTTGGATTAAATGTGACGTTAATGTAGTGATTTGGTATTTTTCGTTTGAAATAACTTAACGTAAAATATAATCCACAAAAAAAATGGAAAAAGATGTGGAAAGATTGTTTTCTGCTAATGGATAAATAATGGGCGCCGCAGTCGAGCGCATTTTGTGGAGGAAGATCCGCTAATATCTTCTTCCGGGGTATTATAAAGTGTTCATATTGTCCCGTCTAAAAAGGACGAACGTAATTTCTCCCTTCTTTCCTTTTTGCTTTAAATAATGCCGGTGAATATGGACGGTGGAGAGTCGTGGCTAGACGATTTCTTTTGGTGGACGTGGTCCGGCGCCGCGCACCTCCCACATGGCAAGGCGGTTGGAAGGGGCAGCGCTTATCCGGGGCGGTCTTCAACCGACGGCCGTGGCCGGACGTTCGCCTCTCCCTGGCTTCACCCACCCCATCTTTTTCTTTTCGTCCACTCTGTTCATTCGATCTATTGACGGAAGAGCGTCGAGAATCGAACCGAACCGGCTCCCCTTATTGCTTTTTAGTTACAAGGCTCACCGTGCTTTAGTCGTTTGAGCGAGCCCGTCGTCGGGAATCGTAGCATCCCTCCAAAGGGATGCTGGAAGTTCGATCACGACAACGCTCGAATTCTGTTGTCTCGTGAAAGGAAAATGACTTGTTTTTTTTTTTTTCCCTTTGATCAATTGCCCGATTCAAGCTTTCACTTATTTATTGATCTAGTTATTTTTTTGTCTATTTTTGTTCCCCTTTATGTATGTCGATTGCACATCGGGCGGTGGAGAAACCTTAATACGACGAATCGGGGGATGACGATTGACTAGGACTTTTCAAATCGCGTGCTGCATGGGCCGATGAGTCCGGCGTTGAGCCGGTCGCCTTAATTCTAGAAGTCATGCGCGTAAGTCCTCGCTTGTGCTTTTCAGATTTGGTCGCGGCATTCCCCACGAGGACGGAAATTGGACCAGTTACGATACGATCTGACATTTACCTATCACTCGGTCTAGTCAATAAAATTCTGAAAATTCTCCAGATAAATTGCAAAAGGGAACTTGAATATCTCCCCTACATCGCCGGCATCTTAAATATTTGAAGGGTAATATCAAAATGTAAGATTATACGGAAAACTTAGGAGATTTTCGGTTTTAATCATTTAAGATGAACATACAAAAGACATCGATCACATGAGTCACGTTTTTTTTTGAGGGAAAACACGATGCTTAATTCCTAAGCGATGCCCCAGCACTCCTCTTTTAGCATCAAAGTACGATTTCTAGAAGAGATTTTATTATCTCCTGACATTCTTCGATTTCTTTCTCTATTGTAAAGGCAAAGGCGGTGTGTTATTCACTAATTAAGAATGGCCACCGCAAAGCTTAGCGTCGACTTCGAGCGCTGCACGTACAAGTGGGGCCGCATGTATTTTTGGAAAAAGAAGAAGAGACGGATGGATCCGCCCGCCCTCTGTGCAGCGATGAGTCAGGAGCGTAATCCGTATGCCGCTTTGTTTACGCAAAGTGCTTTCGAACCTGAGCACATAAAATATGATAGCGTCGCTTGTGTGCGCAAAACGCATCTTCACGAGGACACTTTAGTCATGCCAGCTTTAATTGGATCGACTTGCGAGATGCTGTCGAGTTTATGGTAAGGAAACAGCTTGCACGAGAAGTTGGTCATAGTTGCGTCTTATCCCTTTGGGATCCAAACGGAAGTGTCGGAGGCCATCGACTTTATTCAATCGCGTCGACAAGGAAAATGGTATCGATGACTTATTGATTGGAGACTTGATTGGATTGAGTCTTCTTTAACTAGGAATGGAGATAAAATAAACCACAAAGGAATTGTCGCGTAGGCATATTTTACTCCCATAAAGTGTCTAGAGGAGAGAAATCTAGGAACATACATATAAATTATGTTCAATGACGTAGGAAAGTTTTGACCCCCCTCCCCCCAAAAAAAATGAGGTAGGAAAGCTAATAGAACAATACAAATGATGACCTATTGCATTTAGTTTATGTAATTATGTGTAGCCAGTTGTTCTTTTAGATACGGATATATACATAGATATGCCACTCAAACATACGTGTACGTGAAGAGATCTACATAATCAGCAACTATAATGAAGACGGAGTTGCGTGTTATTTTCTATCAATTGAAGTTTTTGATTGAAATCTCTAACATGCTATGGGAACTGGGAATCGGTGATCTCGGAGTTTGATTTCTTCTACTATCATTTTGAATGTTTCATTTCTTTCTATATGTGCCAGGATTCGAGAATTTCCCGTTGACATTTGGGTCATCGCAACTTCATAACTTCACCATCACTAGCCTTCGGAAGGAAGCGTATGGGATATAAAAACAACAATACAAGCAGAGTAAGTTCTGAGAGAAAATATTTAAAACAATCTCTCTCTCTCTCTCTCTCTCTCTGTGTGTGAATGAAGAATATTACAGACAACTCATGAAGAGAGTCGAAGGAGATGACGTTGGGGACATGGCGGCCACGGAATGAGGAGCGAGGAATGAGGATCAGATTGACCGAGGAGGAAACGAATTGAGGTGGCGTGGAAAACACGACCGAAAGTCACGAGCGGATGCGAACCGATGTCGTCTTATCTTGGAGACGTGTGGATGGTGCGATGAGGAGGAGCTGCGGGGGCAGGCTCATCCAAGTGACTCGGTGCTGGCTCACGTCGCTTTGACCCTATGCGCACCACCTAACGTTCCATCTCTTCGCCCTTTTCCCCCGACCTTTGATTGCCTCTTTGACTTTCGAGGCTCGTTCTCTCTTCAATCGGTGGAGAGTTCTGTTACTTGATCGTTCCATTTCCTGGGTATTTGATTTATCAAAGTCTGCCTTCTAAGTTCATCGTCTTGACTTTGACTCGGTCTGCTCTCTTTCTCTCGATCCAAAGCGCCACGTTAAATGTTAACTTTACCCGTCCCTTACTTCGTCGATGCCCTAGCTAGATTGATGGTAATCTGTTGGTTAATTTCGGGAAACAAATCGCTTCGATATGATTCTTTGGGACTTCATGGCATGTCCGATTCACTTAGAACGAGAATTGAAATCTCTGTCCAATTATAGAGGTAATCCGTTAGCATTTTTGGATTTGTCAAGGTGGCTGCATCATCCGACTTTGAGGATTCGACGGATTCTATGCAGCCATCATCACTATATAAATTCTGTTGTTGCTAATTACAACTTACATAAACGTCTGGACATCTTATTTAGAAAATAATCGATTTCTATTCATTTCATCGCTTGGTTCTCTTTGCTAAGTGGCATATTCTCTAGGAGCAAAGGTTGATTTGATTACGTTAATTTAGCTGACCGAATGGAGTCTCCACAAATCGAGACAATCCAAATTCAATAGGGTCAAAAGAGGACAAGTTAGTTAGTTTCACAAATCTCATCCTAAAGTTTTTTCTACAAGAAAAATGTTTGCCTCCTTATGCTGTGGTTGGTCTACAATCAACGTGAAGTGAATTTACTCCTACCCATAAAATTCATGGACTGCAATTACAATTTTTTTGGGGGCTAGCAATTGGATTACAATTACATGCAAGTGATAAGTACGGGAAACATATAAAAAAAGTAGAACATAGAGGACAGGAGCTGCCTAACGCCTGCCTGTCCAGTAGCCAAAAATTGTACTTTTGGCCGTCTCTCTCTTTCGAGTTATGCATCGGTACTTCTTCGGAGGATAACTTATTGGATATACCTTAAAGGTACCATGAAATTTACCAGAGTCCACTCAGCGGTTGTCGCATGTGCAGACCAAGACCAACTCCTATCATTTTTTCTATTAATTGAAATGGAGATGCTAAGGTAGATCCACCCTGCACAAAATTGCTTGGGCCGGACGAAAAAGCTGTTGTACAGTATACGATTAGGCTCCACAACCGATTTCGTCCGAAACCAATTATGCAAGTACATGCATGGATGAACAGAGTGCAAATCCCTTCTAAGGAAATTTTAGTGTTAAGGGAGTGTCTGAAGGTCTAAAAGAATCGTATTACGACAACTTTTGTATGCTGTGAGGGATTTCCTCATAATTCATCGGACAAAAGGAAGATATATGGGAGGATTGAAAATAAGTGGGGTTGTCGTGCTCATGTCAAATTTAAAGTTGCAAAATAACATCCATAAAGTGATTAATTTGTGGCACAACACAACCATGAATTTGTTTTGGGAAAATCATCTAAAAAGTCATAAATTTATTGTATAGCGGCCGATTTAGTCCTAATCATTTTAATTGTGCCAATTTAATCCTAAACCTTTTAACAATTTGCTAATATAATTATTCCGACTAATTTTGATGACAAATGGTCGGTATGGATATCGGTAGTCTTACGAGGTATGATCGATACTAACGTGGACATTTTCATTTTTTTTATTTGCTCAATTTTTTTTCATTTTCTATTTTCATTTTTTTCATTCTAGCTAGCCACAATGAAAAAATTTAAAATAAAATAATTCAATGTCTACGTTAACGTCGGTTCATGCCACATAAGACAACTGTCATCCACATCAACGATTTCCTTCCAAAAATGACCAAAAGGATTATATTAGTAAATTGTGAAAATGTTCATAACTAAATTAGTTGGATTGAAAAGTTTACAACTTTTTTTAGTAATTTTTCAAATTTGTTCTTGAAAATCAAAAACATCTGATAAGGTGGGGAAATTAGCCATGGCCTGAAAATTTTTGGCAAATCAACCTGGAAGTAGAAATCTTGTATATGTGGCATGATTGTCAAAATTTCTTACAAGCCGAAAGAACAAATATGATAAGAGGGGGAGATCGTCAAGCTGTCTTTAATCATTTTATAAAATCACACAAATGGAAAACCCCGTGTTCTTTCATGCTTTTCAAGGGAGATCAAGAGGGTAAATTATTTTGGAGAGATAGCTTGATTAGATTTATCTATGATTGCTTGGGGGATGTGATAGTGTTCTATATCACTTATGTACTGATAAATACAATACAATTTGTGCACCTTTTATTGGGTTAATCATCGTAGGAAGATTGTTCTATTCGTGTGCTTTTCTGTGGGATGAGACTGCTGGTTTCTTGGTGTGGGTATTTGTGTCCCTCTTGCAGGCAAGGGGAAACAATGCACCTAAAGCAATACTCACCGATCAACATCAAGCTATGGCAAAAGCTATTAAAATGATGCTTTGGAATACATAATATGTTTTGTGTACTTGGCACATCAGGCAAAATGCTGCTAAAAACATTTGATATCTTTATGCAAAACCCCAGTGTAAGTGGTCATATATCTCTGAAAACTTTTGTAGGGATGTGAAACAGAGGTTGAATTTGAATCTTCCTAGGAGAAAATGGAAGAGAAATGGGGAATTGAGAGCAACACCTAGGCTGCGAAGATTGTATGACCCTAGGCATAAATGGAGTCCTGTTCTCAGTAGTGATGTACTTCAATGCAGCATTAGATCAAGTCAAAGAAGTGAGAACACGTAGAAGGTCTTTCAGACCATGTCTACTAAAACTGGGAACCTCATTGCATCTATCATTAGGAAGACCAGCTCAAACACATGAGGGAGATTGAAGCCCAAGATGATTACATTACAGCTCTTATGGTAAGCGAAAACTGTCGGTATTGGCATATTGCACGCTGCTTCAGGGTATGCTCGTGCTATATTTTTCAGCTTCTATCAAAAGCTTTTGGACAACATGTCAAAATGAGACTTGAGTGATACAACCACCAATGGGGTGGTTTGGGAATGTAACGTAGCGTGCCAAGGGGTTAATAGATAACATATTGCGAGATTCAATTCTACTAAATTTTCAGTATATTGTGAACTTAAATAATTTGAATCAACTGGGTGGTTGTGGCATCATGCTCTTTTTGTGTTGAATGGGGATACGGTGGTTGCCAAAATCCTCTCTCCTTATATTTTAAAGATGCAAAGGGAGGGACAGTGAGCAACAACTCTTCTCAAGCCTCACGAGGTTCATCAAAGTTTAGTCGTTTCCCCACATCAATGCAAAAATATTCTGAAGGGAACACGAGAACCGCATTGCGCGATTTGGAGCTCACAGCGGTTGACATTTCAAAACATGATTGCTGTTGCGGATCTTGACGAGGCCCCTCGCTCAGTTGGCGAAATGGCAATGTCAGACACTCTTCGGAAGAAAGCAAAGGGAGCGACTTGTGGTAGACTTAAGAGCTTGTTGCAGAAAAATAGAGAACCCACCTTCCTACGGAACAACAGCAACACCAGTACTAAGTCAAGATTAGACATGTAACCTGTCATGTTTTATATAATCAGTTTAGCTCAATTAATTTATGTTGATCTTGTATCTTTTTGCACAAACTCAGTCTTAATCCTTTTGAGATTAAACTTAGTTTTATAAGAGCTATTGTACCATTATTGAGATCGTCTTAATCTTTTCATTACTTGTCAAATGTAGATGTTGGAGTATAACAGGCCATTCGTGAGTCTTCTGACTCGGGTGCTATGCATTATAACTATCTTCGAGGACTTATCCATACAAAAGTGGACATGTGATTCTATTTATTCAACGGGGCTCGTCAAATTCTTACGAACATTCCCATGACAAGTATGGCTGATGAGACTATGGGAGTTGATATTGAAGGCTCACATGACGATTCGTGATTGGTTTTATTCGTCGTGTTTTCCAGACAATTTGCATTATGTGGCAATTGTCAATAGCCAACTAGTCATCCGAAATATCATAGTTCAAAACCCGCGAAGGTGCATTTCCTCTTGGTTATTGGCTTCGATGGATGTCTGTCTAATTTACCGCTCTCTTTCTTTTCATTCATGGAAGAGGTCTATGCATGCCTCTATTGAGTTAATGAGGACTCTATTGCATCCAAAACTACACTAGTGAGACCTAGAAGATTTACAGAAGTAACTCTTTATGTAGCATTATCAAAAAATAATTACCGACATATTTCTAGGATGTGGAAACAAAAGATAAATTTGAAATTATCTTGTAGTTTTTAATGAAGATAGAATGCGCTGATTCAACCAATTTTGTGTATAGTGGATCTCACTTGACATTTATATCTCAAATAAAAAAACTGAATGAGTTAGCCTGGCTATGCACACATATCAATTGGTGAGTCCATTTGAGTACAACTTATGTTTTTATTAATCATGGAAACGATGGAATAATTTTTTTTTTTTTATCAACTATGGAAGTAAAGCGAGAGCAAGCCTTTCTCGCAAATTGGCATATACGGATCTTTCGAGAATGGAACCAAAACATCAAGATCACAAGCTTTGTTCAGGTTACGACCCGAAATAATCGTGGCGAATCTAGGTGGTGGGATTAGCAGAAAACAATGATTCTTGTCTTGGCTCACTTCCACTTTTCACTTTTGCTTTTTTGAAAATTTTATGATACTTACAATTTGATTTTTATATAACACGAAACATTGTCAACTTCTCAAAAAATTCAAATCTTGACCTGTCGAATTGCATATAATTTTTTTTTTTTTTTTTTTTTTTTGCAATTCTCGGACTTCAAAATAATCCTGTCCATTTTCAGATTTTTAAGGGAAAATCAGAAGTAGAAGTTACAAGTAGATGGAAAAATCTACCCCAGATGATTCTTTTTTTCTTTTGTTTGGGCCCAACTTTTGTATTAGGACAGTATATCAACTCGAGTTGGGCCGAAAACTGTCGGAGACAAACTGTCAATACTATTTCTCGGCCTGGTCCTCGTAGACCTGAATATGTTGGACAAGAAAGAAAAAGAAGAGGAGCAAAATGACTGTTTATTGTAGGAGTCCAAATTGCCAGCTTGGCATAATGTTTGGTCTAGCACTTGACTTGTTTGTTGACTGTGGAGATGGCAACACCGATCAAAATCCGATGTTTGATTCATATTAAGTATGCTATAGGAATTTGGGTAAGACCATAGTACCTAAATTGAGTTAAGAAAAATAAACCTATTTAAAATGTAAGCTTAAGAGGGTTGCCTATTGACTCACTTTTGATCTAGAAAAATAACAATTATGCACTTTTGATGGAGTTCTAGCTGCCTATATGACCTCGATGTTCGGAACAAGAACGTGTGTACCTAGAGCCGGAACCCAAGTCTCAAAATCAGGACCCCATAGGGTTGAATCAAGGTCCCCATTTGGACAGACCTGGGTCCAAGGTACCCCATCCTAGATCCTTGATGCTCGGATCTGTCGCCTCGGTAACCTGACCCGGTTTAGGGTTCCTAGTCGTGTGGCAGAGGACTTGAGTTTGGACCTCAATGTCTTAGGCCATGTGCTAGGGTCCTAGCATCAAGGAGCCATGGGCAACCGTAGAGATCTCGACTCGACTGTTATTGCACGAACCTTGTTACTAATAACTTGGGTTTACTTGCAATAGTATCAGTCTGGCCACATGGTCTAGAGTCTGATTGCGAGGGATTAGGACCAGAGTGTGGCCGTCAGGGTCCTAGATCCAACCTATTCAAGACCCGTGACTAATGCGTGTGGTCCCGGTTCGCTAACAGTTGGGTAATTCTAGATTGTACCAAATTAAATATTCAAGTGAAGAGATTTGAACGAGTTTATAAGAGTATGAGTTTTGGTATGTTGGGTTGGATTGGCCATATAAAAATAAACAATGTATACGAAATGGTTCAATACAATTAGAAGGCAATCTAGACCGCTAATTTGCTCCCTCTTCAATTTGCCATGGAGGCAAAAGATAATCTAGTAAGCAAAATGTTGATACTTAATTGCTGGTACTGCATACTATATAATTTTTATTCATCTAATAGTACTGGAAGTCGTAATAAAAGAAATTTTTGGATCCATTTGATATGTGAACATTTCATGCTGGACTATGCCCATAGAATAATATATGAGGATGTTCCGGTGATAGCAAATGAATTGAAATATCTTGAAATAAAATGATTTTTCAACTCTGTTGGTTTTGTGTAAAATCAATTTTTAGAAAATCTTTTCATCGTTTCACATCATTTCCATACCTCGATAAAGTGAGTGAACGGGAAAAACATCTTCATGATCATAGAAAACTTATGATTAAATTCTGCAAAGTTGACCTAGACTTCTTGAAAAATTCGAATTTCTTCATCGTCCATGCCCGAACCAGGAACTTGATGGTCAATTCAGCGAGCAAAAGAAAGATCTCTTTAGCCTTTGCAATCGAAACTCCATGCGAGAGAACATATTCTAAAATTTCATTCAGAGGTGTATCCTACTTTCCTCAAAGAGTATCTCATTATCTTGGCACATTCATCATGCTACAAAGAAGGATATCCTTTTCACTTCCCGACGATATAAAGCGAGGCGGCATTCCTCACTCCCAATGGAAAACTACAAAACACTTTGTTGCATGATTCGACGTCGGCTTTCTTCTTTTATATCACTTACGGGACGAGCATGGCCATTCTGTCCATAATACACACCTTTCCCAAAAGTCCATGGCCATGAGCAAACAGAAAAGATAACCCGTTCTTTTCCTGCGTATGTTGTCATCTGTCACCACCCTCCCTTGTCTGCTCGATCCATTCATTGCCAAGGAAGAAAGAAGTGCTTGTCTATTCATGGTTTCCCCCGGGATTGGCATGCGAATATTCGATTCCATGTAATCTTCAAGGCCACGTCGCGTGTAGGTGTTCTCTCTTGCGACTTCCGACATTCTATAGTTGGCTCCTTCATGCACTAATCTATTGTCGTAAAGCATCCTAATCCCGCATAAATATCTCAATATTTTCAAAAGAATGGTCGGGTTCAGATTATTTTGAGAAACGGTTTCTCAAGAGATTGCAAGAACTCCTCTCCTACCTCTAGTCGATAATAAGTATATAGTCACTTGTAAGCACACGCGAAGCAATACATGTTCTCGATCTTATCGTATTTTGAAAATAGACAACTGAGCGTGGGGAGGATATAACAAATTAATATTGTCGCAATCCAAGCGTCAAGAATTACTAAATAGCTAGTATGCTTACCTGTGCTTCATGTGGGTTTTGTGTGTGTGTGTATTTATATGTTTACTATAACTATTTCTTTACTTTTGCATTTTCAATTTACGAGATTTTTTTTAGAGGTATAGAAACAACAATAATCATAAAATTTTATAATCTGAAAGAATTATCACTTGGAAGCAATACATATCATCGGATAGATAATATATACAGTATTAAATATCTCTTACATGATAAATTCTCGGACTATTCTATTTAATCCGGCTCTATTGTTTGATAATTTTTATAAGTAATTATTATCCTTCAAGTAAAATCAACTGTAATACTGTATTTTACTACATGTTGTATTGGATGGAAATGAAGTAATTTTATTTTCCATGGTGTATTAAAATGTGAGCGACAAAGCCCATTTTTCTCTTTATATTATTCTACAAATACATTGGTATGTTTTTCTGATACATACCACATAACATCTCCTGCACAATAGAGTCAAGTTTACGTAAACTTATAGATATAATTACTTTCTTATTCTTGTAAATTAATTTACTTTTTATGACGTTAGATATTACTAAAATAGATGTAGTATCTATAACCATGTTATTATTTTTCCCAAAAATTCTTATATATTTAAAAAAATATTTTCTCATTCTCATAGTAGTCCAATATGCTACACTTTATCAGGAGATTTTCCTCTAAACTTTTTTTTTTCTTGGCGAAACTTTTAAAACTTTATCTGAATAAGATAATACTCATTTTCATTAGAATCGACTGCAGTTAATGTGATCACTTTTAGTATGATATGGTAGATTAAATTTGATTTGGAAATTAAATAAAAAAATCATAAAAAGAAGAAATAACAAGTAAATAATAATAAGGGCAAAACATTTGCTGAAAAAGGCCCGAGAACAGAAAAGTGCTTGGAAACGCACCTAAACGATAGATTTTGGGGCCCGAAAAGATTGCAGCTCGTGACCCAATTTGGCCAAAGTAGTGCATTTAAAACGAGATTTTTGTCAGTAGGTATTGAAGGCCTCATAGCTCCTCCCTAATAGAAAAATTGTGGCTACTTTATTGCACGTTGCATGAATTATTCTATCTAAGCCCGTTTTCCGGGTTTATGCTCGTCTGAACGCTTGAAAATTATTTTAGCAGCCGCGTCCACGTCACGCACATTAAGTCTTGTAACTTCATAGATTAAGAGGATCCGATTCCAGCTTCTTTTACTGAGGAATCAGGCCACTGAGGCCTAAACCTAACGCCTCTCAATGAAAGTGTCGGTGCCTAGTTGATTGCCTTTTGAGTGAACCCAACTAAAGGTCGCTAACATGACTTAAAAAGTGGGGTAAGAAAAACTGAAGAATATTTGGTAGCATCAGGAACACCAGAATTCAGTTGTTTTGAGCTATGTGGAGTGGAGAGATAAAAAGCTCAGCTTGAGCAGGAGGGAAACAGTGACTATCGAAGGCTTCTTTTACTGTCTGCCGCTAATAAGACTACTCCATGGACCTTAAAACTAGGGGTGTGCAACCGGACTGGGTATACTCGGTTCCCGGACTGGCCCACCCAGAAAATAGGGTTGGGAACCGGTTCTCAAAATTTGGAACTGGTTTAAACCGGTCCGGGAACAAATTCCGAGTGATTACCCATCCGGAAATCGGTTCCCGGACTGATTTTGTAAGTAGAGGTCCAAAACCTCTTTTTTTCCCCGATTTCTATTCTTACTCTCGCAATCACATGACATTTTTCCTCTTGGCTCTTTCAAACATGCACGGCGGCATTCCTCATTTGTCATTCCTCTTCCTCATTTGCTTCCCTCCCTCACCGGCTCCCTCTTGCACCGTCAAATGGACGGACCGTGTTTGTCGCCGCCAAATTCTTGTGTATCAGATGGATTGGCTTGCCTAATTTCTCTTTTGTAGGAGGAGTTATGCTTGGATAAATGAGTAGCTTCATGTAGTAGTTGTGGGAATAAGACTGATATTAAACCCATGTTTGTTGCTAATTCTTTATCTTATGATTTTATTTATTATAATTAGCTTTGTGGATCCTTAATTTTTCATTTAGTCAAAAATTTTATATATTTATTTATTAAAAGTGCTTAATGTTTCAATTTAAAATAGGGGATTATGTTATTTTCTCATGTATTAATATAAAATTCAAAGTTGTATAGGATATAGATTGCAAAATAGATTCCAGTGGAAACAGGGTTAACCTTGGAACCGGATCGAAAAAATAGGGTGGATCGGGTACATGATCCAATATAAACAGGGTTGGGTATAGAGTCCAGAAAAGAAGAACTTATTATAACAGGATTGTGTACAGGGTCTAGGTCTAGACCCTACCCACCCTGGACCTAATTACCCCTACTTAAAACTGCTTTGTCTGAATTTTGAGATGTAAAATTCGAGGGTATTCCCAAAGACAAGGGAAGAAAAACTTTTTCTCCAATTGAAAAGACAGCTACACATTAAAATAAGGAACATATTCGGATTAGATGCCGAGTTACTGAATTACTGCTAGAAGTCTTTATCGGAAGCTTACTTTCTATTAATTAGACACGTGCTTCATACATTATCTAAAATCGGCACATCTATCGAAGGCTTCTTTTACTGCCTGCCACCAATAAGACGCTCCTTTCATCATTCATGCTTTTCTCCGCTGTGCAGAATTATTATGCATTTGAGTACAGTCACTTTGTCAGACATCATCACTCCACAAGGAGGAAGCAAATCTTGTCTAAGGTTGTTTGGTCGGGGCATTTTGATCGAGGCTTCTGTTTGGCCAAAACTAATGATGTTTTCAACTGGAGGGTAAAAATATTTTGTTTACCGACCAACTGAAAGAAAAGATCTATCCAAAATTTTCGTTCCAAACGAGGACAAAGTTTCTTTAGAAAGAAATTCAAATAAAAGCTTGAGATTCTATCATTTTTTTAAAGAAAATGATTCAAATTAAATATTATCTCAAATAAAGATATGAAGTAATCAATTTAGTTTCAAATAAATAATGTCATGAGCTTATTGGCTGGTGCACATACGACTCATTTGCTTATTCCGGTGACAACATTAAGGGCGATTTTATCCAAAATTTTATAATATGACCTGAAGTTAGAGTTCGCGCTCAATCAAAAAGCCCACTGGTCTCAAACAAAAGAGCCCCAAAATGTTAACTCCTTTTGAACTTACTAACAGCAGAAATTTCAAATAAATATACAAAACTCTTCAAAGCTAGTAACTGAAAAAGTTGAAAAAATCAAAATTCGTACCCATAATATAAGGAGAAACCGACACACCACAATTTGGGTCCCTTTCTTTTCGTATCAGGAGGCTTTTCGGTTGAGCATGAACCCTAACTTTCAATTTGGGGCTCTTCAGGGTCATAGTAAAAAAATTTGGAGAAAATTGCCCCTGATGTTGCCCCAAATTAGCAAGTAACTAGCATGTGCAATTCGGCCGGTGAGCTAGAGGGCCTATTTAAGATTAAATTGGCCACCTCATGTCTTAATTTAAGACATGTCTAAGCCTTCGTTTGGAAAAAGTGACTCAACTTTATATCCTTATTTAGTATTTTTCCGTTAATAATAAGACAATAGGAGCTTACTTCTTAATGTTTAAAACGGTAGAACTAAATTTTTATTCACATTGAAATTTATTATTTGTTTGCTTAATTAAAAGCGGACTTGTTAAGTAATTTTTTTCCCATAATGAAGGCCTACTAGCTCAAATGGATTTGTACTTTCTGAACTGGAAAGTTCTCTCACGTTCTTTGTCCACGAATTTGTACATTTTGGTTAGCTCTCATGGATGTATCCGTCTTTCTATCAGCTTTTTCAGCTCTTGATTTATGATTTTCTAGTTATGAGATACTAAGGGCAAACTTAAAACCTTCAGGGTTCACGTTCTACAAAGCTTGTTCACAGAAACTATCTAGGTATATATATATATATATATATATATATATTTCAGATTTTGATTGTCCATCTATCGAGGATTCAAGACTAGTTCAATGTGGCTGCCACGTGAAATCTTTTGGTTGTTAACCACGTGTCATGTCCTAGGGCAAATTCTATTGATGGCAAGATCGAAACCCGATTTAAGCTCTTCTAAATCCTATATCACCGTTTGAGCAAATTAAGATCTTAACTTCTCAATCGATCAATGACCAAAACCTTCTAATCATATTATGGCACTTATCCCTACATGTGCATGTACTATGTACCCTTAAAAAGGATCAATCCACGATATCTAATTATTTCACCATGAAAATCATTTAAGCGCACCCTACGCAAAATATTTAATCCATGCATCAGAGGAATGTGAACTCTAACTGGGCTCCATGAGTGTACGGAATTGTGCGGCATTAACTCCTGGTTATCCAAAAAGAAAAAGGCAAGATTCCGTCAATAGAAATAAGCAAAGCAACGTTGAGATATTATTTCATCACACCGGCTTTAGGCATGTAAAGTATGGGGCCATTATATGTTCCATAATCGAATAAAACGAGAGCCAAAAGTCATGTTAGGTGGGTCATCCATGAACATGTTTAGATTTTATGGTGAAGGAAATCGAACTAATTGTGCTACGTTAACTTTAAGTCTCCATTTATTTCACCAAAAATAAATAATTTGGAAAATATTATCCTAATAATGATCACCGTATCACTTCACTTGAAATAATTAGTAGACGAAAAATGTTTGTCGTTATCAACAATAATTTATATCCAAAGATTTTAGTGGGTAATAAAAATATTGCTCGTTCATTCATTTTTATAAGCGATGCAAATGATTCTATTTAAGAAAATATTTTTCGAATCATTTACTTTTTATTAAACAAATGAAGTCTAAGAATCTTCTATCAATTTCAGGAGAGTATTAATTAAAGATGCTTGCTATGTGGAATCCACGAGAAGGTGGAGATTCCTCTACTTAGATTCCTCCTTTTTATTTATTTATTCCACAACTATCGAACCTTTAACATGCGATGTGTGCTTGAAGCTTTCCAATGAGAATGACGAACTTCCCAAAAGGAAAAATGTTGACAATATTAAATAACCTACAAAAGCAAATGATTCTCCTATCAGAACGAAGGAAAATAGAGCCCCTTATCTAAGAATTCACACCTAAGTTTTCGCAAACTCTTTTTTCTGCTTTTATCGTTTGTCGAAAGGCTTTCGCAAATTCATATATTCATTAGATGAGTATTTTATATCATGTAGAAACGTAGTTGATAACGATTTAAAGATAAAATTCAAAGCTACGCTAAGACGTGATCATCATGAGGATTTAATTTATACTACAATCTTCACTATGGTAATTCGCCTCTCATGGTGCCACTGTGGCAGAGGCAGAGGTCATCACCTGTAGTAGCCAACGCTGACTTGTCCCCTCCGTCTATCGTTGTCCCTCACCCTATCATTCCTCCTTCCTCTCTTTATTATTTTTGAAAACTAAAATCTTATCAAAACAAACTTTTAGGTCCCCTGTTGGGTGGCTTTGGGTCTCTTTCAACCCATAGCTCGAGAGGTGAGAGAGGCTCAGGACCACCTAATATTGTTATTAGAGCCTAAGTTGCCAATAAGTCTGGACTTAATAGTTACGCTGGAGAGTTATGAGTTGTTGCATCTCCGATCCAAGCGAGATTGTTGAGGTAGGGACTGGTAATTGGTTTATAAGTGTGACGGAAAGCGTCACTTCTTGAGCTCGTTTTTGGGGGTAAAAGAGGCTCAAAACCACCCAATACTTAGGTTGCCAATAAGTCTAGATCCAAAGTTATGGATTGTTGTGTCTCTAACTCATGCCCAATGTGTGAGGGAGAGACTGTTAAGATTGTCTCATATCAATTGTGGAAGAGGCTGGTGGTTGGTTTATAAGCATGAGGAAAAATCTCATTCTTTGAGCTAGCTTTTGGGTTTAGAGAGATTCAAGAATACCCAACACTAATATCACAGTCCAAGTTCTCAACAAGTTTAGACCCAATAGTTACATAGGGAGATTACCTGTAGTTGAGACTAGTGGTCAGTTTATAAGTGTGAGAGAAAGTCTCACCTCTTGAGTTAGCTTTTGAAGTAATAGAGGTCAAGACCACCTAACACCAAAAATAAAAATAAAAATCATAATACTACGAAAGTATTCCTCCTCTCCTTTCCATTTCATTCCATGTCCGTCCTTTAATAATTCTGTGTGCTTTTTCTACCTCCGGTCAGAGAGACCCTCAACATCATAAAAAGCATACACACTCAGCTAGCACTTCATCCTTGACTCGAAAGGATAAAAAAACACATTAAGATAGTGTTGCCGCTTCATGATTGTTGGAAAAGCGATAAATTATGAGGTTAAGTAGGAGCGAGGCAAGAGAGACTGACCCATTAGTCATATTGCACATTGCATTCAACAAAAGATAAAGCACAAGGAAACAAAACCCCCCACGAATGAAACCGTGGGTGGTGGGACTGTATTATATGCTATCATTGACCATGCATTTTTGCTTTCCAAACCCAGCACACGCAGCTGACAAATTTTTTTTTTTTTGGGGTACGACCCCTTTTTTGTGGAAAGATCGGTGGGCACCCAAAAATAGAGGTGATTATCCACAATTAAACATACAGATTGTGATCACCCAAGAATATTCATCAATTCTTGATTAGAAGATTCTGCTATTAATTAATGGTGCATGAACGAGAAAGCTGGCATGGAAGTTGGTACATTGGCAGAAGCCAGTGGCTAAAGGTTGGAATGAGAGAGAGAGAGAGAGAGAGAGAGAGAGAGAGAGAGCTTTGAAGTTGTCAAGAGAATAGGGAAGTGGAGAAGTGGAGGGCAAAGAGAGAGACATGGTTGGTTGATGGTAGTCGGCAACAATATTTGAAATGAAATCCTTCGGAAGCATGGGAATTAAAACACCAATGTGAAAGAATGATCAGGTTTTGCATGAAAAATAGCTAGAGGCATAAGTTTTGAATTAAGGATAACTAAAGGCAATGCTTGAAGAAATGATCAAGTTTTACATCCGCGCGAGCTGAATAAAGGCAGTGGGTGATAATCAAACGAAAAGTTATAACTGCGCCATAAACTTATTTAATAGACGAACAGAGAGAAGAACATAAGAATATACATAGGCCCAAAAGTTTCGTTTTATTGTTGATTCAATATTTGGAAGTTTGAGAATCCAAAGACAAAAGGACCTATATTTAAATAAAATTTTCTTTTATGCCATGAAATTGTTGTTAAATTCTTTATTAATGCATACTTTCACATTGTATTTTGCGCACAACTCATTATGACGTTGGACACCAGCTCAACCAAGTAAATATGCGAAATAAGTTTCTTTAGAGACCGACTATAGACTTATGTATAGAGGAACCGCATATTTCAACTATATGAAATTTTTATTACATAAGATGTACCGTCTTCCAAGAGATTATGGAATTATGTTAAATGGAAACTTCAAATTTCATATGGACACATCAAACTAGAAGACCTTAGTCATGTCGGCTATACTAAAATATGCCGATAAAATGAATTCCCCATGCTTAGCTCAGGGCAGTCTAATGCCAACTAGTGAAAGAGAAACTTAATAAGTCAACTGAGATTATATATAAACCTTAAGATTTTATGGATAGAATTAAAGATCTCTCTTCTTGTAGAATGTTCGCCCCCTCAAAGTTACGTAGGTCAAATTCTTAGGTGTTGAAAAGGGTTGCCTCTATGAATGATCCCCACATTTTTCCGGTTTTATCTTGTCCAACCAAGACTTGATTATTCAAATGCAAATCCCCGAATTGCAAAGCAAGACAAGAACTTCATAAAAAAAGGAGTTTTCCAGTTAAAGAAATTCACGAGTTAAAAATTCACCACCGATACTTGCTTAATCAAGTCATCAATGGTTTGTTCGAAAAGGCCAAGGCCGGGGCCAACAGAAAAAAACCTATGGAGACGTCACCTCAACTTTAATTTATTCATTTATTTATTCGAATAGAGCCCTCTCAATTCTCAATTACTTGACTCAATCTGTTGTCCTTGGTGGGAAGCATGCATATAAAAAAATTGGCTTGCGTGTGACAAACCCCCTCAACTGCGGCTTGCATGCAAGCTGGATTATTACGAGCCACACTCGAAATAAACTGAGGTGAAAGCTAATTTCAATATCATATTAGAATATTCAAACCAAAAAACTCTAGCTATCAAGTGAAAAAGAAATCATAGATATCATATAAAATTGTAAAAAATTAATGTGCGATGCTTTTAACGCACAAGTTTACCATTGCCTGGACGTGGAAAGTTCAGCTGCAAAGTTAACTCAAAAAAAAAAAACTTTAAATTATATAACCAGGGATTTCTAGAAGAAGTATCGGCCATGAAAAGAAAAAATAAAAAAGAAAACATCTCACAAGCGAGTTTGAAATCTTAAAGGACATGATTGTAGACAAAATGCAGGACAAGGATTCGAATGAATGTATCGAAACCAGCCTGACGAGTGACGCGATATCCATTACGTACGTGCCTGTAGACTAAGGGTGCGCATAATAAAATTTCTGAAACATAAATTGATTTATGGCTATAAATTGATTTCTCAATTTCTATTTCAGAAACTGAAAAACTAAAAATTTTAACTTCTGATTTTTTCTTTAAATCTATTTCTGGAATATAAATCTGTTTCAGAAATAGATAAATCAAATCGTTAAAAAACAGATTGCTTCGGCCCGCATTCTAACGCAGAAAGCAGAAAATCAATCAACCGAAATTTTATGATGCGCAGCCTAATTCCTCTCCCATCACTCTTTCCTGAAGATGTTTTAAAGCTCGTCCTACAACACTGCTCTTGAGCGCACTGTACCTGGCCAGAGGCCACACCTTGATTGGCGAATTAAAGTAATAATAATTGATTGTCCTCGATTCCTAGTGGAGCCCCAAGGTTTATCAAATGTGTGTGTGGACGCGTGTTATATAAAGGGCTCCAGTTTTCATTGCCAGATGCACCCTCCACGAACAAAACCCATCGTTGCCAGTTCAATACATTTCCTCCAGCAAGCACACAGAAGGAGAGGGAAAGGATAAGATAGAGAGCAGAGCGATGGAGGCGAAGAGGTTGTTTCACAAGCTGAAGCCCTTCCTCGCTGTGGTGTTCTTACAGTTCGGGTTTGCGGGGATGGACATCCTCTGCAAGGCTGCCCTAAACAAGGGCATGAGCAACTACGTGCTCGTCGTCTACCGCCATGCTGTCGCGACGATCGTCATCGCCCCTTTTGCAGTCATCATGGACAGGTATCTCTCTCACTCTCTCTCTCTCCACCATATAATCTAAACTAATATATGTGAGAACCGCTTCCCGAATTTGTTCCCCACTCGACGATATTGCTGTATCAACGACAAGCTTTGATAGCTTTATTCGGCGGAGTCTTGTTATACGTCCGTGTTGTTTTCTTCGCTTGGTTTGGTTTTGGTTAAATACGAAGTCTTGACATTGGATTAAATAATCACGTGAACATTTCTTCTTTAGGAAAACAAGGCCCAGAATGACACTCCCCATCTTCATCAGGTTGATGGTGCTGAGCTTATTGGAGTAAGTACGGAATCAACTTATTATCGCCACAAATTACACCAGTCATAAGGTTTCACGAGAAATTGTTCGTGACCACCTTTGACGTGTTGTTTCATTCTTCTCTTTCTCTCTCTCTCTCAGGCCGGTCATCGACCAGAACTTGTACTATTTGGGGATGAAGCACACTACGGCAACATTCGCAGCTGCCATGTGCAACATTCTTCCGGCCATCACCTTCGTCATGGCTTGGATCATGCGGTAATGAACGTGTGCTGACTCTGCTCTCGACACAAGCAAATCACTCCATCGTGACCATTAGACTCTCATACGCGTCTTCTAGTAGTATCATCACTCTTTAACCACTAAGGGATGTCAAAATATGCTAGAGTTTTTGCTAGAAGTGGACCATATCTTGGTCCGACATACAAACCTGAGCCCAAAATAAAAATAAAAAAATGTCTGCTTTTGAAGAACGATAAATACACTCTATCTATCGCGAACGTGATAAGATAGTTCTTTCACCGTAAGGTCTCAAATTCTTTTGATTTGATATTGACAATGACATATCAATCGCTATTGGCATAGGCTTGAGAAGGTGAAAATGAAGAGTATTCGGAGCCAAGCCAAGGTGTTTGGGACACTAGCGACGGTTGCCGGAGCGATGATCATGACTCTAATTAAAGGCCCTGTTCTCGAACTGTTTTGGACAAGAGGAGGAGGGACGACCACCGACAACATTCAAAACGGGAGTGCTGCTGGTGGGATCAGCCTCCAGAACTCCATCAAGGGTTCGCTCATGATCACTGCCGGATGCTTCAGCTGGGCTGGCTTCATGATTCTCCAAGTACTTAATCTAATATAGTCGATCTTCTCATGTTGGATTCGTAGATAAAGTTTTTCAAGTTTAGTGCCTTACACTCTCGATAGAGATGCTTTTGAAGATCGGCGCGGAATGAGGGTAAATCATAACCGGCAATACGCACTAACCGTGTGGTTTTTTTTTTTGGGTAACTTCCAACAGGCGATTACGCTACAAACATATCCAGCTGAGCTGTCTCTCACTGCTTGGATATGCTTTTTGGGGACGGTCGAGGGTGCCGCTGTGGCTCTGTTCATGGAAAGAGGAAACGCCACCGTTTGGTCCATACAATGGGACACCAAATTACTCGCAGCTGTCTATAGTGTGAGCACTTGAACTTTTTGATTATTCAATTAATTTTCTTTTACAAAATGACCTGCGAAACTTAAGAGAGAGATTATAATGCCTTCCACTATTAGTCTATTATCACTTGTTGTCGTTGCTGATCTTTTGTCGTGAAGTTCCATAGGGAATTAACTGAACCCTGGCCATACTGTTTTCCTCATGTATGACTTCGTTGATTTCAGTATTTTCGAGTAACCAAGGTGGATCCTCGACAGTTTCACCCACCGATTTGGATAACTGCATATATTTTAGGGATAAATGTACCGAAAGTCTTGAAATTTATCATGAAAGTGCAATTAAGTCGTCAAACTTACAAAAATTATAATCAAATTCTTCAAATTATCAAACTAGTGCAATCAATTCATCCCTTTAATTCTGTCCAATTTGACTAACGAAAAATACTAACATTTTTTTTTTTTCCCTATCTCTCCTATGTGGCACTATCGTGGCTAATGATGTCATTGGTTTTTTAATCTAAATATCATTTAAATTAAAATAAAAAAAAAGCTACATTAATGAAAAAAAAAAAAAAAATGAAGAAGGCAAAACAATGAGTGCCTACAAGGCCCTCACTGCCACCACCCCACCATTGTTGGCCACTAGCTAGGGCCCAACAACCCATGTCGATCACCGGTTGGTCATCCCTAATCATCACTGACCCTTTATGGCAATTGTACTTTTTACAAGTTTTAGAATTCAATTACATTTTCGTAATAAATTTTAGAATTTTTAATACATCTGTCCCTATATTTTATTAGTAGA
The DNA here is from genome assembly GCA_017140615.1 of Eucalyptus cladocalyx. Taxonomy (NCBI): domain Eukaryota; kingdom Viridiplantae; phylum Streptophyta; class Magnoliopsida; order Myrtales; family Myrtaceae; genus Eucalyptus; species Eucalyptus cladocalyx. The sequence goes on from CM029526.1 coordinate 36,129,432, forward strand.
TGAAAGTTTTTACTTGATGTTTTCACTAGAAATCATTTTTTATCTTTGAAACGAGAAAGTTACCTTCCCGTCTCTGTTATTACAAAGTTAACGTATGAGTCATACCATGATTGGCAAATGCAGGGAATAGTGTGCTCGGGAGTGGCTTACTACATCCAAGGCGTGGTCATGAAAGACAGAGGACCGGTTTTCGTCACGGCCTTCAATCCTCTAAGCATGGTCATCGTGGCTATCTTGAGTACCTTCATTTTTGCCGAGCAGCTTTTCCTGGGGAGGTACTTCCTTTGCCTCCTCAAATTTCTTCCCTAGTCCGTCCTAATCACCAATTTCAAAATCATATTGCGCTAATTAATTTTATTGCATCAGGCTCGTCGGCGCCGTTGTCATTGTGGCCGGTTTATATCTGGTCGTGTGGGGCAAAGGCAAGGACTACAAGTCTTCTCCGCACCTGCGGACGAGCCCAAGGCGTTGCCGACGAAGTTCGTCGACCCGGGGGGCAACGGGAAGGAGAACTATAGTCATGAGATGATCACGATCAGTACATGTAAAGACAAGGAAACTCCGGAAGCCAACGGAAATTGATTGGCCATTTGTAAATTTGACTTCTGTGGTGATATGAAGTTGGTTAGTTAAGAAGATATGGCGGTGAGTTTTGGTACATCAATGCTTCCCGGAAGCAAGATTCACGTAAATGATTTTGGAAATCAAGTTACAGCAAGCCTTTCTCACAAATTGAGGTATAGGGGTTTGCCGAGAATAAAAGCAAAACATTATGACACAAAATAAGTGTGGCAAATTTGTGCAGTGGGATTCACAGGAAACAACATGAGTCAGTGACTTCAAGTTTTCATATTTGATTTTTAATAAGATTAACGCACGTTCACTTTCATTTTTAATTAACACGAAGCATTTTAAACTTTCAAAATACTCAAAATCTTGACAGATCCAATTCTATGTACTACTTTTGCGATTTTTGGAATTTAAAATGGCTGATTTTTTGGGGAAAATGGAAAAATAAAATTACGAGTAGATGAAAATCTGCCCCAGGTGATGCTTTATTTGGGCCCAACTTTTGCATTATGACAATATATCGAGTCGCATTGGGCCGTACACCGCCAGGGACGAAGTTGAGTTGATTTATTTTATGAAAAAAACCAATCTTTCTCGGCTTGGCCCCTTGTAGACCCGAATATGTTGAACAAGAAATAATAAATCCCATTTAAATATAAGCTTGAGAGAGTTAACCTATTGACCCACTTTTGATCCGAAATAATGACAACATTGACCGCGTCATAGCCGACCAGATGACTTCGATGTTTGGACCAAAAACATGTGTAGCTAGACCAAAAACGTAGGGTCCAAACTCCAGACCCTAAAGCTCTGAATAAGGTCCCCAATGGCCGTATCCCAGACCAAGGTATCCCAACTTAGTTCCACAGAGAAAATTACAAAAAAAAAAAAAAAACTAAACCATTTTATTATGTCAATTGAGTACTAAATCTTTTGACGTTTTACCTATTGAGTCTATCCTACTAATTTTGTTTGAAAATCTCCAATGTAAACACTAGCCATCCTACGTGACAAAACCGGAGCGATTTTGAGTGCCTTCAGTTCTATAAGCGTGGCCATTGTTGTTATTTTAAGTACTTTCATTTTAGCTGAAGAGCTTTTCTTGGGAAGGCACTATCTTTTGCTCCTCAAATTTCTTCCCTAATTCGTGTTAACCATCATTTTTTAGAGATTATATTATGCTGATCGATTTTGGTAAATCAGGATTATCGGCATCATCACCATTGTGGCTGGTTATACATCGTGGTATTGGGCGCAAGCGACAGGCGAAAATGGCTGACCCGGGGCAATGGAAAGGACTACTGTTTTCTGGAAGCAAGATTCATGTATCAATTAAGTGCAGACGCTAAATGTTACGGCAATAATTTGAAAGTCCTAAATTGTGCTGTAGTGGGGTGGAAGAACTTTGTGCTCGTCCCCAATATCGGGAGCCAATTCAGCCGCTATCTACTACCCCCGGTACCTTCCTCTCGCCTTAGAAGATTTTGAATTTCTCCTCGCCTTCTCAAAGGGCGCACCTCTCCTGTTCTCCATCTCTGCCAAATCTCTTTTCAAGACTGTCATTTCTCTATCTTGTGTTGGAAAATGGTCTGCTGCTCCAGGTTCCAAGGGCTTTTTATATACCCGTTCTAATCTGTCCATCAAGCTACTATTTCTCGGTGAAGGGGAATTCCAAATTTCTTCTATTAGATTAAGATTAAGGTAATTGTCGCATCGAATTGCTTCGAATTTGAATTCCTTTTTTCGTTTTGGGGGTTTGGCACAAAAAATAACATCGTTGGGCTATGGTCCAATCTTATCAAGGAAAGAGCAAAAGCTTCTGATGTTGGAATTGAAACCCCCTGTCTAAATTAATAAGGACATCACCGATGATATCTCTTATAAAAGCATTTCCATCATGTCTATTGGACCATGCAAATGTGAATCCTTTGCGCTCCTTATCGATTAACAAATTCCTAGAATGACTGCAGTTTGGAGTTCTTAGAGAGCCGAGGACCTTCCTTCTCCCAATAGTGGAATCCTTCATTGAAATCCCCAGTGCAAGGCCACGACAAAGTAATTGACAGGCTGATGCTCTGAATTAGATCCCACACGACCATTCTTTCTTGCAAAGCGGATGGGGCATGTATAGAAGTCAATCTACCGAGCCGCGGCTTCAATCCTGGAAACGGAGCCTCCTCCTTAGACATTCTAAATGTGGAGGCTGAGTTTTAGTTTCCATCAAGAACCATACGTAGGGCCAACTGCACAGCTCTTGAATCATCAGGGGTACCCAATTCTTGACTATTCCAGCTTATAATTAGCACTAGTTGCATCAGCCCATCCAGTCAGAGTAGTGCTTATCTGAACAGGATTTTCGAATAATTAAGAGTCATCCAATAGAAAATGTCGTTGTGATTTAATTTCAGCAGGTTCGAACCTCTTTTTCTTCCTTGGAGTCACATTTTTAGGATCTCCCCCAGTTTTCTTGGCTCGCGACTGACTTGGGAATAGTTGGTGAGCTCTGTTATGATTTCCAGTTCAGGATATAATACCTGAGTTTCAACCCTTTCGTGAGAGAAGCTCCCAGGTTCTATTTGTACATATTATATTCCCCTCTCGTAGGAGACACTCCAGTTCCTTTAGCAATGACTGGACCAGTGCAGGCCTTTGCTCTCTCTGCCAAAACAGCTCGAGCATTTTTCCGTTTGTGGACGAATCTGTACAGTGTACATTTTCCTTCGGTGCTTCTTTAGAAGGGAGAATATTGTGCTACTACCCCAGTTTCTCCACATAGTGGTTTGTCTTTTCCATAAAAAATATGCCAACAAGGGCTTAACTCCTTAACTTCAGCCCTAAGCCAAGGAACCTTTGTGCAATGTTCACATCTTTTCCTACAATACCTTGCATAATATTCTATTCTCCCACACGACAAACAAGAATGCGGTAGGCATTCATAATAGTTATCGAACCACAAAGGATCTCCATAAGTCGTTAAAAACTTCCGGTTTCAAAGGTGAAAAGACCGACATATTTATTCTAGCTCCACCAGACATTTGTGATGTTATTCCTTGTGACTCTGTCCGCATCGACATCCAAGACCGGCCCTATCTCATCAGCTACTCATCGAACCAACTCCTCCAAGGAGCATTCATAGGAAAGGCCATGAAATTTTACCCAAAAAGCACAATGGTTAAAAAGTGACATTTTCAGGAGCTTATGAAGCTCCCAGATCTTTCATAGAACAAGTTATTTGCAAAGGACCAAACACGAGATTGCTGTTGCTTTCAGATTTTAAAGTTATGGCGAAGAGTCCCTGATCAATTTGAGATAAGGTCCTCGTTGTGCTCTGAAATGCTTGCACATTAATATGAAGATTCGGCAGAAATTTCCCAAATCCGGTGAAGCTACTTTCCCTCTGTTTGTCAGCTGTAACGACGCCATTGGCAACAGCAACGACCTTAAATCCAGCTTGCTGCATAGAGCCGCGTCTCTGGTAAAAGCTAGGATTACAATATAAGAAAAGCTAGCCCCTAGCAAGAGATAGAGCTCTACCAAGACGAGAGAGAATTCTCTGAGTGAATGATTGCCATTATCGATCTTTCTCAAACAGCCCTTTTCAAAGTTAGGTGGTTCGACCAGTCTTTCCAAACAGGGTGCAATCAAAACGTGCTTAAAGTGTTTGCCTGGCAGTGAATAATGCATTTGATTGAGAGTACTTTCCTGCAAAATGTTTTCGATGATTTCCGAGGTCTTGCACATGGAAATGAATGGAAACCCCAAATTGAGAAAAGAAATTGCGTTTCAAAATAGCTCTATTGCACAATGAGTGAAAACTACCGCTATTCTTTTAAAGCTGAAGATTTCGAATTCCCTCCATTTTCAAAGAACACATTCCCTTCTATAACGAAGTAGCAAACGACAAAGCATCTAAGAGTGAAAACTACCGCCATTCTTCTAAAGCTGAAGATTTCGAATGTTTGAGCCCTCCCTCCCTCTCTCACTCTCTCGAGATCCTAAAGGAATTCGTCATCAAAACTTATAATCAAATACAAGAAACCTATCCATTGCATTTAAAGTTACCAAACAAAGGGGAAAACGACCATTTTTTACGCACGATTTTCGAAGAAAACATTCCTTTCTATAATGAAGTTGTTCGCAAAACAAACTACAAGGCACCTAAGCGTCTAGTTGTATACATCATACTCGTACTCCCATCAAGAGTGATAAACGAAGAGCAGAGATTAACCCTCCACAGTGACAAAACGAAAACAGATCTCACAGTGAAAGAAGACCAGATGAGTCTCTTACAAGGCAGAGCATTGGGTAAATTCGACTCACCTAATCGAGTCGGTCCAACATAAATGACCGATTCACCCCTAATGTGCATCCTACAAAATTGTCATGCTACAAATGTAGTTAATTTTCTTGGGGGATTATCAGCAAGTGATCCTCATTCTTGAAATTCACTAACTACTTGTGCATGGTGAAGTATAACCGCAACTCCCAGTGCAACCAATCAAAGTGCTGTATTAGAGCAGTGCTCCCGTAGATGCAGATGCAGAGTCAATGCAATCGAAATGGTTTTCATAACCAATGAGTCTCAAACAACTGAAGGGAAAGTAGAGAAGAATTCATTTAATCTCAGAATGTTTTCTACATTCCAATGCCATGCTGACTTTCCCGCACTGAACATCAACCATGAGAGCTGAATGAGCAAAACTTTCCTTTCCATTGCCTACGGTCGGCCATAAGTTAACCCCAGAAAGCTGAATAAAACCAAATCATGACAATGGTGGAACTTCTAGATGTGGCTGTCATGGTTGGATAAGTTTAGCAGACACTTATCCAGGTAAAACTGCCCTTGCAAACTGAAGGACTCGGTGCGAGCAAATCACAACTCTTGTTTAGTGGACAAAATGTTGTTACAAAAAGGGGCTTCGAGAACCACACCCTGATCAGTACCGCCTCAAGCATACTTCCTTCCCCGCAGAAGGAAAAGGGTTCCTCAATCCAGGAAAAACATCTCCATCAGATTAACTGACACAATTCTTAACAAGTAGAAGTAAATATAGAAAACAGCATCACGATGATACCTACATAGTAATTTAGACAAAGCAGCTTATGACAATTGCTTCCATTAATCCTCCCCATATATACGCTGAAGTTCTCGGGTTGCTGCTAAATATGACTCTGAAAAGAGCAAATTAAGCTTTTTGAGAAGAAAATGCAAGATGACAGTAAAATTGGCCGATAACAATAATTCCTATGATTCTTCGAAGTTCATCATGCTAACGCAGAGCCATTGATGATAGAAGGAAGTCACATTACCTTTCCAGAGACGGAAGGATTTTTGATTGATTGGTGAACCGGTGATAGTTTGCATGACTTCAAACAACATATTTTGGGGTGTGCTCCTGAGTTCCTGAACAATCCCATAGATGGTCTTTCCGTTGTCGAAGTATATGTGGTTATTTGGGTGTTTGGTCTTGCAGCCAGCATGTCGTTCAAATTCATACGCATTAATTACCTAGAGTCCATTTCATCCTCAGTTTAATCAGTAAATAAATTACCTAGAAGCAGTTCAACCAGATACAAGTCCAGAAATGCACTTACCTTTGTAAAATTACATGACTGACAGCCGCATAAATATCCAGAACCTCTAATCACACCACGGAGCTCCTTCTAAACAAAGAACCAGCTCCATATCACTGTAAGATGAAACTGTCTAAAATTTGTGAAGACATCTAAAGTGACATTACCTCTCGTGACCATGCAGCATACTTCACAGATATCCCATCCAAAATGCCAGTCGATAGCAGGCTTCTGACATTTGAGGGGAAGTTGTTTGAACCTTTCTTAGAAGTATTTTGCTCCTCTTTCTTCCGCGAGAAATTTTCAATTCCAGAGGCAACAGCTGAAGTAGAACTAGGAAACATATCGGCGTTTGACTTAATTAACTGATTGCTATTGACTGCATCAGATGTTTGAACAGAAGGCAGACCACAGTACAAATTGTTACTGTATATAAGCCTCCTTGAGGAATTTGCATCATCATTATCAGGGCTGCCAAAGGATATGATTGTACTTTGCCCTAAACCATAGGAGTGACACATGTTTAGACTATTGCTGTCGTCATTATTGTAGATGTTACCTGCTGGAACAGAGATGTGATGCCCTTTGCCATAAATATGGCCCGTTGACATGGAACAATCATCTGCTTTGTAGCTTTGACCCATGGACAAAACATTGTTATCCATAGGAACAGACAAGGCATCACCATGGCCTTTGTATGCCTGTCCAGCACTCTCACCTTCATTTTCATACAGTTTCCCGATTGACATGACACTGTTGCTTTCACCCAGATCACTAGTGGCTGAAGATATGATGTTACCATCTCCTATACCAGAAGCAAGAGCAGTTGATACAGGATCTTCTTCTTCCTTACAGAAAGATTGAGTTGTGAACATGGCACTGGAAGCCACCCTATTGTAGCCATGTCCCATTGATGAAGGAGTTACATTTTCAGAGTCCTTAACATGGTTCACTTTAACTTTTCTCAGACTACCATAATTAAGCCCTGATCCTGGAGCTTCTGGCACATGAGACATTGACAAGCCAAATGAGGAATTACTAGGAAAAAGGTCTTCATCCACTTTTCTCCCCATATTCAGTTTTTCTGCACCAATAGATGGATTGCATCTCTCATTATACTTGACAGCTCCAGTTGTTTCAGTATCAAGTACTTGGTCAGAGAAATGGGCAGGGGCGGAAACTGTGTTAAAACCAGAAGTAAAGCCCCATGGAGATGAGTTCATGCTCAACAGTCCTAAAAAGGAAGTGTTGCTTGGAACTTCTATGGCCTGTTTCTTGTTGGGATGCTCTGCCTCAGGGCCATCCATGAACCATTGTTGCGACCACTTGGCTTCAATTCTAGAAGTATTATCGTAAGCCATCTCACTGTTAGTTAAGCCACTAGCATCTTTTCCCGTCCAAAAGCCCTGATTCTGGAAAGACTGCCCAAAGAAATGGCTTAGAATCTTGTATTTCAGTATAGACAGAAGACACACTTGTCATCCTTCACAAAATGTAAGCACGGTTTTACCAACATGACACCACCACTACTCATTACATTCTTTCCAAAGTGCACGAAGCATTTCTCATATTAGCATCAAGCAAAACACGACCACCAAAATCGCACATATTTAATGTAAAATGTAAGGCTTCTATGGTGCTTTTTAATATTGTTTCTGAGTCTCTGCTTAATCACAAGATGAAATTTAGAAATTCCTTCATCTTAATTGTTCCTATTGACAAATTGCTCAGTTTTGACTCTTTGAATCGATCAAACAATCCAGAGGTTATTAGAAAGAGCCAACTACATAGTATTAGTCGAAAAAAGAAAGAACAGAAGAATCCTTAGGCAATGCAAAATGCACAAAGTAATCTGACAGCAGATCGCTTAAACTTGCTTCAAAATAACATGTTCATGGGGCATATAGTTTTCGTTCAGGACACTACAAACTTCTTAGTAGCAATATGGGGCAACTCCTTTCAGTGTCCATGACTAAATGTCCAAAAACTGCAAGTCCATTGCCTTGCTACAATGTGCGAGGATAAAGTTGTCCAAATACAAAAAGCCATGCAGCAGCTCTCAAGAGGCTCATACAAGAACAAAACACTCGAAGAAATTGATTGGTAAAACATTAGGTCCTTCCCATGCAATGGCGCAATCATAATAGCTCACGCAAAAGGAACATAAAGCCAGTGGAATGCCTATCTAAGCTCCAATCTCAGTCACACAAAAAGCACAAAGATCACAGAACAGCATGTGCCCTCAATAAAAATCTCAACTTGAGAAAACCACATTCATCCATAACAAAACGGAGCATACCATCTCTCTCAGTACAACGCAGGATAGCCACCGACTCCGCCGCGCTTCGCACTTCTCATAAGCCGAAAAGGGTCAAACCGACAGGCAAAGCGCTCGAGACCGCCGCACAAATTCTCATCGGCGGCGACGCGCTCGCACCGGGCCACGAACTACTCGATTCGACTCCGAAACGCGCCCTCAACAAGCGTTCCTAAGTCGAAGCCAGTCCACGCACGCGCCTGCCACGAAGAAAGAAACAAACAATCCGGTCAGGTCCCGCACGAACGACCTCGAAACGCCCCCCCAACCCGTCCCCCCGCGATTTCGCTGTTGGATTGCGCAATCACTGCATGCAAAGAGAATAGAACAGCCGGATTCCTAATCTGGCCAATACTCATTCCCGAGACTCCAGTCCGCGTGACTCTACTTTGCCTTTCACCGCACTCATTCCCCCACAGAACAGAGAGAGAGAGAGAGAGAGAGAGAGAGAGAGAGAAAGAGAGAGACGAATCCACCGCCTAGACAGAGATGCGGCGAACGCCGTGGGAATAGGTAAAAACTTCCGAAGAACTTCACAGAAAAAGGAGAGGAAACACCGAAGATAGCATCTTGCACCTCCCACCTACCGTGCCGGAGTGTATCCATGAAGCGGAACCGCGATCGGAGAACCCGCCGGTGACCGTACGGACGCGGATCGCGGCGAGATCTGGAGGTTCTCGCGAAACCAGAGAGAGAGAGAGAGATGGATTTTTTTTCAGGTTTTCCTTTTTCTCGTTGGGGAGGAAAAAGTGATGCCAGATGGTGCCTTGCACGATCAGGGTTCGTGGAGCCATCATCACCGCCGTACACGTGGGTATAAACCTACGTTCCCCCGAAAGCGAGCTCGCGGCAGCTCGGTGGGCCGTCATGGGCCCGGGACATCGGGCCCACGTGGGGCCCGTTATCTTCTGTTTATTTTATGGTGTTTTTTTTTTTGCGATTTACTGAGAGGGGCCTAGTTAACTGGTTTTTTTAATTTGCGCCCCCCCGAGATATGTGGAAGACCATGGAATTAAGTGGCCCTTTTGCCCTGGTCCCCCATGGAGTTGTTGTGGTCCTTGGAAATGTCTTGAAAAAGGAGGACGGACGGATAGAAATTTGAATGATGCGTCACGAAAGCGTCAATCGATTTTTTCTTTTTTATCGGATTTGGTATTTTTCGATGGATTTTGATAATTTTTAATTGGGAATACGACACTCTGAGCTGTTGAATTGGCCAATGAGATACGCAACAATCATCTGCGCATCATGCGCATAGTCGTCGATACGAATTTTCAATGAATATGTAAGGTGGCCATGGAGTTTAAAGCCGCTAAGGTGGATTGTTGATCACAATGGAAGCCATGAATCATTCCATGGGAATCGTTGAACAAGCTGTTACAGTAGATACAAGTGACTTGTCCAAGAAAAGGAAAGAGGATAGAAACCTTCCTTAGCTAACACTTGCTGCTAGGACTCAATCTTAGTGTTGCTGCTCATCAGTCAATGAGCAAGTTGTGCAACCTCTTTGACACTGGACAAGCATGCCGGATCATGGTCCGCCGATACCGCCCGCCACCTTCCTCAATACAACTCACCATTCATATCTGTGAAAGGAGTTCTATCGGGCAGCTGCGAATCTATCAGCTGGTGAAGCTTGCCTTCTGTCCGGTCGCCTCTGGTTTCGTTCTCTGAATTTCCTTCGCTCAACTGCGTCCGCATCTCCTCGATGGACGCTAGACTTGGAATGGTTATGGCCCGTTTCCTGGGAGTTGTGGATGTGTGCTCGTCAACCTATGCACAGCGCACCGCAAATTAGTCATGTCGTGATATACATCTGTTTCAACAATGCAACTCAAAGAATCAAGAAGACGGTTAAAGTATGTGATAGACAGTTTACCAGATAATCTTTTGTGAGGCACTGTTCGGCTTTGCTTCGGATATCTGAGACGCCTGCTCCATGCGTCTCTGAAATCGACTTTAGCTGACCCATGCATGAGGCTGCCATGGAATCTAATTTCTCCTTATGGTCACGATCCGATTGTAGTGAATCTAGCACGTCCAATCGACCAAGGCATGAGAATAGTACATAGAGAATACAGCAACATCAATGGCCAAATGAAGATTTTTACCACAAATAGCAGTGACCATATCATCAACTCTAGCAGCAAAATCTCTATCCGTGGAGGAGGATGCAGATCTAAGCCGTTCACATAAATCCTGGTTTTCGCCTTTATTTTCCCTGCTTAAGCCATCAAAGAGTCACGCTATTAGAAAAAGAACAAAGAAATGTGAAGAAACAGTTCATGATAGAGAGGATTTTACCTCACTAGAGATGCTATCTTGTCTATACTAACATTCTTGAACTCAGTTACGGCAGATGCAGCATTCTCCCATTGTCTACTGGAATTATCCGCAACCTTTGAACTGCATCACACAAAAAGATAAAAGGATAATATGTGATGTAGATAGGGTAGCTAAATTAGCTTACATCTGTTTCCCGCTAATTCATTTTCATATATCCCAAGAAGCCCGATGTTTAGAGCATTAATTTTATATGTATGTTTTAGCTCCCTCACTTCCAGTAGTCCGTGCTGGGCTCAAGGCAAGCCTTTACTCATTCTCTCGAGTTGTGTTCAGGCAAGACTGTCCACTTCTAGGCTAGGAAGGAATTGTTTATAAGCAAACAGAATATTTGTAATCTAATAAGTTCAATGCTAAGAGAAACCACGTAACTTGTATAGTGATTCAACAGATACTAGCTCAAAAAGGTTTCCAAATACACTTCAGGTATATTAAAACCGTACCACTCTTCAAAGCAGCTGTCCAATACGGCCCTGGTTTCGCCCGCAGAAAATGTATCTTCCAAGAAATTGTTTTCTGCCTCAACTATGTACTTAGTTAACTCTTTCCTACCATCAGCTGCAATATGCTGCATGTGGGTAGTTTGATGATGCAATCTCTGCTCTTCCCTTGTACTTAAGTCGATTATGCCGTTAGCTGCTTCTGAGACCTAATGATCAGGAAAGATGTCAAAAGCACAGTAAAAAACTGCCACGAAATTTACTAAGACCCTTCTTATCCATGTATCGCGGGCATGTCACTTTAATAGCAGAAACCATAATGTTTAGAGAAAATGCCCCACCATTTTATTTTTCTTAGATGTCAAATTTGCCAAAATTGCGGCAACTTGCTCCAAAGCCAGTCTTTCATCTCTCACTGCCTCTTCCTGTTTCAAGACAATCCATAAGCTAGAAGCTTCCACGAGGCTCAATTATAAAATGCAGATATCTCGAAAGTATCTTATCTGACCTTAAATTTCTTCTCAAAATCATTCAATTGGCAGATTCTTTCAGCATGGCATTCTTCAATGATCGACTTGATTTCAGAAGCATGATTGTGAACATCATTGAAAAAGTCCATGGTTGCCTTGGATACTACGTGCGCAGAAACCAAACTTCTTCGTAATCCCTATTATTCCAATCATGATAAAGTAAAAATTCAGACACTTTTTGAGTATGGGTCACGGGGTCATATAAACCAATCAATGAGCAAATAAAACTGGACTCGGACATTAGAAGAAGAAGAAGGTACTTTACCTCTTCCTGTTGCTGCGCAGAAAATGCCAGTATTTCTTTCTGTTCGGCAAGAGCATGATGGATGTCTTTGATGGTCTCCTTGGCCTCCAATACTAACTTGACTATATACTGCAAAACAGCAAAGAATTTGGTTCAACGAGAACAGTAAACAAAAGTTCAAAGGAAGAATGGACTTCTAAGTTCATACTTCCTGAATGCCCTTCGTCTCTGTCGAGATTTTACAATTTATTTGGTCGAGGTCAAAGGCAGCTTTCATCTGTAGTTTATTGGCATAATCAGTCAATGCAGACAGTCCTAAACTATGTGTCGTCGTCATCTTTTCGACCTTTGAACGCAGACTCTCTGTTGCCTGGCATGTTTGATAAAAATATCCATTAGAACTACTACGAGACAAGCATGTAATTATTAAAAGTGAGGAGTTGTCTCACATCATTTTTACATGCAAGAAACAAGGAGGCATGTTCTTCCATGCATCTTATTTCTTGCTGTTGTTGAGAAACTGAGCCCAGGATAGTCCTATGCAAGTTTTTCAAGCTTCGATCAAGTTGAGAGCCAAACGTCAAGACAATATTATGGTTCTCTGCTTCCATCCTGCCTTTGTAGTCTGCATTGAAGAAGATAATGTTAGATCCTAGAGTAATCTTTGTGAAGTCCCTCATAAATTTACTTTAGGGAAAATTCTCAAGTCATCAACCAGGAAATAGGTACTTTGATGGATCCAGAGATAGTGAACCGTTCAGAACTTTTAATATTACTCCATTTTCTCAATAAAATAAATATTCTTCAGACAGAACCACCTCAAACTCAAAAAAATAAAGCAGTCTCCCCACTGTTTCATCTAATCGTACAGAGTATGAAACTTTACAATTGCAAAAAGAAGCGATACCTAATTTCCCAAACAACAAACTTAAGTCCTGAGATGCATCTTGCAAATCTGCTCTTAACTCCTTTGCCCGATCAATTATGGAACTTTCTGTATGACATCAGAAGGATTATAAGTCTGTATGAGTAAATTAAATTGACAAAAATGGGATAAATAGCTTAAGTCAACTTCTCATGACAGAATTACCTGATTGTAGCAGCTTTGAGATCACAAATTCCTTATTTTTCAATGTGGAGAGAGCCAGCCGGTATTGCTCTTGAAGATCAAGCAATGCCTTATTACTGGTCTCCAGGTCAATCTGTAGAAGACATCGACTATTTATTGTTGCACATGCCATATTTTCACCCTTGAACAAATGATTAGTGGTGTGAAGTCCATATCCAGTACCTTGCAGTTCTTAAGACTACTTTCTAGGTCCAATTTCTGTTCCTGCTCTGTAAGATAGAGCTTTCGAAATTTTTCACTTTGCTGGCCAAAGGGACAAAAATAATTAGCGGATCAGATATCACATTAGTAAGAGAAAGGTCCCAAAGAAAAGCTAGCTAGTACCTTCTCAGAACGGAAAAGATCATTTTCCAATTCCTCAATCCTTTCATTCCTTGCCTGCAGATGAATGTAATCCAATGATTTCAAGGAGAAAAGGGTTTGATCTGGGAGTCATGGGTTTTATATAAAGATCAGAGCACTTCAAGAAACTGTTGAGATTACCTTCTTCTCAGCCTCTTCTTGGGCAAATCTTTCTTGGGAAATATAAACACCATTCTTCTCCCTTGCAGCTCGGATATCTGTGTTGACATATATATGTTAGATGCTATGTGATTTGTTCACATGATAGTCAAGACAGTGTGGGCACATTGTCAAACCTTCTCTCATCCTCTCAATTTCTGCATACAAATCCTTAAGCAACACAGCTTTTGACAGTTTCTGGTTCACCTGCAAAGCTACTCCATTTAAATATCTCTAGGAAAGCACATGAGGAAACTCAGACACAAAAACAGCAATAGACCAAACCTCTGGTTTATTTTTAATGTTTTTAGCGCGATAAGCATAATCGAGCGTGCTTAATGTTTCTTCCAAGCAATGAGAAGAAGGAGAGATAGTAGCAATAATGCATGTTTTGGTCTTCCCCCCAAGAGAATCTCTTAGAAGTCTTGTCAGCTTACTATCCCTGCTCATAAAATTGTCAGACAAGGAAAAACCATTATGAGAACTTATGAAGGGCTCAATGTCAAGCGTACTGAGTGAATATCCTCTGAGAAATAACCTGTAAGGTATGTGAGGAGAATGTTCCACAAGTGCATTTATCACACGGCCCAAGGTAAGTAAGCTCTTGTTTATTTCCCCAGCTTCTTTTGCTCGACCCTGGAATTTATATGCACTCATTAACTGATTGAAAATTTTCGTGCAAAATTAGAGAATTATAGAGTCTTCTCCAACAACAATTGTGAAATTCCATTTTTGCTCGCATCAATTTAGTTAGCAAGCGTGTTAATGCTAAAGGTTTTGCATGTAATATATCCAAGAAAAGCATGGTCTTATCATAAAGCCTATCAATTACCCAAATGTGCATAAGATCACATACACGTAAATAAATTCATTTACACAGTTCGCACGTCAATTGTTCTCCAAAAATCTTGCTAAAAATGAAAAGATAGACAACATAAAAGTTTTAGGGCTTTTATTTTTATGTGTCAATACCAAAAATTAATCGCCAATAATTGCAGCTTCAGGGACACTCCAGGTCAGCAGACATCATTATTTAACTATTTGCTGGTGTACATATGTTAACAATTTAGGCTTGCCTTGGTTTTGCAAGGACTTAAGATTTTATTAATGTAGTTTTTGGTTCTCACACGCTTGTACACGTGTATGAGAAAGACAGAGAGATGGAGACAGGGATAGAAAGAGAGATTGTGAAGAATTGCTCTTGATAGCAGAGATCAGATATAAGTTACCTCCCTTGCTCCTGATCGAGAAATGTTTTCTGATCCTGCCAAATCTACAAGGTTAAGCTTGCCACATTTTATGAGATCTTCATCTCCAACAGTCGCTTCCTTTATGTAGGTCGTAATGGAAAAGATGGAATGAGACCGACTGCAGCAAGGATAATACCATTGAAAAGTGCAACCACTAAATGCTTAAAGTTAAAAAGGGACTAGCTTTGTAGTTTCCATTAAGTTAGACACCCTTAAAAGTTCCGCAAAGAAGAATAATGACCTGCTACGCTTGTTCAACAAGGTATCAGCCGTTCGCCTTTTTGATGCTCCTTGTTCTAACAGAGTGTAGATTTCATTTGCACTATATACTGCCACTTCCTCGAGGCCCCTTATGACCACACAACCCTTTCCATCCTCCATCAGTGATATGGGCTTCTTCTGTCTATCTTCCACGTAGCGCGAATAGTCCTCGGGGGCTAGTAAATCAGTTATCTCTTCATTGTAGAGTTCTGAAAAAGTTACCTTCATACTGTAGTCAGCATTTTGTGCTTCAAGCGTATCGAAAATTTGCCGAACTGCTCGTGGAATGACGCCAGCCTCAGCAGGCAGTTCACCAACCTATGTTCCATTAAAAAGACAATAATGAATGTAAAATACTTATGAAATTATGCAATTTGCTTTTTTACCTTTTTTCTCATCCCGCCCTCCATTGTATAGGTTTTACCGGTGCCTGTTTGCCCATAGGCGAAAATGGTGCAGTTGAAACCCTCAAGAACTTCATTAACAATGGGAGCAATGGCTTGATCATATATTGATCTTTGTTGTGCTTTAGGCCCAAAAACCTTGCAAATTTGCCAGATAAAATCTAGTTCAGCTGGTAACTATTTGAGAAATCTTTCCGTGCAGCTGAAGTCGTGTCGGCATACCTTGTCAAAGGTGAAAATCCTATCGATTTGCTTATTGGCTAAATTCTGCATGACAGTGACCTCTCTTCTGTGTTCATTGCACGAGATGGCCTTTTGCACATTGGACCTTTGCTCATCTTCATTTAATGGCCTGACAGACAAAATTAAACAAACAAACTCCAAACTTAAAATGTCCATTCCAAAAGCGGCATTTAAGGAATTATGTAATTGGAAACACATTTAAGAATTTAAATGGTACAATCCCACTTTGCTGTTGCTTAGCTTTTGGGTAGCTGCAGATTTATCGCCTAAACCATTTCCACTTCATAAAAAATCGATTGTGAAGAACTCATTCCATTTCTATAATCATATCTCCGTCCACAAATATTCTCGTCAATGCCTTTGACTATCTACCTCAAGTTACAGATGAGCAGAGTCCACTGGATAACATAGCACAATGCACGTGCAAATCCTAGCGAACCCGCAAAACTAGGATTCACCAAACCTAAAGGGGTAGAAAGGAGACAGCTTTTGAGCAAGTACGAAGTGCCGATGCCCACCTGCACCGCAGCAGCACCTGCACATTGACCTCTTTATCTTTCTCGTGGCGGTTCGAGCTCCACTCGCCGCTTCTGTAGTCCGCCCGCCGCTTCTCCGGCCGAGGCGTGAGGAAGGGAGACGGGGACGGAACCACGCCCAACCCCACTTTCCTAAACTGATCCGGTGTAAGCGACATCATCTCGCGGCCCTCTCACTCCAACCTACAACCACAGTTCCAAAGAGAAAAAGGGGGAAAACAACGATTACAACACCATCAACAGCCACGACCCCGGATCAAAAACAGGAGCAGATGGACACGAAAACAGACAGAATTCACATATATTCACATATGTTCCCAATGTAAAAGCACCTGGCCTTCACTTGGGCCGGGCGGGTCCTCCAAAGCACTGGAAAATCTCCTTTAAGAAACGGAAAAACAATGGAAACGATGCGCCGAAAGCTTAAAAAGGATTCTTTTTTTGCCACTTTTGCGTTGTTCTGCAGTTCAGTTTTCCATCAGATTTTCTCAGCCAGCAAATCCAAGATCTTGAATTGTACTTACAGATCTTCAGGGGGTCTAGACGATGGAGTCGCGGCAGGAATTTGGAGAACGCAGATGGAATCCAGAGAGAGAGAGAGAGAGAGAGAGAGAGAGAGAGCTCTTCTGCGGTGTTGTGGTTTTTGGAAATTTTTTTTGAAGCGTTGGGGACGGGAGGACGGAGAAGTCAAGGGTGGGTTTGACTTTCCAAACGGCTAGTGTCGACGGTTAACAACTTAACGTAGCTTTAGAGGCGACACGTAGGATCGCCGTAAGTGAGGTTTCGGCTCCTCCTCCTCGGAGGTACTCTGGGTGGGTCCCACGTTAAAAATTTCAAATTCAGCGCGTTTGTTTTCTTCTGCCTTTTTTGTTTTTTCCCCTCGAGGAGGTCTTTCCATGTGTCGTTTGCTGTGGAAAAATGTTAGAACTGGTCCTCGAACTTTTTGAAATGTTCGATCGGGGGGTAATCCGAGCTTCGATTTTAATCAACTTGGTCCTTTTAACTCTTTGATTTTGAACTCAACTCATTTGGTCCTCTAGCGGCCATTCGAGTCAGCCGTGGGGGCACACGTCTGATGTCGTGCATAGCCCATGTCGCCAAAATTTGAAAAAACAATCTTAAATGAAAAGAGCAACATGGCAAGAGGGGAGAGAATGAGAGAGAGAGAGGGGTGCGAAGGAGGAGACAAGACAACCCCCATCGTCAATAGGTAATGGCTTGCTCACCGCCACTTTAGATCTGAGTGAAGGCTCGAGTCCTCCCAAGGGTCGACTCTCACTTACAATTGTTTGATCGCGGTAATATGATAATAATTATAGCATGATGTAATAGAGAGCTATAATGGCATTGAGGCGCAGTAATTGACTGCACATCTAAGGGTAAAGCATTATTCCAATGCAGGCTGTAAGAACAAATATCAAATCGACGTAAACTTGAACTAGACAGAGACAGAATCTAAAAACATTTTGGTGGTAAGTAAAAAAGAACCAAGGAACATTTTGGCGGTAATGATTTTTGGCTCCTTTTCTTGTTCTAATGATCAGAGAATCAGAAGCATCCATTAGCAACACGCTGATGTTAAATTCGATTCTAAGTATGTACTACTTTGATCTAGTAAGTTGCAACTCCTGAGTTGTGCCGGCTAACCCATTAGCTTCCGACTTGCACCCACGTAAAAATAACATGTGATTATATTGAGATAAACATTATTTATTACATTACTCTATAGTATGATAGAAATAATGTTTATGTAACTTTTCGAGAATGGATTAGGACAATTAGTAATTAAGATAATCATCACGTGATGAATCAATTTCATGTTTACTATGAAAATTTAGATAACCGAACCTAATTGTGAGCAACTGATGTTATGCTAACTTTTATATATCGTATATTACTAACAAGATCACGAAATTATTATTACATATATTGCGAATTGTTATTCAGTATTCTGTTCATCAATCTAACAATATGCGATCGTGTTGAAATAATTATAAGTAGTGCTATTAATGCAGTTATAGTTTATATGAATCGTTGTAGCAACCAGTAATCTAACACTGTAGAGTGATTGGGAGAAAAGAAACGGGTTAACAGCCAACCCATATGACTTTTACACACGAGGGTTATGTTAGACGAGCTAACGTTGGCATAGCATGGGGAGCGAGCACGCCTACCTCCGTTTGACGGTCGTGATTGGTGGCTCCGGGATCAATTTGCCCTCACTCGATGGTGGGGAGAGCTTGATTACACGGAGATGTCAGGGCAATTTACGAGCACGGCAGGGTTGAGCGCTGCACGATCAACTTGGTCATCAGATTTTCGTAGCTGGGTCTGTCAGCCTATGACGATGATGCCCAAAATAGAAGAGCTGTGTTGTAGATAGATAATGTCCATCATCACTCGAAGTTCTCATCGATTCGTTAATGAGTGAAGCAGCCCAGCCACGACTGGCCAGAGAATGTGTTTAACTCTCCCTTTTGTTTGCTTCCCGCTAACTCTTCTGGCCCTGCAAACTCAATGGACAACACCTTTTAAAGACGAAATCCTAAAATTACACCGTTACTCTAATAAGACTAAATCCTATCTGATCTCTTATCAGTAAAAGGAAGTAAATCTCTTAATTGCCTTTCTAATGCTAGATTCTCATTTACATCACATGATTGAAGTACTAACCAATTTCCACATACGTTTCATTTTCGAAAAGTATGTACGATTTTGACCTGTTGGGAGTACTCTCTAATATTTGTCCCAATCCCAGAAAGGAGAATGTCAACAAGATTAAAAGAGGGAGTTGATTCATGAAGAAGGGAAATGGCTGCTCGCAAATGTATCTCCACACTACTATTGCCTCCTTCACAAATACCACCATCCGGAGCAGATGTGCTGTAGTTCTTTCACCACAATCCTGCCCTTCTCTCCCTCTTTTCACAGATATACTCAAGACAATCGGGTCTAGCACAGAGCACTGAAGCTCTTTCGCCAGAAAAAAGGGAAAAAGGAGGAAAGTAACAGAGTTTGACATCTATATCTAGATGGGGAAAACCGGCAATGGTAATACCATTCTGGATACACAGAACCCGCTACACTGAAGATCCGACTTTATCACTAAATTTATTGCACAAGATGACCGCATCATCAAACCAGTTGTAAACAGATTGGTCATAAAGACCATTCCCCCGTTACCTTAGACAACTCAACTTGAATAAGACAGACTCCAGTTATCCAGTCACTCCTAACACTTGCATTTTACAAAAATTTTAGTTTGTTAAATAAAAATAGGTCTAGTACAGAAGTTCAAGTCGTGCTAAATGGGAACGGATCCATAGAAGACCACCTCAGCTGGGCCAGTCATGTATACATGATTGTCTTTCTCTCTCCATTCAATCTCCAGTGGACCTCCAGGTAAATCCACTGTGCAACTCTGTAACATAACAAGCCAGCACAAAACAAAGTGATTTACTACAAGGCCCTAGAAAAGACAGAAATATACTCTTTGTTTGCTAGAATATCTTTGTTCTTGAGAGATAAGAAGAAGTATACTCATTAGACACATCCATATGCTACAGGTACTTAGCTCCAATGTCAGTGCACCATGCACCATCATCATTTAACTTTAAAATGTAAAAGATGTGTACGTCTAAATGTCGTGATACTGAAGTAATCTCTACACATGTAATAATGCCTACTTTACCAGGAAGCCATGAGAAAGACTGGGTCCTGATTTACAAGAAAAGTTTTCAATTCAGGAACTAGGATTGAATAAATTGCAGTACTTTTAAACGGTCATATTTTATAATTCATGGAAAATCCCGTAGCTAACAACTGGATTCATCCATGATCAACAAAACTATCATCCAATCAAATTCAAAACATATGGAATTAGGTGAATGCCCTGTCTGCATTATCCTACTACAGAGTTAAATAATGGAGCTTACCCTCCCAGCTCGTCCCTCAAGAACTGCCGCAACAACCACAGCACATGCCCCGGTACCACAAGCCAGGGTTGCTCCTGCATCCAAGCATACTTACATAAGTTTTTGCCCAGAAAAATGAAAGAAAGACAGCAGAATCCTCTTAACCATAGTCATATATGATTCTCTTGTCACATAGTATGGAGTGGATCATGAAAATGATTGCCATAGGCACTAACCAGCCCCACGTTCCCAAACACGCATTTTCAGGTGTGAAGGAGAGAAAACTTGCACAAATTCTGCAATCAAATACATTGGCAGTCATTAATGAGATCTCCAAATGGAAAATAACAGAATATGCACAGAGGTACTACAAAGGCACAGAAACAGCCAATCCTAAAAATAGAAAGCAGAGACTTAGAAGGGGAAAACCATAAAGTCATCCTCTTTCGTTGCCATCATGTAAAATAAAGTTGCCGACGCAATCACGTGAAATCTAAGCTGATGTTGAAATGTTCGAGCAGAAATATGGAGACTCAAACATTACACGGATAGAAATACATGAAACCTATGTTGACCAAAGCTTGAGAATCCAACCAGAAATGACACTGAAGTCTCACAAATGTTAAGCTACTTGCAGTATTTAAAGTATGAAAAATATTCACACCACCCACTTTCCAAAGTCCTGTGAAATCTAGCATATAAACAAAGGGCAATGAGGCAAGTGCAGATAACATATATGTCACAGTATGACAGCACTTAAGAATCTTCTAGTCCATATCAATAATGAAAGTATGAGGGTAAGAATCCAACTGCAAAGAGGATTGGCAGCATTAACTCTTATGGTAAAAAAAGATGATAGCAACAACATTAGTTAAGATCTAACTGGAAACCAGAGTATAACTGGATTGGAGAAGGGCAATTTTATGCAACTGCAAATGTAGTTGTCAGTTCCATAAATGACTAACCTGTGTTGGTTCTTGCTGGAAACATCTCATGATGCTCAAAATTTGGACCTATT
Source organism: Eucalyptus cladocalyx (assembly GCA_017140615.1). Classification (NCBI taxonomy): domain Eukaryota; kingdom Viridiplantae; phylum Streptophyta; class Magnoliopsida; order Myrtales; family Myrtaceae; genus Eucalyptus; species Eucalyptus cladocalyx. The sequence continues at coordinate 36,150,706 of CM029526.1, forward strand.
TCAGCCAAGTTTAGTTTGTCAACCTGCAAATTCTGCTCAACAACATCTTCTAAAATGAGCTATGGATGACATAGGAATGATGTTGAGTACATAGTTCTTGTGAGCAAAAAGTGTCACACAGTAATTATTACACTGCACATTAAGATATGGAACCAGAGAATATTACCAATAAAATGAGAAACATGATTTCTTGTCCAGAAAAATCACCTGTTCTCCTTTGGCACCAAAGGTGACACAATGGGGATTTCCCATGCTAACACATGTCACATTCCAGGTTACTCCATCCACTTTTAGATCGGATTTGACCACAGAGTGGTCTTTGTTCGGCAGTAATTTTGTGGGCACATCAGAGGCTTTGAGTATCGGTTCCCCCATATCAACTGTAACCTGGACTTAAAAGGTTGTATGAAAACTAAATATACCAAAGTGGTGCTCATCACATAGTACAATTTACAAAGAGCAGACAGTTGCAACATGAACTTCGTTAATCCGAGTCTAACTGCACAATTCATCATTACTTTCACAAGATCCTTTTGAAGCAATAACATTCACAGCAGTCAAGAAAAATGCCAATGAAATACCAAGATGCAGCACAAACAATAAATTTGATCCTATAAATTACCTTCCCATCATCTTGAATTTCTGGAACAATTAGACCAGCACCAGTGTGTACGGTAAAACTGCCAAATGCAAAGAAAGAGCAAATTGAGTTAAAAATTAGAATGCCGGAGAAAGTTTAATCAGGTTCATCCCAAAAAACAGCCAATAATGCTCGCCCTTTCTCTCAATTCCTTGGTAAGAACTGATTCTCTTACAATTACACATCTCAATGACTTGTCAAAAGTTTATTTCACTAAATTAGCTATAGCACTTGCCGCAAAGTAATATCAAGCAGTGTCAAAGATAAGTGGATAGATGAAATTTCCATATGGCAGGTAGAAAAACACTGGAGAAAGTATCCACAGAACAACAAGCAATTTCCATTACCGTTGTTTTCCACTTAGATTTTCAAGCTCAGCTATAAATCGAGCAAAGCATCGTACTCCGTTACCACACATCTGAAAGAATTCGAGGAAGGGAATGTAAAACCAGTAATTATGAGGAGGACGATAAGTCAAAGCACAAAAGAGCAAAGCATCACCTCAGGCTCGCTGCCATCAGAATTGAAAATCCTCATAGTGTAGTCAGTGCCATTGATCCCGGGCATGGCGAAAATCACTCCATCAGCACCAATCCCAAAGTTACGATCGCACAGCTTCACCGCTTGCTCCGGAGTAACTCGAGGCTCCGAAGAGTCCCTATTATCGACCTAAAATACGGATAACTACTCAAGACTACAAAAAAGAGGAAAAGCAAGTGGAATATGATACTAAATACCATCCAAAGAAATCATTTTGAGCAATCCCCAACTCAATATATCATAAGTTAGACTACTACTGCAGACAGGATAGTCCGTGCATTGTGTGTTAAATCCGAGTGCTACCGCACAAGCGTTCCTCTGGATTATATCTATCAGCCTCTGAAGAAACCAGCTAGAGCACGAACGACTCCGGCTCGTGTGGAACAATCAAAGAGACTCCGACATTCCGGCATTTTCGAAAAATCAAGAAGAGGAACGTCGGAAGCAGATACCAGAGACCGAATGAGGAACCCTTACCAGGATGAAGTCGTTGCCGAGGCCGTGGTACTTGACGAAATGGAGGAACCCGCTCTCCCGGCGGTCGAGGAACGACGACGGGGGCGAGCTCCTCTCCGGAGTCGGAGTCCGCACGCTCATGGAGGCGGCGGCGGAGATCGAGAGCCGAGGGGTCCGGAGCGGGATCCTGGCGCGGAGGAGACGGGACTGAGGGGGCGAGGAGGCGGGGGAGGGAGAGAAGAACGAGGAGGGTCTGACGGGGGCCGAGGGAGTCCGGGAAGCGGAACTCGAAGGGAGAGTCGTCGTCGCGGCGGAGGTGGTGGCGGCAGCGGCGGCGGCGATGGCCATGGCTTGGCTCGCGATCGCTTGGGTCGTCGTCGTCGTCTGTGGCGGCTCCCCTCCTCGCTCCTGGGGCGGTTGTTCGGTTGACTGCGGTCAGGGCTCGTTCTCCACAGTGGACTTCCCTTGGGCATTTCTAATACAAATTAGATTTCAATGGTTGATTAACTACGTAGAAAGTGCTCCAAAAATGCACTAGAGCTAAAAAAATTAGTTAAACGAAAAGTATGTTCATCATCCGTGAACATATTTAAATATAAATTAATAATAATGAATATTTTTCATTAATTATTTATTTAAGTAATATGAGAAATCGTTTTGAATAAAAAAAATTCGTGAACTATTAAACTTTCACAAACTAAATGGAGTCTAAAATATGCCTTTTTTAGGATGGTAAATCTATCTCTTGACAGACCAAATAAATCCCAGCCCATTTGGATGGATGCGCATGGCATTTTCAGCCCGGGGATAAATGGTGTTTATGCCTATCGAGCGCATGACACGACTTGCAAAATGTGTTGCCCGAGGGTTAATACTTTTAACTCGTTTATGATACATTAAAGCTGTTTTATTAAGTTAAATGTGAAACTTGTACGGACAAGATAAGCTTAGAGAAATTTGACTGCATATATATCTTAAACATGTTAACGTGGGGAGAAGGGGTACAGTTTTCAAGTGTTATTGCCCTGTAGCCATCCCATTCTTCCCTACATAGCGATTTAAGGTTCAATTGGGGAAAAATCCTAGTCATTTGACTATGCATCGTTGATAACCCATTATAAATCTATATTTGTTTAAATTAATTGTTAATGGTAGGGGTGTCAATGGTCGAGTCAGGTCAAGTTTTGATGTTATTCGACCCAACCCGAATCATAAGAGGCGTGCTCTAACCTGACCCAATCGGAAACGCATAAGACCCAAAACAGACAAATTAGGTTGGGTTGAATTGGGTTGAACCTTTTGGGTTTTTCGGATTTTTGGATTTTTTTTTTTTGGTCTCCCACCCAACTTGGTTGGGATATTATGTTTCACGGCGTGAATAGTTGAGGAACTTTTGGTTATATAATCCTTAAAAAAGGCGCTAGGGTGCGTTTGGTAATGTTTACATGAAAAAAATTATTCCGTAAAAAACGAAAACAGAAAAAAATTATTTCATTCGCGAACAATATTTGAACAGAAAAATGCGTTTTGAATCGCACAAAATTTATATTCTTAAAATAAAAAAGGACAAAAAAACACGTTTAATAAACTTGTATAATTTTTTTTGTTTCTTTTAATTTTTTAATATTTTTCTTTTTTTCTTCTTTTTGGTCAGTCGCTGGCCTCGCCCGGCACGGCGAGGCTCGCCGGTGGGCGAACGAGGCTTGAGCCTCGACGGTGGCCGGGCGAGCTCGGCCTCGCCAAATCTGGGTGAGCTCAAGCTCGCCTAGCCAAGGCGAGGTTGAGCCTCGCTAGGGGTCGGTGACGCTCCGGCGAGGTTGCCGGCCCTCGACGGCCATGGCCGAGGCCGGCGACCGGCCAAAGAAAAAAGAAGAAGAAAAAGAATGAGGAAAAAAAATACGAGAGAGAAAAATTGTTTCTCGGAAGTGAAACAAGTTTTTCTTATTTCTCATTTCTGTTCCAAATTTGTTCTCGAAAACAAAAAAAAAAAAGAGATTTGGAACAAAAATGTAAATAAACGTGTTTCTATTCTTTTTTTGTTCCCTGAAACAAAAAACCAGAAATTGAGTTCATGACAACAAAAAAGAACACAAACAAACAGTGCCTTAAACTCATGCAAATGAAATAATTTTGGTACAAATTTTCAAAGTATCTCATACAAAGGCACATCCTTATACCACGGCCTCTACTTTCACCGATGTTATTGAGAAATATCCACAAATACTCGTCAAATATGTGAATAAACAGAGTACAAGGAGAGCGGCATGATGCAAAGAGGATGCTAAGCTTATCACTGACGTTGACCACTAAAGCAGCTTTAGATTAAACCAGTGCGAAGGGCATTTATAGCTACACTTGCCAATTGACAGCTGTGGCTTTCGTACATACAATACACTTATTTGAGGCGGGAAACCTCATAAGACTCTAAACCTTATAAGCATAGTGCTTCTTCTTAGAAATATAAGGGGATATATGACTCGAGAAGGAGGTCGACGTAGGCATGAGTATCCGAGTCCTCCCCGTAGTTATTCTTGACCCAACGACCGTCACATAAATCGAATCAGATACGAAGATATTGCTTTTGGATACTAAATAAAAGTCGATAATCTTCTCGAGTTTGCAGCTCACGTTGCTCAGGAACATTTCCTTTTTGTCCGGTGGCATCAGTAACTCCTGTCACAATTCCAAAAGAGGTACTTGATCTTGCCAAAGCCAAGCTAATACATGCAAGAATTTAAAAGAAGCGAACAGTAGTCAAAAACCAGTCGCATACCTTTGTATAGGTTCTCAAGAAGATGTCTTTCAAAGGTTTGAGATTCTTTTGCCATCTGGAGCGAGTCATATAGATAGGAGTCTCAATATAAACATCAGTTTTCGTCAAAAATTCACCTACATCCTGTGAAGCTCATATTTGACCTCTTGTCTCCTGGTTTGCTGCCCCTTATATCAGGGAGCCTAAGTGTTGCCCCCAACTCTCTAACTACTAGCATCGCAACTGCAAATTTGTAAAATCAGGAAAAGACTATATGATGAAATTGAAGGGAGATAACTTTTGCATATTCATGTTTCACCAAGAACTTAATAATGTTTCAGAAAATGTGCTTCTAATAGAGGCTTCCTGCAAATAGATGGCAGGCAACTTATGCTGCAACTCGAGATAAATAGGTAGGTAAATAGAGATCCTCGAAAGTGTGTAGTGGAAATGAAAGAAGTGAATAAATGAAACAACAATCTCCCAATATAGATAGATTCAGGATCAAGGAAATAACCTGAATGACTTATCAGAAGTACTAATAGCAATCTCTAACTTCATCAATCATCTAGAGTAACAGATATCGAGTTTGGTTCCATGGTTATCTTCGGCAACTCTGCAATAAATTCACAATGAAAATGAGAATTATTTAAATATAGAAGGGTATTAATATTTTACAACCATGTTTTCTCACCTGACTCGATTTCGAGTTCTTCTAATTCTCTTAAATCGAATGTGAAAGTGGTGTGGATCATAATCAATATTAAGCACATATAAGAGCCTCCATCATGGTTGGGGTCAAGGAGCTACGAAGCACATCAAGCACACGACCTCCTGTGCTAAATGCGACCTCTAATGCTACAGTTGAGATGGGCACGGCTAAAATAACTCGAGCAATAGAAGAGAAAATAGGATATCTAGAAGAATTTACTTTCCACCAGCTTAAGATATCAAACTTAGCATTATAACGTTCACATTCTTCCTTCAAATACTCGTTCAACTTAGATTTTTATTCCAAATGTTGTTAGCCAGTATGGCTAAAATGCTTTTCAATTATAATATCAGCATCAACCACAGGAGACTTTGACACATTTACTATCCTTGTGCTCTTTAACCTCAAGTTGCTTTAAGGCCATACACCAATGCGGTATTGCTTGAATAATGACGTTAGAGATGTCATCACTTTATCTTGTAAAGTTTCAACCTACTCCTTTTCATAAACACAATTAATCATCCACTTCACATAATCCTACTTATGCCGAGGGTCAAGCATGCAAGCAATGAATAATGTAAGATTAATATTGTTTACATTGCCAAAATACTTATTAAATTTGGTCTTCATTCTTTCTGCCATTTCTTGTAAACTTTGATCTTTATTCCCATAATATATGTTGATCATTATATAAATCCCATATATATAATCTGCCAAATCATTACTAGTAACATAAGATAAACCCAAAACTTTTAAAGTCATGTCAAAAGACAACTTCAAAAAAGGAAGAAAATAACGGGCATATTTTCAATCTTCACTAGTGGGCATCCCTTTTGCCTTGGAAAGCTCTTTGGCAAATTTGCTATCTAAAAGCTCTTTTAAATTTCAAAGCTGCTTCTGACGTCATGTATGTCGAGTTTCAACGAGTCTCAACATCCAAATATACAAGACTCTTGTACTCAATATTTTCTAGCTTAATGCAATCCTTAAACCTTTTTAACCTCTAGGAGAAAACTGACATAATGCACAACCAAACATATTCTAATAATGGAATCATTAATGTCCTTCCGCCATTCTCTAACAATGAAGCTCAATATATGAGTAGAACACCTCATGTGAAGTAACTCACTTTTTAATACCAAAGCGTTCCTAGAGTTAAGTTTCTTTTTCAAATTTCGAATTCTTGAGTCATTGGAACTCGCATTATCCATAGTGATAGGAAAAATGCTTTGAATCCCCCGGTCAATCGAGCATTTCTTAATAGCTTTTCCAATTATCTCCACCGAATGACCTATGATTTGACAAAAATTTAATAATTTCTTTTGTAGCTTCCAATCATCATTAATAAAATGTACATTGAGACACATATAACTTAAATTGTGACAGGAGGTCCACATATCGGTTGTAAGACATACTCTAGGAGATATCTCGGACAAATATTTTTTCAATTTATTTCTTTTTTTCCATGTATAAAACAATTACATTCAAAGTGTTACGTGATAGAATTATGAAGTTTGGCTAGATTTTTTTTAACAAATCGCCAAAATCCCTCAGCTCTACCAACTTGAACGGCAATCCAACAAGAATGTGAAATAATAGCGGCATTCCTTTCCCCATCATATGTCAACGCAAATGACTGAGATCTACTTACCTAGATAGCATTCACAAATCTCCTAACAAAATTTTTTAACTCATTATTCATGAAAATCACAGGGCACGAAGGAAGAGTGGACCAATCTAGCCATCCAAAGAAGAATGGTGTGTCACAGAACTAGTGGATCTTTATGTTCAACTAATGATTTCTACCATCACCAGAAGTTTGAGAGTGCCTAGATTAGTGTCTGCCATAACCAGTGACAATTAGTTACCGATCATTATCTTTGTTAAAACTCGATGTCATATGCATAACAGTGTTTCTCAGGAACTCGTTCTTTCATTTTCTCATAACGCAAATGTCATCCTGTGGAGGCCTGGCCTTCAAAAAGTACTAACGAGTGAATGCAAATCTCATGGGTTTCAAATAAGAGTCAAGGACAGTGAAATCATGGATGCAATATGTATACCAGCCTAGCAACTCAAGACAAAAACTCGTATTCATAAATAATTCATAAGAGTCAATAAGCACCGTAACTCAATAAATGAAAGTCGCTACGTCGCTAGTGTGAAGAACAGTAAGGATGAACAAAAAGAGAAACATGGGAAACGTCGCTAGCAGGCCATTGAGATTCCTTCAACTCAAGTAAAGCACATAATCACATCCAAAGCAGCGGACGTGAATCTCGACCCTGCAAGTCACATGATCTTCACCATCACAACCTCCACCAAAATTTGGGTGCACGTCATGGCTCCGAACAGCCTAAACAACAACAGAACTTCATTCCTAATATCCTAAATTTTCTTTATTTCCTACTAGACATTCAAATAGCTAGCTAAACAAAAGCAATACCAACCCGCGACATTCGCCCGACAACAAGTGAAAAAAAAGGGTAGAAGCAGTAAGACAAACTCTTAGTAAAGGGGCATAAGATAATGTTGTAGCTTTAGGAACTGCAACAATAATAATGCCAAGTAAGCAAAAAGATTGACAAGTAAATGTTTTCTTTAATGTCGGAATCCTACATAAGAAGAAGAGTCACATGCATTTAGGGTCGGGTCGGGCCGACGCGGGCCTTTTTGACGCCCCTAGTTAATGAGTTGCTCCTTATTTCTCAAATCAGATGTCAAAATACATAAGTCTTAGATCTAATCCAAAGACATTTATGATCCATTTAACAACTCAATTTTAGTTAAAAGGCCTGCTGACTTCTTCTTTCTTCTTTGCTCTCGTGATCTCACTTCACGATCTTCTCTCTCTCTCTTTTTGCTTCCACGAATCTAATTCGCTGCCACCTCCACCACATTCGATAGTTACAGAACAACGAAGGGCCTATTTGGCTCAGCTTTTGGGTAATGCATTCACAAAAATGCAAATACCTTTGGGTGAATGGGGTTTTCCGAAATTCAAATATCGTTTAATGAAATTTGCATTGAAAAATAACTTTGGCCAAAATACAATTTGGTAAAATTTGTATTTATAAAATACTTTTATTAAATTAAAAAATAATTTTTTTTTTTTTTTTTTTTCCAAATTTTGGACCATCGGATTTGGCAACCGGGACATCGATTGGATCTGGCCCCAAACGGCCACCGAGGTCGGGCTACCCTAGCGGCCGTGAGGTTGCACGACCTCAGGCAGCCACTTGGGTTGCGTGATTCAAGCCATCAGTCGCTTGGGTCGCACGTCCCAAGCGTCGCCTGAGGTCCGGCGACGGTTGCAGGGGTTGGGTGACCCTCAGGTGGCGACGCCGGCACGCGCAACCCCTTGGCCTCTGATTGGCTTCTCCACCGACTGCATGAACAATGATAAATAGTACAATTTGCATTCCGAAAATGCAAATTCCCAATGGACCTCTACCCCGCCGTTCCCTCAAAGAACTTTTAAGCCCTCTGAAAATGCAATTCCATCTTTCCAAAGTTCTCAAAAAATTGAACCAAACACTACTTGCATTTGGCCAAATCCCTTTAGAGCCTCAAAGAGCATTCCAAATGTCAAACCAAATAGGGCTGAAATCAAAAGCAAACATGGGGTACACAACCATGAACAATTTTAAATCATAGCTCATGAAGTAAATAAACACACGAAGATGTCCAAAAAAAAACGTAGGAAAATTCACAACTACCGTGACCGAGAAGGTAGTGATGGTGAACTTGTGGTTGCTCCGGTAGTCTTTGCGGAGCAGATTTTCACCACAAACAAACGCAACAACAATCAAAAAACTCAAACGATTCAACAAAACAATGGATAAGAAAATCCACGAGAATCGCACGTGAATGGAGGAACGAGCTCGAGAAGACAATCGACAACAAAGGAGTGACCTTTGGCGCTTCTGCCGATGTCGGAGAAGAAGCCACGGCCTTTGTCCATGAATCTTCGGCAGAGATGGAGATCTCTCAATGGGAAAGCACGCCATCGAAAAGTTGCAGCAGAGGGAGAAAATATTGGCTAACAAGGAAGGTTCATGAGGTTGCAAAGGTTGCAACACGTGTCTAAAGTGGGGCCGAAATGTCACTCACTCTCTCTCTCTCTCTCTCCTGGACACTCTTGACTTTGCTCCCTTTCTCTCCCTTCGACGGACCACCAAACCCTTGTCTGACCGACGAGCCATTGCGCCACCCCTCCGGCTCCATGTCGCAAAATTGCTGCCCCCTCCTAGTCGTGTCCTCTCTCTCTCTCTCCTCTCTCCCTCCGTCTCATGACTGAGCCCTCGTCTGACCAACCACCGCGCGGCCTCCGCTTGCGTCGTCGCAAAGTTTGTAGGTCGGGCGGTTTGTGAGTCAAACGAGAGCTCGATGGGAGAAAGAGGGGACGGCGAAAAGAGAGAGAGTCGGGTGACAGAGACAGTGTGCACGGGGGGAAGAGAGGGAGTTTGACATTTGGGCCTCACTTTAGACACCTGTCGAACCTTGTTAGCAGAGAGAGAAAGAGAGAGTTGACACGAAGAAGGGGACAAAGAAAAAGTGATTGCGTGAAAACGCTATCACTTTTTACTTCTCTTTTTTTGCCCTTTGTGCCGTTAAATATTTCATAGATTCCTGATTTTTTAATAACCAATTATTTTTATTATAAATTTTGGCCAAAATTTAACAAACACTACGTTAAAGAAAATACAATTCAAAGCACTACGTTAAGACCTTGTTAATTGAAAAAAAAAATCTATCTGTTATAACCAACATGGAAACTACAAGGAACTAAAAAATATAAAGAATAAAAATAAAAATAAGAATCAATTTTTTAAAATTATAAAAATTGTCCAATAAATTCATATTGCACTAAAGTGCTTTAACAATATATTTTTTTTTAAATTATAAGAAATAAATTTTCCTAAATTTAGTTATATATATAAGTATTTTAGTAATATTGATTGGGTTAGTAAGAGTTGGACCGGACATAAATAAAAAAATTTACATTATGAATAAATGGATTAATGAGTTAATTTAGGTATGATCATTTACGATCTAATTTAAATTCGATCCAAGTCAACCATTTGACAGGTCCACCATGACCAACCTCTAATTGCAATCGTGACCATCAAAGCACTCGAATCTACCTAGTCATTTGTGAGGCTAACGGTGGGCGTCAATGTCAAATAGACCAGTGACGACCCCCATTGACCTCGCTACGCCTCGAACGGATCCCAAGTCGAGGCCCTAAAGCTTGATCTAAGCCTCAGATCTCGGCTCATCGCAGCCCGCCACTTGTACTACTCGTCAACGGCAGCAGTGATGAGGGAAGCGAAGAGGGTCGTGTTGCCGGCAAGGGACGTGGGGACGGACGCGAGCAACAAGGAGAGGAGCGAACTCATCATTTGACGCGGAAACGTGCGTACGACGGTGGCCGGTCGATATCTTCACGTCTTGTTGGGTGAACTGAGACAGGAGAAGGGAAGGGAGACGTTAAATGGCTCTAGTACCCGCACCAGTCAAAAATGTCGGTCCCGTAACTCTCGTTTGTTGAACTAATCATCGTTGAACTAATCGTGTTTAAATTTGAGAAAAATGGTTTTTCCCAGTAGACGTGCCGTGTTCGAATTAGATTCAAATTTAATATGATATGATGAGGACACAAATTCACGACACAAAAAAGTCATCCCTAATTTTGATTAGATATGCACGAATATGCCCGCATGACATGAACCGACTACAATGGGGAAGAAGCTATTTTTAAACTCAACACTGTATTTGATTAAGATGATTAGAAGGTAACAATTCATGTCGGTATTATCTAACCAACGTTAAATCCATAGGGAAAAGAATTGTTGTATCAATAATCTTTGTACTCCATTGATACTAGAACGTATAGTACAGGAACAATTCAAACAATACATACCAAAATAAATAAGATTAAAAAAGAGTGTCGGCCAGTTCACCTAATTTACAAAATAAGCAATAACCTTAAACTGCTTGATTATAGTTAAATGTACAAAAATTAAAGATGGTGTAATTTGTCAAACCTTTTTTTTTTTTGTCATGCATGCAAAATGACAGAAAATTCATCATGCATCGAGCTCTAAAAAATTTCCCAAGCCCAAAATTAATCAAAAGACACCATGAAAATTGCTATCATGAGCGGAATAATTTGGGTAAATTCGTGATGAGACGTTGGACGATATAGGCATTGAAATTGTTAGTAGGGGGGGGGGGGGTTTTGTCCTCGGAAAATCCACTGACAGCATAGTTATTGGAAAAATTAGGTAAAGTGTTGATGGCCACATTGGTATTAGTGACTATTTGCATGGATAGTCAATGAATGAAAATCGACTCAAACTACATCGCCGGTAAAAGACGATGCATCTGACGTTGGCAATGGGTACACGTCGCGTCTCTAGTAAGATCGAAAGCCCGACAGACGACCACGTCACTGTCATTTACAGCTGTAACTGCACCATCGCCGCCCATATATTGTATTATATTTATTCCTCTGGCTTTAGTGCGGTAAATTAAACATGTTATCAAGTGAGGGCAAATGATTCTTCGCATCATCACGGGGACAATAATGTCTCCCGCCGTGCCCCCCCTTGGCCTCCGAAATTAATATTTTTATTCGCACCATGGTGTGGGCCTAAAGTCCTCGAGATTATAATCATTAATGTGGACATAATAAGCTCAATTAAATCCTCTTTGTAAAAAAATTTCTCCGCTATCGAACACGGTTTTGCATCTCACAACCCAGTAAGGTGCAAAACCGTGTTTGATAGCGGAGAAAATTTTTACAAAGAAAAGTTAACTCTTCGACTTAATTTCCCTCCGGAGGCGGGGTTCTTATCCCATGCCCTAAGGGACACTAGACCGCTGGCCGCTTATTTTTTTGCCTTTTGAGTTTTTTTTTTTAAGTGGAAGTGCTTTGCAAAGTGCGATTTTTTTTCAAATATCAACAAAAAAAAAAATTTGATGCGCTTTTAACCTAAAGGGCTTTATATTTTCTTAAAAACTTTTCCCAAAAGCCAAACCGTGCACACTTGTGGGAGTTCCATCTTCCCTTAATGTCTATAATGATTTCATGGCCTTGATGGATGTTAAAGAAGATTCAAGAAAATTATCAATTCAAGTCTTAAATTTAGTGTATGGGTCCAAAATTTTTTTGATTTTCCTAATATATTCCTAAACCTTTGAGTGAAATTCAATGTACTCCTTATTGCCCAAAAATTAATAACAAAATGATTCATAAGTTGTCTACATTAGCATGCCATATAATCACCAATGATGAAGACACGTCAACACTTTTTTATGGCAATTGACTAACAGGATTTCATTAAAATTTCATCCAAAAGTTCAAAACTAAATTGACAAAATTTAAAAAAAAAAGTATGATTAAATTAGCATCTGTATAATAATATTAGAATTTATTGGATAATTATCCCAAAGATTTGACAATGACAATTGGACACTCTATTATCTAATCTCTTGCGTATCAAGAATCTTTCCCTTACCCGGAGAGAACTCGAATTATGGAGAGCTACCCGCTGCGGTCGTTTCCTTGATTGTAAGGTTATATAAAAGGGTCTACACATACTAAATGGTTCCAGGTTGGACTCCCGAACCATCATGAAGAATTGCAATGTGTACCAAATAGCAACGTCGTCGTTGACAAAATTTTGGGACTTTAAACACGTACTTTGCGCCGGAAAAAAAGGGACGAGATTTCGTCGTTCTTCTAGGAACTACTGATGCACGAGAAGGTCCTTGTCCTTCACGTTTGTAGACTTCGAAATGTCAGGCATAGGATTTACACGAGGCCAGTTTTCTCGCGCACGCCACGAACATGCCCGATTGGAGAAGGCAGGGATGGTTTTTGAGCAGGATCATGAGAACGTGAACTTTGAAGAGCGGTACATGCTGCATAAATGTATGAGAGTTATTGGGTAACCGTTCGAGAATAACAATTTTTTTTTAATAGCATCCTTCGCTCCATCACTTATTCTAAATTAACAATCGAGCTATTTAGATCATGCGGATTAAAGGGTGCACATCAAATTTCACCGCAAGACTTTTAAATTAGTGAAAGATCATTAACCGATTTGACCATTAAAACTATAAACTGTCGTGACCGAAAAGAATTTCAATAGCAAAAAGAATATCAAACACACTATAAAACTCATTAGGGTCCATCATCATAGTTAAAGCTACTTCAAATGTACAATTATTTTTTTGGATGAATAAATTAGAATTATTTAAGATATAACCGCATTCTATGTTTTCACGAGAATCACTTTTTGTTCCAAACTTTATCTTACAATCCAAGCTTTTTGTAAGATCTAAGTGACTACATTCGGCGCAAGTGGATAAAAAATGATATATTAATTTGGAGAAATTCTAGAATGACAATAAATATCCGAGGTTTCTAGCACTGTGTCTATGCTTGATCAAGGACAGAATTTCATAGCTGAAAATCAATCAGCGAAATTTCCGGAAGCATAAGATAACATCTGCCTCGAGCGGGAAGAAGGCAGAAGAAGACGGGGGCGCCTCCAAAGCATCCACAAGCCGCAAGCCCTTTTCGGTCGGTCAGGGCCCACGTGGGCCCGCCCTGCCATTTGGGGGGCGACCGTGGGCTCGCCACGTGACGTTCCGCTAGAGGACTGACGAGGTGGGCGTCACGTGAACACCCCGCCATGGTGGCACAGGCCACAGCGAGGCACGAAACAGTTCCGGGGTTGCTTATAAAATCTCCTCTAATCCCCTCTCCGCCAATCATGTCCCGCGTCCCACGTGGGAGCCCGGGCCCCCCCCCCCGGGGCGCTCTGACGTCATCGTCTCTTTTTCTCAGCCTAAAACAAATGCTCTATTCTCGCCATTTCATCTCCCTTCTTTCCTTTTCCTCTTTTGACCTTACCCATGTAGCTGCCAAAACATTACAATAAGCATCGCACACGCACTGCCGTACATGTTAATAATATTTCGGACCATCATTTGGGCTTCTTGATCTAAGCCCCCCCCTTCTCTCTTTCCTGTTTCGGTCGTCCTTTCTGATCGTCTCCCTTTCCTCCTCCTGCACATTCTCTGCCCCCTGATAATTTTCCCGGAAAATCTGATCAAACCTCTTCTCTGCCGTTCGAGATTCTCGGCCGTGCCTGTGTCGATCTCTGTTCAGTTTCTAGAAAGGCGAAAGAGTTAGCCGTCGTCATGGGGGACTCTTCTGCTTCATACATCCGAATGGTATATCCGTCGTCAGTCGAAGTCGCTGTTTAAACCGCAGTCTCGGCTACTGATCTGATCTGATGCGTGTACATATGTTTTTGTGCGTGTGCGCAGGTGCACCACCTGATAGAGGAGTGCATACTCTTCAAAATGAGCAAAGAAGAGTGCATGGACGCTCTCTCCAAACATGCAAACATCGAGCCCGTCATCACTTCCACAGGTCGCCCTCCGCTCGCCTTTTATCATCTTCTCTGTCAATCAATCATTTCTCTCTCCCTCTTCTTCTCTATATCGTGCTCGGCCGTCTGGAACGTGTGCAAAAGGACTAGAAACGTGATCCTAGACTGCTTCAGACCATGGTGATGAAATTAGTCAAAGATATTCAATTCTGGGTTCCCCACAAAGATCGGAGAGTTTCATGAAAAGTCGCAGAAACCTCGATCCGGCGCTGTTTATCGTCCTTAACTTATGGGTTTATCGATCATAATAATCTGTTATTTTCAATGGGATGTTTCTGCATGCTTCCTCCTCGTCGTCGCCGTCCATCCGTGCCTTGTAATCTGATGCACCGAACAGCTGACGAAAAGCCGAGGTTGGGTTTTGCAGTGTGGAAGGAGCTGGAGAAAGAGAACGAGGAGTTCTTCGAGGCCTACGCGAGGAGCATGAGGGAGGAGGAGCGGGGCTCACGAGCGGAGACGAGACAGAGGATCCAGAAGATGCTCTCCGATGCCTCCAAACTACACGACGCCCAACATCGCTAAGCTTCGCTTTTCAGCTCCCCTCCCCCGACAGCGATCTTTCATTGCCGTCGTTATGCGCCGTTGCAGCAGCAGCTCTTCTTGCAACTTAATAAGTAAAGCGTATATGCCACCTAGTTAAGCGAGTCGCGTTTTCTGGTTACATATATGTAAATATTAGTCCACAAATTTCGATCTAGTACAATAATGGAACGTCATTTCAGCGATATTTACTAGTTAAATCTATATTGATATCTCGTTTTAACTTAATAAGGAAATAATGTTTAATCCACTGAATCTGTAATTGAACTCTCGGTATCTTATTTTAACTTAAAAAGGAGATGATGTTCAATCCACTTGTCTGTGCGATTGACTTTTCTAACGCAGAATAATGAATATTTAAGACCAATAATCTTTCGAGAAAGGTGCAAATTCTAGTGTTCGTGTCATGCAACTTGCGATGGGGGAGTGACTTGGGGAAAAGGTTGAAGGTAGGGTCCGAGAAAACTACAAAGGGCGCCCCTCAGAAACGTTGTCGTTTGCGGTGGCGTCTTGTCTTCACCGTTGGTTGGGAGGCGTGCTGAATTGCGCCACGGCGCGTGTGTGGACTGCGGAGTGGGCGGGGCGGAGGTGGCGCAGCACGTGGCGCGGCGTGCAGCGTTCCGGCGTTCCCGTGTGCCCTCGCTCCGACGCTAATGGCTCTATCGAATTGGAATTTGTAGAGTGTATCTTTGAAAGCAAATATCTTTCGGAAAATTCCAAATGCAATAATGAAATGACCTCATTACCTCAAGTAATGAATTGAAATGCATTCGTTTTTTCAAATAAATATCTAAAATATCATTATTTGATTACGTCAGTCTCAAAAAAATGATAGAATTTTAACAACTGATCTTTTCAAATAAATACCTAAAATATCATTATTTGATTATGTCAGTCTCAAAGAATGATAAAATTTCAGCAACTCATCGTTAACATTTTTTGTCATTTAATTTTTAAATTTGATTTCCTTTTTTTTCTTTTTTAAGTTTTAACGTTTTCTTCTTTTTTGAGTTTTCAATGGAAAGAAAATTAGAAAAAAGTAAATAATAAAAATTCCTTGATCAACTAATGATGTCAAACTTTGACACTTCGTATTCTTATTAGGAATTTTCTCAATATCTTTTGTAACATATAATCTGTGCATACAAAAAGAATTATCAAAAAAGCCTTACTAAATAATGATTGCACTAATGATATGTGAATCGAGTAAGGATAATGCATGCAAATAAAAAAGGAAAAGACCACAACAGTTGATTTATAATGAGTGGTCACAAGGAACCACGTAGACCCCGAATCTTGGAACGCTAGAGCAATGCTCACATCGAAAATTAAGGTCACTTTTCTAAGCGGTCGTTTAACAAGCATCTCAGAGACGACCATTAACAGAAATTTCCAACAATAGTCCGACACGTCAAATAACGCCCATTCAATGTGACCGATGCACCTGAAGTTACTCTGAAACGGGGGCGGGTGTCCCCGCTTCGCTCCCCCGGGCTTTCCCTTTCCTCTTGCCATTTCCGGGGCGTCCCTACGCTCGGCGGTACGGAGGGGGAAAGCGAAAGCGAAAGCGCGAGCGAAGAAGTAAAGGTGGGGCGCTGTCCAGGTAAAGGACTGTCTCTATCTCGGCGTCGTCTGCGCCTGCGGGCGCGTTCGTTACTTTCGAGGGTCGGTCCGCGCGCCGTATAATTTGAGGATCAATGAGAACGGCTCGTTGCCATTTCCGTGGTCCCTCCGGAAGGGGTGAATATACCCTACGAGACCTGAAGTTGGCCTTTGCCCGCCCTGAGGAATCTCGTCCGGGGGATGATCACGTGGCGATCCCGTCGTATACCTGAATGATTGAAGAGGGAGTGGCGGTGGGCATTCGGCGCACTTGAATGGAAGTGGAGTAAGCCAGCATTTCCCCCTTTTCTATGATGCCGATTTAGGCCACGAAGTTTGCTCGATTGTGAATTTAGGTTCCGTTTGTTTTGAGGACGAAAGTTTTCCAGAAATTCTTTTCCGACTTTTATGATGTCTCGATGACATAAAATTAACTAATTTACAAAAGAATATTTGAAAAACAACATGAAAAAACACTTCTGCTTCTTGCGAAAAGAATTTACTCTTCTCAAATCATCAAACAAACAAAAATTGCTCGTCTCCCTTGAAAAAAAATTTCATGAAAAATATTTTCTTTTATCATCTCTTTTCGCCGCACCAAATCATCTAGGACATAGAATCACATTACCATAGTAACGAAACAGTCGGGTGTTGAGTGATGGAGGCATAAGTGTGCTTGTTATATTGGCTTTTTCAATAGGGAAAGTGTCCAATCAGCCCAAAATCTAGTAGACAAATGCTAATTCAGTTTTAAATTTTTTCAATTTTACCAAATTTAGTCCTAAACCTTTACATGGAATGTCATTGTAATTCTCCTAATCAATTTTTACTGCAGATCGCTAATGTGACGGTTTAATTATCACCCGCCATCTAACATGGCACAACATTAAGTCAATGATCTCCAAACAAAATTATTTGAAGGGACTATAGTGAAGTTTCATGCAAAGATTTAAGATTAAATTATCATATATCCAATAAGTCTGAGTAATTGGGCAATTTTCCTCATTATTTTAATTATTTAATGAATATATGGATATATATATTATATAAGGAAACTGGGCCTGTTCGGTCTCGATGAGACTTAGCCCAGCTCAAAATTATTGTGCAATTTCATTTCAGGATGACTGGAATGGAAAGTTAGGCCTAATTGAGGACCTAAGCCACCTAAGATTAGGTTGCCTACTAATCAAAAGATGATGCGTGGCTGGCTATTCGGAATTTCGGTAATTCACGAGGCAAAAGTGATGGGCTCGTCTAGACCGACCGAGCCCTTCGCACATGGGCATGTCGCGAACTTTGTGGGCTCCCTCTGTACTGGAAGGAATTAGTAAAGCCTCGTGACTCGACTGCCAATTTTGGACAAAATACGAGGGTGAATTCGGAAAAAGGAAAAACAACTCAAAAAAGCAATTCTAATTGATAATTGCTCAGAACCTTTCTGAATTTCGATTCCATTCCGCAATAGTTCACCGAATTTTGAAAAATCGCGGTTTCAGCCTCAGAGCATTTGCGTAATAATCCCTAAATTTTGAAAAGTATTCTCGAAATTTTACTTCCTTGGCAATAGTTAATTTTGTAATTTATATAGCCATTGAGTGTGATATGAAGATGGACCAACTCATTTTTCTCGATCACCCAAATCTTTGCTAGATGGTGAATGAAACTAAGAAAAATAAGGTAAAATTTTAGAAAAAATGACACAAATAATTTATTAATTTTGACTTAATTTACAATATAATTTCTAAACTTTTAATTTATTTAACATGATCTTTAATTTTAGCCTCATGTGTAATGTCGTTCCTAAAAATTAAGCAGAAATTAAAATTTAGAGATTATATTGAATAAATTAAAAGTTTATAAACAAAATTACATATTAGACTAAAGTTCATGGATCATTTGTGTAGTTTTCCTATGAAATTCAATGGAGATTAATTTGGTGAGGGTATTTTCAAGATAGAATGAATGTGTTTATCAGATGAATATGATGTACTTCCTCTTTTGTCTTAATAAATCTAAAATAGCCACCCTAACACATCCCACCTAGACAGATGGTCTAGCGCAATGACTCTTTTTGCTACAGTGGCAACATCATTTTGCTTAGTGAATTCAGTGAAGAAAGCATCGAGGAAGGTTTAACAGAGGGAGAAGCGATGCTGAAAAGTCGTGATGGGGGTCCATAGGCCTACACCAGCTTTAGTCAAACAAAGTGATTTTGCTTTGCGACCTTCTCTTTAATTATGGAGTTGTACCTAAAATCATTTGATTAAGCAATATCATCCCCCCTTTGGTAGACCAAACTTTTTTTCCCCTCTACGTCACGGCGTTCTTTTATCCTTTCACTCGATTCCAGTTGTTCAATTAACATCGATGCACGTTTCAAAAGGCTGTTTAGGGATATGTCGAGATGTTTTGGAGTGCGTAAGTTTGGAGTACAAATCATGTCGCCATCTTAACAAATTCCTTGTGAAGCTATATTTTGCGCTAACCACGGAAAAGCAAAAGGTTTTTAAAGTGAGCAAGTACCTGAATTAGACGCAAGTTCGATTTGTTTATTTGAGTGAACACCTAGCTAAACTAGTCGATTTTACTTGTCAAAATCTTTGGGAAGGATTCGGGCTTTTCCGTTTTGGTTTTGACCTACTTCTTCCAGGGGAAGAAATTAGGCCTATAGGGCATGTTTGGATTAACATTTATTTTTTACCCTTTTAGTAAATCTAAGTCTCTTGGTCGGCGCATTTTATTTTTTCTTTTTAATTTGAAATTCTGAAAACTTTCGCAACAACTAAATAATAACACATAAATTCATATATAATGACAATTTTTAACAGAAAAGAAGAAAACCAAAAAAAGTAGCTTTTGCTTTTGTTTTAGTCTCGACAAACATGACATCCCTTAAGACCTCGGGATGCCTATCTCTTTTGAAGGTACTAAGCAATTTCGCGTCAGTGGTAAGCCATCTAGAACAAAAACAAATTTACCATATCCAAAGCCTTATTAAGCATCTCAAATTGATAAACAAATTTCAAGTGTGGAATGGGTCAATTTTTTTATTTGATGCATTATTCATCTAACCCATTCATCAATATGAATAGGGTTGTCAAGGAACTCGTAACTCATGTATCAATGGTTATTATTTGTTGAAATATCAATAGAGACACAGGACAAAGTAGAGGATTCTCTGTCCATTCCAGTTTGAGCTAGTGTATGAAACCCAACCTAACTTGTATCGTATGCATAATATTGAAGAATGATGAAAAGGAAAGCAAAAATTCAACTGTGTTAAATTATGTCTCGGCTTCCATGTTATTTGATAATAGCAGTCTTATTCAACCATACCAAATCCAATATCAATGGGATTTGATCCAATAGATCATATGGGAAGTAAGATATAAAGAGAATGGGAGACAATGTAGGATTTGGGTTTGATATCCAAGCTTCACACATTCCAAGTCATATTTATTCACATTTTCATGTAAATAGTTGCTATAAAACAATTAAATCAACTTCCTACGTAGATCCAAACTTTATAATGAAATCTAGGCCATGGTTCTGCTACAACGTGTACACGAGTTAAATCCCAAATGCATATCCCACTCCTAGCACAAAAGGCCAGGTTTTTGTTTATTCGCCTCGGCCACAAAATCTAAAAGAAGCCCTTTTGGGTGTTTTTGTCCTGTAGTGGATGGCCAGGGACAATATATTAGGAAGGACCCGACAATCAATGAACTAATTGATGCCCCATTCGCTTAAAGCTGCAGTCGCCCGTCAACCGCATGGACATTAATAAATGCCAACAAATTGTCTTTGCTCATGGGTTCCAATCATCCGCACTCCAAGATGGTTGGTGACTTGGAATATAAGATTTCTGAAAATAATTTATCCAATCAATTCTAAATCTATCATATAAATACTTATTCAATTTTAAATTTTTCAATAAAACAAATTTAGTCATGGACCTTTAACGCAAATTTTCAATATAATTTGTCCGACCAATTTTCCAAATATCACCGGCGCAGCAATACAGTTATCGCCCATTGCTTTACGTGACATATAACCAATTCAATAATTTTCAGCGATGATTGGCTAAAAGGGGTATACTGTAATTTCACAAATTGAAAAGTCTATAAATGAACTATCATCCGTATAAATTTCCTGGGCATTCATCATGCCTTTAGGGCGGTGGGACTTCAATTTCGCGACCCTTTTTCATGTATCTATCTGGTGAGAATTTGTACATGCTTCTATGGTAGCTATTAAAGTCCTCCAAACCAAAAAGGAAAGAGAGAGAGAGAAAAGAGAGAAAGGGAAGACAAAGTCATTGGACATCGAACATGGCAACATCATTAGATAGAGGCGCAATGGAATGCATGAGCTTTGCTATATAACTTTTGTCAACTTTTTTCTATCTGTAGGAAGGACTGGAGGGACAGACATTGGTGTCCGATGTGTTTCAAAAGCCTTTTCCTTCGGCCCCATTGTTTGCTGAAATAAAGGTGCTCTCCACCAAACGAATCAAGTGCGAGCTCACCTTATGATGGAATGTCCACACACCCCAAAGAAAAAAAAAAGCGTATCGCAATCGGCATGCATGCGACATCATTGTAGCAATTTACATAGTCAATGAGCCCGTTAGAAAGGTACATGTCATGTAGCGATATTCACTATACTTAATATGTGTAAAGCTCAGATCTTGTCCACCATGCCCCATTATTCTCAGAGGTAATATATATTTACCCATTAATTTTCAACTTTACGCAATACCCTTCTGAACTTTCTTTTTATTACAGCAGTTAGCCCTTTGTTATTGGCACTTGCACTGCACGTGAAGAGGTAAAAGTAAGTTTTTACCTTAAAAAAAAAAAAAAAAAAAAAAAAAAAAAACTCTCTTGCCCTTAATTGTTGTAAAAATGAAAAAAAAAAAAGAATCTATAAAATTAGAGAAAAGTAAATTTACTAAGACACTAGTAATCGAAACAATAAATAAAAATACCGGACAATAATAATTTGTTAAACATGATAAATAAATCATCTTAAATATGACTGAATAAGATACTTTGGAAACAAGAATAAACACAAATTAAATAAAAAAGGAAAAATGTCTCAACAACATGAATGTAAAATGACAAAAGGTGGCCACTAGTTTTTCATAATAAGAAGGGTTTATCAGTGCGGAAAACGATAGATTAAGGAAAATATTATAAAGATTATAAAATGAAATGTTGTCCCTCAACTCATACAAAAAATGATCGAATGATATCTAAGGGCGGGGCATAAATAGGCCTCGAAGGTCTTATAGTAAATTTATAGATTGTCTACTAAAGAGAACTGCTTATAACGGTAGTATAAGTAAGGCATGGTGTGTAGGGCGTTTGAACTTTAGCAGCTGAGCCCAACTCACTTTGACCTGTGTTGTTTTTCGAATCGATAATAATGCCTGCCAAATCTAATTTAATATTTCAAGAATCGATAGGTTACCTTAATTATTTTAGGTGCATACATATAGCATACATATATATATACACCCACATATATTTATACACCCACGTGTCAAAATCTGGCTTCTCTCTTTAGAGGAAAATATGCCCATAACGAAGCTGCTGTTCTGTGAACAGAGGTAAAAAAAAATTGACCCAGAGTAATTTGTCTCCCGGCAGATAGATTGATGGAACAACTAGCGTCGGACATGATTGGGCTTCAATGGGGACTTTGCTTCTTCTACAACCTTCCTCGTCCCCACCACCATTAATGATGGTCCAAAGGTAAAAAGAGCTTCAATCACGCAGCCTACATGCACGAGAGGACGACCGCTCTTCTTTTTCGTTGCCATTTTTCGGCCACCTGGAAGAGTGCTCGGCCCGCAAGATGAGCCTCGGGTTCTTTTCCCGCAAGTGTCTTTATCTTTACTAATGAGGCATTTTAGACTTGGAGTAAAAGATGGCGGAAGATTCGAGCGCATCGTTACGTGTTTGGATGAGCTAAGTAATCAAAGTGATCGACCCAACTCGATCATTGTCGCGTCGACGGCATGTCGACGGGCTGTCTAGTATAGTTTGAGCATCCAAGTAACTCTTACTCTTTTTGAAGCGTCTCGAAAAGTGCTATTTCCAATTTTAGTCAATTTAAATGGGGCCATAAGGCCCTTTCCAACGAGATTCATACATATTAAATTCCATTAGAAAAGTCAATTTTAGTTTTTTTTTCTTTAACTTGGGCTAGTGAAATGTAGCGCATTTGGTGATATCAATTTGGAAAGTGGTTGGAAACGCTTCCCGGAACATGGGTTTTTGTTCTTTTGTTCCCTTGAACGAAAATAAACATAAACACATTTGAATTTTTTTGTTCTCGAAAATAAATAGATTTAGAATAAAATAAAAAATAATAACAAAATTGTTTCTTGTTCTTGGGGAACAACTTAAGAAATAAGAAACAAGTTTTTTCTTTCATTCTTCTCTTTCTTTTTCTTCCTCTCTTTTTCCCCAACGAGGTTCGGCGACCTCGTTGGAGCCTCGTTGGCCACCTCGCCGGCCTTTCGTTTGGCCGATCGTCGGATGGCCATGGCCAAGGTCGGGCGGCCGACTAAGAGGGAGGAGAATAAAAAGAAAAAAGAAAAGAAAAAATGCAATAAAATTATTAATAAGTCAAAAGAAATTATAAGTCACGAAAATATTTAGGGTCATATCAAATGTATTTTTGTTCCGAAAATAAAATTTTTATATAGTTACCAAACGTCTTAAAATACTCAGAAACTGTTCCCAATAACATAAATATAAAAAAAATGTTTTTGAAAAGAAACTATTTTCAAAAATGAAATCGTTGCCAAGTACGTCATTAGTGTCTTAGTGAGAAGCCAATTAACTTTAGCAAGTAGAATGAAACAGCTCAAACTCCATAAGTTTGGCATGTGGATTATAAGCCTATATATTTAGGTGGTTCAATTCCTCAATCATCAACTGCAATTTGCAAATAGTGCAATAGTTATAGCAACATTCAAAGCATAATTCACTTCTCACTTGGCCCCTGAAATTATGGAGGTCGAGCATAAAATAAAGTCAATACTTTCGACGTATCAATTTTATGAGCTGAAGTGTGTAGTGAGTATATTGAGCATCCCTCTTCTTCTTCTTTTTTCCTCTTTAAAGAATATGCTCAAGAATGGTTCCATGAGATCTTGCTAGCAAGATGCTTTCATAAAAAAATTGATAGATTTCAAGTGAAAGAGACACGATAAGTGATTCACTTAAGAAGTAGTAGGTGACTAGCTAAAATTTCACTATGAGAAAGGTCAATGGCGTGCACACACCGAGATTGAATTATATAAAGCCAAACACACCAACCTTATTTCCACAACATCGCCGAGCCTTAAAGGGTCATTTAATTTATATTAGATTACACATTTATGTAGCGAATCTGTACCTATTCCAAACATTTATTGCTTCGTATTTATATCAAAAGCTTTCCTCAACTTCCAGCACGTCGGTAAAGCAACAGCGACTAGCCTCCAGGCGAATCCTGTTCAGCCGTATTTCAATTCAAATCCAACTTCCCGGAGATAAAACAAACAAAGACCGCGACAAACGCAAACAAACGCAGCACGAAAATAAAATAAAATTGCTATTCCATCGACCTGTAGCTAACCTAAAGGCCAAAATCAACCCTTGTCTGGCAAGATTCTGCTGCTTTATGTTTGGTCTGTGTCCTTGTCCTCTCTGACCCGTTTAACTCGACTTTCGGATTCTAAAGCAACGAAGCAAAACCATAAATCGTATCTTTCCCCACTCGTTAACGTAACCCCAAGCAAAAACCCATTATTTTATATCCTGCTTCCTCTGTGCTCGCAGCGTCGCTGCCTACAGATAGTCCAGAAAAACCAACCATGTTTAGGCCGATAATTACTAGGCTTGTTGACAAGTTGGAGCCCCCCATCTTTATTTTATTGCATGGATTGAAGTCAGATTTGTGAACACTAGCGTCACCGACGTTGGATTACATGGTGATCATGTTGTTTTTTCTCTCGTGATTATCGTCAACTAGCACTATAAATTTCATTGTTTATAGTACGCACTGCACATTTAGTCTAGCTAGGTGGCTCGTTGGCTACATTGCCAGTTGAGCCACATCTATACCATAGTGTCCCTAGTGAATGCATCCGCCCGAGGCATGATGGACATGTTTGAACTTTATGTCCCACTAAATTGTCCTTTTTTTATTTTTTGGTTGGAACATAAATTGTCCTTCAATTAAACCGAGCAATGTGTACCAGAAAAATAAAGGTGGGGCATTTCTATATTTTTACTGGACTTCGCATTGATTCACTATCAATCAGAAGCATGCCTAGAGCTCGTTTGGCAAATGTTTCTTGCATAAGTTGTAATTGTAAAACGGATCCTGTGACTTTTAGAATGCGGTCGACAAACCACTCATGATCGTGGCATGCTCAAAATTACGACAACTTTATAATGGGTTTGGGGGAGTTGCTTCATCCAAGTTAAAATTGTTGCTAGCTGCTTTAAAACATATATTGCCCACAAGTTAGAAAACTTCACTGTCACGGTGCAACATGACTATACTATCTGCACAACCATCCCAATTAAAAAATTAATCTATTTGGGGTAGATTTATAATGCACCATGCTCAAGTTTAATGAATGGTTAAAGTCAGATTATGAAATAAAAAATACTTTATTCATCTCGATAGGAAAAAAAGTAAACTTGAGTAAATACTTTCACATTTCTCTCTCTCTTTTCCTAATGGTGTTTTCCAAGTCTTGTAATTCTTGAGACATGGTAGTATATACTCGCAAAATTTATAACAGAAATAAATTCTTATCAATTGACCAAACTTTATCTTAACAAAATTAAGAGCCTGTATAAATAACTATTTACTTTTTACCCATTGCTTCTCGCTTAATTCAAATAAGGGGATAGAGATACTTTGACTTTTTCTTATCTCATTGCACCCGAAACTTTTACAGAATACAAATTTGGACAAAAAAACTTATCGTATAACTTTTCCATACTTTTTTTTGAGATTCGGATGATATTCTGAATTTAACTTTTGCTTTTGCCGAAGCATGGATAAACCCGCCCCAGGGTAATTTAAATTAAATTAGCGTTCGCGCTTGTTTTTATAATTCTCACCCTTCACATATTTCGACTCGCTTAAATTTCGGAATATCCAGGTCGGCAACTCCACCTCCTCCAGGCGCAACGGAACAAGCGGCGACCCCCGCGGTCCAGTCGCGACTCGCCACGTGTCCGGCTGCAGTGTAAATTAACGCACCGTAGTAAACACACGAACCGACCTGCATCCCCCGCGCGGGGGGAAGGGCAGAGGCTCCCCGGAAGTCCCGTCAGGTCTCTTCGGTCGATTTTGAAAGTTCAAAAAAACAGAGCAGCACACGCGGCAGCCGGCCCAACCCGATCCCGGTCGGACCGGTCCGGTCCGGTCCGGATCCTCCCTCGTCTTCCTGCGGTCCCTCCTCCCTCTTCATTTCATCTTGGCTCGCCTCCCACCTTTTTCCCTCTCCCTCTCTTCTTCTCCCGAGTCCCCACTGCGCCGAAGAAAAAAGGCTCTCGACCTCTCTTCGCCTTTTTCTCTGTTCGATTCGCAGATCTGGTTTTTGAAAATTCCCTTCGGCGACCGACTTTTTCTCCCTCGGAACCCGAACGCTCTGCTCCCGCAAAGTTTGCGCTCCCGTACGTCCCTTCCCTCTCTTTTCTCTCTCTCTCTCTCTCTCTCTAGCGGGCGAGTTGCTTTGCTTTAGCCCGTGAAATGCGGTCTCGGATTCTCGAGCTGCACGGGCTCGAGCAGGAGCAGCAGCAGCAGCTTCTCGCGCCTCGGCTTTCTTCTCGCCGATGAGGTGGAGCGGCGTCGTCGTCGTCGATGGAGGCCCCCGCATTTCGCCATAAGAGGTCCAAGCTCTGCGTCGCCGATCGGAACTCCGGCCACACGCTCTCCTCTCGCGGAGGTGAGCTCCTCTCTCTCTCTCTCTCTCTCTCTCTCTCTCCCTCGCCGTCTCTTTGGGGCTCTGTCGTTGCGTTCGGCTACAGCGGCTGTAGTGGAAGCTGACGAGTCGCGAGCGGCTGAGGAAAACGGTCGGGACGAGGCGTGCGCGGAGTTTGAAATGTGGATCGTCTTCTGCGAATCGCTGTCGCGCTCTCTCCAGCTACGGAGGGAAGTTTTCCGCGATCTGTTTGGCTGCTGAGAAAGCGGCGATGCTCGAACCGGGGGGGGGGGGAGAGCTTAATGCTCGTTTCGCGGCCCGTTCTTTTTCCTAAAAACGCGCTACCGGAGTTCGCCTGCTTCTTATCGGAGCGATTCTTGCTTTCTACTTCAGTTTAGTGCGCAATTTCGTGATCGCTTTCGGCGATTTGCGTAATGCCGGAATTCAGCTGCTTCTTTCGAGCTTCGGCTTCGGTCATCCGTCGCTGTTAGGCCCGGTTGTTTAGCAGAAATCTCGCTTTTCTCTCGTGCTGTCGCCATGATTTAGCTTTGCTTTTGTAGAGAGCTCCGGGTTTGATAAGAAATAATTGCGGTGGTTTGACTAATAATTGCCGAGTGGCTCTTTTTTTCTTCTCTTTCATCTTATCATGCTCTTCTCGAATTTTCCTTTTTTATTTCTTCCTTCATCATGGTATGCTTTCTATATTGTACCCCTCTATTCTTTCTATGTCGGGCCGACTAGTAAAGGTTGTCACTTTCTCTGTTGCTCGTATTCTGCGCCTTGATTGGTAATTTTCGGGCATCCCATGCTTAGCTCACTGATTTATCAGCCTTGGAATAGTGAATTCTGATGTTATAACGCTTTCATTCCAGGAAACAAGCAGTTTCAAAGACAGAGGAACTTTGGTATAGTGGCCTCTGATTCTAGTTCTGAAAGTAGTGGCACTTCAGGCGAAGACTTGGTGAGTTGGCTCCCTTGCTTGTTCTTGTTATGAATATTTTGAACCAGAATCTCGGAAACAACAAATTTCTGACTGTATTTTTGTGTTCTTTTTATGTCGTTGTGTCGAGGTGAAGTGCCATATTCATAATTAGCATGAATTACGTATTGTGAAATAACTGTTCTTACCAGATTTACTTGGCTTTGTAGATCATGCTGGATTTACGGTTGAGATCTAGCAAAAAAGCTGCCACCACTTCTGGCACTCCTATGAAGAAATTATTAGCCAATGAGATGTTGCGAGAAACTGGATCCAAGAGACAGTCACCGAGTGTCATTGCAAGATTAATGGGTTTCGAAGGCCTGCCACTTCAGCAGCCTGGTCATAAGCAACAGAAGAGATATTTGGACAATCATCAGTCCGGGAGAAAAGTAGAGAAAGCAGAAAGGAGTAGTGCATGTTCCAGCCGCCGATCGTCTAGGAAAAGCTCAAAGGAGGAGGAAGAATTTAAAGACGTGTTTGAAGTTTCCGAAATGTCAAAGTTACAGAGTAGGAGTTACTTACCAAAAGGGACTGTGAAGTCTACCATGACTGAAGCTGAAATGGAATTTATTTGCCAGAAATTTGTTGATGCAAAACGTCTTTCGACTGATGATAAGCTTCGGGATTCAAAGGAGTTTGATGATGCTCAGGTAATGGACTCAAACAAAGATCTCCTCGTTAAATTTCTGCAGCAACCAGATCCACTGTTCACGAAGCATCTGCATGATCTTCAAAGTCCTGAGTTTCAATCACATTTTAGTTCAGTGACTGCTTCAAAAGGTCCAGAAAGAACCAGGAGTATAGATTCAAAACCGGGGAGGGAGAATCCGCCAAGAAGATGTGGCAGATCGCCAAAGATTTATCACGACAAGTTTATTGGTACTCCAGTCAGCGATACAGCTCATAGTACTCTCAAGTCATCAAAATTAGAGGGGCAAGTGCTCTCAGATATTCTTCCTACCCAGATTGTTGTTTTAAAGCCAAACCTTGGGAAGGCACATGGTCCTACCAAAAATAGTCTGTCTCCAACTTCGCTTTCGTTTTCTCCTGACGCAAGTCCAAGTTATAGGAATCATCTAGAGTGTCCTGTGGATACGGAGCTTAAGTCAAAGGATTCACGAGAAATTGCCAGAAGAATTACTCGGAAAATGCGGAACAGTTATGGTTCTGGTTCAATCTATATAGCACCTGTCCAATCAGGGGGCTATGCTGGAGATGATAGCTCATCTACCATGTCTCTGAGTGACTCTGCATATGAGTCAGATACGACAGTATTGACAAACACAACTGCATTGACGAATACAAGGTCTGTTAACTGTAAAAACCGATATAAGCATGCATCCTCTTCTACTGAGTCATCTGTGAGTAGGGAGGCGAAAAAGAGACTCTCAGAGAGGTGGAAATTGACTCACAAGTCTCAAGAGATTGGAGAAATTAGCAGAGGTGGCACACTGGCTGAAATGCTTGCTATTCCTGATGGTCAAGTGAGGAGTGCAGATTCAGGTCGAAAAATTGTCCAAGAACGATTCAAAGTGGAGTTTGCTGGAGGCAATGCATCTGCAAGCTGTGTTGAACCTTTGGGCATCAGCAGCAGAGATGGGTGGAAGGATGTGTGCGTGAATAAGCTATCAAGATCTAGATCTCTTCCTGCTTCATCTGCAGTCTTTGGCAGTCCTAAAAGCGAAGCTCCTTCTGATTCCAGGCACCGGATGGCTAGAGAGATGGTGAGATGGGACAAGATTATGACTGCGAGGGAAAATTTTGATGTCAGAGATAGTTTTGTCAACAGAAAGTTCACACCAAGACATATTGAACGTCATCCTCCTCGCTGCAGCAGTGGTGAGAGCAGTGATGCTTCATCAGAGTATCATTTGACTCAGTATAAAAGGAGAAGTGGCCTCAAGGAGATCGATCAGCCTGAACAGAGCCCTGTTATTTCTGAGGCATTTGGGGATGTGGTTCATGTTGGTGTTGCCAATGTGGGGTCAAAGATGGTAACCTCGATTTCCGAACCTTCAAATCCGGAGCATCCATCGGCTAAAGTTAACTCTGCTGTCTCCTACGCAGATGATGTCCAGGTATGATTGATACTTAATTCCTTATGTAAGAATGCTTTTTATGGAGGGAACATTCATGGAGATGCATTTTGTGATATGTGAAATGTAGTTATTCTGCTTTCTCTTTCATGTCTCATCCAATTTCTGTCATATATCCATTGAATTGTTATATGTATTCCTGGATTTCCTGTACATCAAGTCTTGATGCCTGTATGCATTCACCTGCAAATGTTTATTTGTATGCTTGCAAGTAGAGAATTCGTAAGGCTGCTGCATAATGCCTGGGTATTTCATAAGCCGGAGTTTGTCTCTTAGGTGGGCTTCATGGTCATAAATAAGAAAAGTGCTTATTTAGCTGGAGCATGTTGCAAGAAATTTGATCTTTAGCTTTTTATTTTCTGAAGTAGATATAAGTTCTTTAAATTGAGCATCAGTTTTCTTTCTGAAGCCCAGACTTATGTATTCTGATTTAAGACCGACATGTCAGTCAGAAAACCGATGCTTTGCAAATGCATAACTTTTCTTATACATCCTAGATATTCCCAATGTTGTCCATGAATGCATTTATGCTTGTGAAAAGTGCGGTAGAATGGTTTGGATCATCATTTCACTCATTATCTCATTCTTCCAGGGTCCATCTATCAATCCATCTAGAGAGAGTCCAGAACCTGTAATTCATTCAATACCTGAATCTGAATCTTCTGCAAGTTCGAAGGAGGCAGATCAACCCAGCCCAATTTCTATTTTGGAAGCTCCTTTTAAGGACGATCTCTCATCGGGTTCTGAATGCTTTGAGAGTCTCAGCACTGACCTTCATGGTAATCAAATAGCTACTTGTTTTTTCCCTGTTCTTGGTACTGATGAAATTTTTCAAGTTATGTTACCTATAAGAGAAGGACTTTTGGGCTGAGAACTATGTGCATTTCTCTTTTTATTTTCCACCTATTTTAGAGGCTGTCATGATGGCGTGACAGTAATTGTTGTGGTTGGCAACCACTAGAAGTGAAACTGATTTGAGAGTTAAGTAGTTTAAGATGCTATCTCCTTTGTCCAGTTTCAAATTTTATCTTTCAGCTGCTTCTGTTCGATAAATTTGTGAGTCACTGGTTTGGTAGAAATGTACCACTGCTTTAGCCCAATGCTTTTAATGGTAGATTTGATATTTGAGATCAGCATTGAACT
Organism: Eucalyptus cladocalyx; assembly: GCA_017140615.1. Lineage (NCBI taxonomy): Eukaryota > Viridiplantae > Streptophyta > Magnoliopsida > Myrtales > Myrtaceae > Eucalyptus > Eucalyptus cladocalyx. The sequence continues at coordinate 36,181,585 of CM029526.1, forward strand.
TTTCCTGGTTTTGCTACTTCTGTAATTCCAAGTAAATGTTTTTCCTCCAGCTATCGGCTATAATGCTAAAATGCTTGACAACAATTACTGGTGTTAGCCATCAAAGAATAAAAGAAATAGCTAGATTTTTTTATTTTTTTTAGGAAAAAAATAATTAGATTTCTTTTTTTTTAAAAACTTATTTCTTTCTCATTGTCTACTCTTTTCAAGGTCTTCGCATGCAACTGCAACTACTCAAACTGGAATCTCAAGCATGTACTGAGGGATCAATGCTTATCTCAAGTGATGAAGATGCTGGGGAAGGATTGATGCGTTTCTCAGAAGATAGAGGACTGTACAGAACTGGAGAGAGCTGGGAATCTTCCTACATTGTCAATGTCTTAATGAGCTCTGGCTACGACAATTCTGATCCCGAAATGTTCATTGCAAAGTGGCACTCTCCTGAGTGCCCCGTGAATCCATTGGTGTTTGAAGAGCTAGAGAAAAGGTACTGCGATGAAAGTTCCTCAAGGCCTGCAAGGAAGCTACTCTTTGACCGTGTTAATTTGGCTCTTGTGGAAATTTACCAGCAACTCATGGATCCGCACCCATGGGTCCATCCACGGGCAGCGAAGTTGGATTTTAATTGGGATAAAGACTCTCTCCAGGATGGTCTGATCCGGTTTCTGACAGGCCAACGGAAGAAGGGCTGCAAAGGCATGCTCGATAAGTTGTTGGCGAGGGAATCACCGTGGTTGAACTTAGGAGATTATATAGATGTCATAGGTAGGGAAGTTGAGAGGGCACTGATAGAAGATCTTGTAGCTGAAGTACTGTCTATGTAAAGAACTTTATCAGCTTAGGGACTTCCATGTATGCAGATCAAGCTATCGTTCCACGCCATAATAAAGTGAACAAAATTTGTAAGTTCTAAACTCATGCGTGACTGCTTATTTTGGATATTCTCAAAATCAGACAGAATATGAAAATTACCGGCAGATTCGGGATCAGAAATAAAGGTTTAGATGTAATGTTAACAGAGCCACCAGAAAAAGCGGTTGCATGAACAGAGAGCATGTTATATGATTGAGTGAAATAAAGCATAACCGAGTCACTTAATTGGATGAGGGGCAAGCGAATGATCATGGTTCCTATCTGAAGAATTCTTTGGATTGGTTTTGTTTTGAACCTGGAGAATCCATATTAGAACCAGGTCGGATCGGTCTCTTGGTGCGAAACCAAGCGAATTAAACCCCAAATGATTTTTAGGACGGCGGAATTGAGTGATGCCTCCAGTGACTTTCATAGAGAAAAATGGGGCAAGTCCATTATGCTTAGCGCAATATACAGTGTACATTTCATCTCGCTTTGTGCAATTTACAATGTAGGAACACTGTTATTTCTTCCAGCATTCAGATTCTGCTGTCCGATCCATTGGTCGAGGACGCTGCTGGGGCAAATGGCCAGAACCTAGCGGTTTTCACCTTGGAAACACTTGCCAGGACACTCAAAGGCGTCACATCTCCTACCACCGTCACTTTCTTTGCTGCAGAATCAATGTTGAAGGATGTCACTCCTGCGATTATCGTCACAAAATGAGCAGCTTTCAATCAGTTTAGTTAGAATGACTCCTTAAGAGAACTATGACACACCCGGGGGTGTTCCTTGAAAATTTGAAGAGGAGTGATTGCACATGCTCTTACCAGCCATCTTGGACAGATGTTTTCTGACTTTTCCTTCGCACCCTCGACAGTGCAGCGAGACCCTCAATACGACAACCTGCAATTGTAGATCATCACACCTCTTGTCAGTATTCTGTAGAAAGAATCCAACCTTAATAATTCATCTAATGTGTGGATACAAGGGATTATGATTGGTCGAGACAGTCTTAGAATAGTATGACAAGGTGGAACGGTCGTATTGCTCATCAAATTTGCTTAAAGCTCGTTTCCACTGCATTTTTGTCTATTTAAGATGCTTCATATCTCTAGGAAATGTATGTCCGAAGAGAGAGACAGATTACCTGGTCTGAAGTGGGTTTTGAGCGAGAAGAGGATGAGGGATTGGAGTTGACGAATCGGTCAAGTTGATCCGAAGGCTGGCTCTTCTTGTGCTCATCCAAAACCGAAGTTAAAACCGAGTCGTCACTGATTAGAACGGTGTCACTTAACAGATATCTGGAGGAACTAGGAGGGGTGCAAAGGTCACCGGGAAGGGCAATTGTCTTTTTGATAGCATCCTTCTGTTTCAAAGATTTTTCCTTGATGAAATCTTTTCGGCCTTCATTCAATTTTGGTGACGTCTTGCTTTGATCACGAGGAGTTGGCATGGAAGAGCCTTTCTTGCCGATGTTCTGAAGCTGATGGTGGTGCGGCTTCAGCTGAATTGGTGGATCACGAGAAGCCGCATGTGCTGCAGAAGCGGGCGATTGGTTGGAGGTCATTCTCCTCGAATCGGTGATGATTGGGTTGTGGCGGTCGATGGCTCGGCCTCCTAGCTCAGCAGAGGAGGATTTATCCATTATGGTGGCTGTGGAAGTCGAAGCTTGGGACGCACAGAGGCTTTGTATTTCCTTCATGTCTTGGGGGATTGAGGAAAGAGACAGCCAGGGAACTAAAAAGATGATTTGGCCTTCTGCTTCAAAGCTCAAGGCTTCTATTTATCTCTGTCCTAACGGGGGCATTCGAAAATCCTATTGCTCCTGATAAAACTACCTAGGTAGGACCCGAGTCGAGGTTAAGGTGGTAAACCGCGTCGATCAACGAGTCGTGTGATTCGGTGCGCGCCTTACTTTTTCGTCAAACGGCAATTAGTCCTGACCCCCCGAGTGATTCGCCATTGTAAGCCTAAGCACCGCTACCTTAGACCTCGTTCTGTGACTATATTAAATAAAGCGGAAAGCAAACCGAAAGGAGAAGATCCTGGCGCGGAAGTTCAAAAGCATTGATGGGAATAACAGAGGAAAGATGGACCTGCAACGTTTCTTTTTGGCCAGCGAAAGAACTGCAACTTTGAAAAGGGGAAACGAAAAGAAAGTGGATAGAGAAGGACGCGGATATATTCTTATGGAACATATTCGGCCAGATAGTGAGCCATCTTCTGGAGAATTTCTTTCCAGTGGATTTGGCAAAGATGCAGAGCCCACTTTCTTTTTCTTCCTCTCCTTTTTCCTCCCCCCATGAGCTAAGCTCCAAAACACATCTCCTTCACAAGCTTGCAGAATCAGATGCTTCCATGGCTTTCTTCTCTCTTCCTTTTCATTCTTGGGCCTGCCGCTTTTTGAATGGGATCATTATGGCATCCTTGCCGCACTTGAAAAGAGGGTTGCAGTCCTGAGCGTTTGCTTGTACCACAAGATAAAGGAATACATTATTTGCATAGATTGGGTTCTCTTTTGGAGGTATTCTTGTTGCCGGAAACCGCAACAATCAGCTTTGATTCCATTTGTTAGGAGTACACAGCAGAGGTTCGATACCTTTACTTGGGAAGACCAATAAGAGAGAGCATAAGCCCAAACCCGTTTATTCACTCAAAAATCTAAGTTAATGACTTATAGGCTAACTAGAATATATTAACTGCTCTATATTACACTAATTCTTAAGTGTAAGATTTTTCTAACACAACTCATTTACATTTACACATGCATCCTAATACTTCTGAATCATCTCTTGTTCTAAACCGATAGAGGAATCACGCAATAAATTTTTTCGAAATATTGATCGATGTGACATTATCTCACCGGATGAATCAAGCCTTTTCATTTTGTGAATGAAAAAGAATACTCATCATCGTTCAAGATCTAATGAGTGTTTAAGCAAGTGCTATATTTGTGCGTGGAGCTTTCTTAATTTTGATTAAAAAGAAAATTAGTGGTTAAATCAAGAGGTGACAATAGTGGGAAGTTATTAGAAATGTTGATTATATATTTTTTTGATCTTTTTATTATTCAGTAAATGAGCAATTTGAGAAAGTCACTGAAAATTAGACAAAACTCACTTTTACCTTAAATATATAAAAGATAAATTAGAGCATTTGCTTGCTTTATAATACTTATCCAAGTTAGATATGGCCAATGGGCCGGCACATTGCACGGCCCGTCACCCTGATGGGCTGGCTCTAGCACATTATGTCGGGCCTAGATTTTGTTTTTTTTGTTTTTTCCTTTTATTTATAAAATTCTTAACAAATTCAAAAATCCAATCTTATTTATACTTCATTCATCATAATTTTGGCAACGAGAATCATAGCAACACAGAAATAAAATTTTCAAATGTCAAGCACAAACCGTGACTTGATACATCAAATTAAATATATTTATGGCTATGTTTGTTCTAACGACATGGGTCTATATACAATCCTTCTTGATGGCAATGATACTTTTTGCCATTTCTTAACACCGTTTGCATACTACGTGACCGTTTATAATTTCAAAGAATTCCCATATGTCTCCTTTTCACCGTTGCTTACCCAAAATGAGCACAATGTGGTCAAAATGGGCCATATCTTGTATATAGAGAGGGAATCGTAAACATAGTGGGAATGTGTTAAACAATCAAATTGTTGAGAACTTTTGAAAGAGGAATACAGGGCGAGAAAAATGAGCAGGAAAAACCTCTATTTTTAAAGAAAATTCTTAGATTTTTTTTAACGCTCACGCTGCATCTGTGTGAGGTTTACCTTACTTCATTCAGATGTATTCTCTCAAACGTCCCGTCTCCTTTGCTTATGTCCATATATCACTAAACTATCGCATTGATGAAGTATATATTCATCAGCTTCCCCACTCCATTTCCATCTTCTCACCCCCACAAAAAGGAGAATGAAAACTCCAAAATTAGACAGTTCGCAAAATTCAGAACTTTCTTCCGTTAATTGCATTTTACTGTGGATTAATCACTCTTCAATGTCAAAAAAAAAAAAAAAAAAAAAAAACGCGGCTTTTAGAAGGGTCAGAATGAGTGCCTTTGATAAGAGTCTTTGGTCTGTGCAGGTCCACGCTAATTAGCCTTATGCTTGCAAGAGGATATTGAGGCTGCCCCTATCAGTGTTAAAGCCTTGTATTAGGTACTAAGTTGGCAAACCAATTCAGACATTGCTCGTGAAGCCTCTCGGCATCAATGTAATCTGGTTTTCATGCAACAATTCTAGCCATGGTTCGTAAAGTGGATGGCGATTCTTAATAGTTTGCCCACTCGTGAGGGAACGACTAGACGGGAGGCTTCAGGTTTCAACGTCTTGTTCGTTATGTGCATCTCCTCATGTCTCGAGAAATCATCTGTACTTCAAATTTCCTCTGCCATTTGAAGCACTCCTCTGAAGGGAAAATGTCTTGATGTCGAAGATGGCTGCAGATTCGTTGTATATATCATCAGCCATTTGCATCAAAATAGCTCTTTATAACCGGATTCCACTGGGACCTTATTCTTTTAAAAGTTAGACATCTTTTTGAGTTTTTCATATTCGGATCGAATAAAACAAAGCTTGGTTCTTGCGAAATACTACAAAATGGTTTAGCTGTAACTGGGGGTTCTATCTTAATAGTTGGGCTTGCATTCTCCATTTGAGCCTATAGGTTGCTGGAGTGGCCGCTCTGCTTGACCTTCTGTGGAATGAAATTCGTTCACCTATTGAATTAAAACGAGAGAAATAATCGTTATTATAATGTTTAGTATGTGTATTGGCGGTTTTTGCTTTTTTGCCGCCACATCAACAATGTCAATGAGGTCAGAAGAAGTAGAACTCTCTAATCCTCAGATCGTTGACCATTAACGCCCATTAGTTAATGATCCTAACACATACTTCAGGATTTTCCTTGAAAAAGGCTAATAGTATTCTATGGATCCCTAAAGAGTTGGTTGAGTGGTTAAGTGCTTGAATCAAACATGGTAAATCTCGTGTTTAATCCACCATCAGATTAAACATGAGGATGAAGCTCACCGTTTTACTGATGGAGCTGAACCTGATGCGTGCGGATGGGTTGATCTGCGTGTATGCGTGAACATTAAATGCGAGGCCAAAGGTTGAATATCTTGTGCTGATGACTTCTTATCCTCTATGTCTGTTAGAGGTGATGGATGCTCTTTGAAAAACTAGTGTTAAGTGGCTCATGGGTGTTGATATAACCTAAAGTCCATGGGTGCTCTGTTCGCTTTCTCTGTGTATTACTATGACATAACACATTTATCAACTCTCTTTTGTCGGATATTAGGGATACATGATCAATCCTAATATGAGAGACTTTCGCTACGTTTGGTCGTCTAGACTTCTAATCATGATAAGATTGGATTTGATAAGATATGAAATCTAGAGGGTTTTGTTATATCTTATTCATTGTTTAATGATTATAATAATAAAGTATTCACATCATATTATATATATATAAATTATTTGGTATAAATGCCATATGAATCACAAATTTTAAAAATGAAGATGTTAAAAATCTCAATACTCTTGTCTACTTTATTTTATTTATTTTCCTCTCTTTTTAATTAATTTCTTTTTATTTCTTTCTTCCCCTTCCATCATTCTCTAATAAAATTTTATTACATAGAAAATTGTACTAATATACCTAAAATACTAAAACAACTTAAATATGTGATAAATATATATCTATATATTGAATTTATATTATAAGAAAAAAATAAATTCGAACATATAAATAAAAATAAGATTAAATTAAAAATAAAACTTTTATTTTTAGTTATTTTAATTTCTAGTAATTCAAAATATTATGTATATTGAAATATAATTTTAATTTGTTAATTTAAGAAATTTGTTATTTGAGATTTTTTTTTTTTACATTATGAATATTAAAAATCTTATCCACTTTTATTCCACCTCATTATAAGATAATTTTATTCTATTTGATCCATTTTATATCTCACTTTATCCTATCTTGAGTAAGGGCCGAAAATGCGGGATGTGATAAATTTTATTATACCCCTGAATTTTATCCCGACCACCAAACGTAACCCTGAGATATTTGTATCGTTGTTGTTTTAAAGTAAAGACTCAGTATGAATTCTAGGATTTTTAACAATTATAATAAATTTTGGAATTATCCTAGATAAGATATGAAATCTAGAGATTTTGTTATATCTTATCTACTATTTAATGATTACAATAATAAAGTCGATATATTCACATTATATTATATATATTATTTAGTATAAATGGCATACGAATCACAAATTTTAAAAATGGAGATGGTATTAATCTCTTGTGATACTTTTATCTACTTTATTTTTATTTTATTTTCCTCTATTTTCAATTTATTTCTTTTTTATTTCTTTCTTCACCTTCCATATTCTCTAATAAAATTTTATTATATAGAAAATTGTACTAATATACCTAAAATACTAAACCACCTAAAATATGTAATAAATATATCTATATATTGAATTTATAGTATAAGAAAAAATTAAATTCTAACATATAAATAAAAATAAGATTAAATTAAAAATAAAATTCTTATTTTTCGTTATTTTGAAATACTATAATTCAAAATATTATTTATATTGAAATATAATTTTAATTTGTTAATTTAAGAAATTTGTTATTTGAGAAAAAAATTTCTTATTATGAATATTAAAAATTCTATCAACTTTTATTTCATCTCACTATAAGATAATTTTATTCGGTTTGTATTCCCTTTATATCCCATTTTGTCATATCTTAAGTAAGCACCAAACGTGGAATATGATAAATTTTATCATATTTTGAACTTTATCCTGACTGCCAAACGTAATCTTTGAGATATTTGTATCGCTGTTGTTTTAAAGTAAGACTCAGTATGAATTTTAGGATTTTTAACAATTATAATAAATTTTGGAATTATCCCAAACATATGAGGAAAAAAAAGGACAAAAAAAATTTGGACCATTTCTCGATTTGTGCGTGTCATCCTTGCGCAGGGGCCATGCTAATCTTCTCTGTATCGTTCCAATTTTATCAGATGTCTCCGAAGAGACAACGCTTTCTCTCTCCGTTGGGCAATATAAACTGAGGCACATGCGTGTCGACGTCCGATGTGGGACTCGTCCTAGCTTTTTACTTGGCCGTTGAAGCTTCCTTCTTTGAATTTTTTATATTGGCCCACACCAATACAGACAATGGGCTGGGCTTAGCCCAATGAGTAATCCACTTGAAAAGGGAGGATTTTACCGACCGTGAAGGAGGAGATGGCGGACAAGAGTGGACGGTGCAGAGAAAGAGACGCTTCATCGTTTGAAGAGAACGATGACGATTATTATATCATGCCGAGGAACAAAAAGGGTGTCGGGTCGATCCAGCAGATTTACAGGAACCGAGCCTGTCGTATCGATGTTGTCCCTGCCAAGAAGATGAGACGTCGTTGAATTGTATACGTAAGTGGCTCGACTGTGGGAGTGAGACGTCGCAGTTTATGTCCACGAAGATCTCGTGGTTGGCGTGATGTGATGTTCCCAGCATTTTGACTCGGTCGATCTGCTTTTTCCATCTCTCTTTGAATGGAGATTAATGGCTCCCAGCGGGGACGATGGCTTTGGCATCTCAGACACTATTTTCACGTGAAAAGAACCGGACATTTTGTAAACATTTAAAGTTTTCATGGCGTGTTTCTAAGCATGATACACCAATTCAATTTTCAGAATTGGGATAAGTGTACGGGAAATTTTAAAGTTTGTCGTGAAAGTGCACTAGTCCTAAAAGTTTCAAAAAAAATATAATCAAGTCTTGAAACTTATTAAATTGGTGCAATTAAGTCATTCCGTTAACTCTGTTTAATAGAAAATGCTGACGTGCAATTTATTATTATTATTTTTTCTTTCTTTTAAGTAGCATTTTTTTTTATTATTTTACTCCCAAATTTTATATAATTTAGATTAAAAAAAAAAACTAAAATTTCACTAAAAAATAAAATAAAATAAAATAAAATAAAATAAAGAGCCATAAGGCCCTTGCAGGCGAAGGGCCTTGGGGGTCTCGCCGATGAGCATTTTGTTTGCAGAGGATGATGGGAAACTTGTCAAGAGAGCCTTGACCTCACTTCGAAGACTATTCGAGATCGATTGTTCCGATTTCGAGTCAAATTCGAACTTGAGCTATTCGGCTACTCGAATTCATGCTCGCTAGTCGCCAATACCCAGTTTTATAGGCTCACGAATCTAATCGAGTTTCTATAGATTTTTTCATATATATAGTTATTCATTAAAAAGTAAACACAAAGATCCTCCAAGTTACATAACATATTCACAATGTCCTAGCCTTTTAGAATCGAGTTTAAGCTCCTTTATAAATTAATTAATAATTGAGTTTTTTTTTTGGTTCGTTTTACTCTATTTTTATTTTAATTCTTACTCTCTGAATTTTGCCTTGTTTCATTGCAGAGTGTGGGAGTCGAAATCTATACTTGAAACTAAATCGTTCCTATCCCCATCCTCTAAGAAGGTAGGGATTTGAACGCCTCAACTCCCTATTCTATATTGGAAGGGTGGTCACTGGGGCAAACCCTAATGGTTAATTAATAATTGAGTTGAGTCATGTCAATTTTAAGTATCTTGATTTTTTTATTAATCAAGTTGAGTTTTTTTTTCTTTTTTGTCGGTTCTACTTATTTCTAGTCATGTCAATTTTAAGTATCTTGATTTTTTTATTAAGCAAGTTGAGTTCGAATCCCGTGGTAGAAATTTTGACTCGAGTACACCCGCTGAGGAGACTACATTTGGTTGTCACTTAGATTTGAGCTCATCCTTCCACTTTTTAGTCCCCTTGGAGAGAAAAGCCTACTAATCACCTACAAATTTCAAAGAGATATGTGATTTTTATAAAATCATACAAAAATATATATATTTAGACTTCGTTCATTTTGTAAAAAATATGACGTTTCTGAAAAATATTTTCCAGGAAATCATTTTTCAGGAAAATAATCATATTTTCTGCTATTCGGCCTAAACCTAAAAATGAATTAAAAAATATTTTTTGTTGTTTGGTAAAGAAGATCTTTTTCTCCATGCACCCCTTTTAATACATTTTTTTTTTTTGAAAAATTGATTTTAATTATTTTTATTCATTTTCTTTTCTTTTGTTCTTCTTCTTCATTGGCCACAATGGTGGCCAACGATTAGCCATAGGCAAGCTAGAGCCTCGCTTGATAAGGTGAGACCGAGCTCGCCCAATGCTGGGAGCTCTAGCCTTGCAAGAACTTGCTTTGGTGATCTCGGGTGAGGCTCTAGCTTTGCCTAGGTAGCTCGAGCGGGCTCGGGCCTCACTAGATTTGGCCACTTGGGGGGGCTCAAGCCTCGTTGAAAGTTGCTAGAGCAGGTGGCTGGATCTAGTGGGGCTCAAGCTTGCCGGCGTCCGATGAGCTCAACCTTACCACAAGTCAGTGAGCTCGAGCCTTGCTAGCTTGTGGTGAGGCTCTAGCTCGCCTATGGCTAGTCATTGGCCACCGACATGGTTGCTGACGGCCAAGGCCAACGAAGAAGAAGAAAATGAAAGAAAGAAAAGAAAAGAAAGATTATAAATTCTATTTAAAAAAAAAGAAAAAAGGTATTATATAAATAGAATAAAAATTAGTTTGGTTAAAGAAAGTGAGGTGCAAGGTGTTATAAGTGGAAAACATTTTCTTCACTTTTGAGGGTGTTTTTTCTAATAGTAGAAAATGTTTTCCTTGACTAGTTTATTTTCCATAAAATGATTGCTGAAAAATTCGGAAACGTTTTCCATGAAGATATTTTTTATGAAACGAATGGAACTTTAAATTTATCCTAAACTCCGTGTTACGCACTATGTGCAAACAAGCAATATTTTTAATTTGTGTGATTAATTGTGGCTGCGAGTGAGATATGGAATGAAAATATTACCTCCATTTTCAAAATTTTATCTCCTAATTTATTTTGGCTATATAGAGTGATAACCCAACTATATGGAAGCAATTCGTTTCTTCCACGTTTTCTCAACCTCAACTCTTTTAAAAACATGAAGTTGGAAACGAATTGCAAAATGACCACCATCCCTCAATCCCTTTACTAAGTTAGATTTACGCTTGACCTGGAAGGCGCGAATAGAAAGAAAAAGAACGAATCCAAACAATTAAGAAAGGAATGAAGAGGAATGATTTAAAGTAATTGAATTATACATTCACCTTTAGATGGATGAAAAATTTTAAACTGGTACATCTATGATAATTATATTTTAAATTAATTTTTTAAGTACTAAAAACTCCAAACTAGTATATATGTGACAAATTTATCTCAAATTAATTTTTTAACTATTAAATGCTATAAAATGATACATTTGTGATAAATTTATTGTTCGTTAATTTTTGTAAAATTGAATTAATATTACCAAAAACTATAAATTGGTACACTTATAATAAATGAAATGTGAAATTTCAAATTGGTAAACTTGTCAACTGCATGTGTCAACTTGACAAAAGAGAAAAACTGCAACGATTTATTTATTTATTTATTTTGGTCATCTCTTCCTATTCAACACTCACACTTCGACTTTTGTCCTTAAAAGAGTGGAAGTAAACCTCTACTCTAATTATATTCTAAAAAGCTGCGCAGGCGTGACGATCTATTCAATTTAATAATTTAACAAAAGTTGGAAGGGTGGTGAAAAAATGAATAATTTAACGGTAAAATTGAATGAAAATTGATGGAGAATAAATTTGTGATAAGTATATCAATTTAGTGTGGGGAAGATATTTGGTGGTATTAACCGTTCTTTATCTGTGTGCATCCGACTTTAATGAAATCTTCATTTCCGTCCGACCATATCCCAATGCGAGTTCCGATGTTCAACATCACTCCATCCATCGGGGTAAAACGCGTGGAGACTGCCGTCGTACCATGACGCATTGACTCCCCAAATCCTCAGCGCGAGAGCCCACCAGACGAGACGGTCCACATACGACAATAAAATTTCCCCAACGACTCCGAAGATTCTCCCGGCGCAGCGCCGTTCGACTTGGCTCGTCGATGCCGCCAATCATATGGACCCGACGACGATTTTACCAAGTCAAAGAAAAAGTCCAACATGCACTCCAACGGTCCCTCTCCGGCAAGACTTTTCCCGACGCACCCCGGGAAGAACGCAGTTCCCCTGAATCCGCGCCTAGGCCATGAGGAGCCTCTGCCTTCGCTCCCGGACCACCTCCTCCTCCTCGCTCCCGCCGCCGTCGAGAACCCCTCGCGGGCTCTCCGGCTCGCCAACCGAGAGGCTCGTCGAATCCTCCGCGGCGGCGATCGCGAAGTGGGACCCGGAGTCGCCGTCCCCTCGCGCCAGGGTCGCCTCGGTCTTCCTCGAGGACAGAGCGGAGGCCCTGCGGTTCCTGCAATGCGTCCACGACCTCCGCCAGGCCATGCATTCGCTGGTTTCCGAGGACCCCGGTTCGGAGATGCTCGTGCTGGGACAGAGATCGATGCAGACTGCGATGAAGAGGCTCCAGAAGGAGCTGTACCGCGTGCTCTCCGCGGATGCAGCCTGCTCGGACCCCGAGTCCGTTTCCGCGAGACTGAGCGGCTCGGTTTGCATGGACGACGGTGGCTCCGGCGGTGAAGGGTTGCCGCTGCCTTCGACGGCGATGATGGATTTGAGATTCATTGTGGAGTGCATGATCTCTTCGGGCTACGCCAAGGAGTGCATTGCCATATACACGGTCGTCCGGAAACTGATTGTCGACAAGGCGATTCGTCGTCTTGGGGTAGAGAAACTCAGCGTTTCGCAGGTGAACGCGATGGATTGGGAGGTTCTGGAGGTGAAGGTGAAGCTTTGGTTAGATGCGGTGAAGGTGGCGATGACGAGCCTCTTCGCCGGAGAGCGAATTCTCTGCGACAACTCCTTTGCCTCCGATTCCATCGGCGAGTTGTGCTTCGCGGAAATATGCGGAGACGGTGCCGCTCGTCTGCTTAAATTCCCGGAAATCATCGCGAGGAGGACCAAGAAGTCGCCGGAGAAGATATTCTGCCTGCTCGACATGTACGCGGCTATCTCCGAGAACTGGCTGGAGATCGAATCGACGTTCGCGTTCGATTCGACCGCCGGAGTCCGGTCGCAGGCTCTTGCGTCGATCGTTCGGCTCGGCGAGACGGTGCGTGCGATGCTGACCGAGTTCAAGTCGACCATCCACAAGGACTCCTCCAAATCCGTCGTCGCGGGCGGAGGAGTGCACCGCCTGACGGTCTACACCATGGACCACCTCTGCCGCCTCGCCGACTACGGCGACACCCTCGCCGACATCGTCACCGAGTGGTCGACGCCGGCGAAGCCTTCCCTGCCGGAAGATTACTTCGATGGATCCGACTCCGACGACGCGGAGGCGCCGGCACCGGCGATCTCCCTGCAAGTGGCTTCGTTGATCCTCGTCCTCCTCTGCAAGCTCGACGGCAAGGCGGAGCACTACCGGGACGTCTCCGTCTCGTACCTGTTCCTCGCGAACAATCTGCAACACATCATATCGAAGGCGCGAGCGTCGAACTTGCGGTACCTGCTCGGCGAGGAGTGGGTGGCGAGGCTCGTGAGGAAGCTGAGGCAGTTCGCCGAGAACCACGAGCGGATCGCGTGGGGCGACGTGGCGGCGTCGCTGCCGGAGGACCCGAGGGCGGCGATCTCGCCGGCCGAGGCGAGCGAGCGGTTCCGGCGGTTCAACGCGAGGTTCGAGGAGGCCTGCCGGCGGGAGGGCACGAGGGTCGCGGCGGACCCGAAGCTCCGAGACGAGATGAGGGCGTCGCTGGAGAGGAAGGTGGTGCGAGCGTACGGGGAGTTCTACGACGCGCACTGGCTCACCGTCGGCGGCGAAACCGGCGGGGCGATGTCGATCAAATATACCCCGGAAGACGTCGGGTATTACCTGGCCAGCCTCTTTTCCGGATCGGCGCATTCAGGGAGCGGGTCGTCGTCGTCGTCGTCGCCGTCGCCGTCGCGGCCGTCGGCCGCATTTTCGGCTGCTTCGCTGTCGCCGTCGCCGTCGCCGTCGCCTCGCTGGTGGAATTCGAGGTCTCATTGAGGAAATCTTGCGCGACGTGGCAATCCACGTGGACGCCACGTACTCGATCAAATGATTTTGGTCTAAGTAATGGTGTGTGGTGTACGATCTTTTCCTTCGGTCTTCGACACAGTGTAGATATTTTGACTTGTCCCGGTTGATGTGTCCACCGATTTTTCCTTCTTTTTATTATTTATTTTTAATAAATTGCTACTATCCCTCGTCGCTCATAAAATCAAAACTTCTTTTATGTGTGTATATATGGGTGAAAATTCGCGCTGCAATCTGGAACGTACATCACAATTCATTTCCCCTCAAATAGGATAATCGGGTTACCAAGTTTTATGAAGAAATTGAATGATGGAGATGGTTCCATTGCTTCATCAAAAGCGACAAAACTATTACATACTCAATTTTCTTGTGTGATATAAAAAAAAAAGGTTATATAATATTTCATTATCATCATAAATAAAACATCATAGAATATGGAATTTTAATTTTATGGCATTGTACAAGTGCTTACTACATCTAATCTTACTCAAGTTCAAAATGTCCTAAGGCGCAAATTTCTAATTTACTACAGTTTTGCCCATTGAAACAAAAAAGAAAGGTGTTTTAAGATCATTTTTGTATTTTACGATGTCACAATGTCCAGTCTTATCTAAGTGCAAATAGGATTTGTATATGCGTTTTACAATATTCTACAAAGACTCGTGGCATTTTTGCCTTGAGTAAGTGCAAAAAGCGATAAAATGAATTAATTATTGAAGATGTCGTGACATTTCATAATGTACGCAAAATATCAATCTTTTTAATTATACGAGAACATGGTAGTTTGTCAATAGTTGTATCGAAATTGTCTTAAAACAACTATAAAAGATTCTATAGTACAACAATTTATTTTCTCCATCCTCCGCTTGTGCGATATTTGAAAAAGTTTTTTGTGGTCATACTTGCACCATTATTAATTGGAAATATTGGTACTGCCTTTCTAGCAACGTTCCATTGACTATTATATGAAATTATCAACCTATCAATTCTCATTTGAATTATTTACTAACCAATAATTATTTTTCTAAAAATTTACCAACCTTTTTATTGAATTGCCTCTTTGTTATCTGGTTACCGACCATTTTCTACAATCAAATTACATACTAGTTTTTCATTATCAATACTTATTTTAATTAGTTATCACATTCATTTGATTTATTTTTACAAATTACCTACTTCTCTTATCTCTAACCAATTTTTTTTTTCTGATTAAGTTGCCTAAAAATAGAAATGTTGGTAGCTTTGATAACTAATTTAAATGAAAGTTGATACCCTAAAATTTTGGGTTAATATCCTGAAAAACTCCAAACCTTACATTTGTATAAATTTTACAAAAAACTAATTTTTTGATCATGAAAAATCTTAAATTGTACACTCGTAATAAATTTATCTCAATTGATCATAAAAAACCCTAAACGATACACTTATAATAAATTTACCCAAAATTAATTTTTTCAATCGCAAAAAAATCCAAAACTAATATATTTGTGACAAATATACTTTATGTTAATTAAATTAATACCATGAAAAATCAAAAAAATTGTATAACTGTAACAAACGAGAAATAAAATTCTAAACTGATACATCTGTTATGTGTCATTCAATTTAATAATTTGACGGTAAAATTTAACGGAAACTAACAAAATGTAAATTTGTCACAACTATATCGATTTTGAGTAAATTTGTTAAAGGTGTACCGGTTTGGAATTTTTGATGATTAAAAAATTAGTTTGGAATAAATTTGTCATAAGTGTATCGATTTGGGTTTTTCAGAATATTAACTCATAACTTTATCATGAAAAAATTAATAATTCACCATAGTGGCCCGTTTCTCAAGATTGAGGTTTGTGATAGGAGTGCAGCTGCGATGGGATAAAAAAGGTTCTGACAAGATTGAGAAAGCTTAGGGTTTTGAAATATAAATATGTTCACTGGAGTCACCACCTTGTTAATTTCAAGAAAATTAGGGTGATTAAACATTTAGGTGCACATGTGAAGGCATTGGTATTTACAAAATGCGTTTGAATTTTGTAATCTGGAAATATTTCATTGTCGCTTTAGGCCACAGCATGACCGCTTGGGAAGTGTGTGTTTGTGTTTTGAAATGTGATTGATGACGCGCAAACGATGCATTAGTCCTAACTTTGGGAGCAAATGTTTGTGCCATTGACTAATGACGTGCAATTTAGTGGAGCATACTCACTTTTGGAAATGGTGGACCTATGTTATTACTGAGTGTTAGATGGAGGTACTTTCGACCTTTTGACCATATATAAAAAGGGTTTTAAATGCTGGAAAATTTCTTCAGAAAATTCCTTTGGAAATTAACTTTATTATATTATCACTGAAACTTGTTTATATTAAGTGACGCATTTATTATTTAAGCAAGGTATATCATCTAAGACCAAGGAAAAAAAAAGAGTAAGCTGTAATTCATATTACAAATATAAAATGGGTCTCTTATTCTATTTTACTTTAAATATTAATCTAATCATAAAATAAACAGAATTTCTTGATTGCATCACAATAATTTGCTTACGAAATAAGCTATCTTATCTCAGAAGATTTTTGAACATATATTTTTATATGTTTTGAGTTTTAGATTCAATAAGAGGCAAATGATTGAGGATGACAAATAAGCTAAATTTTATAGTTTAATGGGTGTAGAAAGCCACAAAGCCAAAACGAAAGAAAACAACACTTTATCAAGACACACTTAGAATTAGGAGGAAATTTGAATTATGTTTTTTACCACGAAACAAAGAAGATAAAAGGAAAATTTAGACTTAATTGATTATTTGCTGAATTTATCAGAGATTTTTTTTTTCATTTATTAAATTTCAAGAATTCTCATCGAGATTGAGGATGAATTGATAACGTTAAATTAGTCCAATCAAACTATGGACTGAGAAAAAGTTGTGGAAAAAGACTTTTTGGTCTCTACTCCTACTTACCAGTGTGTCAAAAAAGGCTCATAAAATTCCATTAAATATTTATAAAAAGTGGACGTACACAAGGTTATGACTTATAAATGAATGTTTGCAAATATTTTACTTTTTCTTAAT
Organism: Eucalyptus cladocalyx; assembly: GCA_017140615.1. Lineage (NCBI taxonomy): Eukaryota > Viridiplantae > Streptophyta > Magnoliopsida > Myrtales > Myrtaceae > Eucalyptus > Eucalyptus cladocalyx. The sequence continues at coordinate 36,198,652 of CM029526.1, forward strand.
ATTGCTTATAGTAATGAATGAACAATTTTTTTTGTTTTTGCACAAAAATATTTAGTTATTAATTATTTTTGATAATACAAATATTTTTTATTGGCTAGCTATTTCAAACGACACAAAGATTATTTTAGAAAAATATTTATTTTTATTTTTATGAAATAATTAGAGAAAGGTAATATTTTTTTGCAAATCACAACTTAAAACATGTAAGCATTTCCTTTCAATAATTCTATATATTTTTTTTTTTGGAAATACTAAGGCATTGAATGGCAACATTCCTATTTTTTTTTGTTATTTTTTTATTTTGTTCCTCGGAATAGAAAAAAGAACAAAAATTCATTTGATAACGTCAATTATTTTTTTATTCCCTAGAATATAAAAGTGGCCAAGAAATATATTTGGAATAAAAATAGAAATAGAAAAAATTGATTTCTTGTTCCCAAGAATAATCTCTGAAAATAAGTTATTTTCTTTCTTTTTTTTTCCTCTTTAGGGGTGAGCATGGTCTTCTTCTTCCTCTTTTTAGGGCCGAGCGACCCAATGGGTTCGGTCCGGTTCGAGTCAACTTCGGGATCGATTGATAATTTTTTTAAATCTTATTTTTTATACTCCCTAAAAAAGTAAACCTACAAATTCAAATTACACATCTATCGATAATGCAGTATTGTGCAACTAAACTATAAATACCAATACATATTTAGCAAATTTAAGATAACACAATAATAAAAATTCCGTACATGCTAACCGCTCATTGAGATATGGGACAAGATGGAAAGTTCTTATAATTATCTATCTTTAATATTCATAACACCATATGCAAAAGCGTTTTCCTGCATTTGATCATGTATAGTCCACTCAACTAAAAAATAAGATCGACACCACTTGACTAGCAAATCACCATATGAACTGGCGCAGTACTACTCTACTCTTTCAAAAACTTCTACCATTTGACACAAATTGAAAAACAAAGTACAGCTAAAATTCATTAATAAAATACAATTAAATCATAAAAAATTTCAAAATACTTAATATAAACCATGAATATATAACTTCACATATTGTTAATTCACCTGAATTTCTAAACACCTGAAAACAAAACAAACGACATATAATTAATACTCAACAAAAGTTTTAAATTGAAATTACTAGTAGTGCTATTGATAGAACTTCTCAATATAATATAATATAACAGACATTTTACAAAAATATAAAAAAATTATAAATAAAAATATTAAAAGAAACTATAAGTCACAATAAAATTTGTGAATCATACTAAACACATTCCATCCTCAAAAAAATTTTTTTTTAAGTCACAAAAAAATTTGTGAATCATACTAAACACATTCCATCCTTTTTTTTTTTTTTTTTTCATTTCAGGAATAAAAATTTTGTGCAGTTAACAAACATATCATTTTACTTAGAAACCGTTCTAAGAAGTATAAATGATAAAGAACTATTTTTGAAAATAAATTATTTTCGAGAATAGAAATGTTATCAAATCTATCATAAAATTTTATTCCTACAATGAGTGAGAGTAGCTGTGTGTTCACTGTTCACAACATGATGTCCGACGAAGTTTGTGCATTTTTTAAGATGTCCAAGTCACAACTTGCAGGCATTGTCATTTAATGTGGAAATTTTAGCAATTAGCTGAGAGATATGACGTTCCCAACATTTTATTGGTTATAAATATGGCGGGTTGCAGCCTGTGCAAAAGCTTAGGTGAGTTATGGTCTGAAAATGATGTTGTCGATATAAAAAGCAAAATCTTAGAAGAAAAATTGAATGAATGTCGAAAAAATTTATTTGGGAAGCTGTTCTCTAGACCAAATGTGAATTTCCCAGCTTTTGTGAATACTATGACATGTGTGTGGAGAGTGGACAGGGTTACTTGCTCCCAGCTTGGAACTGGACATTTTTCATTTACTTTCCAATCGGAAGAAGAAAAATAGAGAGTGTTGGATACTGGGCCATGGTGCTTCTCCAGTAATTTACTAGTATTAAAAGAATGTAACCTTGATACCCCAAAAATCTGTTATGAGTTCAACAACTGTGCATTTTGGGTCAATTTCTATGGCTTGCCGTTTGAGAGAGTCACCAACGAAATCATCCGAGAAATAGCTTCTAAATTGGGAGAAGTCATAGAGGTGAAATTAGAAGCAAGAGGTAATAGCCATTACAAAATTGGAAAAGTCAAGGTGATGTTGAATCTGGAAAACCCGTTAAAAACGGGAATACTTGTGAATTTGGAAAAGAAGAAAGTATGGGTAGAGTGCAAATATGAGTGCTTACCACATTATTGTTACTCATGTGGACGAATGGGGCATTATGCTACTGTATGTAAGGAAATCCCATATGAAAAATTAGGGTTGCCAGATGATTTACTTGGATGATTTAGGCATTGGCTTCGAGCGAATGTGCAGGAATTAAGCCCGTATGGGAAAATCTTTTATGGCAAACAAGAGCCAATCCTGGAAGAAACAGAGAGTGTGCCAGAGACTCCTATGTATTCCGTTTCAAAGAATGATAACTAGCAGCAAGATCAAAACTTAAATAGTGTATAGGGATAGAAAAATGCAGAACATATAACTCAGAAGGCAACCTGTTCAACCACATCGCATTCAGCAATACAACTCATGGGAGAAACCAGTTCACAAAAGAGAGGGAGCTACTGTATTGATGAAGCATCAGATATGGTCTTATATGAAGAATAGCAAAAGGAAGAAGAAAGAGCAATGCTAGAGGCTGAAACATGGGAGAAAAGGCTGATCGGGCATAAATCTAAAGGTACTAAGAACCAATCCGCTAAAAAAGGTAAGCGTTTCTGCCCTTATGTAGCGCGAAGTTCCAGAACACTGGAGATTGATAATACTCAGCTGATAGAGACCCCGATTGAGGAAATGGAGAAGTCATGTCAGTGGGCTTTGGTGGCTAGCCCTAATAAGCCACCAACAAAGCCATGAAACTATTAAGTTGGAATTGTCGGGGTTGGACACACCCCTGACAATTCAGGCACTGCGAGTCCTAGTGACTCAAGAAAGGCCTAGTGTTTTATTTTTAATGGAGATTAAGAATCGGGAGCAAAATGTACATCAGTTAAAGAGGAGGTTGAGATTTCAGCATGGTTTTGTTGTGAACCCAGAAGGAATTGCAGGGGGTTTGGCTGTGTTTTGGGATGACCAAGTCGAGCTATCAATCGAAACATTTTCCAATAATCATATAAGTGTTCTTTGTCAAGTAATTGAAAACAGACAACAAATGCAAATAACCTTCATACATGCTCCTAATGCTTTTCGAGAAAGAATACAACTATGGAAGGATCTTTATAGAGCAAGTAGCCACTACTACTTACCATGGCTTTACTTGGAGGACTTTAATGAAGTACTATATCATTGGGAAAAAGTGGGCGGAAAACGAGCGGAAAACTATCGGTTAACATCCTTCAGGGATTTTCTTGGGAAGTGTTTCTTAATGGATTTGGAATCCAAAGGTTGTGCTTTCACCTGGACCAACAACCAAACATGAGATCAATTTGTTAAGGAAAGACTAGATAGGGATTATGTAATCTCGAGTGGAGGCTATCCTATCCTAATGCAGAAAGCATAGCACTACCATCTATAGGGTCTGATCACAGCCCTATTCTAATATATCTACAGGCGATGAGAGAAAAGAAGATGAGGATTTTTCGCTATGAAGCATTCTGGGCTGAAGATGAAGAAAGCATGCTGATAGTTAAAAAGGGATGGGATGAAGGGGAATCTCAAGGGCTGAACATAGCTCAAAAGCTGCAGAAGGTGGCAAAACAATTGGCATAGTGGAGTAAAAACACATTTCAGAATGCCAAACGGAGAATCGATGAGCTGAAAAGTGAATTACAAAGTCTTACAAATGGAACTGAAGTTTATAAATAATGTGAGGCAGTAAAGAGAATAAATCAGGAGATTGAAAAGCTCTGGCGGCAAGAGGAGATGTATAGGGGGATGCGCTCGAGAATAAGCTGGTTAAAATGGGGAGATAGAAATACAAAATTTTTTCATGCAACAACCATTCAGAGATGAAATAGAAACATAATTACCTTACTCAAGGATGCTAGTGGTGCGTGGGTGAAAGAAGATCGGCCTTTAAAAGAAATGACAGAAACTTTCTTCAAGAACCTATATTTGTCAATGGGAGCTCGCGGCTTCCAACCTGTCATACAACAAATTCCTAACTTAGTAGATGAAAGAATGAATCAAAGGTTGGTGAAATCTATTACAATAGAGGAGATTACAAAGGCAATGCAACAATTAGGAGCTAATAAGGCTCATGGACCGGATGGGCTGAATGGGTTGTTCTATAGAAATCATTGGCCAGATCTAAGTAAGGGGATTTTTAGCGAAATTCAGAATTTCTTTGAAACATGACACTTTAACCTAGACCTAAACAGAACCCTAATCACCCTGATTCCCAAAGTTCAAAACCCAGAAAAGATAGAACAATTCCAACCCATCAGCCTATGCAATTTCATATACAAAATCATCTCCAAAGTAATGACCAATAGACTAAAACCCTTACTACTAAGCCTTATTGCTGAAGAACAAAGTGCCTTTGTGGGGGGAAGACAAATCCAAGACAATATCTTGATTGTACAGGAGGTGTTACATAAGCTGCGAACCAGGAAGAGTAAATTCCAAGCTATCCTTATACTTGATATGCAAAAAGTATACGACCGAATCGAATGGGATTTCCTACAAGCAACCTTAACGAAGATGGGATTTTGTGACCGATGGGTTAAATGGGTGATACAATGTGTATCTACGGTGTCTTTTAACATAAACTTCAACGGTGAATCCTTGCCTTTTTTCAAGCCAACAAGAGGACTACGACAAGGTGACCCACTATCCCCATATCTATTCATTCTAGTGGCCAATGTTCTATCCCTCCTGATGAAACAAGCAATTTTGAATGACACCTTAAGAGGAATTAAACTAAACAGTTGCTGCCCAATATTATCACACTTACTATTCACAGATGATTTGATATTTTTCCTACACGGCACTATTGTGGAATGTCAAAATTTGGCAGCCATCCTACACCAATACTGTTTTGCTATAGGGTAGGCCATTAATCTCAACAAATTAGGTATCCATTTTAGCAAAAGCTGCCCCACGATGTTGAGAAGAAACATGGCTGAGATGCTAAGAGTTAAAGAAATAGAGAAAACATGGAAGTATTTAGGGATTCCCTTAGATTAGGGAGGTTCAAAAAAGATGTATTTGTATGGATTCTTGCAAGAGTCAGCATGAAGTTAGAGAGCTGGAAAGATAACTTGCTGTCAAAACCAGGGAAGGAAATATTGATCAAGTCCGTTGTGTAGGCTATCCTACAATATGCTATGTCCATTTTCAAACTTCCCGTGTCAATTTGCAAAGCCATTGAGAAAAAAATAGCAAACTTTTGGTGGTGAAATGGAAACAAGGTTGCTGGAATTCACTATAAAAAATGGGAGAATCTAAAACTCAGGAAGGAAGAAGGTGGGCTCGGATTTAAAGATCTCTTAGCCTTCAATAAGGCGATGTTGAGCAAGCAAGCTTGGAGGATATCCCAGCAACCCTCCTCTCTCCTAAGTCAGCTACTGAAGGGACTATACTACCCACAAGGTGACTTTTGGAACGTTGGAAAAGGCTTTAGACCGTCGTGGGGATGGCAAAGTATTGTCGTGGGAAGAGATTTGATAGCTCCTCAAGTAATGTGGGCTGTTAGCAATGGACAAACTATATCAAATCGGGAAGACAAATGGTTGAAAAGCAGAACTATTGGAGGGCCAGCAACAAGAAATAAGCTAGCAAAAGTGGAAGCTTTAATACAGCAACAAGAAGGGAAATGAGATGTGGAAATGCTACGGTCTTTATTTGATGATATCAAAATTAAGGAAATCCTAGAAACTCCTATAGGATTACCATCTACATCAGACAAGATGGTATGGATGAGCAACAAAACATGAGACTATTCGGTGAAAACCGGGTATATCTACTATAGAAATCAAACAGCCAACCCAACAAACATAACAACATCCTCCTCTCATCAAACAAAGCTAGATCTTTGGAATCTCATTTGGAAATCAAATACTCTACCTAGAGTAAAACAATTCCTATGGAATGCATGTCAGAATGCTATATCTATTGTGGAAAACCTGTACAGGAGGAGAATTGTACTTGATCCTCTATGCCCAATCTGCAAAAAAGAAGCTGAAACTACTGAACATGCGTTACTGCTCTGCCCCTGGACCATAGAGCTATGGCGAAAGAGCCCCCTGCACCTCCAAATTTCCAGAATTGGGTTAACACGGATAGATAAATGGCTATACGCGAACAGAGAAAACCCAAGTAAAGATCAAGATTTCAACCTAATCGCAACAGCTATGTGGTGCCTTTGGAAGGATCGAAATCGATTTGTGTTTGAACATCATCCCCCGTCTCCAAATCAGACCATGTCCAAAGCAATAGCTCTACATGAGAACTATACGAGCTGTAATAGCAAGCCAGCAGTAGCAAAAGAGAACAATACCCATAAGCATAGATGGATTCCACCGCCACCAAACACACTGAGCATCAATATAGATGCTTCTTTTGTCGAGGAAGGAGTTGACAAACCAAACCGGGAGATGAGTCATGTTACCGGATACAGAGAAAGTCGAACTATGGTGGAGAACATAGATGATCTTGGAGGAGACGGAACAACCAACACACCAACGGCAAGTTATAGAGAAGCGGAATGGCAAAGACGCACACCAGCTACAGAGGAAGGCTGCACAGGGCATTCAAAAGAAAGCTCCAAGAGAATAGTAGAGCTGGAGAAAACAAGAGAAGCGGTCACTCAATCTCCCGAGGAAGAATCCGTAGGGACCCCGAACAGAAATAAATTCGAAACATACCTCAGCGAGGAAGAAAGAGAACCATCGGATTTGGAGGCTTCTAGACGAGTAGCAACCAGAAAGAATCGGAAAGAACCAGCTCTTGGGGAAAACAAAGAAGCGTCCATGTACAAGGCAGGAGGGGCAATGGATGCGAATGAAGTCTCCGATCAAGCAGTTGAACTAGAGGAGATATGATTAACAGGTAAAAATCGACTCATCCAAGCCCTCGAGGCAGATCCAATCGGGACTGCAAACTAGAGTGATGTCGGAGCCTCCCCCGTCGGGTACGAGCGAGAACAATCAGATTTGGAGCTGCAGAGACAAACCACACTCATCCAAGCCCTCGAGGCAGATCCAGTCGGGACTGAGAACTGGAGAGACGTTGGAGTCTCCCCCGTCGAGTACGGCGACAACGATCAGATCTGGAGCTGCAGAGACAAACCACACCAGTTCTTGGGGCAAACAGAGGAGAGATCGCGTATAGGAGCGCCATCGCTTGCATTTTCCGTGACTCGCATGGTAGCCTGGTGGATGGATTTTCGAAAACAATTGCAGCTTCCTCAGCTAAACAAGCGAGCTTGAAGCTCTCATGGAAACCCTAGAGTATCTCTCAAACAGATCGAACAAAGCTATGCAAGTACATTTTGACTCCCTCCTGCTCGTGCAAGCAGTTCAGCAAAAGACAAAACCACATTGGGAAGTTGCAGGGCTGGTGGATTGGATCCGGGAGCAAATGAAAAAATTTCCGGGCCTGACTTTGGCCCACTGTAATAGAGAAGCGAATAGGCCAGCGGATTGGGTTGCAAGAGCCCAACGGCAACAATTTCTCCCTTGTAACTGGGTAACCTACCCCCCGATAGCTTTACTAGATTTACTAAGTGCTAATGTTACCAATTTATTAGCTTTGAACTCATCCAAGTAAATGAAAGTAGATGCAATTTCAACCAAAAAAAAATGTCTCACTTTTGCGAGTCAATTGCAATATCAAATTGTCAATGCCTGTTTCTCGATTGCTACAATAACGTTTCAAATTGTCAATGCATGTTTCTTGATTGCAAGTCAATTGCAATATAATAAATGCATGACTTATTATATAAACATTCTAACAATCCCTCTGACACGTAAACTGGACTTTAACCTTAGCCTAAGGTGTGGAAATATGTAATTGGAGAGGCGTAGGGGTCTAAAAAGATTTGAATTCAGGATTTCATCCTATGATATCATATGAAAGTATTATTTAAATATTCTAACATCCCCCGATACCATGTAATATTGTTATTTAAATACTCTAACATCCTCCTTCATTGTTAAAAATATTAATTAACCTCTTACTCTGATACCACGTGAAATTTTAAGATTAAATTGACACAATTGAAATATTTAGGATTGAATTGGCATAAATATAATAGATTTAGGATTTTTGGGTACTTTTTCCAGATTAAATTGATACAATTGAAATGTTTTGAGAACAAAAATAACTTCCGTTTATGATCAAGTGTTATAAACAATCAAAATTTGAAAAAGAAAGTGTTACTAACTTTTTTTCTTTTGCGAAGCGGACAGAGTGAATGGTCAAATGAAATTTTTATTAAATCTGAAAGTACTTCAAACACCAAAGCCCACAATTGGGGCATCAAAGCAAAGAAGATCTCAAAAGGGTTGAGAGGGATGGATTACCCAATTAGAAGGTGGAGTTTTTAGTCGATATGCCTTACAAATTCAGTCTGCCATGCTATTAGACTCTCGTGTGTAATGGACTAAGGAGATATGCTTGAACCGGCCTATGATCTTGTGAGCTTCCATGATGAGAGCACGTGCTTCCCAATTACATTAACCTGAGCTATAAACCACGTGAACTAAAGATTTGCAGTCAGACTCAAGTACAATGGTTTCTTCCTATTTTGCTTTGAGGAGAGAGAGAGTTGTGAATAATCCTAGGATTTTGACTTGAATCGCGGATGATGTTGGTATCAATCTTGCTATTTCGTCCACCAATGTTCTTCAAGCATCTTGGACAACACAGGCGACTACTCCTGTGTTCGATCCTTCTATATAAGAACTGCCCAGATTCGCCTTTAAAGTTCATTCCCTTGGAACCTTCCAACATCGAGGTGGGTCTTCTCCGACATTGTTTCCTGTTCTTTGTGATTTCACTTGCAGCAATTACTGAGCATGTTTTGAGTCGCTTCAACAAAAATTTCTCGATTTGGGCGTCTCCTTTTAAGATGAAGTCGTTTCTCGCCCTCCAAATAAACCACAGGCCCCTCGCAACAACTCGAAAGAAGGTAGATCTACTGATTTTGCCTTAAATTTCAGCAACCATTCTTTGATTCTCAACAACCCTACTCACGAAATCTTAATTTGCAATGCAGGATTCGCCCAGATCGACGAGGTCCGACAGCACGGCAAGACCAGGTGTTCAGTCGTCTCGGGTTCTAAGCTGCAAAAGGGACACGAGGCTTCAGGTAATATGTTTCTTCTGCATAAGTTGGCCTTGTAGGGATAACATTCTGACATAGACTCTAAATAAAGATTCCATTTTTTTTTTTAGGGTTTCATATGCCAAATTATATTCCGTAACTTACAAGGTGGCTGATATGATGTTGATGTGTACTCTCCAGTGTTAAGCAAAATCACTTTTTGATTTTTATTATTAGCATTCTTAACGGTGAAATGACCTGATTCAGTTCTATTCACACTAACTTATCTCAAGCATTCAAAATTTTCAAAAGAATCATCAGTATTTTGTTAATGATTTGCTTATCGACCATTCTATATAGTGTTTGTTCATCTCATTATCCCCATCCTTAAAATGGAGGGTGAAAATTGATCATTTCATCTTGTGCGGACGTGAAGGAAATGAGAGTGGTCCAGAGAATTGGAATTGAGTCGAGGGGATTATGGAGATCGCCGGTCATTCGTTTCTCCCTTCGTTTATTCAATCCGATCCGTGATCATTGACGAATTCTTGGTATCTTTGTAATGGTGGAAAACCGAGAATTAAGTATAGGGGAGGACTAATGTATTTAAATATGTCATCATAGCTTCTTTTTTTTTCTTTAATCTTTGGGAAAATTCAATTAGCCATTCCTCTATGTCGCGCATTCTTTACATTATATCCTTTATTTTCATTATCGCAACTTTACATCCTACCTTTTGTAATTGGATACCGATTTCCAACCATTAACAAAAAAATAATTACTAAATAATTACTAAATCACCACTTTTCTTTCCCAAAATATCTCTCCCCACCAATTTCAGATGTCCAACCATCTAGAAACTTTCTGAAAAAAAAGAAAAAGAAAAAGAAAACCACCTAGAGACTTTATACCCAATGTCCAAACCCTAGTTTAGTCACCAAAGCCACCATTGCGCAGCCCAACGCTGGTACCCCCCCCCTCTCTCTCTCTCTCTCTCTCTCTCTCTCTCTGGGGGCACGGAGCACCATGACGACGTCCATCTGAGATCTTAAACTGAGGTCTTGGAAGCCATGGAAGACTTCGAGATCTTCAACTGAGGTCATCCACGGTAGCTGAATTCCATGTCGATTGACGACCACGACAAGGTCACAATGGTGGTTAAAGGGGGAGAGAGAGAGAGAGAGAGAGAGAGAGAGAGGAGTCAACCTGGTGGGGATAAGGGGTGGCAGCGACATCAGGATCAGGCTCGAGGAAGGATGGGTGGCAGCTGGTGGCAGCAGGCGATAGTGGGTGCGTGGCGGGAGAGATTAGATTACGATGCGTGAAAGACTTGTGGACATTGGAGATCGAGAGATTCTGAATGGTTTTTCCAAAGATAAAGGGCCTTTTCAGTCTTGGATTCTTATCGTGTTTAGTGAATGCAATGCATAATAAAGTTGCAAAAGACAAGTAAATGATTTAACTTCACTTCCATAGTTTTTCTCATAAGTCGTGTCAATAATAAATCACATGATATATATAACTAACCACTTAGATATCTTGTTATTTTATATTGAGAAAAATGATATAAATGATACATGAACTTTAACTTAACGTGTAATGTTGTTCTTGAATTTTAAATTATTTAGTATAATTTATGAACTTTAGTTCAATATGTAATGTAATTCTTGAACTTTTAGAACATGATCAATTTAGTTATCGGATTATATGAAAATATTCAATACTATCCAAGAATATTGAACTAATGTAAAGACTACATTGAACATTTTTATATAGTTTATGGATTAAATTGGACATGTGGATTAGGCTTGACGAAGGATGGGTGGCAACTGGTGGCAGCATGTGATGGTGGGTGCATGGCGGGAGAGATTAGATTATGATGCGTGGAAGAATCCTAGACGTTGGAGATCGAGAGATTCTGAGTGGTTTTTCCAAAGAAAAATGACCTTTTCAGTCTTGGATTCTTCTAAGTATTTAGTGAATGCAAAACATAATAAAGTTGCAAAAAACAAGTAAATGATTTAACTTCACTTCCATAGTTTCGTACAAATAGTCATTGAATTTTCAATTTATTCAATTTAGTTCCTAAACTTTTGATACATGTTCAATTTAATCCAAGACTATATGAAAATGCTCAATTTAGTTTTTCCTTTAATTTAAGATCATGGATAACATTGAATATTTTCATATAATCAAAGAGCTAAATTGAACATATCCTAAAAGTTCATGAATTACATTGCATATTGAACTAAAGTTCATGGATTATACTAAATAATTTAAAGTTCAAGAACAATATTATGATGGGAGAACAATAATAATTCGAACAATATACCAAGCACGCGAACACAAGACGATTTCTTTATGTGGAAAACCTCATCGATGTGAGGAGATCAAAAACCACGGAGCGGAGTTCACCCAAAAATCTTCACTATCAACAAAATTGGGTGAACAATGTTCTTCTCCAGCAAATACTAGAGGTACATAGCAGCAAAGACCTCAATAACATAATTATTGGCAATACACATGAATTTCACGAGAGATCAATGATAAATCTGACAAAAAACGCAGGTTTTAATCAATTCACGAAAAACCTGATGTAGGGAGTTTTAAACGAAAATCAAATCGTTTAGATTCAAGAAGATTGCGCCACGAATATGTTGACAGAATTTCAACTCAATTGAACCACGAATTGACCTTTGCTCCAACTTGATGTAAATCAGATTTTATCCCTAACTCCAGATTTTATGCTCTTTTTCTTTTGTTAGTATATTTTTTTGCGGCTACCACTTTTTAAAGATTATGAAAAACCATATTTCTCCATATGACTTATCATATGGGTTCAAATTTTTTTTGGGCTTGCAATTCATCGGGTTTCCTTCACATAGGAGTGAACCCAGCTAACATATTACACGTTAAGTCAACGTTCATGCATTATTTATGTCATTTTTCTCAATATAAAATAACAAGATATCTAAGTAGTTAGTTGTATATATCACGTGATTTTTTATGTTGTGATCGCAAGTTTTTATTATTAAAAGAAAAAGAAAAACTCTCTAAACTACTTAAGATTTGTGAGATTTTTGCAAATTTACGTGAATTTAATTTCTTTTCCAATTATGTACAATCCTTTCTTTCCCATTCTCTTTACGTATCACGATTGCAATTGAATTTCAATTTCCTACACGTCGAGTCAAGAGATAATCAGGACGGCACGCCTAATTCGTGTCTCGTGAAAAATTCTCAAGGGGCCCTACGGTCAAAAATCGAGCCGAGCTTTTGGCGGAACCCGCGTGGCCAGGAGCGACACGGCATTAGTAGAATCGATCATTTGGCGATTGAAATTCAATTCCAGAGGTCTAATCAGAAAACTTCACTCGGAAATTCACCGGGGTTGACAGAGCATCCCGGCAGTCATTCCTGGTGATGAATGAATGTTTACTTTTAGATTCGCGGGGGCCTTGTTAACGCGTGGGACGCCATTGCCACTGGCTCGAACAGGTCCCGCGTGGGAACGGGGGGGCTGAAAAGAAAACGCGGCGGGCGCTGCTCCCTTTTTTTGTCGCGGACCGCCCCGAGCCGATCGTGGTCGTCCGTCGTCCGAGAAAACCCCATCGTGGAGGGGCCCCCGTGCTCGATGATTGAGGGCCGCCTCGGCCCGACTGGGTCAAACCGAGGTCGCTGTCTGCTCGGCCCAGCGATCGCGACATCCACTCCCGACTTTAGTGGTGCTCGACCCCATCACCATTTCGGCTTCTGGCGTCTGTGTGTCATGCTCCTTCGCTGTCGAAGGTAAAGATCTCGTGGTGCTCGTTCCAAGAGTCGAATGGTGCCGGACATCCACCCCTGACTATTATTTATTTATTTATTTATTTCTTGAAAGTAAATTTTGTTTAGCTGGAAAGGCTCCAGGCACCGAAATATCTTTTATCAAAGGTTGGGTCTTTGATTTTCATATTAATCGGGTTTCACAACGAATTCATACAAGAAGTCTTCGACATAAAATATTGCAAATTACTGTAAAGGAAAATAGGCACAAGAACTGGAAAGTTAAATTGATAAATCGATAACAATTGTCCAGTTGCCATTTTTCCCATTTGAGAAGGAGAAGATGGGGAGTTCGATTTTCCACCTTTTCGAGAAGGTTAGGGTGGGGACATATGAGTGAGGGAGCATGTTTTACAACCTGCACATAACCACATACATTGGCTTGTAAAATAAATATAAAATAGCATTATGCAAAAAAAACAATTAAAAAAATTAAAAGATACATTGTCTATGTTGTTAATCAGGGAAAGCCTTCTTTAAATGATTCAACATGGCGGTATTATGTAGATTTTCAGCTCCATGGTGATGCTTCATAATTGTACACTTATATCATATACAAGGGATTACAACTCTTCAGTTATTACTAGACTTAATTTTAGGTTCCATGATCACTGACCAAAATTACACATCAATCTTCGCTACAAACTATTGTAACTTTTGGATCCGCCTTTTCATTGCTTTCGGTTTTCATCCTTTAACACTTCGATGATTTTGCTAAGTGCCAATCACCAACCAATCATCATCGAATGTCAATGACAGTACTTGATGATCGACATACGATGATTGATACTCATCGACGAGTTTCCTTACCCTCAATATCCTATCAATAATTTAATCGATCGATGCCTTTCTTTACATAAGTGTCATGTTGATTATTAATATTCACATTTATTGCCAGGCTTTTCTTCTCATAACCACTAGTCAATAACAAAATCAATTAATGTTGAACTATGTATCAGAATTGTATGAATTAAAAAGACTTGGTCATTCTTGGGTGTCACTGATATTCGTCACTAATTGAATAATCTTTTGATATGTTTGCAAGACATAAATTTTCCATGGATAGCTAGTGTTGCCAAAATGAAGATGGGCCTAAATGCTAAAGTTGGGATCACTTCATCTATGCCAACACAATATTTCTCAAGTTTGAGCATAATCATTTGTCATTCCTTGTTTTTCAGTAAATTGTAACTCTTAAATTCAGAAGGTTTTTTTGCTTAAAATTTCCTAATAGTACCTGTCTAAACTTTGAGTCCAAATAATTTACGTGCGGAATAAATTATTCAACGTGCGAGAGTTTGGTCGAGGAGTTGGACGTCTAGATTATTGATTTGATACATGGTGACTTGTGTTGCCTCAATCAATCTAAATGGCCTGCAAATTCAGAGCCACTAGTTAGACATAAATAAAAACAACTTATTTAAATGTGGGATGCTCGGTTTTCTTTCTCATTTTTGCAACAAGTTATTGTGCATTTCATTGTGACCTAACTCAAGTTTTTTTTTTTTTTTTTGGGCTTACCAACTCTATATCACCATAAGCTATAATAAAGTCAATAAATGGTGGTCCCACTATAAATGCGAAACGTCAAGAACAGTAAATTTGAGATATTTTGGGTATGCTGGGAGTATAGTCAAATCGAAATTAACTGTAAAATAATATTTCGGTTCACCTTCCCCGTGTCCTCATTCCAAGGGGCCTCTTAGTAGCATGTACCGAAGGAGTGCGTCCTATGTAGTCAACTTTCCTTTTTGAAAACTAATAAAAGGCATTGCTAATCGACCGGCGAGGCCGGATGTAATTACCGTTTTAAGTGAATTTTCAAGAACTCTCCCAAGATGGTAACTCGAATTCGACAAGGCAACCTGAACATCACGACACGTGGATCCTATAATTTAAGCTCCAAATTTCGATGATGCCCGGCGTCGGCGAATCCTGATCCTCCGCCGGGCCTGCACGAGTGCCGTAAGGAATCGATGACCGTTGGATGTCCCGCGAAAGATCATTGGACCGGTGGGTCCCCCCGCCTTGGATTAGCTTGCGTGGCAACGTGCGGCCGCTTCATAATTTATTCCGCAAGCGACAAAGAGCACGTTTCAGCTTGCGTCTCCCTGTTTTTCTCCTCCATTATGCTCTTTTCTTCCCCTCTCTCTCTCTCGCTCTCGCTCCCTCGTTCTTCATCATCTTTCTTCTTCCATCTTCATTAATTATTTGAAAAAGGTCCATAGATTCATGGCTATGCGACCTCGCTGAGCTCTTGCTCACGAGTCACCAGACTTCTTTTTACGACCTTCCTGCTTCCCCTGCTTGTGCAGGAAGTCTTCGACGCCACAGTTATGTGGGCTCTCCGTCTTCAACTCCCCAATCATTAACATCAGTTTCTTTTTCTTTTTTCTTTCCTCTCTCTCTCTCTCTCTCTCTCTACCCACTCCTTCATCTTCTAGATTGAAGATAGAAGGAGAAAAAGAGGGAGACTTCCCGTATTCAAAAGCTCAGGTGAGCCTTTGACCGTCTTGAGTTTTTATTGGGTTCAGATGATGTTGCTTTGTTCAATGGTCATGTTGTTTACCAATTTTTTCTCTCTCTATCTCTTTCCCTCTCTCCACTAATTTGTTGTACGGGCTCATCTCAAAGTAGAGACAAATGGTTTGTCCTTGTCTCTGAGTATTCATCAAATTAGTCCTTTTTTTTTTTTTCGGTGCAGATCGCGTGAGGGCATCATTTGGGTGTTCAAGCAATCCGAATCCCAGGTTGATTTGTTCTGGGGTTGACAAATAGTTCGGAGTTCCACTTACCATGTGAAAGAATCAAGAGTTTGATACCTCTAGAAGGCGAAGAGAGAAGGGGTTTCTCGATTTCCACCAGTGCTGTGTCAGACTCGAGAGCGGCTGACTGCGATGGAGGTACTGGAGAGGCAAAAGAGCTTCCCCCGGAAGAAGATGACCAAACAGCCGACGGTGAAGCGAGACGACACTCCGTTGCACTTGGCGGCGAGATCTGGGGATACGGAGACCTTGTTGGATGCGCTATTAATGGCTGGAGCGGAGGAATGGAAGCGCTTGTTGACCAAGCAGAATCAATCTGGTGAGACCATACTATATGTGGCTGCCGAGTGTGGCCATGTTGATATGGTGAGGGAGTTGATGCCGTACTATGATATCGGTTCAGCTGGAATCAAGGCAAAGAATGGATACGATGCGTTTCACATAGCTGCAAAGCAAGGAGACTTGGGTGAGGCTCTCATCGGCTGTGCTTTTACTCTATGATTGCTGTGTTTCCCTTGGCTCAAAAGCCATTCATCGAAGGAACAATATGGGTTCTTTTTTTTAACATCAGCAGTGTCTGATGAAAGTTGTTTGGTCGTCTTTGTGTGGAAATCTTTTGCGTTCTCCATGTATGATGAATAAGTTAAGGGACAAAGAAGAAGAGGAAGAAATAGCGTAGGTAAAAAGCAATGGTTTTTGGTTCAGATTGAATATGTTTTGCTTCACCATCGTCGGATGTTCGAATTAATGAAGGTAGAACTTCAGTGTTGACATTTCTCGCTTCTTCCTCTTGCAGATGTGTTGAAGATTCTTATGGAGAAGAGTCACGACCTTTCGATGACCTCCGACACTGCTAATACCACGGCGCTGCACACCGCCGCTGCACAAGGCCACTTCGAAGTGGTGAAATTCCTCTTGGAGGAATGTGGAAACCTGGCCCTGATTGCAAAAAACAACGGGAAAACGGCCTTGCATTCAGCTTCAAGAAATGGGCATTTGGAGGTTGTGAAGGCCCTTCTAAGCAAAGAACCGGGGTTAGCAACCATGTGTGATAAGAAGGGCCAAACGGCTCTTCACATGGCAGTCAAGGGACAGAGTACCGATGTTGTTGAGGAGCTCTTGAATTTGCATCCTTCTCCACTTAACATGGTTGATACTAAGGGGAATACTGCGTTGCATATAGCAACACGAAAGGCTCGAGCTCAGGTATTAAAATTCTGCCCGACTCTTTTTCTGGAATCTCTTTCACTGGAAAACTAAGCAAGATATGTTTAGCAACTGCACTTAGATGAATGTATTGCTCAGATCTCTTCAAGTTTCTTGTCAATTGTCTAAGAAGTGCCTCTGGCTTGATTTGTACTTTATAGAACTTGGAAGGAGGATGTCATAGAAAGAAATCGTATTCGTTTGATGCCCATAATTATAGAGCTACTCCTGTCAATGCTTTAAAGCTGCAAATTTTTGCAGAGAGATGTGTTTTTATCAAAATTTAGCATTCGCATGGTACAAATTGCAACCCACAGCCCTTTAGAAATCATGGGATGCGTATGGTCGTGCTGTTTACATTCCTAAATTGCATAGAGGATCCTCCAAGATTGCTATATTGAGAATCTTTCTTCTCTGCAATGTAACACAGCTCGGGTTGGCTTTTTGTACAATCCTGGGATTCTAGGCGACAGACTTTTATCCAATCGGTTGTAGAAGTCCTGTAGGTTGCCATCTCGAGCAATGGAGAGGCTAGCATCCGTTAAATAAGCGTCTTGGCTTTAGGCAGGCTAACTATAAGATTATCTTCTGTTCTTGGTTCTCGTAAAGCATAAAAGCATGAAATGGACGGGATAACGTGATCCATTGCCTCAGTAAGAGTTCTATCTTATCAACTCGTGCTGCTGCTACTCTTGCAGATTCTCTCTAAGCTTTTGAATCACTCGGATCTCGACAAAACGGCAGTTAACAAATCTGGAGAGACCGCCCTGGACACTGCCGAGAAAGCTGGCCAATCCGAAATTGCTGCTGTCCTGCGGGATCACGACGTTCCTAGTGCTAAATCGTTGAATCCACCAACACCGACCGGTGCCCGGGAGTTGAAGCAAACCGTGAGCGACATAAAGCACGAGGTCCACGACCAGCTGGAGCACACGAGACAAACGAGGAGACGAGTGCAGGGGATCGTCAAGCGGATCGACAAGATGCACTCGGAGGGCCTCAACAACGCCATCAACTCCACCACGGTCGTGGCCGTCCTGATTGCCACAGTGGCCTTTGCTGCCATCTTCAGTGTCCCAGGTCAGTACGCCGATGACCCCGACAATGTCCCAGCTGGGCACTCTCTAGGAGAAGCCAACATCGCTCCGAAACCTGAATTCATCGTCTTCTTCATATTCGATTCCATCGCGCTCTTCATATCCCTGGCAGTCGTGGTGGTGCAGACCTCGGTGGTGGTCATAGAGCGGAAAGCGAAGAAGCAGATGATGACGGTCATCAACAAGTTGATGTGGCTGGCGTGCGTGATGGTGTCGGTGTCGTTCCTCGCGCTGTGCTACGTGGTGGTGGGGAAGCGCGATTTGGCGTTGGCAGTGGGAGTGACCGTCGTCGGAGCCGTGATCATGTTAGCCACTTTAGGGACGATGTGCTATTGGGTGATCATGCACCGGATAGAGGCTTATAAATTGAGGAGCGTCCGGAGGTCGTCGATGAGCAGTAGGTCGAGGTC
This sequence comes from Eucalyptus cladocalyx, assembly GCA_017140615.1. Taxonomy (NCBI): domain Eukaryota; kingdom Viridiplantae; phylum Streptophyta; class Magnoliopsida; order Myrtales; family Myrtaceae; genus Eucalyptus; species Eucalyptus cladocalyx. Next base: position 36,217,267 of record CM029526.1, read on the forward strand.
GAGGTCGATGTCGATGTCGATGATGATGTCGGATTCAGAAATTTTGAACAGTGAGTTTAAGAAAGTCTATGCTCTCTGAGACATAAATCTGCCGGCAAGTCCGACGACGCCGATGATGCCGGAGATCGGGAAACATTAACCCGGAGCTGTTGTTGTACATATGAATCGTAGGCTTTTGTAGAATAACCTGCTCTCTAGTCTCTACCACTTATTTGCAGAAGATATCGACTGTAGAAGTTGATGAGAAGATGATCTGCGGTATGAGATGCAGGGTTTTTCTGTCAACGAGGGGATCACTTTCTCCTCAATTGATGTTCCTAGAGTTAGGTCTATGATCATTAATGAATTTGGCTATTGTTGCTGTAAATCTTCTTGAAAATGATGATCAGAAGTGGAAATGATATGAGGAGTTGACCGCGGAAATTCTACATGGAAAATTTACTATTTTGTCAAGAAATTTTGATTGAATGATAATATTGAAGGCACTTGAATGTATGATAGGTCATATTTTGATTTAGTGGATAGATGATTTAAATAAATTGTCAAATATTTTCAGGATCGTATAATTTTAGGAGCGTTGGAACATATACTTACGCAAATACTTGATTCATAGTAAATTGAAACTATTTATCCAAGTCATTATGGCTGTAATTAAAAAGAAAAAAAATCACAAGATGATTCTTATCTTTTCTATAAGTATATTGCCATCAATAGGCATGACATGGATCCATTAATGATTTACTATTAAAAGGAGGTTGGACCTCGTCTTTCATAGCTTTCTACAAAGTCATAAATGGACTGCCTAATGAGACTTATTAAATCAATAAATCTATGGACTTTAGATTAAGGGCGTATGTCGACATCTTATTAGTTTATCGGCCCGCATACAAGCAAAAGGGGCAATTAAATAGTATGATAAATCCCTTTTTTTTTTTTTTGTCTTATTTAATTTTGTTAGTTTGGTATGAGACGACAAAAGATAATGATGATCAAAGGAGTTGACCACGAGAATAAGATCTAACCCATCGGAAGAAATCAAATGAATCACGTACCTTTTTACTATTACAAAAATAAGATCCATGTTATTGTAACTTTCACATATAAGAAATATGAAAGATAATGAATCGATTTGTTTATGGGTTTTGAAAATTCAATGCAATAACATAGAGATTTTTATCGGGTCACATGTGTGAAGCACGGGACAAGTAAAATCCCGGGAATCGGATGATCAGAGTGTTTTAATTGACTTGTGATTCTTTGAAACATTTTGGAGAACTCGGGTCATTTTTGTCCCCGTTGACTTTCGGAAAATCGATTTTACGATTTTTCCGTCGAATGGAATACATACGTGGAGTTTCTGAAAAAATGTGAAAAAAAATGAAATTCCAGTATTGAGATCCTCATTAACGTCAGGGACGTGCTCATATAATAATGCGCAGATCACAATTACAAATAGAAGCGACAAAATCCATCACGAGAACTGTAAATAGACCCGGGAAGGGAGGGTGTTTCCGGCAATTCATCGAGCAAAGTTCGCCCCGCCGGACAAGTCGCTGCCTTGTATTCCACGCCCGGCGAATACATTTATCCCCACACCGAATCGACAATTCTTGTGCCGCTCCACCACCACCGCCACCGCCGCCGCCGCCGCCGCCGCCACCACCACCGCCGAGGGCTCGATCTCCGCCGCTGCGATCTCTCCGATGGCTCGGGCCAAACAGCGACACGGCATGATGCCCCTCCTCCGCCTCCTACTCCTCCCCCTCCTCGCTTCCCTCCTCATCTCCCCCTCCACCGCCGAGATCAAAACCCTAACCATCTCCGACGACTCCCGCCCCTTGATCCTGTTCGAGAAGTTCGGCTTCACCCGCAGGGGCAACGCGTCGATCTCCGTCTCCGCCGTCAACGTCGCCTCCCCCACCCCCACCGCCACGGCCACCGTCGATTCCTCCCGCCTCGGCTTCTTCCTCCTCTCCGACGAGGCCTACCTCCAGATCCTCCTGGAGGCCCAGCAGAGCCCCGACTTCTGCGTCCTCGACTCCAAATACATCATCTTCCTCCTCAACTTCCACGACCTCTCTCCTCCGCCTCACGACTCCTTCAACAAGTCCTACGCCGTCACCTATCCCAACGAATACTCCCTCGCCTTCGCCAATTGCCTCGCCGGCGCCGGCGTCTCCGTCTCCATGAACGTCCGCACCGAGGTCTTCAATCTCGAGGCTGACGACTCCAAAGATTACCTCTCCGCCGGTTTGACGCAGCTCCCGTCTCTTTACTTCGTGTTCTCGCTTTGTTATTTCGGCTTCCTGGGCTTCTGGATCTATTATTGCTATCATAATAAGCGATCGGTGCACCGGATCCATCTCCTGATGGCTGCATTGCTCTTGATGAAGGCGCTGAATCTGATTTGTGCCGCCGAGGATAAGCATTATGTTAAGGTCACCGGCACGCCTCACGGTTGGGACGTGTTGTTCTACATGTTCCAGTTCATTCGCGTGGTGCTGTTGTTCACCGTGATAGTGTTGATCGGCACGGGCTGGTCGTTTCTGAAGCCCTTCTTGCAAGAGAAGGAGAAGAAGGTGTTGATGATTGTGATTCCCCTTCAGGTGTTGGCAAATGTGGCCTCGGTCGTGCTTGGCGAGACGGGGCCTTTCATGAAGGATTGGCAGACTTGGCAGCAGGTGTTCTTGCTGGTGGATATAATCTGCTGCTGTGCTATCATTTTCCCGATCGTGTGGTCGATCAGGTCATTGAGGGAGACCTCGAAGACTGATGGCAAGGCAGCTAGGAACTTAGCGAAGCTACAGTTGTTTAGGCAGTTCTATGTGGTGGTGATTGGTTACTTGTATTTTACGCGAATTGTGGTGTACGCCTTGGGGACAATAGCAGCATATAAGTATAAGTGGGTGAGCAATGCAGCCGAAGAGATTGCCAGCCTGGCATTCTATATCGTGATGTTTTATATGTTCAGGCCTCTGGAGAGGAATGAGTACTTTGTTCTTGATGAGGAGGAGGAAAAGGAAGCAGAAATGGCTCTCCGCGATGAAGAGTTCGACCTTTGAACTGAAAACGTTGGAGGATTTTTGCCTACTGATGCTAATGGCATGTTATGCAGAGAACTAGATAATTCAATTTTGGACCATTAATGTAACATCAGGTCTGGTGCTACTGCTCCTGTTAATCCTGTTTATTCCAATTTACACTTTTGATTTTCCTGCTTAAGTATATTGGATTCAACAGTGGCTTGTATCTCTAACTGGTGGAATGTTCACATCATTCCCTTCTGAGATTTAGACTCTAGACATAGAGATCATGTTGTCCCTGTGGTTTATTCTCTTGGAATGAGCTCAATGGGGTCTTTATTCACTTGAGTCATTTTTTGAGTTTTCTTGTTTGTTCTTGATGTAAGACAAACTTACAGGAAATTAGGCAAGAAATGTCTTTGGATTTTCTACTGTCTCCTTTTCATGCATCCAACGCTTTGGGGATATGGGGAATGGACTGATCTCAAATTTGAAAATTTCTTGATGGGGTGGTTTGAGTATAATGCTTTTAACTTGTGGATTTTTAGTCTGTTTCTTTATAGTTCAATGATTCTATAATTTTGATCAAGGCTGTTAAATATTTCCACAAGATTCGTATAGTCAGCAATGATAGGTGGGATTGAGGTGGTATGTACAAAATGTTTTAAATGGCCTGTCCTGTTATAGGACATTGTACTTGGAAGTGATATCTGAAACTCCTTAGATTGGATTGCACTTATAGAATTCCACAGTAAGCTTTTCCATTGTGACTACTTACTTATGGTGAAGAGCAGAGAGTAGTGTCATATGAGCATGAAAATTGCTTTTAAGGGACACAATGTTGTTTTGAGAAAGTGATAGCCTGAAAGCGCCATTGGTGGACATTTAATTATTCTATTCTGCTTGGGGATTCCTATTGTTCTTGATCAAGATCTATCATCTACTTAGAGTTGATTTAGTGGTATGCTGCTGTAGATGATGACCAGATGACACTAATTTCTTTTTTACTGGTGTCTGTGGCGAGATTTGCCTTAGTACTGATTACCTGAATGCTGATTAGTTGACCCCATGAGGCGTTTCTGTTTACTTCATTGAAATGTGCCACTCATATCTGAACTCTTGCATCAGTAGCAGGGGACAGTTCTGATTGAGGACATAGAGTGGAAGTCTTGAGCTTCACATAGATAACTACAAGAAAGAGGCAAAACTTTCCTGTCTTTTGACAGAAGTACGAGAGCCATGAGAGTTTGGATGAATCGTGTTATTTCTGCTAGATTCTTCTAGATTAGAACAATATTAAATAGGCACATACGTAACAAATTATCTCTGTACTTAGACGTTTCAGTCTTCCTCTGAGCAAGGTTGTGTCTCTCAGGGTAATTTTTCTGGACAATTTTAGTTTATCTCCCAATAACGTAGTCATAATGATATGCTCTCTATGGTTCGATAAAAAAGCACTTTTTGTCTGTTTTTGAAAGAAGATCTATTATCCTCCTCTTTTTTGATCTTTGTTGGGAAGTTAGCAATTTTAAAGTTTATTTGCAACTTGCAAGCACTATATACTATTAAGATGTCGTGTGTATTGGAAGTGAGGGACATTTACACTCTCTGTCCTGTGGAAGCTTGGTAGCTTCACCTTCACTATTAGAGCGCCAAATTTGAGACGAGATACAGGTTGCTTGGTTGGAAACAAAAATGTTCAGTGATTACATTCAGCATTAGTTTGGATCAGATGTTGTAAGAGAGTGGAAAATCTAGAAAACCAAATTTTCTGCTTAACTTGGATTTGTAGGTTCAAGAATCTTCCTTGACCAACAAAAACATGTCGTCATGTTGCAGTAGGGAATGGACACTAGGATCCCCCAATACCCATTGATGTTTAATAGTTGTAGAACACAAAGGTGATTTTAAGTCTCTGTATCTAGTGGCTTATGCTTATATATAAATGCTCATATCTGCAAAGCTACTTGTTTCATATCTTTTGGTCAATGGAAGTTGGGAATTTATATTCGATTAGTCTTATTGATGATGCCATTCAAACATATAACTAGCGATGTATGTACGAGAAATCCCTTGGTGGTTTCCAATTTCATACTTGGGTCCGGTGCTCTCCGGAACGGGAGGGATTTATGCATTTGGGTTGATTGTTATAGATTTGTTGCCCAGCTGAAACTCGGGGTGATGGACGGAATCGAGTTTCTTCATTTAAGCTGGACATTTTTTTAGTGACGACCTCCCTCTTGACACCTTTGCAAAGCAATAATGCCACAGCCTGAAAAACGTATTGTTCTTCTGGAAATTGTGATTCAGCTTTTCTATTTTTCCAAGTCGGTCTCATAGAAAAGACGGGTTGCTTCGATTGCTCACGTGGCTACATCACAATACACTAGGAAATAAATCAAGGTTTGTGCCTGTAATCAGCATGGTTGAGACCATGCGAGATAGGGCGAGAATAGAGGAGCTGTTCTCCGTGACAATAGGCTTTACAGCTCAGTCCTTGGCGCGTTTTCTTCTTACCTAACGATCCACACTCTCCTTTTCCGTCCATCATTTGGTCAATTTGCATGAACGCATTTTATATATTTCGAGAACAGGGTATCCAAAGCAAGTGCAGTTCAGTATAAACTGGGAGATTGAAAAAATTACCTTCTTGAATTCGCAAGCTCTCGTGTTAAAAATATGGTAGGTGCGACCGGATTCAATTGTTTGTATTTGTATGTATTTCGAGGTCATGGCCTTGGCCTCAATGGATCCGAGCCCAGGTGCCGGAGACTTGGTCCCGGAAGCTGGGGCCAGGAACTAGCGTTGGGTTTTTCCATGCCTAAATGCAGAATTCGGATCACAGGGCTGATATCTAGTTGTATTTTGGAGAATAATTTTTGATTTTTTTAAAAAGAAAATTATTTTTCATGAATTTAAGTGTAGGTTTTCTGATGAAATATTTTACATTAATTTATTTTTATAATTGAATCGATCGGCGAAAAATGATATTTCCTTAAAAGATATATTTTTTGAAATAAATGGAATTTCAATTTATCCAAAAGCAAGTTGCTTCTTTCCCCGCATCCACTTACGCTCACGACACAAAAAGTAAAGACCAAAACAAGATGGAATTCGATGTTTTTCACAACAGAAGTTTCTCTCCCAAATTGTAAACATATACAAATCAAAGTCTCCCTCCATTACTTAAGTCTAACACCATGCCTTCACTCTCCTTCAGGTAATCCATCGACAAGGAAACAACGAAAGAGGATAAAAAGGAAAAACAAGAAGAGAAACGAATAAACTTCTTTAAATTAATATCAGGAAGAAGCACAAAAAAACAAAGGCACAGAGGGAAAAAGAAAAGCTCCAAGCGTCCAAAGCTTGATACACATATCTTCTTCTCCTTCTGCTTTTATATCATAGACAAAAGCTTCAAAACAATTAAAGAACGGAAGAAAACAAAAAAGTTTTTCAGTCAACAACATCTACACTGGCGGAGCAAGAGAGCAACCTGTGGAAGATCCTGAACAGAGCAGTCCAAGACGCTTCCTTCACTTTCGTCAACGCCACGCACTTCCTTCTACGACGCCGTTCCTTCCTCTTCTTGTCGCCTTCGGTTCCTTTTGCCTTGCGACGACGGCCGAAGCACCGGGTCTCGTCGTCCGGCGAGGCGTTATCCTCTCTGGAAAGAGGGTAGCTCCGCAGGTACATTTGCCTGCAGGAGATGCTGTCCACCACCCTGGTGCGGATCACGTGGTGATCGACGGTCCTGCCGCCGCCGCGGTCCCCCGCGCGCCCACTGGAGCTCACCGACCTCACGAACTCCGCGTCGGACTCGGGCCACTTGTAGAGGTTCACATAGGTGGCCCGGACCGGAGCCTGCAGGGCGCGCGCGTCGTTGAGGCAGCTCGATATGCAGACCGAGCTCATGCTTTTTTCTTCCTCGAGCTCTCTCTTCTTTGTTTTTTTGGGTATATGTGATCTAGCGTGCAGCAGTACAGGGCTGATGGGTACTTGTGTTTTCCTCTTTCTCCCTGCGGTCTCTCTGTGAAGTCGTATTAAAGATGGAGGAGGCTTAAAGTCGAAGGAAAGACAAGTGGTGAGTGTGAGTTGGGGCTTGAGAGAGTGACAGGATTTTTCTTTAGTGGGGAGATGATCATGTCGTGTGCGTAATGCCGCGAATGATGAAGCATGAGTAACACTGAGTATGTTATCCTCTCTTTAGTTTTTTTATCTCATGCTAGCTGTTTGGTGAAAAGCATTCTAGGCACCATCATAACTAGTCAGAATGGTCCGAGACTTATTTATGACTGAACCTAATAAGTTTCACTTGTCAATCCATCCTTGATTTCATGAAAACTTAAGACATGCCTAGATTTACCGCCATTGGTCTGGGGCGGCTCACTCCCATCATGGTGAAGTAAGAACGACGGACTTGTTCGGTGAGCAGTGGTGTATCAACTTAATCTGTGATCTAAATTTGAACTTTCTCCTGTAAATGATTTATGCATGGAAAAAGCTTAAGTAACCGTACCACTATGTGATGTGTTAAGCATAATTGTATTCAAAGGAGATGATATTGACTCTACCTTTATTTTGTTTTTCAATGGTTTTTTATACATATATCGAGTGAGATAATCCCATTACGTTCTAAAAAAAGTGATGATTTGTTATTGACCACGTAAACATTGCCTCAGAATTGGATAACTTGCTCTACAAATCCCATGTAAGTTGTGGTCTTTTAAAACACTATATGCCTTCTAGAAGGTTATTAAGTATTAGGTTACACACTTAATCAAGCAAAAATCATTAATGATCATTGCCAATCCACCTACATATTAATGCATTACTATTATAATGAAAATCTATCAAAATTGACAATTTGTGACATGTAATTACGATCATGCGCATTGCAAATAATGTGTCTTATTTTATAGCATCAATGAAACATTTCAAGGCTTAATATGTGACATTGTCATTTAATTGCATGAACTGCAATTTGTAAAATTGATTGATCTCATTTTTCATCTTTTTCATCTGTTGAAACTGATAGCTATAAAATTTTCTTGTCTTACCCTTCAGGATAATTCTCCATATGCTATTGCTGTTGCTGTGTTTTCTAGAATTCGTCTCGTTCAAATAGACTTATATAAATTCTCAGTTATTGAGTTAAACTAAATTATTCAATTCCCTCTAGCATAAAATGCCCACAATCTTTTACTAATTTATTTTAGTTAGATATTACAATGAAGTGGATTTGCCAGGCCGACCATATTTCAAACTCGAAATAGTCCTAAATAAAAATCAAGGCTGTACCAAATTTGAGTTGGGAATCTCAAAAGACATGCTACTTTAATGTGCCGGTGCACCGGAAAATTAACAAATTTATATATCTATATATATATTTTTGTATATTTTGAATGAATAAATATCAACTCAAAAGTAAATTATTACCAAAATAATTTAGTGCCGTGGAATGCAACATCCGAAAACCAATTATATCCTTATTCAGAGGGAATTCACAGCACCTTTGCAGATAAACTGAAAGTTCCAAATGGTGGTGCTTGAAGTGTGGAGGAAGGAATAGGGATAAATAAAACTACAATTTTTTATTTATTTTATTTTTATAAAAAGAAAGAACGGGAGCAATCAGTAATTACATATATCTGAGAATATTTTCTAGGACTCTTTCCAAATTTGCTCCACGTCCCTTTGTTTTGTAGGCTTCGGTTGCCAATTGCATTTTAATAGAGGGCGTGGTAAAAAGGAACCATTATTCACAAAGAATAATTATACTGTTAGCTTAGCAGCACTCTTTAAGCATTGCCGACATTGGACATTCTTTCGGCGAGCAAAACGAAAGAATCTTAGAAACTATGTCGAAGCTACAAAAGAATGTAAAAAAATGTGGGTCCTTTTTGGGATTTTTATAACTCTTACTGTTTATTGTTGTATTATTATTGGCTTGGCTTGAAAACATACAACCCACTAATTTCTCTAAGTTAACCTCGAGAAATTAACTTATAGGGTAAGGAGTGGACTGGTGTTTACAGATTAGACGCACGAATGTTCAATTCCTCACGCAGCAAAAGTGCAAACAAATAAGATTTGGGCTTTTCCCAACCGGATTTAGTTGACGTTTTGCTCGATCCCTCACCCCGTTAAGTGCAAACGATTAAATAAATGCATATAGAAATAGGTTATTTCTCCCTCCTCCAGGTATGCCACCTCTTGCACCTTCTTCGCTTTGCTCTTTCCAATTTAGGGTCTATTTGGGGTGCTTTATTAATTTGTAATTTTTCACTTTTGTCAAATCTCAGGATGTACACACTTTAATTTATTTTAATTTTAAGCACATGAAATTTTTATTGCATATAAATTGGATTTATATATAATTTTTTAAATTTTTTATGAAAAAGTAGAAAATTTGCTTTTTTACTTCTGAAATATTCAAAACAAACGAGTCTTAAATTAACAAGCCTTAGTGATTACTTTTCATTTTCATAATAATTATAAATGGATAATTAAATTCATAACTATAATTGGATGGATAAATACTTGACATTTTTTTTTAATCACCATACGAATTTTTCTGAGAAACCAAATATTAGATAAACATGTTTATATTCTTTTAGTAATAAATAAAAACATACATTAATCTCAGTCGAAAGTTGGTAGTTTACTTTTTTCTTTTACTTTTTTATCCTTTTTCTTTAGCAAACTTTTCTTTTTTAAAGCTAAATGGCATTACAATATTAGAAATTTTGCACATGAGGGCTAATTTTGATCAATACTACTATTCACGCATGCACGATTTTGAATCTGCACCATGACTCCTTGTGTCCTCTAGCTTTGTCCAGGGTTATGAGGTTTATAATCCTTGTCTTAGTGCTGTATAGGGTAATAAGGTTGATCAGATATATATATTTTTCATGAGAAGGAAGCCCATCCTCAGGTAGGTCTATCAGATCTTGCTTGTCTATAAGCAAATCTAGCTGCGAGAGATTAGCTACTTCGTATTTAACTTGACCTTCACCGAGTCAGTTGTACGACTTGTAGTCTTCAAACCCCGTCACTGCAACTGAGTTTAATTTAATTCTTTCTTGCTTGCATGAACCATATTCTGTGGAAGTAAATCTTGATCGAAAGAACTCATTTTTGCCATTGGTGCCTTGGTTGGAGCTGGCGCTTCTGTTGATCGTCTTTATGCCATAATTCAGTGATCACTTGAAAGCTAAGCTATAGGAGAACTCCTTAAATGTGTATTGTATATCCTAAAATACTCCCTGCGCATGAAGATTAGAAGAAAGACGCAGGAGCTCTAACATTTGAACTACTTGATGTATAGCGCATTTGAAAATTAAGGAAAGGGAATTTGGGATTCGAACACAAGATCCCTAGGCTTTGATGGCATTCATAAGCGGATGTTTATGAATATTGTCTTTGATATTTCTTAGGTTTTCTGAAAGGAGAAACTATTCTTAAATTTCAACTCAACCTGCCCTCGCTTCAAGCAACAAAAACAGGATAAGAAAGAAGCACTTCCCAACAGTCTAGCAGCTTTCTTTCCAGTCTATCTTCCCCATATCTCAAAGAGAAAAGAAATAAGATATCTGATCACTGCAGTTGCTCACAGTATTAGGCCTGGACGTTTTCTTTATCCTTAAATACAAATATCTGAATCTCGAATTATTCTTCAATTGTGGTTTGATGTAGTTGAGAACTGCATTAAGTTATGAAGAGATCTTAGGTTTGAGCAGATTGAAGTTGACTTTCTTGGACTTGGGGTTTCCTTAGCCGAAGTTGGTTTTTTTTTTTTTTATCTTGTGCTTGATGTTTAGAGGTCTTGCTTCTTAGTGATGGTTGTTTTCCACTAAACTCGTGGAGTGAAAAGTGGAGAGTCATTCCTCGTAGGTGTTCATGATTTTAATCGTCATGTGAATGCTGCAGCTTTTTTATTAAAGAAAGGATTGGCTATGGCCCTGACTGGCTGAGCATGAATTCGGTTGCATTGGGTAATAATTTGCTTTCTATGTTGGAGTTCATCTTCATCTTCAAATTGCGTTCATTAGTTGTGTAGGACATTGGAGCTTTAGAGATGACTTCAGTGTATTTCTGACAACAGATTATAAAGTTAGTCATTTGATTCTTCTCTTTTTTTTTGGTTTCTGCTTTGCGCTGACATAGCCACTCCGTGGAGAACAACATGTCACTTCTATTCGTTACGATTAAGAAAATGAAATTAAAAAAATCTTCTCTAGGACATTCCCCTATCAGAACCAAATTTTGGTTTGATTTGCACTTAGACGAGTTCTTAGTTGGTATAACCAATATCAGGCTGTGCAATTGCCAAGTGCCAATGTACTCATACTAAGGCACAGGAAATATAATTTGTGAATTACCATCTGATAACTTAACTTCATTAACACAACATAATTGTCCTAGTACCACTATTAACACACTTTTTTGTTAACGGAGCCAATCTTTAATGTCTTGTTTTGGTTTAGGTTGCGTTCTGTTAGATTCTGGAGTGAGATTTTTTTGATCGAGTATAATTAAAAGACAGTCTGTTTATGTTTCTCCTGTTATTAGAACGCTAGATTTTATCTAGTTTTTTCGTTGTGCATGCATTTTACAGTGTAACCAGGTCGAAGCCACTTCTCTTTGTAACCATGGTGCCTGGCCAGCATTCGGTGAAAGAAAGACAGTACGCCATTTTGAGTGTCAAAGAAAATGAAAGCTGTGAAGAAATTCGCGCAAGTTATCAATCTTCCATCCTTAGTTATCATCTGGATAAACTGCAGACGATTCTGAGTTGGGTTGTTCTGACAGTAGCAATGCAGATAAGTTGCTGAAGATACAAAAAGCTCGGGAGGTCCTCAGTGATGCCAAGTTGGGAAGCCTTCATGATAGTGAGCTGCTGGCTTCAAGACAAAATAGCAGCAGAAGTCGGCTTAGAGGAGATGGTTGAAGATTCTGGAGATGTCTTCCAGCTCTCTCATCAATGATGATGTGCGAAATATTTCTTTGTCAATCCTCGAGTCAGAAGAAATGGGTTGTTCAATTTCAAGGGATGGGAGAGGAATGATTCCACCGACAGCAGATAACTTAGCGGTATCTGACAGTTCTTCCTAGTGGTTCTTATTCTCTGAGAATTCTGCTTTTAATCCAGTCCGGTGCTATGGTTTCTGTAGGATGGTCAACTTTCTAACATCTCAAGAGCATTTTGCAGGCCTTCATTCGATTCAACTGACTCTCAATATTTCTTTTTGCTTTTATCGGTTATCATTGCTTCTTTCTTACACCATTGGGATTATTCACGTCCATGTGCATGTCAGGGATATCAATATGTGCTGTTTCGACAATCCCTTGATGGCTTTATGATTACAGAACACTTCTATGAATGATACAGTATTGTACCTTACATCATCAATTATCGGTCGTTAGATGACATTGCTCGATAAGAGAGTCAAGATAGTCGACAAATCTCAGTTGCTGAACGACAGAGTTGTACCCTCTGTCAAAATGTTTCTCGTTACTTAGACAAAATCCAACAGATGACTAAGATCATGTACACAGAGTGGAGAGAGGGAAACGATAATAACTATGTACACATCGTCAAAGAAGATTAAGAAAAATCTCGACTTGCAAACGTTAGGATATAGGCAATGAGAAATAAGCTGACATTGGTTGCAATGATTGAGAAGGCATAAGTTGACGATCAGCTTTAGATTGAAGAAAACAACGCTGCAGAAAAGGGAAAGAAATGAAGAATGTCTTTCTAACCTCACAAGCCGTTCCCCACTAAACCTAACTCCCAAATCCCTGCATTCAGGGACGATCCAGATGAAAGAGGACACATGAAACATGGACATCCATAAATCCTTTATGCTTGAAATGAGACGTATTAACGTGTCGAATTCCATCTCCTGTGACGCAGACTTATGAATGGAGGGAGGACAGGAGGAAGAAGGTGTTGCCGCACCCCTTGGTCTAAGCAAGACTGCCGTTTTGTAGATGTCTGTGTCTCTGTCTCTTTTCATGCAAAAAGGATTTACAGACGTCTATGTTCCTCTCTTGGGTCCTGTTTCGTCTGGATTGTCTGGTGAGTAGGGTTTTAGAGAGGGAGCAGCCTACAAGGTGAGAAGGACGACTTTGCCTCTTGATTCGTTTCCGCATGTCACAGTACGATTTCCATTTCTTCCCCTTCTTTGCATGAAGAAGATATAGTTGCGATAATAGCTATCAAGCTATTTGCTTCACGCTACCTATTATGTCGTTTAAGTTCACGAATAACATTTGCGAAAGTTACTCTAAAGTCAGAATTACATGACATAGGGGTAAATATCACTTTAATGGTAAGTTTCATTAACTTCTTCTTTTTATAATGACTAATAAAATGGACGTAATGAGAAAAGAATCTGGTCTTCATTCTTCCATTTTAACATTATATGTATTATTTATTGCATTTGGAAATATCAATTCTATATATTTACATATGATACTAATTAATCGATTAATGGTTAAGACATTTGTGTTATTATCTAATTATGAAATATTGGTAGTAATGTAACGACCCAACTCGTTTCACGTGGATCAAGCCTTCAAAAAGAGTGCATGAAGTAGATATTCAAGGTGGGGATCATTTGTAGGCCGATCTTTCTTGTGAATAATATCATAAGACCCCACTCGTTAGATGTGGGAGTTCAGATATTACAAACTCTCTCGCTTAAATCATTCGCGTCTTCGTTAGTTTTAATCCACATCGCTCAACAATATTCTTCCTATCAATGGATGACCCAATCTACTTTTGTCTCCTTTACCATTCAAGAAGACTGTCAGGAGTCGCATCTTGTCTAAGTCTTCTCATCTCGATAATTACTCCATATCTTCATCAGATTGGGAATAGGCATAATCCATTCACAAACCATACGTCTATTGGGCCCTACTCTTACCATCTTTTGGGGCTTAATTGAGTTTTTTGGTACTTGAGCGCTGGCAAAGTTGTGGTACCAAAATGTACTCCATATCATAATATTCGGACTTCTAGTTTATTTTGTCACATTTTGCATACTGGCCTTTGAAAAGAATTTATACATAAATCATTTCCCCTATAAAAACTGATGAGGGCACATTTTATCCTTAAGAAAAAAATTTCAAAGACCCACTCAACTTTTGTATTTTGTAGAGAGAAAACAGTAAAGTAAAAATCCCTTACTTGACCGGCGAAATTAAACATTTGAAATTTTATCAACATATAAATGTAACGCGGATTCAAATACAATTCGTTCATAATTTTTGAAAATTAAATAATATGTTAAACATTGGTGGGAAAGTAAAAGGTTATTTTTAAACAATTTCCTTGGAATTATTCCACTGGGGTAAGTTCGGCCGTTGCATTTTATATAGTTTCCCCAAAGGGGAAAAATCGATTCAAAGCACTGAGGAATCTTTTTTGCACCTTTGTCTTTATTTACATGTTAATTCGTGGAACCCAATGTCCCTTTCGGTCACCTTATGCATAGTTTGCCAAATGGCGAAATTGAAGAACTTTTAGTTTCACATTTATTTCTTTCTTTGATGAGATTTTTATCGTGTTCACATGCTACTTCGTTAGGCTTAATGTCCCTTTGGGTCTTTCTAATTTGCTTGTCCTATTGATATTCTATTGGAATTGTTTCAAGGTCTAAATTTGACACTTTCATCTTGTAGATTTTACGAAATGGCAAATCAGTGCAAATCGAGTCTTTTTCTTTACTATATTTAGCATAGATGAAGCATTAGTCTTATATTCTTCTTCTTCTTCTTAATATTATTATTAATATCATTAATAATAATTATGAAAACGGAATGATATCGTGTTTGGGAAGATGGAATTCACGACTGAGGAAATGGAATGAAAAAAAAAAGTTACGAATAGAATGGAAAAGAATGAAATGAGGATTCTTTAGGTTGGTCGCTAAAATAATTATGAAAACGGAATGAGAAAAGGATTTTAATAACTTCGAATTATTATTGTGACGTCCTTGCTTAAAATAACATTTTAAATTTAATAAAGTACCACAAGATTATTGGATTATAAAAAACTTTACCAAACATTACTCCACAGTAATGATTAATCAATTAAGCTAATAACAGTAAAATTGGCGTTCCGCTTGTGTTTCACAGTATGTTCTTACAGTAAACCATGCTTATAATTTCTTCTAAAATAGTCAGTAATGTCCATAGTAATAAATATACTCATTCAATAAATTAGTTCTTCCAATTTAATAATTAATTTTGGTGTTCTCATTAGTTATCGATGATCAATTTATCACCTTATAATTGATTCTCATTCCAAGAAGTTAACGGAATGCCGGGCAAGCGCAAGAGGTAGCGCTTCGCACAGGACACTTTGAAGCTGCAGCGGTAGCAGCTTGTTTTCTCTCATTAATTCATTTTTGTTTTAGAATCATCATTAAAAGTGTGCATCATAACTATTATGTTTCTCTATTCTTCCATTTTTCTGTTTATAAGAATAGGTTTGAAACATAATTCCATTTGATAACGCATGGTCAAGCGTGGGAGACCGCTTTACCTTTTCAAACTAGAGAATTGGGTATAGAAATTTGATTACACTAGATTAAACTATCGTCCTTTGATTGATACCTTTTTCCTCTTTCTGGAAAAGCCTTTATCATTTAAATTTTGGTTCACTTTTATTTTGTAACATGCATCTGCATGTCCTCGCATTTATGAAAAAAAATCAAAAAAAAAAATTAATAAACATAAAGAATCTACAATGCACCGTAGACCAGTTAGAGAACGAAGGGGAAAAAAAAGAAAGAAAAGAAAAAGAGAAAAAATGAAAAATAATTCAAAATATATTAGAATATCATGAAAAATTATCCCGTCGGTTGCCCCACATAAGATGATCAGCGCCACAATAGGGATTTCCAATCAAATATGGTCGGATGGATTCAAGTGGCAAAACATGAAAATGTTAAGAATAAATTGACAAAATTAAAGGGTTTATGATCGAATTGCCAAAATTGCAATATGTTTATGATTCTTTGGATAATTTCCTCCCCCAAAATGAGGTAGAGTTGAGATTGGATCTAAATTTAAGAGTTCATTTAGAAAATTAGCCCGACAAACGATGCCAAAAATCATTCTATCTTTTGCTGGAAAATGAGTATTGAGAACCAAATTCACCTTTTTTTGAATTTTTTAAAATTATTTATATTTCATAAAACAAACAGAGTCTAAGAGTTTAATAGATGGATGCCCGGTAACTAGAATTGACTTCTAAATGCGAATTGGAAGAACAAATCACACGATAAATGAATATTTTTTAGGGACTAAATCCAATTTTCTCTTTAAATGCAGCAATTAAGTCAATTTAGACTGAATTTACATACCTAATTCCTCCTTAAAATTATGTGCACGTTATCAATTAAACTAACGGATGTCGTCAGGTCAAATATTCAGCCTGCTCCACCCTACCTCACCCGAATTTAAAAGCTTCTATATGGATATATTCTAATTTTCTGTAATCATTCCGTGGAATTAATTTAATTGAATTATAAATGAACCTGTTTGCATCTATGCGAATACAATTTTTTACAAATACCCCGTGAAATTGATTTAATGATTAATTAGTGCACTTGTATGCGGGCAGATACTTTGATTCCCCAATATCACCAGCACAAATAACAACAATGTCATCATCCATATTTATTCTACTCATATTATAGTCTGCAGTCCTATATTTTATCATCACTTTTTTTATATTATAATAATAAGCGTAGATTGCTCTGAGGTCTGAGGAGAGAATTTTAATATTATTTTTATTTAGTCGTGGTGGATTTTTATTATTTTTTTAAATGGTGAGCACGCTCGCATGGGCCATTTCATCATTGTAATTATTTAATTCGACGCGACTAGTAAGAGTCAATTATTAAGACCTTATTATTATTTTATCCTTTATCCTTTACGAAGAGGAACCTTCGCGGAAACCTTCAGATAAGTACTGGGGTCACTTCGACAAAAATAAAGAATAATTTACAATGTAGTATAAATCGAGAATCAACTTCACCGCCATGACGTTCTCAACACATCACGGCTAATGCGGATACTAAAATCTTTTTCACCTGTAAGCATGCAGAAGTGTTGGACCAATAACAACCTGGGACATATGAAATTCGAAGAATGCACGCGGAATCATAAAATAGACTAATATATTTCATTTCTTTACTTGTTTACGTTAGATGATGTGGTCGATATACTGGGGATTTCAAAAAACAATCATCTGGAACTACATTGGTACCCTCCTAACCCTGAGACATCCTACACATGTCTAGTCACCTATTCTCCGATACTAGTATGCCCCAAAGTCATCGCCTGTATACAAAAAAGCGACTTCACCTTTCTACTCTTGCCTCAGTTGATTATATTGCCACCATCGTTGTCTCCACTGTTGCCTAAGTGTGGGCTCGACTCCATGGGCTACCCAGCTACCTGTGCGTAGACCGCGAGGAAACCCGGGAGCATAGGACTCGCCAGATCCCTATGTCTACAAAATGGAAATGCATCGGATGAAGGTGATACCTGGAAAATCCGGATCCACAAAGTTGGAAAGTGCCAAGTGAGGTGCACAGGTAATCCATAACTAATGGAGGTAGAAGCAGGAAGGATTGACATAATTTCTATTGGTTTGAAAAGGTAAGATCAACCACCAGCGAGCTTAAACCCAGTAAGCAGAAAGTCCACCAGTCTATATTACATAAACGAATCACTATACTGACAAGGAAAGCCTCAGTATAAAGAATATAGAGTTATTTTTGAATCAACTTATTTGAGAACCTTTTTCAAAAGAACATAACAAATCAATAAAGGTAGTAGCTTTTCCAAATAGGTAATCAATAGCTCAATTAGAATTCATAAGTACTAAGGCTATACTCAATATGAATTTATGTCGACATCATCATTCAAGGAATCCCGTTACCCCCGAGCATCTTGCATCCAACCAGCATCGCGAGGACATTTGGGGGAACTATGTTGCCCCCTAGGCATATGGAGGAACCCAATTATCCCTCTAGGCATTTCTACTACAACCTGGGGCATCATCATCCCAAGGATCGATCATATTCCTAGTCACACCTTTAGAAACGGCAGTTGTTGTCTAGGTAAATGGGTTTAAAAAATTATGAAACTTTAACATAAGATAGGGAAGATCTAGAGGGACAATTTCCATTTCCACCTCCCCTTTCTTCTTCTTCTTTTATTTTTTTATTTCAATTATTTTTTAATTTTCTTTTTTTAATTCAAACTATTTTTAATTTCCTTTTTTTTTTTAATTTTTAATTTTTAATTTTAATTTTTTTTTTTTTCTTTTCTTTGTTTCCCATTTTCTTCTTTCTTGGCTAGTCGTCGATCGTGAACCTCAAGCTCGTCGATCTCAAACTTACGCTCGTTGATCTGGCGAGCCTCGAGCTTAATACTCGTGCTCGTCAATCTGGGGAGCGGAAAATATTTTCCTTACCGAACACCGGAAAATATTTTCTGAAATATTAACACCAGAAAATATTGTCATTTTCCTGGAAAATGATTTATGGGAAAATATTTTCCAAAAATAGTCCATTTTCCATGAAACGAACGGAGACCCTAACATAGGGTAAATCTGTCACAAGTGTATCGGTTTAGGGTAAATTTGTTAAAGGTATACCAGTTTGGGGTTTTTGGTGGTCAAAAAAATAGTTTGTGGTAGATTTGTCACAGGTGTACCAGTTTGGGGTTTTTCAGAGTATTAACCCTAAAATAAAAGATTGAAATTTAAAGTGCCATGGCTATACTAGGTCTGGTGACCTGACTTTACACACACCCCCCTTTTTGTTGGACATGGACACCCCTCTTGATGGCAACAACCTCATTGGTATGATAACAAATATCTCGTCCCGGTCAATTGATCACGGTGATAGCTTGTTGTATACTTAGGCTTTAAAATTGAGGAACTCCCACATGTCTCGTCTCGTCACTTGGTCATCTAAATCAAGTACACTGTTAATGGCACAAGTCATATGTCATATTATTGGGCGGGAGTACAACGCAAGTGTCATAACTTGGCACCGAGGACACTTAAGTGTCATAACTTTAAAATGGTACACTTGAGTGCCAGTTTTGAAGTTAAATGGGACACTTAAGTGCCACTCTGGCAAAGATCCAGCCAAATGGCTTACGTGGCGGTTTTCCGGCGAGCTTGATCCAAAACGGCGTCGTTTTGCACGCTGACGTGGCGGAAAAAAAATGCAAAAACGACGCCGTTTCATGTCTACGTGTAAATAATAATATAAAAATTAATTAAATTAAATTTAAAATATTCAAAAAAATTTAAAAAATAAGAAAATTTAAAAAAATTTAAAAAATTAAGAAAATTTTAAAAATTTTAAAAATTAAGAAAAAAAGGGGGGGGGGGGGGGAGGTCGAATGGGGTGGCTCCCTTGCCGGCCGACCCTCCCCACTCCGTTGCCGGCCCTTCCCTGCGGCGACGGGGAGGCGGCGAGGGCCCGCGACCCCTCGCCGGATTTGGGCGAGGGTCGCGGCCCGCGCCTAGATCTAGGGCGAGGGTCGCGGCCCTCGCGCAGATTCGGCGAGGGCTCGCGGGCCCTCGCCGCCTCCTCACTAGGGGTGAGCGGTTCCGGTTCCGGTTCGGTTCCGTCTCGGAACCCGGAACCTACCCTCGGTACAGGTTCCTCAAAATGAGGAACCTGGAACCTACCCGTGGGAACCGAGAACCTGGAACCTACCCTGTCACAGGTTCCAGGGTCGGTTCCAGGTTCCAACAGGTTCTTTTTTTCTTCTTTTTTTTGTTATTTTCAAATTTGAACTATAACATATGCGCACGTTACCCAAAAAAACTATAACGTACGCGCACGTTACTAAAAAAACTATAACGTACGCGCACGTTACCAAAAAAAAAAAAAAAATAACATATGCGCACGTTACCAAAAAAAAAAATATAACGTATGCGCACGTTACCAAAAAAAACTATAATGTACGTGTATACTACACGGTAACTTCCCATTGACATGTTATCTTGATAGATTAACTTCGCACTGCACAACAATAATAGAATATAATTAGAAATTTCAAAACAAATAGCAAACTAGAAAGTAGAAATAAAACACCACTAGAACAAGAATGTCTAGAGGTACAAGTTTTGAAAAAAATTTCGATTAAAACCTTAAATGAACTCATAAAATTCTGAAATTTGGACACGTTGTATTTAAGACCTAGAGGTACAAGTTTCATGAAGAAATCGTAGTCCAATTCGTTCTGGATTAAAAGATAAAATCGATTTACTTTTCCTATTCTCTACTTGCACAGTTTTTGAAACATTTTTGGTTAAATAGGCAAATGAACTAAAAAAATTACGAAATTTAAATATGTTGTAGGGAAGACATGAAGAGATATATTTCATGCAGAACACATTTCCAAAAGAACCTCATAAAAAATGATATAGTCCACGCATTGCAACTTACAAGATCCGAACACATCAGATTGCACAGTTTTAGAAACATTTCTGATTAAATACCCAAATGACCTTAAAAAATTATGAAATTCGACTATGTGATAGCCAAGACCATAAGGTAGATACTTCATGAAAACATCGAAGTCAAATTAGTCCTAGATAATTAAATATGGACGGTTAAAATCCCTGTTCGTAGTACCGTAATTCCAGATCTAACCATCTCCAAAGGACCACGATTTCACCTACCTATTCTTGTTTTTTTTCTCTAAATTTTCGATATGTTGTACCTCAGGATGTCCTTTACAACTTTTGTTAAGAAACCGAAGTGAAATTTCGACAAAAAGGTTGCCTTACAGTCCATGTATTCATCAAGGGTCGGTCCCAAAATCTCCAGATCTAGTCTTTCCAAAGAATAACGATTTCACCCACTTATACTTGTTTGTTTTGTCCCAAATTTGAGTATGTTATACTTCAAGAAGTCCTTTACAACTTTCATTTAGAGGCCAAAGCCAAAATTCAACTAGAACATCACATACAAGTCACTAGAACATCCAAAGTCGACATTTTTCTGCCCTAAGTAACCGGTTCCGGTTCCGGTTCCGAAACCGGTTCCGGTTCCGGTTCCGGTTCCGGTGCCGGTTCCGGTTCCTAGAAAAAAGGAACCAGAACCGGAACCGGTCCCCCTTGGAACCGGGAACCGAACCGGACCCTCCTCCGGTTGTTCCGGTTCCCGGGTAACCCGGAACCGCGCTCAGCCCTACTCCTCACCGCTGCCGGGAAGGGCTGGCGACGGATTGGGGAGGGTTGGCCAGGGTCGCCGGGCCCCGGCTAGGGGCCGGCGAGGGCTCGCAGCCCTCGCCGTCGGTCGGCCGGGGCCGGCGACCCCGGCCGACCCTCCCCCTCCGTCGCCGGCCCTTCCCGGCGACAGCAGGGAGGCGGCGGCGGCGAGGGAGCCGCCCCGTTCGACCTCCCCCACCCCCCCTTTTTAATTTTTTATTTTTAATTTTTGTTAATTTTTAAATTTTTTGAATATTTTAAATCTAATTTAATTAATTTATATATTATTATTTACACGTAGACACGAAACGGCGTCGCCTTTGTGTTTTCTCCGTCACGTCAAACATGCAAAACGACGTCATTTTGGACCAAACTCGCCAGAAAATTGCCACGTCAACCATTTGGCCGGATTTTCGCCGGAGTGGCACTTAAGTGTACCATTTTAAAGTTATGGCACTTAAGTGTCCTTCCGTGCCAAGTTATGGCACTCCAGGTGTCCCAATCTCCATATTATTGGAGTGCGCAATGTTGTGACTAGAGCTGCGAAATCAGGAACAAGAATGACAAAGGCTCGGTTGCTTGGTGGATAAACTATAGCGGACATTGCTCGGTGGCTCTGTTGCATCATTGAATACCTTCAAGAACTCCCTAAAGACTTCAGCTACCCTCCAATTTCTATCGTGTCAATGGCCGTAGACCGGTAGTTCTGCCATAGTCGGTGGAAAACAATATCGGCATCTCATCTGATCACATGCCTTCCTCAGCAGCATCAAACAAGTGGAATCCTACCTTGGTTTCCACGTCTATCGGCAGCTTCTCGTGTTCCCTTCCACTTTGCCTCCGCAGCTTCCGTATCTTGTACCCTTGAGCTAATGTACTGTGCCGACCTCAATACACATTTTACATCGTCGTCCATCTAGCACGCGAAAGATTAATTAAGTGGCACAAGCATCATACATTGAAAAAAACACCGGTGCAAACTCGCATGAGGGATACATATAAGATCCTAGCAACGAGGTCGTTCCCACTCACACTGTTTAAGGTAATGAAAATGACTTTGCTCAATATGTTAAAGTTATTAGTCGCTCTTCTGATTTCCGATCAGATATAATCAGAATAATGCAAACATGGCGACGTCTGAGTTCGGTGGTGCAACTTGCGATCTAGTAGCCCATGACACAGTAATATGTGAAATTGGTGTGATCTGTCCATAAATCCAATCGAAAGTTACCCGTGGAAAGGAGTTGCCCCAATATCCCTCTTTTCTCGCTGTAAAGTCCCTTACAAATCCTCGTGTTGGTCGGTCGAGAAATGGGCCTAAGGTGCAGTCGTAGCCTGCCTTGCACGTACCGTAAGCGCCTCAGGCTTTCGGCAAACCCGGAGGATTGCTTGGCGGCGATTGTATTAATGTGCAAGTAGCCATTGGTTCCTCGCCTCATCATACTTTGATTAAACTGCAATAATTAAAAAGATATATTCATGTCGAAAGACATTTGTATAATTTAATAAGAACAAAAAAAAAAATGAACTAATCTGGTGAAGGGAACTGAATTTTATTGGTAGACTACTTTCTTTTGTTTTTTGTTTTTTGCCTTTGCTCTAGTTGTTAAAATTAATTGATTTGATAAGAAAAGGCCGGTTATATAATAATAAAAACTAATATCTACAAAATTACGAGCGTTATCTTAGTAATTAGACCTAATAGAAGAACAAATAAGCAATTTATTGTTAGCGGCGTTTTAAGAGAAATAACAAATTGATGCGTGATAATACATGTCATCCCCTTTTATATAGACCCATTAGCGGGACACATATTAATTGGGATGAATAATATCGTCATAGTGATATTAAAATATTCTATTTTTATTGTCCTAAATTTGATAAGTCACATAACAAGTACATTCAAGAAAATTGAGATGGGTTTTTCATATTTGTCAATTGTAAAAGAATTGCAATCCCATAATCAAATGATAAGCTGGAAAAAATACAAACAAAAGATAAATTTGTCTTTGATTGGATTGAAAAAATAAAGAGGAAAACAACAATAAGGAAAAAAAAAATTGTAGGAAATCTTATGTTAATTGATAAAAAAGAAAAGAAACAATTTTTGTAAAAAGTGGTCCAACAATTTTGATGATGAAAATTTTGCCGCTTCACCTATCACCACTTTTTATGCGAGCTATTTATTAACAAACAAATAATAAGACAGGACGGGCCAACCATAACCGACTTTAGTGTTATTTAAAGATTTTCTATACTTGATATTATTCGTTTTTATAGTATAAAATAATAGTAGATCGACCTGAGGCCAGAGGGGACAATTTTCTATAGGTCCCAGGTTTCTAATCGTTGTTTTAAAATTCAAACTTATGTCCCTGAGGTTGTACATATTAGATTTATTTAATTGGGTTGGAATATTTTGATGTAACTTGGCCTTTCGTTATCATAATTATTTAATTCAGGGCAACTACCGAACGTTTATTTAACAATAACTTATTGTTAGGTTATAGACGAACCTTAAGGAAGAGGAAGGTTCGCGGAAATCTTCAGATATGTGCTGGGGTCTCCAAAAATTCAAAACCCTGGACCAATCATATTAGAAATATCATTTTCTATTACAATTACAAATATAAAACCGTACAAGCATGCACTGTTTTAGCCCCATCAATGGACCACTAATTTAACTTTCTCCTAAATAAAAATAATAATATGGTAACAAAAATTGAGGAAATGACATCGCAAGTGTTATTTCACGTCGTATTTTTTGCATTTGGGTGAACGTTTTAAAAAAGTTACGACATTTGAGTGAATTTTTTTTTTGTTAGAAGTCATAACACTTTAGTAGACTTAAGAAAGCGCCTCACACACAGACATGTATAACTGAAATCTTGATTCAAGATGATCTAATATTATTTGACTTCAAGATATTTGAGAAATATATATATATATGTATGTATGTATGTATGTATGTATGATATTTAAATTTTAGGACGATTTTAATGGAGTTTTTTCTTCCATGTTAGTAAATTTTTGAAAGAGCTGGCAAGTAAAGGATGAATCTAATTTCTCGATCGTCTGCGCCTAACTCATTGTATTAATGTGCACTTTGATCATACGCTAATTCATTGCTTGAAGAGTGGAATTTACTTTAACTTATAGTTGACTTTGAAGAGGAAGAAGAAGGGTTCGACCACAGTATTCCGGTTATCGAGGTTCCAGCGAAGTGAGGGCGATAAAGTTAGGTCGAATCTCGGGAAATTTGACATGATGGAAGAGGAGAAGGTCGGTCAGTTCGTGAAGAGAAAATGGGACAGTTGGCAAGTGTTCCATTCTTTGAACCCGCGATAAAATGCCATCACAATTTCTATGAAAACATGATTTCTTGTACTCGAATATCTCCAAAGCTCCTCATTTGTCTCTCCCCGAATATAATCAAATCCCAAACTACGCATAAGGAAGATCTAAGAATTTTTAAATAATAAGTCTCCCCTTCATCTATAAAGGTAAGTATTTAACAATTTGATAATGCATCTCAGAAATTCCTCACCCATTGGTCAAAGTTGGTAAGTACGAATGTTTTCATCATCATATTCCACTCATTTCTCTCCCAAGACATAAAGGAGAGAGTTAAGTAGTTTCGAATCATAAGTCCCCCCCTCTGTCTATAAAGTTGATGCTTTTCGAACGATTGGCAATATTTCTCCCCCATAGTCTTATCATCAATATCAACGGTTTAAAACAACTTGCATAAAATGAATGGAATTCTTAAGTAAGTAATGCTTTCATTTTATGAGAAAATGATCCTTCAAAAGACAATATGACATTGACGGATAAGTGTCATGTTTTCCACCATTTTTAATTGGAAGGAACTTTCACCAATTAGGTTTTTGATTGTTGAGTTATACATACAAAAATCACTCGCATTTCCATTTAGAAGGTTGGGTTTTTCTTCATCCTTGGTTGGAGGAAACTTCATTTAACTAGAGCTTTCATTGATGGGTTGTAAATAGAGACATCTACCACATGCAAACTCAGCTGGAAATAAGTGTGGATGACATTTTGTAATTCATCAATCAGAAATCTAGTTAAAGAAACTTATTCTTCGGGTAGGGATAGAGGAAAACATGACCCACCTTTTAAATACAAATTTAAATGTGGGTTGATATCTATATTCATATTCACCATTTAAATGGCAGTTTTCACCGACCAAGGATGGAGGAAAGTATAAACCAATTATAAAAGGGTAGTCTTTTCTTGCATCATGGTTGGACCATGTCGGAGGAAATTTCATCCAACCAAATCTCTTACTGGTAAGTTAACTCACGCATGAACTTGAGAAAAATAATAAATATGGATAATATGTATATACCACCAATAAGAAATCTGGTTGGAGAAATATCCTCTACCTAGAGATGAAGGAAAACGTGGCCAATATTAAGATAAGTTTACAAGTACATGATATCCATATTTTTAACCTACGAATTAGAGGCTAGCTTGCTCCAACAATAGAGGGTGGAGAAAAATATAGTCCATACATAGAAGGATCGTGTTTATCTCTATTTATGATAGAAGGAAACGCAAATCTCGTAATGGTGGTCAAATTTTCTTTTCCCCCTTCTCAAATGGGGTCCTCCCATTATACCTCTTAAGTGGTGGGTTTCAAGTTATGGAATTATCCCCATACGAACTTAACTAAATATAAATGTATGTGACGATTGTATTTAAAACAATAAAACAAAAAATTGGTGGGAAGAAATTTCCTCCAACGAAGGATAAATGTAAATATGATCATTTGTGGTTTTCATTTTTGTAATCTATCAACTAAAGATAGTTGGATGAAGTTCTTACCAATCAAGATGTGGGAAAATTTGGCTCTAGATAAAATAGTCGCCATCATATGTAGGCTTCAAAAGAGAGAGAAGGATAAAAAAAAAGGATCTGAGGTCAAGCGTGCACAAGGCGTTCTCTATGAAGTTTCCTTTATTACTTGTTTTCCCAACATAAAACTTTCGAGCCGGTGGGAAAGAGACCGGATAAGCAACTCCCTTACCTTTTTATGTAAAGAAGACGTGCAAGTAGAATCATCTACTTACTATGTCGAGTAGACTGCCTTATGATTGGCAAATGGTAAACTGATCACCTTCCTATCTTGGAGTTTGTCATACCGATAATTGAATATAAGTTTAGCGAAAATCACTAATTTGATCATCTCTTACGTTTGTCCTCGATGACAACAACCCAAGGGTAAGTTTAAATTAGGGGCATTGGTCATCAGAGTGCGATCGAGCGTTGACGTATAAAATAGTATAAATCTTTAGAAAAGTACATAAATTCATAAGGGAAAATTGTCCAAAAAGTCCTAAAGTTATTGTACGACAGCCAATTTCGTCTTACATCTTTCAATTTTGCAAATTAGTGCCAAACCTTAGATGATTTGTTAATGTAGTCCTTATGACTCATTTCGTAGAAAATTTCTAACTTGGTGGTCCAATTAACGTCGCCCATCTTATATGGCATGGCGGTACTTACATGGATGATGTTTACAATTTTTTAGAAAGTTTTATGAATGTTTTTTTCCTTTTATTCTCTCCCTTTTCTTTTTTCCTTTTTTGCCCCCTATTTCCTCCATTAGTCACCAAGCCTTGGCAATGGCTAGTGGAGGTCGCTAGCCATCAACAAGAGTTGCCCAAATCTAGCGAGGATAGCTCTTGCGACTTGGGCGAGGATAGCCCTTGCCTAGGGGAGGGTTTGCCTTGTCGAATTTGGCGAGGCATCCTTCATAAGCCTTTGGCAAGGGTCACCCTTGCTCACCTCGCCAGATCCGGCGAGGGCTGGCAAAGGTGTCCCAGCCCTCACTAGTGGTTGGCAACCTCCATTGACTATTGCCGAAGCCTAACGATAGGTAGACCGATACAGGAAGAAAAGAAAGAAAATATTAGAAAATATTTTTAAAAATTGCAAAATTGTCCATGTCAGTGTTGGTTGTGCCACATAAGACGGTTATGTCCGTGTTAGTGATTTTTGGCCAAAATTAGTTGAAACGACAATGTTAGGAAATCATTAAAAGGTTTAAGATTAAATTGGTATAATTGAGATACTTAGGACATAATTAACCAATGTACAATCGTTTAAAGATTTTTTGAACAATATTCCCGAAGTCATAGCATCCCATATGCTTGCTGTCCTCATATTAGGCAAAAAAAAAAAAAAAGGTCACAATGAATCGTTGTACTTGGTTTGGATTATTAAGTGTAATCTCAATTTGCCTATAAAGAGAATGGAAAGATATCTTTTTGCCATGAACAACAAACAATAACAAAAGATCCATGAAATATATAAAAGCAATTTTATCTTCTTCTTTTTTTTGGTCGAAAAATGATAGATTTCTATTCAAGTAGGGAAGACGGAACAACCCTTAACAAGGGCAACAGTACATATCATATCCAACATAACTTGAGGAGGAGAATGAACCCAGTTTGGTGAAAGGAGGCCTCGACTGTGGGCCTTCGCCGCCTAATCAGCTAGGGCATTTGCCTCACGTCGACAGTGCTTCATTGTGAGATTTGGAAGACAGAGCATCAAGGCTGCGCATTCGGCGAACAGAGCATGGCAATCCCATGGCGGCAGACAGCACCGGTTAATGGTCTCGACAAGAATGAGATTATCGGATTCAAGTAGCAGGTGAGATTCGGTTTTTCCTTTCTGCAATAGGTCCTTAAGTGTATACAAAAGGGCTTGGGTCTTCGTCTCGAGTGTAGAAGATACTTGAATGCTGCATGTAAAGCCTTTGATCATTCTGCCAGTGTGATCTCGAGCTATACTTGTGATCGCTCCCATATGATTGGCAGTAGGAAAGGTGCCGTCCATATTTACCTTAATAACACCTTGCTTCGGTGGTTGCCAGATTTGATTAGGGTTCAGCCGAGTCATCCCTTTACTCGTTCCTGCTTTTGAGTTCTGAGACTGAACTAGCAGAAGCATTTGAGGACATTGATGAGAAGATGGAACAAGAAATGTTGGGGATGAAGCAATTCGTGGCTGACCAGGTGCTCCCGGTGAAGGTGGCGGTGGAGGAGATCGCTGTAGTAGAGCAAGGTAGCCACGGTGGTCGCTGGCTGAGCCACCAGCCCTGTCACCAGCCTCACCAGCGAAGCCATCATCAACCGCCGGAAGGACATGATTGAGGTGGAGGAAAATCATGAGATGCTGCTGCTGCTGCCGCTGCCGCTGGTGAATTCCAGACTTCACAGTTCTTTCATAACGATGCAAAGAGGGGGAGGTTTGACTCTTGACGATTTCTGTCGCGTTTGATTTGAGCTTGTCGCTCTTGGGCTGGTGATCTAAGCAATTTTATCTTGAGTTGTTTTAAAGTTGAAAGGGAGTGGAATTGTTTTGCTCTAGTGAGATGTTCGCATCCGAATCATGTAAGCGCTGAAAGAACAATATTTCAAAAGTAGGTTCCCTCGTAGGGAAATTGCCAATGACCATTTCCTCCTTTTCTTTTTTTCTTTTCTTTTTTTGTCTTGATTTTTCGGAATGAAAACACGGATATCTCCCCAACATAAGCTCTTTTTCTTCGTCACCAACACTACCCACTTCTTCTGTCAGTGCATGCTCCTCGCACACCTTCGAGCAACCCATGCTAGCGTTTGCTAAGCCTAAACACATTGTAAAAGATTATATTTGGTAACTGCAATGTCAGGTTTATTAATAGAGAAAAACGAAGATGATTATGTTTTCAAAAGATATGTTTGGTGATCATGTCGTCACTAGCATGCATCTTAGGTCAGCTCTCTTGCTTCTCCGTCCACGTGAACTCTCCTGCAATCGCCCGACGCCTTTTTTTTTTTTCACTTCAAAACTTATCAACTACACTCCTGGATGATGCACAGATGATGACTCCACGGGATAATGCTATCGGTTTATATTAAACGCTCGAGGAGTGGATACTCTCGCCAATGATTTCTTCTGCTATATTAAGAATAAGTCATTTGAATGAGAAAAGGATACGTATGACCCATTGCTGATAATATTAATAATATAATGAGTGAAAGGCATATGATGTAGACAACGAAGCTCGCAAAAAGATGAAGACGGTACTTGTTTGGAAAGATTGAGTTATATATGTTATGGCCGAGTCATAAGTGCTCCGAAGAATCATTAAAACCAGGTAAATTTTAATATTAATATCAAAGTTCAGATCTAGTTATAGTACACTGTTGAGAAGAGCATTGGAAATATAGTAAATAACACGCAAGGAAGGACCACACTTTGAGGAGGAGAATGAGTCTTACTGATCGAATGAGACATCACATTTCCTCTCCATAACAAGAAAAATCTACCAACTCCTTGCTAACCTCTTGTATATCCACTTGAGGATTAATGACATCAAGATACGTAAAACTCCATGCTTCTAATTTAATTATGTAGTGACCTAGTCTGATGAGGGCGGAGAGTGATTGCTAGGGCTAGAGGGTCTGGACAAGGAGCGGCTCCTGGCAGGCTTCTAGGATAGTGAATGGAGTAGGAATTAATTGAACCGTACACCAAATAGGGAGAGAGTTGCATGTGAAAACTGAATTAACTCATGAGGGCGCTTCTTGATATAACGATGACCCCTTGAAAAAGTATCTACCTATACGCCAAAGGATAAAACCGTGAAATTTGGTATGGGACAGGCCAAAATGAACAATACCCCGAGTGACTTAATTCAGGGATGTCACATATTATCTTTTGTACCTTTGTAAGGTGACTTTTGTGTCTTTTCAAGGGGAGTAAACCGAAAGACACAATTAGTATCATGTCAAATAATAAAGGATAAGTCTCGATGTATGTTCTCTCTTGGATGTTATGAGGTGGTTGGCCTTTTGAGCCGTTAAATTATGTTTTGAGTTTGAACCATGTACAAAACTCGATCCATTGGAAGATTTGGACTTATTTGAAATCTGGTATGCCCTGTATTCGAATTAGTTTGTTTAATGTTGAGGGTAAAATCCAAGTCAAAGTTTGATCAAGATTTAGGAATGGACGATAGTCTCTTCGTAAATATCCAAGAAAATCAAGAATATAACTTCAGTGAGAGGGACTCTTCTGATCGCACAAGGAAGGTGCTCACTATCCTATAATATAAAAAGTGAAAAGGGTTTGCTTTTTCGGGTTCTCTCTTGGCCAGTGGCCACGGCGGCACGAACAAAGAACAAAAGGGAGGAGGATCTCTACACGAGACGGCCAGAGTTTTTGTTTCCTTGGCTGTGCGTACGTGTTTGGACACAGGTGATTTGTGCTGTGAACTTTACAACCAAAGCAAGTTGTTTATATAAAGATTTGAGTGTGTGAATGGTTGTGACTATGATTCTTTACTTATTAATGAATTATTTGTTGTTGGCTCTCTCCATGATATAAATACCGACACTTGAATCGAACTACATAAATTTCCGGTATCCTGTATTGTTCATCATTTATTTTTCTATCGATTTCACGTTGATTTATTGCAAGATGCATTAATATTACAACATTAACAATCATCAATCATAATATATAAAGCTCTTCACCTGATTCTTCGGTGTTTGCAATGTAGTTCTCTTTCAGGGACGACAACATCTCATGAAAGACTTTCCTCTGACGTGTTAAAGAGATCAAGAATAACTAATACCACAAGAAATTCATAAATCAGTAGCACTCCTCCTTTTTTTTTAAAATATATATAAAGAAAATTCTGTCAAATTTTGAACGAAAGATCTTGCAATAATGAAATTAATCTATTATCACAGTACACGAATATTTGCGATTCCTAAGGGTTAGAGGCTCATCAACCACTAATTTGGAAGCAAAGAGGCGAATGAGATTCTTCCCTTGCAATCAATAGTAGATAAAGCGAAAAGGAATAATAGCGTACCGTATTATATAAATAAGGGTTTAAAAGACGTATCATCTTCTCACTTGTCCATTTTTTTAGAGGTGGTTTAGTGAACTATCATCCTCTTATTTTCTTTCTTATGGTATTTCTTTTTTTCTTATTCATTGGATGTGGATTTTCATTTTCTTAATGTGAGAAAGCTAAAAAGCTTATCGTTATTTTATGGATATGGCTCATCTATTTTACAAAATTCTCTACGAGTAGTTATTTTTTAAGAAACTTCATTCACTTACTTAACCATTTCCGATAAATATGCTGTAGTTATGTAATTTGCATCTTTAAGTATCAAGCCAATTGTTTTGCTAACTCTAGTTTGAATTTTATCTCCTTAGTTCATCATTTTCAGGTTGATGATTGTTTTCGGGAGTACAGTGTAGTGAATATGGTATTCACTAAACTTAAGTATATAAATAAATAAATAAAAAGCCCCATATTTCTAGTTTCTCACGTACTAAAAAAGTTTTAATATTGAGAGCTTCTCATAAAACTGATAAAAAAAAATTGTTGGTTATTTTAAAGCTGCGATACATGGAATAATCATAAGAAAAAAATTTCCAAGTCCTATGCCAACATATTATATTTTTACTCGAATAAGAAAGATCGGAAGGGATGCTAATAAATACATTATATCACTTGATTAGAGCAATGGCTCTTCTTAACACCATTTTCACATGAAACAAATAGGATAAAATAGCCATTACGATATAATGAATTTTCATTACAATAAAATGGTGAGAAAAAGAAAAAAGAAGCATTCCGCGACAAAGCGCAAATCTTCGATTAGTAGATAGAAGAATTCGCATAAATAAAGCATCGATACGAAAGAAAAAGGAGGCTTAGGTTTCTCATTATTCCTCATTAATTTACTAAGCAAAAAAGCATGCTACTAGAGAGAATAGAACCCTAGCTTGAAAACGTTGGATAACTAATGAAGCGTAATTATGATGTTTCCTTAAAAGATGATATTGAGAAAAAAAGTAAAACCATTATAAAATGGCACATCGATACCATCTGCGGCCTGTTTGAACTACACACGTATGCGATTTTTTTTATTATAAACAATATCTTTACGCTTATCATTTATTCGATGCACGTACAGTCATATTATATATAATCTTTATTAGTAGTTAATATATAAGGCAGTCGCTTAGGGCCAGTTGTTATATTCCC
The DNA here is from genome assembly GCA_017140615.1 of Eucalyptus cladocalyx. Lineage (NCBI taxonomy): Eukaryota > Viridiplantae > Streptophyta > Magnoliopsida > Myrtales > Myrtaceae > Eucalyptus > Eucalyptus cladocalyx. The sequence goes on from CM029526.1 coordinate 36,249,647, forward strand.
CCACACATGATAAATTGTACGGATGCATGGAGGGCCTCAGATTTGACATAAAAGGTTATTTGTATTGTACAAGCAACCTGCAAATCGACCCAACGTATATATGCACGTCATATCTATATATGGCATGAAATAATTATCAATTTACCAGCTTGATTAATCAATTATTGAAATTTGTTTCAAGTAAAACGTAACCTTATATATATTAGTGGTTTTGCCGGAAGGAGAAAGAGAACATATAAGCTGGACCAGCTATAGTTATTTTGGTGATTGCTATTGGTATAAATTATATATAATCATCAGAGGATACGATATAATATATGAACTTCTCCATAGCTGAAGGTCCGGATCATGTTGAGGCAAGAAAAAGGTCCTCTCTCTACCAGCTTTTAAATTTGAGACTAAGCTCTTGAAGCTACCGGGCTGTATTTTGTATTAACTTGGAAAGCATTGAAGAGAACCGCATTATTTAAAACATGCGTGGAAGATGATCTCTGAATTTTAGTAGAATTTGCAATCAAGTCATGGCGTTGATATATATATATATATATATATATAGAGAGAGAGAGAGAGAGAGAGAGAGAGAGAGAGCAATGTGTTACTAAGAAAAGTAGTGATGATGGGGGTAATGGAACCAGGTTCACAACAACTGTGGTGACTTAATTGTCACTGTTGCGGCTGGTACTCAGGAAAAGTGAAATGAAATGGTAAAACATAAAAGTGCAAGGGTCGAAAATTAGGGTTTCTTTTGGTATCAAGGGAGGGAAAATCAAGGTAAATGGGATGTGGATGCAACCTCAACCACATAATTGTTCGTTGATGTACAACTATATGAAAGACATGAATGCAAGATGTACATATTCTTTCTAAATTTAGTGGATCAATATCATGAATGTAATAGAAGTCTCAAAATCTCACAAAATCCTTTTTCGGGTGATTTTTATTTTAATCAGAAACCAAAATTGAAAACCTAAAAAGTTCTCTCAATACAAACATATATATATATAAAAATTTTTTTTTTTAAAAAAACAACTTATTCTCGTATCTCAGTTTTCCTCATAATCACGTTTATGTTAATAGTATAAGGAAACGTGAAAAAAAAAAAAAAAAAAAAATCGTGCATAGATGGGCCTTGACGTGATTGATATATATTATATAGATAAAAGACAAATACTATAACTTTAAGTAAATAATTCAGAATTGTAGAATCGTGTTCAGAAAGCCACAATATGAAGAGCTCTTTAACTCCGTGACTCAATAGTAATACTTCGTGTGCGTTTCTTGCTAATGACTTGAGTGGGTAATTGTATTTCAGCTACTCTAAGTAATTCTTTTACCTAAAAGATATAAACTCTAATTTATAAAGATTAATAAAGCAATATAATAACTTTACATGAGAATTAAATACTAGCCAATCAATTGAAATGTGTAATAGTTTTCTTTAGTGTGAAAATGAGTTAAAGTCGAATACAATTTTTTTTTTTTTTTTTTTTGGTTAGTCGAATACAAAAATTTAGCGTTGTAAATTTATTATTCTTATTTTATTATTTAATAAAATATGAAATAACATTTTAAAAGATAATGAAAAGAACTATGAAGATCTTATCAATGGTTTGATCAGCAACTCAATTAGCAGATAAAATGCAATAATAGACACTACCTATCATTAATGCTCTTCAAATAATGTCAAAACAAATTTGTGTAAACATTTGACTTTTGAAAAAACCCGATTAAGATTCGGGGTCAAATCTACATGAGACAATTGACATAGACATCCAATATTTGATTTGACCCAGACAATTCTGTCCCACCTTGCCCCACCTATTTTTTTTTTTTTTTTTTTTGGTCAAAATCACCTATCAATGATGCAGATTAACAAAACTAATTAATCAATCAAATGATCAAGTAGGCCCGGGGAGGGGCGTGGGAAACAAGTACAGTCGAGGGTACTAATTTAAAAATAGAAAGGCTGCTGCTGCGGTCGCTCCTCGCTCCTCTGCCGTGCCAGGGAGTGCCAGGGCAGTTGGATTCCGGAGGGAAGGAACCACGTCAGCGTCGGGGACACCAGCGAAAGCGACATCGGGCCAATGGGAAGAGTCGCATCATTTTCTGATGCAATGGGAGGACGCCACGTCGGCCAGTTGACATTTTCTTTTGAATTCCCGGCCGCCATTTCCAGTTCGCCCTGGATCGCTTTCGAAAGGGCGCGCGCACGCAAGCACAAGCAGTTTCTTTTTCAAAAGAAATGAGGAATGGAAAAGAAAACGGTCCCGCCGGTTGAATTCTGCCTCGGATGGATTTCGAAGGAAGAAGTTGCGACGAAGCTTCGCGGGAATGATTAGTTTAATCCGCGGTAAGGTCGTTATTAAATCTCCCCCCCGTCCTGGCGATTTCTGCAACACTGGACCGTGCAACGGAGAGGACCCAGCGACTTGTTCTCGAAGTCAGAGGTACGCAGTTGATGAATTTTAAGGTTTCTCTCTCTCTATCTGTCTGTCCATCTCGACACTGACACCGTATCAGCGGTCTCTTTTGTTATCTAGTTCTGTCGAGTTTCTTTTAGTTTCAATCCCGTTTCGCTTTTCATTTCCGTAATGCAATTCGTGATTGGAGTTTTCGTCGCGAATTGGCCACCGAGTTTGATTCCTCTTAATCTATTGCCTGTAACTAGAGATGGGTCAGGGAAAACGACAGGATTGTGAAAGCATGGAAGCCGTCTCGAAGAAGTTGAATGACCGCAAGGCGTTGTTCCCTGGTTGGGCGAGAGATATCGCTGAGTGTGAGAAGCACTACCGCACCAGCAGGGCCTCGGGGCTGAAGTCCGAGGATGTCGAGAGGAGGCGCAAGCTGTACGGCCTCAACGAGCTGGACCACCATGAGGGGGCCTCAATCCTGAGCCTCATCATAGAGCAGTTCAAGGACACGCTAGTCCAGATATTGCTCGGCGCTGCGGTCGTCTCCTTTGTCCTCGCCTTGTATGACAGCGAGGGAGGAGGTGGCAAAAAGGAGATCACTGCGTTCGTGGAGCCGCTGGTAATATTCCTGATCCTGATCTTGAATGCGACTGTCGGGGTGTGGCAGGAGAGCAATGCCGAGAAGGCCCTGGAGGCGCTGAAGGAGATTCAGTCTGAGCAGGCAACGGTAGTGCGAGATGGGAAGAGGGTTCTGAATTTGCCGGCGAGGGAGCTCGTGCCGGGTGATGTTGTGGAGCTCAAGGTCGGAGACAAAGTGCCTGCAGATATGCGCGTCGTGGAGTTGATTAGCTCCACGCTGCGAATGGAGCAGGGCTCGCTGACCGGAGAGAGTGAGGCCGTGAACAAGACGAGCAAGGCCGTTGCGGAGGACGCCGACATACAGGGAAAGAAATGCATGGTCTTCGCAGGGACGACTGTGGTGAACGGTAATTGTATCTGTTTGGTCACCCAGATTGGGATGGAGACCGAGATTGGGAAAGTGCACGAGCAAATCCAAGTGGCGTCGCAGTGCGAGGAGGACACCCCATTGAAGAAGAAACTGAACGAATTTGGGGAGGTCTTGACAATAATAATCGGCGTGATTTGCGCATTCGTCTGGCTCATCAGTGTCAAGCACTTCCTAACCTGGGAGTACGTAGATGGGTGGCCGAGGAATTTCAGTTTCTCCTTCGAGAAGTCCACGTATTACTTTGAGATCGCTGTGGCATTGGCTGTGGCTGCAATTCCTGAAGGTCTGCCTGCTGTGATCACGACTTGCCTGGCGCTCGGGACGAGGAAGATGGCCCAAAAGAACGCCCTTGTTAGGAAGCTCCCGAGTGTCGAGACATTGGGATGCACGACGGTGATCTGTTCAGATAAGACTGGCACATTGACCACTAACCAAATGGCTGTGGCGAAGCTGGTCGCTGTTGGTTCTTCGTCTGATAAGTTAAGGACCTTCAAGGTTGAAGGGACAACTTACAATCCGTTTGATGGCAAAATTCACGACTGGCCGACTGGCCAAACGGATGCTAATCTTCAAATGATAGCACAAATTGCCGCTGTATGCAACGATGCTGGTGTTGCACAATCGGAGCATAAGTTCATTTCCCATGGAATGCCCACCGAGGCTGCTTTGAAGGTAAACGCAATTTTTTTTCTTAACCTTTTGGTCAACTTACTTCATCTTCTATAGTGAAATAAGCTGTTACAGTTTGTACACGCAGCTGTTTTATTATTATCGAGTTGTGGCAGATGATTTTTGGGTAAAACGTGCGCTCTGATTAGCAAGTTTCCACTTGCATTCTCGTGAGCTTTGCTAGTATAACAAACTGATGCGAATGCTTACCTTAAAATCGACTAGATGTTTCAATCAGACATTCTTCATTTTCTATCAGGTCTTGGTCGAAAAATGGGCATGCCCGAAGAGGCTTCTGAGAGCAATGAACTTCTGCGTAAGACACTTATCGACCTACTTCAATTCTCTGTTTCTTTGTCTATTATCGGAGATCTTGTAGTAACTAAACATGTTTGTTGTTTGCTTCTGAAGGTTGCTGCAAATGGTGGAGCAAATATGAACGTCGAATCGGGACACTGGAATTCGACCGAGATAGGAAGTCTATGGGAGTTATTGTGAATTCCTGTTCCGGAAAAAAGTTGCTGCTTGTGAAGGTGCGTTCCCTTTCAATCCGTGGACATCCAATATTTTCTTGTGAATTGTTGGATTGATAAGTATCCATGCACTTTTTACTCTCTTTCTTCGACTGCTAGAGAATGTGAAATTTCAATGACAAAGTCAAAAAGATTTAAAGTTTTCCCAAAGATGGGTACTTTGAACATTTTTTTTTTCTTTACCGAATCATTTTACTAAGTTGAAGTTGAAATGTTATATCGATGTGTACATGACTAACAATTGAACCACTGCGATTTTGACAGGGTGCTGTAGAAAGCATATTAGAGAGAAGCAGCAAAATTCAATTGCTTGATGGCTCGGTTGTGGAACTGGATCAGAAGTCAAGAAACTCCATCTTGCAATCTCTTCAGGAAATGTCGACCAGCGCACTGCGCTGTCTGGCTTTTGCATTCAGAGACGAGCTGCCCGAGTTCGAGAGCTATGACGGTTCCGAAGACCATCCTGCTCATAAACTTCTGCTCAATCCATCTAATTATTCGACAATAGAGAGTGGATTAATTTTCGCTGGCTTGGTGGGATTGCGAGTGAGTCCTGTTTGTGTTTTGAGTATCTTTTCCTAAGTTTGAAGTAATTTTTTTCCCACTTCTTTTCGTGAGCTAATCCTGCATCTCCATACACTCCATATAGGATCCTCCCAGAGAAGAAGTCCATCAAGCCATTCAGGACTGCAGGGCAGCAGGAATCCGTGTCATGGTTATCACTGGGGATAACAAGAACACAGCAGAAGCGATATGTCGCGAGATAGGAGTTTTCGCACACAATGAGGACATCAGCTTCAAAAGCTTGACAGGAAAGGAGTTCATGAATTTGCAGAACAAGAAGGATCACCTGAGGCAAAGCGGAGGCCTCCTGTTCTCCAGGGCCGAGCCAAGGCACAAGCAAGAGATAGTTCGGTTGCTTAAAGAAGATGGTGAAGTCGTTGCTATGACCGGTGATGGAGTGAACGATGCACCTGCCTTGAAACTGGCTGATATTGGCATAGCAATGGGCATTGCCGGAACTGAGGTACTCTTTTGTTACTGCATTTGCTGCTTGAAGTCGGCAAAATCCATAATTGACAATAAATGATATGTAAAGAAAAAGGTGGAAGAAGTCGGTTAATAGTCCGTACAAATCGATGCAACATCTAAGTAGATCTGAAGGGACCCCACTTAAAGCAATTGAAGATTCGGACCTCAATAAAATACTATGAGAGTCCGTAAATCTTGAACTAAGGAAGTTAAAGAATTATGTGAAATTTGCCTGGTTTGATCAAGTCAGCAGAGTTGTCGGCTCATTTTTTTTCCTCTTTATTTGCTGAAGAATCCTAAGCTGGGCCAACTTTCATTTTCAGGGTTATCACTTGTCAGTTACTACTGCGCCTTCTATAAATTATTCGTCCTGCTTGATTATCACAGTATTTTTCCTCTGCTCCAGGTTGCAAAGGAAGCTTCCGACATGGTCTTGTCCGATGACAATTTCAGCACAATAGTCGCAGCTGTTGGTGAAGGAAGATCTATCTACAGTAATATGAAGGCCTTCATCAGGTTAGTTTCTCTAGGTCCTACTTGGTTTCGAAGTACAAATGTTTGCTGAGCATGTTTTAGGCTAATAATTTGTGGTGACTGACAAATGACGGGACCACTATTGTTTGAAAAGCAATCTGAGCTTCGCTTTCTAAAGCATGAGAGCTGAGCGCATCTGATGCGCTTGCTACTGATAAACAATCAGTGGACATATTATTGTGATTACTGATGTGCTTTTTTGAATGAAATTTTCAGGTACATGATCTCTTCAAACATCGGCGAGGTTGCTTCCATCTTCTTGACAGCGGCTCTAGGAATTCCTGAAGGTCTGATACCTGTTCAGCTTCTGTGGGTCAATCTTGTGACCGATGGACCACCTGCGACTGCCTTGGGATTCAATCCTCCAGACAAGGACATAATGCAAAAGCCACCTCGCAAAAGCAACGATTCTCTCATCAGCCCATGGATTCTGTTCCGCTATCTGGTAGTTATTATTCGCTGGATTTAATCCTTCTAACGCTTCCTAATTGTACTGTGAATTGACCAGCTTGACTGCTTTGGACAGGTCATTGGGCTCTATGTAGGGATTGCAACGGTGGGTGTGTTTATCATCTGGTACACACAGGCTTCCTTCTTGGGCATTGACCTTAGCAGCGATGGACACACGCTGGTGTCGTACACTCAGCTTGCGAACTGGGGTCAGTGCTCGTCCTGGAAGAACTTCACCGCCGCGCCCTTCACTGCTGGGAACCAGGTGCTCACCTTCGACAGCGACCCATGCAACTATTTCCACGGAGGGAAAGTCAAGGCTACGACTTTGTCTCTCTCGGTGCTGGTCGCAATCGAGATGTTCAACTCTGTCAATGCTCTCTCTGAGGACACGAGCCTGTTGATTATGCCCCCCTGGGTTAACCCGTGGCTCTTGTTGGCCATGTGTGTCTCATTCGGGCTTCACTTCCTGATCTTATACATCCCTGTCCTCGCTCAGGTCTTTGGCATCGTGCCTCTCAGCTTCAACGAGTGGCTTCTGGTACTCGTGGTTGCATTTCCGGTGATCATTATCGATGAGGTTTTGAAGTTCATCGGGAGGTGTATGAACACATTGAGCAGGCTTCAACGATGCACCGGGCAAAAACCAGTGAAGCCAAAGACAGAGTGAGAAAACTTTGTTTTCAAGCCGCTAGCCCTCCGACTGTTACTGCTTAATACGTCGACGAGATGCCTGTATAGCGGATGTGCAATATGCATCTCTTTCTGGGTCCTTCCTCTCACTTCCTGTACCGCGGTTCTCTGGTGTTTTTGTTTCGCTTTAGAATCTTACTAATGATGCAATATCGTACCACATAGCTTATGATGTACTGGCCTTTTACCAACAAAGTGATCCTCCGTGCACTATGAAATAAAAACGTTAATCAAATTTTGGAGATTATTTTTTCTCGTTTCGTTAGAATCTTCATGGCCTCATGCTGGCAAGTTTGGCCCTGCACGAGCAAGACTAGAGACAGAGACTTTTTACCAAGGCCTCTTCGTGAAAACCATTAAACAAGTCAATCTTCACTTATCTGCAAGCCAAAAGATGCTGTACCCCTATCCAACAAGGAACAAATAAAGATGAATGCAGGAACAGAGAAGGGTTATAAAGCACAAGAGTATGGTATTCCCTTATGATACGGGTAGGTATAGGAGCAATTAGGACAAAGAAACTACTAGGAATCCTTAGGCCAATGTTAGAGAGGTATAATTTCAGCCAGCAAGATTTGACCTTCGAGCTGCAGTATATACAAGAGTCACGAATCTCCTCTGTACAAATTCGTCTGAGGACTTATTTCTTCTCCTTTTTTTTTCTTTTTGTGGCTTTTCTCCAATTCAAGCCACGGTGAAGAATAAATTGTTCTAGTGAGAAAATGCGAGAGCTATCCTGCCCAAAAGGACATTCGATCGTTAGTAGCTTTTATCAAAAGGAAAGGTCCCGCGCCGACCACCAAGGAGATGTGGTAGAATAGCAAAAGAAGGAGAGCTTTTACCAGCAACTGAGAGTAGTCATATTGTTTTGGAAAAAAATTTCATGTTAGTGCAGAATCAGATGCTTGTGTGACCGAGCATGACTCATCTTTCTGCCCAAATGGGCATATCTTCTCACCCCTTTTCACCAGGAAAAAGTTGATTCTAGATGATAACGGTTGCCATGACACAGTGACTATCTACTATATTAGGATGATCTCTCCAGCCTCCAGTACAACATCGCTCCAAGGCCAATTCTCTTTGCCCTGGACTCAGCGATATAGCCTCTCTCTCTCTCATTCCCGATTGGAATAAGGTTGCCCTCAAGCATACGTTCGTTCCTGTGTGGGTAAAACAACAGGAACAATTCAATAGAAATTGTCAGGCAGCAACGTATAGCTCGGACTTTAGTACCATGGCTTGCAAAGTTCTCAGTCCCTCCGAGCCACACTTCACGAGTCACCTCATATGGCCGACTTTGAATGGAGAGCTCGACGATGCTATTGGCAGCGGATCCTCTGAAGACTCTTTCTCATTCCTATCTGCTGTATGTTTTCCCGATGGTAGTTGGAATCCCTCTTATTTTCCACAAGAAGATTTCTCAGGAGGATTCCAGAGCGAGCATCACAGAAGAGATTATTTTTATGAACGAGAGGAACTACCTTACGGCAAATATGGAGATTGGCCTAGCGATCATGAGCCCTGCTTCAGCAGTTGCTGGGAACGTTATTTCTTCTTACTTCGAGATGATGATTCCAATGATGATGAAAAATGGAATGGCCGACAGAAGGAGAATCTGTATCAGAATGAAGAAGAAAGCCACGATTTTTACCAAATTGGAGAAATGCAATCTTCTGATGAACATGATCTGGCGGCCGGATACGGATTTTGGCCAGAACATATATGGGCAGGGGCCACTCTTGAAACTAGTCAGCAAGAGCCAACAAGCTCCTTCGTTGAACCGGCTTTCTATGAGAGTTTCTTTGGTTACTGGCCCTCCTTGTTTCAGGAAGAACCGGAAAACTTTATGATGATTGAAGAACGAGCTTCATTACAGGGCCAGGACAACTAACGGTGACCTCCCGGTACCTTTCAGGAGTCCATCTCAGAGATATTTCCTGGCGATTTTCGTCCTCCATCACCACTTTCATTGTTTAATCGTACGAAGTTGCCATCCATAATCAAAGATGTCTGACTCCAATCAAGAAAATATTGACGTTTACTATGAATAATTTCTAAATGCCAAGGAATGGCAATCTTTATTTCCCCAAGCCAACTGCTTTTCTTGTACATACATATGTACCGAAGTTACACCCACTGCCTTCAGCAATTGTCAAAACAGTGCACAAATATACACAGTATGTTTCGTACTGTACTCTATTTCAGGTCCAACTTCACAAACAAAAATTTTCGCCATTAAGAATGTGCTGTACAATAAGGTTATGAACCAGAATACTAAAGTCATATCACAGTACCCAGTCCTAGCTCATCCTCAATGTCATCGCCATCTTCAAATAGCTTCAGAAATCTGGCCTGTTCCTGCTCCCTCTTCTTTTTCTGCCAATACTTGTAAGCTGCTACCGACCCGATGAGCAGAACAGTCAAAACTAGAAAGCTAATCATTATGACAAGAGCAACATGCATTCCTTTCCCTTTTTTATGAGCAGCAGTAGCTGAATTGGTATCTGCAAAGACACGATATCCAATTACGGAAATCAGCATGATGATAAGCAGCCCATTAGTAATAGACGAATCTAATGTAAAAGAAGGTAAACTTTCACTATTCATTTTGAATACCCACTGTTCTAATCACAAAAGATCTCCGACACATTTGGAAATGAAAAATAGTGAAAGAAGATACTCTTGTGATCCATCATAAAAGAAAGGAAGAAAATCAAAATCACAGATGATGACTTCTGCAGTTGTTCCATTCTAACAGCTACAGATGCAGTGTTCCTATAATTGACAAATATTCGTAGTTTTCCTCATGAATTTCCTATCTCAGTAGGCAAAGTTTGGCATCCTAGAATACGGACTTTTCCATACAGAGTGAGATAAATCAGTTAACTATTTCCTGATCTTACAACAATTAAGGTCACACAACACCCACAAAGAAGTTTTCACAGTTCATCACAAAATATCTATCGACATTTATGACCCAATGTCTATTTGGCCACTATTACTTTAAATAGTATGAGACATAATTGCTTGCATTAACAGGCTTAAAGTAGAAAAAAGCAGGGAACATGTAATCTCACCAGCTGTAAGAGGTTTACACTGTGGACATAGAAAAGTAGCAGTAAACTCCTTATCCTTGGTTCTGGTATATCTTCCATCTGAAGAGCTAAAATCTGAAGGACAGAACTCCCATTCTTCAAATGTATCATCTGATTCTAGAATGTCCTCCTCATAAAACCCACATCGCTTGCATTTTTCATTTGAAAAATTTGTAAGAGGCTGAGAAAATGGAGGCCACGACTTTGGCATTAGCTGTCTATATTACAGAATTAACACACTATCCACTTAAATTGACTAGAATCTGCCCACACCAGCACTTTTAAGACTAGTAATAGAGAGTTAATTCTACCGAAACTATTTATCACTGATCAACCATGCCGAACCACAGAAAAGAAACTTGTCCAATGAAACATCACCATTGACTGGTAAAGTAGTGCAAGCTCATAAAATCAAACAATAGTACTACCAAAGGAAAAACTCACGCTTCATACCAAATAGGAATTCCAGTTGCAAACTTCAAGTTCCCAACAATTATATATGGATAGATAGATACTACAATCCGGTTCCAACCGATTACACATCGTCCTACGATAGTCAGGTTATAGAAACAATTCATACCTGCCAAGATTCGTGACCTTTAAATGAGTACGAGACATTCGCTTCCTTCACATCCGGCAACACAGCCTTGTTCTCCCCCTTACACCTGAAATAAACCGTTGGCTTAGCTTTGAACCACTCATGGGTCCTATATATCTCGATAGAATCGAGCGTAACAACCGCCGCGGACAAGTATCCTGCAAACAGGGGACGCAGTGTGAGACAACCAATTCCGAAGCGGGCAGATGAACAAGCAGCAGGATGCAATTCCAACGCATCGAATCCGGAAAAAAAAAAACCGGCTTTAATCGACGGGAAGGACCACATCACGAAACCCTAATTCAAAATTCACTACTTTAAGCGGACTCTTAATCTTCCCTTCCTTTCCTTTCCGTTCCTTTTTTTAACAAGCGGGAGCTATCCCCAGCAAACGCCTATCCATCAAACGATCTCGTCGAGCTGCAACCCATCGCGCATGTACTCTCCCCGATCAATCCCGAAGGGAACAAGCCACAAATCGGAGCCGGAACAAGAAAATCAGCTCCCGGATGGAACCAAGCCCGAGACGGATTCCTTTCTTTACCTGGAAAGAAGCCGAGGAAGACCCAACAGAAGAGAGGCGCGGCAGAGACCCTGGGGATCGCCATACACGCGGGAGATGCGGCAGGGTCGGGAGATCGGCGTCCGGTTCCGATCTCGCGGACCGAAACCAGAGAGAGAGAGAAGCGGGCGGAATATCGAAAGGAGGGAGGACGGTGGCGTGTCGAGAGGGGGTTTCCGGGGACGCAGCTCGAGGGGCGAGATTCGACGGGGATTTCGGTCGATGGCGGTTCGACTTCGAGGAATGATGACGACGACGATGACGATGATGATGATGTCGCGAAGGTTCTTCGCGTCAAGAAAATGGCGGTTGAACGAAGCGCCCGCTTTGGGAGGTTTTAGGTAAACAAGATGCGGACCCAGACGACGGGAACAGACGTTGGCGTGGCGTGACAAGGCGGGGAGTTTTATTCTATTTTGCCCGATGAGCATCCGCATTATTACATTCTAATGTCTAAATTTTTTAGGCGAATTAGAAAAAAATATATATATCGAATATGTCGGTGCATTTATCCGGCGTTTATTTAGCGAAAAATAAATAATTTAAAAAAATATTTTTTTCCAAAAATAATTGCCACTAAAAATATTCTAATCGTCTACAAAAACAATTTAGATAAATTATCGCTAATGATGTAGACATGTTTAATTAACTAATTATTTCTAATGACATAAGAGATCATTTTTAGAAAATATTTTCTAGATTGTTCATTTTTCGCGCGATAAACATATCCTAATTAGGATTCTCTACATATCACTTTAAAGGGAGAAGAACATTAGAAATATCAAAAGTTGTGTAAAAATATCACTTTAGTGTCAAAAGTTTTTTCGGAACACTTGCTATTTTTTTGGAAAAAAAATTACTTAAATGCCAACTCCAATTCGAGTCTCGAGAAATCTGATAAATTTCAAACTGTTATACTTATAATAAATTTACCATAAACTAATTTTTTTATCATAAAAAATCTCAAACTAATACACATATGACAAATTTATCCAAAACTAATCTTTTAACCACAAACTCATACATTTATGATAAATTTATCTTTCGTTAATTTTTGTTAAATTAAATTACTATAACAAAAATCTATAAACCGGTACACTTGTTATAAACAGAGGGTAAAACTCCAAATGGGTTCGACCATTAAATGCCATGCGTCATCTAATTCAGATGATTGAAATGGTAAAGTTTGATGGAAGCTAATGCATGTGGTATTAACCTTACATGTTTTCATCGACGATTAACTCAACAAATGATTATGGCGGCTAATATCGAATTTATAATAAGTTGGACTTAAGTAAGTCCTTAAACCCTTTCGTCTGAGTCTTGTGCAAGACTTTGGCATCCTTGGACAGAAGACCACCTAGAGGATAGAGCCCGAGATATGGGACTCAATAACTAAATCATACCAAATCGAGAGGCTAAGGTGTGCATGCACTAATACGTTAAATAAGCAAGGCGGTTATGTCAACCTACCAATAGTATATCCATTGGATAGGCAAAAGTGGCCCTCAATTGGTGTCGATAGACATCTGCTCCTTGGTGAGGAACCCTGGAAGCAACCAAGGATCCAAGGAGTAACTCAATTTCATTGATGGACGTGGTATTAACGCCATGCGTTATGAGTCTTGACCGACGGTTACTTCAACAATGATTATGGCGGTCAATGCCAGATTCCTAAAGATTCAAAAGAAAACGGAGCTGCGCCATCAATCCTGGTGCTTCGACCTCAGGCTCAAATTGGAAAGGAACCGAACGTCGTGACCAGGAAATCAGTAACGAGATTTAGCTAAAAATAACGATGGAGAGTGTAAAAGAGACGAATCCGATCGCGTAAAGAGCCCCCTTTGTGGGCCCTGTTTCCTTCTTCCTTAGCCCGCCGCTCTCGGATCATGAGAGCAGCAACAACATCATGACCTTCCCAATGTCCAGAATGCGACACGTCTTCGTCGTCGCCGCCTTCCTCGTCGTCTCCATCGACGTCCTCTCGACCGATGTCCCGAAGCAAGCGGTCGCCGCGTCGGCTCGGATGACGGGCAAGGGCGCCTCCCTCGGCGGCGGGACCCCGCGGCGGCCCCAGGACGCGAAGCTCGGGGTCCCTGTCCCCAGCGCCCGCGAGTTCGTCGAGGCCCACAACAAGGTCAGGCTCGGGCACGGCGAGCCGCCCCTGAAGTGGGACAAGAAACTGGCCAAGTACTCGCGGCAGTTCGCGTCCAAGCGCGCCGCGGACTGCAAGATGATCCACTCCTACGGGCCGTACGGGGAGAACATCTTCTGGGGGGCGAAGGCCGAGTGGTCCCCGTTCCAGGTCGTGGACTCGTGGGTCAGCGAGAAACAGTTTTACGATCCGAAGCACAACTCGTGCGCGCCGGGCGAGATGTGCGGGCACTACACGCAGGTCGTTTGGCGGGACACCGCCCGCGTGGGCTGCGCCTGGATCCCGTGCCTCAACGGGGGCATGTACGCCATCTGCTCGTACGACCCGCCCGGGAACTACGTGAACGAGAGCCCGTTCGTGTCCTCCGCGGGCCAACGGTGATGATCTCCATTAGTAATATGACCTGAACTCAATTTGCAAGATTTGGTATACGTATCTTTTAATGGCCGAGGTGTTTTGCTTCCGGTAGCAAATCGTTTTTGCTTAATTTCGATCCGACGACGACCATGTATCTTGTAGTGCTTAGGCCAATGACATCTCATGGCATCAGATCCGCATTGCTCGAACTCGACATCAACGCCGCATTCGTTTGTGACGTGCATTTGTATCTTGTTTCTGGGTATCAATTTTCAGATTCTGGGGATTGCACACCTTCAATCGCCGTTTCTTACCGCCCATTGTTCCGTAGTTCTCTCTCTTCTCCATTGAGCAGAAGCCCGTGTTTGGGTTCTTCGAGTGCAAGGCCCGACGAACTAGTCGAGAACAAAACTGATGCAGATGGATGCAGGCATTAGTTGATCCTACACATGGGGTATGCCAGAGGCATCCTTATTATTTCCTGAAACCTGACTTGGGGGATGCACGTACAGACCAGTAGTTTTCACCACTCCCTTTCGAAGCATCTCAGACGCCCGACCGCTTTTGACAAGTAACAGGAACGGAATCGAAATCGATCTGCGACATTTGTTGCAGCCGCTTGTCTTCGAGTAGTGCATTTTGTTTAGACTTTCCGTTGATGTAGAGGATGCTGCGGCCGGATCATATCATTGTCCGAGCACAGCCATGACTAATCCCGAAAGGGCAGAAAATGTGCGCCATAAGAACGTTATTGAAATCCCCAGAGCAATCTCTCTACAAACTAAAAATCATGATTCCAACAGACTTACCTATAATCAAATAAACCCGTTCTAGGAAAAGACAGAAAGAAGAATCAATGATTGAAGTTCCACCAAAAAAAATAAATCTGGAGATAAACAATAATCTGTACCGCTATTCCTGGATACATGGCATCAACTGTGTAAGCGTGGTACGAAGCAGACGATTTCGAAACATCTGCTTTATTTGTCAAAACTTGCCGTTGCTCACTAATATGTTCCTGCTGCATTTTGCTGTTTTTTGAGACCAATTGTGTTGTGTGAACCCAGTGTGCTCAACATAGGAGGTTGATTCTCGGCAAGCAATCAAAATGAAAATGTCGAAAACTTTCCACTTGACTAATGATTGATAACTCAACATGGTGCAAGAAAATGAAGTTATACAATTTCTGCAATCCATCTTCTGAAGTCCTCCTTAATCCCGAACGTGTCTTGGATTCGAGTTGTGCTAGGGTTATTTCGAATAAAACATCACTCAGAGGAGAAGACCTTAGATTCCAACTGATAAGCCTTGGTGAAGAATCCCGGCCAGCAGAGGTAGGTGGACATGATGCTGCTGACGGTGGACGCACCGATTAGCATGTTCATCACCACAATCTGCAGCTGGATGGCTTCGATTGGAGAAGCCCCTCCCATTATCAGGCCCGTCATCGCGCCCGGAAGCGAGATGAGGCCCACAGTTTTGGCATTGTCGATCACGGGGGAGAGTGCTATGACCAGCGCCCTCTTCACTTGTTGATGTGTCGCTTGGCGCGGGGTAGCGCCGAGAGCCAATGCAGTCTCCACCTGCAACAAACAGAAGCACAAATTCGCATAAATTTCACAACTTGGAAATGAATTAGTCATTTGTGCTCAGATTGTGGAACATTAGCGGATTGAAATCAAGACTTACTAGGTTCATTTGCGTCCTGATATCATCCCTAAGCCTTTTCATGGTGACACCAGTAACCGTCATCGCATTCCCCACCATCATTCCCGCGACAGGAATGATATACCGAGGAGTGAAGGGGAACACGTTGAGCAGGACCAGCAAGAACATCGTCACCGCAGTTCCGGCGAGGATCGAGGCTCCGGCTATGTATTTGCCCCGAGGGACGTGTTTGGCGCGTTGACCAGCCGTGTAGCCAGCGACCGAGACCTACAGGATTCAATAATTAAAGTCAATCAAAGGATTAATGTAAATAAAGGACGGCCAAGAACTTGCGCCTAAAACGACCAAAAGAGCCTGTATTCTTGTCAAGAAAGGAGGCCAGATGCTATGGCAATCGACGAGTAGCGTAACATTTAATCAAAACAACATGTTGTAGAAAGCATTCTTTCATCTTTGCATACGGTGACCTTTTTTCATCTGGTAAAAGGTTAGAGGAATCCTGTAAGAAGCAGGTTGTCCTGAAAATTCATGGGGACTTCCTAAAGAGGAATCCAGGAAGTCTTGAAAGAAGTTGGTGGGTTAATTACGGGAGGACATATTCATTGCTGAAAATTCCTGGGAATCAAAACCAGACAACGTGTCTGCATCTCTTTCTCTGGAAAAGCTATGAGTACGATCATCTGAAGACTAAAGGCGAACAAATAGAGAGGACAACTTCTCTGAAATTTGAATTTGAATCGAGAAAGGTAAGAAAAGGAAGGAACATTCTCTCCAGTTTCCAGCTAATCTTGGCAAGACATTAGCTGGAGCTGGAGAAAACCAAGAAAACAGGGGAAGCTGAAACTTTATGAAAAGTCATTATCTTATCTCACTTCAAGATCGTCAAGGTCATGAGTGCTTTGATGAATTACATACTAAAAAGTTAAAAACTTTTTCAGATGAATTCTTCAGGAGAAGCAACAAGAAACCAAGAAAGCAGAGACACGCTCTGCTTCTCTATCTTGTCGCTAAAACTCCATCCAAACATAAAAAAAGAAACTCTAAAAACACGAACAGGAGAGGGAGAGGGGGAGGGGGAGAGAGAGAGAGAGAGACCATGAAAAGGTAAGCGAGGATGATCCAGAAGCTGTTCTCCCGGTTGAAGATGAACTGGAGGACGAAGCCGATAATGGAGAGCTGAAGGAAAGCCCTGGAGATGGCGTAGATCATCTCCCGTTCGAGGCGGAGCCTCTGGGTGTAGGAGAGGGCCGCCGCCATGAAGACCACCGCGAGCGCGGCCGCCGGCTTCACCATCCCCTTCAGGAAGTCCACCATCCATCCCAGGTGCTCCACGTCGAACTCCCAATCCCACTCCAGGCCCAGCCCCGTCGCCGCTCCGCTCACAATGTCCATGGCCGCGAGACCTCGTTCTTTGAAATCTTGACCTCGTGAAAGACCTCTGAATCTACGGGGGCGGGAGAGAGATGGGACGTGGGGGGGTGGGGGGGTGGCGTGTGCAGAATTTATGGTGGTGGGAGGCCGGTCAGAGGCGGAGAGAAAGAGAGAGAGAGAACCGTCCCCAGATGGAATTCGGCGTTGCGGAACAACTCGGGAGGTTTCTACTTGAGGAAACTGTGAGGAAGAGAGAGAGAGAGACCACCTCGCTGGTTTACGGCAACGTACGTACGACGTGATACGAAACCGCCAGCTCCATATCGCCGTCACGGAAGTTTTTTGTCTCGGTACGCGCAAAGCGCGTGCATGCGCGTGCCGTCGTGCGTGGGCCATTCAAAGTCCGCAGGGGTCCATCGAGGCGATTGGCGTTGGTGGAATTTCCGCCCGGCTTCACATGTTTTATTTTCGCAGCGGAACGAATGTCTGAACGGCTTGTGTGCGGTGTTGTCTAGCCGAGGCGCATCTGGTGTGGGAAGATTTCTCGATTGCTATTTGTTTTGACTGGACCGTCGAGACGGGCTTGCCAATTTCGAACGTTCAAGTCTAGCTGTGGCACAAAATGGTCAAGGTTAAATTTTAGCACAATCGGTAGGAGCGCATGACCCTTATGGTAATGTTTCGAGGGGGTTCCCTAACATGATTAGTCTTCCCTCTCGACCCTTTTTGCTTATGAAGGAGAAAGTCCAGTGGGGTCTCTTAGACAAGTAAATGTGGAGTTCTTCGTGATGGAATGAGATTTTTTGCATGATGATCCTCGAATGTTGAGCTTTTTTCCAAGTAAGGTTTGAAGCTAAAATAGTTAGTTTTATAACAAAAGCTTGGAGTAAGCCTCGGCACATATATTTCGCATGGAGAGAAGTTAAAAATTCGTCATAACTCTAATGTTAAATCTACGTAATCATCGTATACTTCATTCATATCTTTAGGAAGTCAAGATAAAAATCTAGATTTCAGAAATTGCACAAGTTTTGATAAGGCCCATACAAAAGTCGCAATGCATATTCATAATTGTCCCGATCCATTTTTTCATTGCCAAAACAGCGGTGGCATCGATAGGTATCGATTCCTTTTGGCAGCATTCCGAGGATGCACGGCTAATAATTAATGAGTAGTCGAACACGAGACATGTCATACATACCTCAGCGATTACATTCACTCGCTATCTAGATAGAGCTCCTGACGTCGCGAAAGACAAGGGACGATCTCTTGTTGCATGACCAGCGAAAATCGGTGACCTGATTTTTGGGAAATGAAGAATATGCAGGAGGCGGGCCCAGGTCGTGCGGGCGCGACGTGGCAGGGGACCAAGAGATGGCTTGTACTTGTACTTACTTGTCGTGGCAGTGGATTCCCAAAATCACGTGTGAAGGTTGGGAAGGGGTAGGGGTGGGGGACCACCGCTTTAGGAGTTAGCCGGGGACGGGGACGGGGACGGCGCTTTGACCTTTTTCTTTCTTTTTTTCTTTTTTTTCCTTTTAACGGGAAGGATTGATTGCCCAATTAATTTGACGATAAGTAAGGAGTCCTTCGCCGTACTAAACTGGACAGGTGCCCATCAATGACTAGACCCCACTTTTCCATGACTTGCCGATGTTTCTAGAGTGAGCATTGGATCGATGCAGGACAGGGGCAATCAATTTCAGAAAGGGCCGATTTCATAAATTGCGCATCAAAAACCACCAGCTTATTCTTGGGTCCACCCGGAAATTAGTCCACCGATTCCAATTTTATTTTTTGGTGGGGTCTAGGAACCTGCAATGAGTACTCCTACTCTGCATTGTGGATGGACAACGATGGGGAAAGTAGCAATTTGCAACACAATAATGCTATTGTGGAGGCATTGGGGACTAGGAACTGGCTAGAGTTTACGCAAACGATGCTTGGATGTTTATTGAAGCTAGGCAAAGAAGTCTAGGCGCTGGTACTTATTGGAAGTCATTCAAAAACCTCCAAAAAAAGAGCTTGACTGCAACGGCGCAATAATGTTGTTGTGGAGGCATTGGAGATTGGGGACCGGCTGGAATTTACGAAAACGATGCTTGGATATTTACTGAAACTTAGCAAAGAAGTCTATGCGCCGGTACTTACTAGAAGTCATTCGAAAAACTCCAAAAAAGAGCTTGAGTGTGGAGGCATCGGGAATTGGGGATTGGCTGGAGTTTATGGAAGCGATGCTTAGATGTTTGCTAAAGCTGGGCAAAGAAGTCTAGGCGTCGGTACTTATTGGAAGTCATTCGAAAATCTCCAAAAAAAGAGCTTGAGTGTGACAGTGTGATAATGTTGTTGTGGACTATGTAGCATCAACATAAACATACGACACACGACACAATACGCCAATACGTTATTTCTCAAAAATAAAATTCCAACACATTTCGACACATTATATATTAAATATATTTTTTCATATAAATACATAAATAAATAAATAATAAAAAGAGCCTATAATTAATTTATACTAAAATATTAATTCAACATTTGTTAATATTATTCATTATTTTGATTGACAAATTCAACGGCACCATTACAATAATACATACAACTTAGAGGGAAAAAAAACATTATTTAAAGGAAAATGCTAAAGTGATATTTTTTAAATTTTTTTATTTATCCTATGTGGCATTTTTATTACTTTTTTCATAGTAAAAGAAATTTTTAAAAAGCTAAAATAATTCTAACAAAATCAAAACTAGAGAAGAAGAAGAAGAAGAAGAGAGGCACAGTTGTGGTTGGGCACGCCGTTGCCGCTACCCCGTTAGTGGCATGCCCACCACCATTAGAGGGGGCCGGCGACCTTGCTAGCCCTATGTGGAGGAGGGGGGGAGGGGTGACCCTTGTCGACCCAGGCGAGGTCTGAGTGAGGCTTGCCCAAATTTGGGCAACGCATTAAGTGGGGCCAATGAGCTTCCCTAGCACCAAGCGAGGGTCAACGACCCTCATTAGGCCTAAGCGAGGGCACAACGTCATCCGGATCTGGGCAAGCCTCACCCGAGCCTCATCGACCCTTGCTTGGCCAACGATGGCAGCAACAATAGCGCCCTGCCACTAGCCCTACCTCTTTTTTATTTTATTTTTCTTTTTAAATATATCTACATTTTAACACATTAAGTATTGAAAATGTTTAAAATTGACCCCATGCGTGTCTAAGTAGCGTGTTAGAATTCCAGACTCGTGTGTTGAAGCGTGTTAGAGAGAGTTGACCACGTGTCGGATTCTTTAATACTTGTTGATCGCGTGTTGGAGCATATCGGACACAACACGAAAGCTCTCAGAATGTGTCGGTGCTACATAGGTTGTGGAGGTATAAGGGACTAAGACCGAGGGACCATCGCTTGAACTACTAGAAGAGGGTTAGAAGGCACTGGCTAATTGGAAAGTATTGGGAGTGCACAGTAAAAGTCCAATGCTAGAGCTCGAAGAGGGTTGGAAGGCATCGGCTAACTGGAAAGTGTTGGGAACGCATAATAGAAGTCTAATACCAGAGGTCGTTAAGAGGAAACCCAAATCCAAGTCCGTTAATAAATCTAGTTTGAGCCACATTCACTCAAAATTTTAAGCCAACGAGTTATAGGTCAACTAGGATATATTAATTACTTTACACAACATCAATTCTTTGATGTTGGATTTTTCTAATACAATCAACTTAGACATGCATTCTAACACTTTCCCCCTCACGTGTGAGCTCAGCGTTGGGTCTACTTCCCCATAATTTGAGTATTCTTTTGCTTTAACTTATCATAAATTGAATCTCTATGGGCCCACATTGCTACACTACAATGCCCACTTGTCCAGAAACCGTAACCGTCAACTTCGATACTATTTGTTGGAAGCACACAATAGGAGTCTGATACCTTCTCATGAAGAGATTGTTAAGAGGGAGTCCAAATCCGAGCTCATCAATATATCCAGCAAACCCATTTTTACTCAATGGCTTAAGTCAATGAGTTATGGGATAGCTAGGATATATTAACCGTTCTACACAATATCAATTCTCCAATTTGAGATTTCTCTAATACAATTTACTTACATGTGTATCCTAATTGGAAGCTCCATAGAGAAGGTGAGGACTCTCCCGTACAAGTTGGAATTGCTAGATGTTTGCTTAAGCAATGAAATGATTAGGGAAGGCCTAAAGGGTACCTTAATTGGAGTTTTGAAACTGTTATATTTCAGATAGTTTGCCCATGATGGGGTGTGTCTAGGGGGCACGGTTTGCCCTAATGCGATGTGCATTCAAAAGGCACTTATTGCCTATGCTTGGGTGTGTTTTAAGAGATACCTTTTGAAGGGGTATGAAGGATTATCTCTTAAAATAAGTTATTGTAACTTCCTCAATATGCAATCTAGATACAGAAAAGAATATTAAAAAAAAAAAAAAAACGAACGTTCCCCACTCTCCCCTCTCTCCATCAAAGAATAACATATTGAAGATTTTCATTACTATTTTGAAGAGACAATCGACATTAACGCTAAAAAAAAAAAAACGTGAATACTTTGCTTGAAATTGTATTTGGATCATTATGAAGTCGTAAATTTGTCTATTGTGTGCTGGTGATTCTACGTATATTTCTGGATAATTGCTTCTTTTGTGCATCAAGAGGTTAGTTGATGCTTCTTCAACTTTTCTGCTAAAGAAACATAAGAGATTGTGTGTGTGTAGTCCAAATGGTGGAACCAGACCCATATTCATTGGTCCAATGCCGTCGAGTCCTTCTACTCACCCCAATATAAGTACGTGTGAGTACACTCCATTTTCATCATCTGATCACGTGAATCTTGTTAAAATATAATGATCTCACATGTTCTGAATGCATATAAGAGTATTTTTGCAGCGTTTTACCCTCACCTCTAATGTCTAAAAAGCTGGCACCATTGTTTTCTCAAAAAGATAGCTGCCAGTCAGACATTACTACCTCAAAAAATTCTTGCATCGACTCAAATCTATGTATATCGAATCCACTGTAGCCATTGATCAAGTAGGCTTACGTATGGATCTTACACGGCGACAATTGCAATTGTACTGTCTGCATGTAAGAGTTTATCTGTAACTGCTCAACGGTAATTCCCTAAACCCGCTGGCGACGCGCGGAATTTATAATGACCTTGACCGTCCGGGTAGCTACATCGGCCATTATAGCTTTTGATCTAAAATTTGGCGGCATTGGGGATGTAATAATCATTTCTGTAAGAAAAATACTTGTAATTGTCGGTAAACATGTGACAGGATCTCTCATGTAACAATCATCTTTGTAATCGAAAGCGTCGTAGGTAATCAGTAAAAAGAGCATCATCACCGTCGTCGAGGGGCCCATCTATCGTTCCTGGCAAATCATGTCCCGAGCAACGTAGGTTGGTCGTAAATCTCGTCAAAGTGATTTCCTTTTTCTCGTATGGTCGAATCAACTGTTAAGGCGCAAGTGTGTACGGACTTCTATAATTAAAATATCTACTTAACTCATGGCTTGATATTTTAAGTTTTTATTTTTTTATTTTTTTGAATATGCACCTAACGGCTATATTAATTAACTCGAACTTGAGGTTCCCATTGTCAATATCCCCATATGAGGCATCAAAATTTTCTTGTGTTCCGCGGTTGAGTCATTTAACATACTATAATTTTTAATATCTATCTCTTTACAATGGAAAGATCTTACTAGTATTTTTTACGTAGACATAGATCTAATTGATCCAAATAATGTGAATAGAATGCTTGGTAAATATATCTATAAAAGACCTCAAGGAGCATGACAATTACCCCAATTAGATCCATATTGGTAATTGATTGTGCGAGTCTTATGTTGATTTTGCATGTCGGGCACACATGGTCAATGACCAAGATTTATTCCGCCCAATCGATGACGATATGTTTTTCCGGTATCTAGGATATAAGTGTTTGCCAAAAATACGTATCAACCTATCTCGGGTAGGAATAATGCCGAGGCAAGAAAGGCTCGAAACAATAGTTGATTTGAATCTGTCTCGTTGTTTTCTACTTTAATGATTTGCAAATTGCAATTCGGACCATTCAATGAGGACCATGATTGATACGGGAATCGAGCGAGATGGGGACCACGACATTTTTGGTCTCGAGTCATTCCGAGTGATGTTAAGCTGGGGAGGTGTCGCGGGAGTGGTCACGGCGATGGCCCTTCTCCTAATTTTTTATTTTTTTGGAATACGGGTCTTTCTATAGAAAATTCGAAATTAATGACTTAACACGGAGTAGCATTGCGAGGTTTGTTGAAGAAAAGTTTGTGCCGGAGAGGTAATTAGATGAGGTCATATGACTTAGGATAATTGTCCGAAAAGTGTTAAAGTGAAAGGTAATAAGATGAGGTCATATGATTGTTCAAAAAGTGTTAAACTTATTATAAGGTCATCAATTCAGTTCAAAAAATTTAATTGGTTAATTTAATTATAAATTTTTTTATAATTTGACAATGCAGTCTTTTAAGTCGATTTTGTCTTGAAATCGTTGACGTTGAGCGTGACGCCAACCATTCTATGCGACACAACGATATTGATATTGATGATTTTTTTTTTCAATTTTTAGAATTCTTTTCTCTTTCTTTTTTTTTTTCCCATATTTCCCTTTAGACTGTTGCCAGCCATAGTGAGAATTTGCCAGCCTTCGGCCAAGTCTAGGCAAGGATGTCATGGTCTTCACCGATGGTTAGCTTAGCGACCTTCGCTAACCATCACTGACACATGCTAGCCCTCTTTAAGTCGGCCTTTGATTGGAATGTAAAAAGCTTATGACTAGCTCATTAGTTAATGATAATGATGTATCTTTTCAAATTCTCAAATCACATTCTAAAAAGTCGAGTGATTTATAATAACCATAGCCGTGGATCGTTTTCTACTAATTTAGAAGCTTAAACGTATGGAGGGACATTCGTGGTATCTACCTAATGTCCACAAAATCTAAGTTATGGACTCCCCCATATAGATCGAGCAATAGTTGACATTTTAATCCCTCTTAATTATTTCCTCCAATTTTCTTTATCTATTTTGATTATGTATATCTGATTTTATTTTTTAAAATGTTCTTAGATAGTCATCAGTTAAAACCTTTTATATACATTGAAATATACACAAAATTTTACAACTTCTCTTTTGCAACAACCCAATATGAAAGCAAGAGGTCTTGAATTTAAATCTTTCCAAACTCTTACTTGCCTCCCCAATCATATATTTCCACATTTTAAGCTTAAGTCAAATTCAAATCTAAGCGTGAGGGGGAGTGATAAAATATTTGAATATTAAATCACACATTTATCTTATAACTTAAGTTTTTAGAACAGTTGACATTGGTATTAGGAAGTCTCATAATAAGAATTTATAATAAGAGCACAGTCTAAGAGTAACTACATTAGATGAACTATGGACGAGGAAAGGCACAATGATATGACACACAAACTGGGTGTCCAGTAGCTAAAATCATAATGATTATACCGATTCTTATACAATGTTAAGCATTCCTTAAAGCTTGAAGTTTAAATTGTTAAAGAAAAACAGTTCTAAATACCCTATCGAGCATATTTCATAGCAACTGTTAACGAAAAGCATGCCATGGATTGTGTCTTTTGTGCTAGAAACCCAATTATTGACTCCTAAACGAATTTAAGCGGGCAGGTGGGTAAGTAGAATTAGGAAATCTACCTAGTCCGAGCAACTTGAAATGATTCGCGAACTTAGCAATATACACCGTGCGACGATACCTATGCAAACACAAACCTTGTTCGGTTTTGAGGACAACCAAGTACCCTAGTTTGGAATTACTTTGTCCCATCAAACAGTCATGAATCAAGTCAAGCTCTTCGATCTAGAGCATGTCAAGGATCAGAGCACAATTCTAAAAGGCCAAGCAACATGATTCAAGAACCTAGTTTACTCCGTTCGGCACTAACCTACTCTCCCGATCTAGGGCACATTCGGGTTGTCATTACGTCAAATCTGACCCCAAAAATCGATGTGATTATCGAGTTTCAGCATATGCTGCGTGCCCTAGCTTCCTAAAACCACGTGCCTATATTTCATTGTGCTTGCGATGGTGTAATCGTGGCAGGGAATGTTGCGATCAGCCTGCCCGGGTCGCACCCTGCACTGGAAGGGGAAGAACCCGAATCATAGCAACAGAAATATTATTCTATCATTAGAAAGAAGTACTAGGAAAAAGACGCCTGATAAATCTCAATTAATCGCACGTTTTAAGGTACTGTAAATGGGGTACCTTTGTACCTCTTTCTGGGGTGACCTTGGAAGAATATAAACGACTGCTCGATGAGCACTATTTGAACATACTTGATGAATTGGGGTTTGATTTTTCGAAAAATTAACTGCAAATAATAAAAGATTCGATCTATTGGAGATTGCAAGTTTTTTGATAGATTAACTCATTTAATTTTTTATTTTTTTTGCAATAGACCTCTGCCTTGTTTGATTATTAAACAAGTGTGGTGGCAAGTGGTAACGTTCTTGAATGCAATTACGACCGAAATTACGCGGATGAAAGGGATCCATGACCGACAGTACCTACCGATCTAGTGGAATTATTTTAATCGAAACGGCTTATTCAATCAATTAAATTTAATGGGTTTGTCAACTCGGAGAGATCCCATTTTGGTTGCTCTAGTGCAATGATGGAATATCCGCGTATGATTGCGGGGGGCATTATCAGATATTGCCTGGCTGGTCCGAATTCAGCTGAAGTCTCCTCGCGTTTTTTGACCAGCTTTTCCCATTTTCAAGTTTCAACCCCATCCAGTGCAAGAGCGTACTGGGCTGACTCGCCTGCCCTCCGTTTCGATCATTTCAACACGCAGAAAAAAAATTAAACAATAAAAATAATAATAAATTAATAAATATCATGTTGCATTACCTTCGGTCACCGCAAGTCTTATTTAAGAAAAGTGGTTGGTAATACCAGCTCCAAGATCCGGCGGAGCCACATGAATCTGGACTGATCGAAGGATGGATTAATAAGAAATTGTCGTCATTCATCATCGTGTGTTATCTGGCGACAGCAATTCACCATACATACATACATACATACATACGTACATATCACAAAAGCATAGTGACATATGGTCCGAGTAATGTATATGATAAAGTTTTTTTTTTTTAAAAAACTTTTTGAAGGACTTTACATAAAATAACACTTCCCTTCCGCACTAATTAATTACTAAATGTCAGTTCAAACAGGTAAAAAGAGCAAACAATACATGCCCACTTGCCGGTCGACAGATTCGAGTCTTTTTCAAATGATGTATCCTGAAGATAGTTAATGAGTGATTTGATTAAAAAAAATAAATAAAGATGTTAATCAAAACATAAAATAAGGCAGAAATGAAATGAATGAAAAAAAATTATTTGGCACCACATAACGTTTCGTCGCACAACAATATCAATTTTATCTAAAAGAAGTCCAGTTTGAAAATTGCTCTAGAAGTATGTTGGACTCAGCTCGCATATACCATAATCATCAGAAAAAATTATTACTTCTTTATAGTAGAAAACTGCATGTTAGTAGTCAAGAGAATGATATTAAGCGCATAGATATGTTCAATTATTCACAATATCAAATGTAAAAGAAATATGAGACCATCTTAGGGGTGAACACTAGTCCAATTTCAAAATGAGAAACAGACTTAACCAACCAGCTTTGGATAGTTTCTGCTTCATAAAATTTGAAACCGGTGATAATCACTTCAATTCCCAATTCTTGGTCTGGATTGGACCGCTCAAACCAAACCGATAGCTTTTTTTATAAATTTTTAATTATTACAATTCCCAAAGATGATCGGGTGCAGAAGCTTCAAAGCCCAGATAAAAGCAACATTATTTGGATATCCATGAGTTTATAGAAAATGAACTCGAGACCCTGTAATAATTGCACAACTAATTCTTTTTTTATGCTTACTTCAGATCACATGTTATGTTTTCACAATGGTTTTGTTTAAGTGTTCTTTCAAACAAGGGTGAAACATGCTGTTTGCACTGGTAGGATATCTACTTTGAGAATGGCAGTAAGATACACTTACAGCTTTGCAATGAATAGAATTGGAAAAAAAAAAAATCATCTATCAGTTCTTGACCCACCCAAAATTGGACTAAATCGGTTTTAGTACCAAATGGGTTGTTTCCCCATTCCAGATTCCAAGATAGGTATCAACTCACTCTGAAACCAATCGCCCCTAGATCATCGATGTCGTCCTTTTCTATTGAAGCAAATTGTTCTTTTGACTTTGCCGAAAAATTATTTGGCAATATTTTTACTATGCGACTACTTTTTGATTTGTATGATCATAAGCAAATATATTCAAAATATATTTCGCTATTTTAATTTTCTTGTTTGCTCTTAGTAATAACTAAGATATAATTTACAATGCATAGTCTCAATGACATATCATGCGATTATCATATGTAATCATTCATTATCTGGATAACGACGTCAATGCAACTGCCCTAATAACTGTTAATGAATTGATAATGATTCTCTATTTTGTTAACCCCGACTACCTAACATTTGTTTATTTTTTGCTCATAGCAAAAAGAACTTATTATCTTTTTTTTTTGCTGGATCGATGTAGGGAGAGATATAGAGTTAGCGCATCCCCCAGAAGAAAACATGCAGTAAGCCACCATCGATGGAGAGAAAGAGGAGAGAAAGAGGAGAGAAAGTATATAAGCCACATTGATTATCAAACAAAACACCCACCAAAACCACTCACCCATGTCCAAGAATCCATCAGAGATCCCGACAACAGCAATAACACATGGCCAAAGCACGAGGAATATAAATCCATCTGTGCTCTTTGGGGTCCTTTTGCCCACGCCATGAGCTCTTTAATCTATCGGAGGGTCGGTGCGAGTACATTTTCCCGGTGCGGAAAAACTCCATATCTTGCAATTAAAAATTAAACCCAGAGGTTTACGTGGCTCAGCTTGAGTGTTAATATCCACTCCACTTGATAGGCCGGCTGCAAAGAATCGACTGTCGAATTTACTGAGTTGCAATAAACCGTTCAATCACTCCTGCGTTTCCTTAAGCCTCTATGCTCTATTAGAGTGTTAAAATATTAAACCACGCATTAGTCTAACTACTTAAACTTTTACAACAATTAACAATGACCACGCAAACTATTAGATGAAAGAGTGAGTATGGGATGCATCTAATACATGCGAGTTTTACTCTATCTCAATCATTAGATCGTGTGGATTACATATTCAATGGCTTAGATGAAATGACCTCGCTTATTTCGAATTTATGTTAGGATTTTTCATCTTTTTTTCTACCATCTTCTCTAATGTATGAAAAGCTAGCACAATCATTTTCCCAAAAAGATCGCCGTTCATCGACACTTTAATATCGCCAAGAATTCTTATCTGGACTCACGAACATATGAATCGAATCCACAATAACCATTGATCAAGGAAGCCTTCATATGGATCCTACATGATCAATGATCATGATTGTACTAGATCCATGCAAAAGTTTCTCGGAATCACCCAACAATATTTTCCTTGACCTGCTGGTTGTGCATCCAATTTCCATGACCGTCCGAGTAGCAACAACAACTATGATAGCTTTTCATGTCAAATATGGCTGCAATAGCTATTGCAATTAAATATTGCGACCTAAGCAATGTGCCATGCTAGTAAGTGGTTTCCTATATTGGATCCAATTCTTGTAGATATGTAAAAATTGCGACTTCTTGTGAATAGCATTCAAGAGATGACGTCTTGTAAATTACACTCTCAGAGCTTTAGAGTTGAAGACAATTAAAATCTTGGGCGTAAGACTTGTGAATTTTTTGTGAGATTGAGAGATTATTTTGTGAAAAATTGTGAAGCTAAATATTATATGGTTATTGGGTGCAAATGGGGATTTGGAAAAAACCACCGGCCGCGATGGCTCCATTGGATAAGACTCTGCTGATCCTCAACGAAGAGGTGAATGGTTCAAAATCCAAGAGAGGTGCTAGGTGTATTAAGTGTGACTCGTGGTGGTGGGTCCTTCGCTAAGTTAAGTGTCACTGAGGGGTTTACGCGCAAATGCCAACCGTGCCGGATCCTCCAAAGACCAAAAATAATAATAATAATAATAAATGGGGATTTGGAAAACACTGAGAGTGTTTAAGTAACTTGAGTGTAGTCGTAATCTTTGTATATCACTTGATTTATAGTTGAATTTTTTATTGCTTTCCCTACGGAAATAAGTCACATCAACTAAATCATGTAAATTTAGTCTCTTATTTATTTTTTTTATTTTGTCTATTTTATTGTTCAATTGCTTTTTTTTTGCAATAATTGGTATCAAAACCAAGACTAACTAGGTTGAAGTGAATCGACGGCAATAGAAGAAGGAAAAGTGAGAATCAACGGTCGTTGTCATATAATCGACAACTTCATCTTTGAACCTACATAATTAAATTGAAGCATAATTTGGCTGTTATTTGCATAAATAGCGAATGAGTCGATTCAATCGATGAAGTATGAGTGCAGTTTGAGGGTTGATCGATAGAGCCTAATGCTCTCGCATCATACCATTTGTTGGGAGCACACAATGGAAGCCCCATATCTTCACTCGAGAAGATTGCCAAAAATGAGTCTAAATCTGAGTCCATCAACATATAAACCAACTTGAATGTGGAAAATGCTTCATAGTTCATACCACACTGATTCTAATATGAAATTTTTCTAACATAACTTATACGTGCAACTCAAAACCAGTCCCCTTGGATTAGAATCGAAGTCTTAAATCATGTACTCTAAAAAGCTGGGTGATCTGTAATACCCATAGCCTTTGACCTATTACCACTAAATTAGAAGGTTAGAGTTATGGAAGACATTCATGGTATCTACCTTATGTCCAAAAATTCTAAATTGTGGAGAATTGAACTCACAATATACATCAAGCGATGGTCCACATATGATCGTACAATTGACCAAATTAAAACGAGAATTAATAGAAGACTCTGAAGTGATTGCATTAGATAAACTGATAAGAGCCGCAAGCTTGTTGTCCCATAACCGAAACCATGATGATTATACAAACTCTGATTTAACGCTACACGACTCTTTGAGCTTGAAGTTTAAACCGTAATAAATACGGGTGTTACTACCAATCGAGCATATTTCATAGCAATAATTAACACAAAGCCCACCGCGGATTGTGCCTTTGGTGCTAGAACCCTCCTCACCAACTTTTAAATAGATGGGAGTGAACCAAATGGTAAGTAGGAACCTAGTGCGAATAGGTTGAAATGATTCAGGAACTTGTTAATATACACCTCGACCAGACATACGCATTTACACAAACCTCAATTGATTTTGAGGACGTCAACGTACCCTAGTTTCGAATTACTTTGTACCAATCAACAGTCATGAGTCTAGTCAAGCTCTTTGATCTTGATCTAGAGCGTATTAGGGATCAAACCTTGATCCCAAAACCAGCGACATGATTCGAGAACCGGGTTAACTCGGCCTTGTACTAACCTAATCTTTGGATCTATTTGCATATTCGAGTTGTTCATTATTGTGTCAAATCTGATCCCAAAATCCACGTAATTAATAATTTTCGGCAGATGTTGCGGGCTCTTGCTTCTTGCTTCTAAAATCCATCGCATTTTAAGCACAAGAAGATGAAGAACCTATAATCAACCTGCCCGCGTCCAACCCTGCACTAGAAGATGAAGAACCGGAGGCGCAGCAATTACAAACAACGCACGAACATACTTTGAAATTTCATTTTCTAAAAATGAAATGAATGAAAAAAATTTATTCGGGCACCACGTAACGTTTCGTGGCACAAAGATATCAATTTTACTAGAAGAAACCCGGTTCGAAAATTGCTCTAAAAGTTTGTTGGACTCAACTCGCATATACCATCATCATCAGAAAAGAATTATTGCCTCTTTATAGTAGACAACTGCATGTTAGTAGTTGGGAGAGAATGATTATTAAGCGCATGGTATACGTTCAGTTATTCACACTATCAAATGTAAAATAAAAATAGTAGACCATTTGTGGGTGAGCACCAATCCAATTCCAACTTGAGAACCGAACTTAACCGGCCAGTTTTGGATGGTTTCCAATGATAATCAATATGGTTCTTGATTTCACATATGGACTAGACCGCTCGGACTAGATTGGGCCGATTGCTTTTTTTTTTGTTTTTTTATACAGTTTTTAATTATTACAATTCCCAAAGATGATTGAGGGTAGAAGCCTCAAAATCCGAATAAAAGTAACATCCATTTGGATATCCATGAGTTTATAAAAAACGAACTCGAGACGCTGCTATGCTTGCGTAGCCAATTCCGTTTTTAATGCTTACTTCAGATCACGTGTTATGTTTTTAACGATGGTTTTCTTGAGGTTTACTTCCGGACAAATGTGAAACCTAATGATTGCATAGGTAGGATAACTACTCCTAAGATGGCAACTTGCATAGAGAGAGACATATTTGCAATTTTGCACGGAATATAATGGAAGGAAAAAAAAAAAAAAATCATCCGTCAGTTCTTGATCCCACCTGGTAACTGGACCATACTAGTTTTAGGACTAGGTGGACCGGTTCTTGATTCCCAATTCTAAGATAGGAACTGTCCCATCCTAAAACCAATCACCCATAAATCTTTTAGTTGTGTTTTAACTTGCATATTACGTGATTTATGAGGTTTTTTTTTTTTTTTTTTTGTCAAAACATGATTTATAAGGTTAGTAGAGCTATTTCATAATATATGACTATACAAGTGACAACATGCATCTTTGTGTATTATTTCAAATTATCGAATAAAAAGTAGCTCCATGCTTTTTATTTCATCATTGATGACGTCTTTATATATATATATATATAAGCAATTTGTTCTTTTGACTTCGCCAAAAATTTACTCGGCAGTATCTATACTATGTGACTTCTATTTGATCTGTATGGCCATAAGTGAGCATACTCGAAAAATATTTCGCTTCTCCAATTTTCTGTTTTGCTTTTTGTAATGATTAAAATATAATTTACAAAACATAGTCTCGACAACATCTCATGCGTTTATTATATGTAATCATTTATTATCTGAATAACGACATTAATGCAACTGCCCTAATAACTGTTAACGAATTAATAATGATTCTCTATTTTATTACCCCCAACTACCTAAATAAAGTTTGTAGAAGGGAATCTTTTTATTTTTTTGCTCATAGCAAAAAGAACACATATTCTTTTGCTCGATAGTTGTGGGGAGATATAGAGTTAGCGCCTCCCCCAGGAGAGCACATGCAGTAAGCCCCATCGATGGAGAGGAGGACAAGAGAAAGTATATAAGCCACATTGATTATCAAACAAAACACCCACCAAAACCATTCACCCATATCGAAGAATCCCTCGGAGATCCTGACAACAGCAATAACACATGGCCAAAGCACGAGGAATATAAACCCACCCTCCTCCCATGTGCTCTTTGGGGTCCTTTTGCCCGTGCCATGAGCTCTTTAATCTTGCATTTAAATATGGCTCGGCCTGAGGATCAGTATCTGCTCCAACCGATAAACTGGTGGCAAAGAATCGACTGCCGAGTTTACCGAGTTGCAGTCAGCCGCTTGATCACTCTTGTGTATCCTTAAGCCTCAATAATCTATTAAAATGTTAGAATATTAAACTATGCATAAATCTTACTGCTTAAATTTGTATAACAATTGACAGTAGTCACATAAGTTATTAGATGAAAAAGTGAGTATCAGATGCATCTAATACATGCGAGCTTTACTCTATCTTAATCATCATATCATGTGGATTTTATATTCAATGACTAAGATGAAATGATCTCGCTTATTTTGAATGCATTTTAGGATTTTTCATTTTTTTTCTACCCTCCTCTCTAATGTATGAAAAGCTATCAAAATCATTTTTCCAAAAAGATTGCTGCTGATCAACATTTTAATATCGCCAAGAATTCTTAGTTAGACTCACAGGCATATGAATCGAACCCACAATAACCATTGATCAAGTAAGCCCCCATTTGGATCCTACATGATCAATGATCATGATTGTACTAGATCCATGCAAAAGTTTCTCGGAGTCACTCAACAATATTTTCCTTGACCTGCTGGTTGTGCATCCAATTTCCATGGCCGTCCGAGTAGCAACAACAACTATGATAGCTTTTCATGTCAAATATGACTGCAATAGCTGTCGCGATTAAATATTGTGTCCCGACCACTGTGCCTTGCTAGTAAATCTTCTCAAAATGATGTAGTGTACGAGTAAAAGAGCCTCTCTTAAAGTAAATTTATGAGGACTTCATCAATTAAAACTATCTACTTCTCCCATAACTTGATATTTTAAGGTTTTTGAGTAAATGTGTGTCCCATAAAATTTGCTAATTAGCTCGAACTTAGGCTTCCTATAATGAGGTATCGGAATTTATTATGTTCCCTAATTAAGCTATTCATGAGATCATAATTTCTTATCTCTGACGATCAATCTTTCCGTGTTGATGTTGGTATTTTAGGATCTATAGCCCAATCCACGCAAACTCCACATTTATTTTCGGTCGTATTACGTGCTTCTTCCGTACTTTGGCATCACGAACAAAACTGGCTATTATATCATGAAAGGATCTAGTGGAACAATATGGTTGCCTGGTCGAGGACCATCGGTCTAGTTTTGTTAAAAATATGTCTCGAGTTTAAATTTTTAAAAAAATTACCTAATTTGAATAAGTTTCTTAGTTAGAGTTGATTTCCCAGTTATGCAGTTTCCTATAATGGATTCAATTCTTGTAATTATATAAGAAGTGTGACTTCTTGTGAATAGCATTCAAGAGATGACGTCTTGTAAATTACACTCTCAGAGCTCTAGTGTTGAAGATAATTAAATCTTGCAAGTAAGATTGGTGAATTTGTTCGTGAGATTGAAAGATTATTTCGTGAGAAATTGTGGAGCTAAACATTATATGAGTTATTGAGTGTAATTAAGGATCGGAAAACACTCAGCGTGTTTAAGTAACTAAAATGTGATTGTAATCTTCGTTATATAGCTTGAATTATATGAAATTTTTTACTACTTTCCTTGTGGAAATAGGTCACATCAACCAAACCATGTAGATTTAGTATCTGATTTATTTCATTTTTTTTAATATATTTCATTGTTTGATCGCTTTTTTACGCAATAATTGGTATCAAAGCCGGATTAACAAAGTTGAAGTGAATCAATGGCGATAGAAGAGGGAAAAGTGATAATTGACAATCATTTTCATATAATTGACAACTTAATCTTTGAACCTAAATTCGGCTTTTATTTGCATGAATAGTGAATGGGTCAATTCACTCAATGAAGTATAAATGGAGTTTGAAGGTTGATCAATAGAGCCCAATGCTCTTGCATTATACCATTTGTTGGGAGCACACGACCGAAGCCCCATATCTTTACTTGAGGAGATTGCCAAAAAGAAGCCTAAGTCTGAGTCCATCAATACATACAGTTACAACCACATCCACTTAAAAGTTAAACCCAATAAGTCATAAACCAACTTGGATGTAATAAATGTTTCACAAGTCACACCACACTAATTCTAATGCAAAATTTTTCTAACATAACTCATGTGTTCAACTCAAAACTAGTCCCCTTGAGTCAGCATCAAACTCTTAAATCATGCATTCTAAAAAGCTGGATGATCTATAATAACCATAGCCTTTGACCTATTTCCACTAAATTAGAAGGTTAAAGTTATGGAAGACATTCATGGTATCTACCTTATGTCCAAAAATTCTAAATTGTTGAAAATTGGACTCACTATATCAAGCGATGGTCCGCATGTTAGTTCTTCTTGATTGTATGATTGACCTAATTAAAACGAGAATTAATAGAAGAGTGTGAAGTGATTGCATTAGATAAACAATGATAAGAGACGCAAGCTTGTTGTCCCATGACCAAAACCGTAATGATTACACAAATTTTGATTTAACGCTACACAACTCTTTGAGCCTGAAGTTTAAACCGTAATAAAAAGGTTTCATACTACTTATCGAGCATATTTCATAGCAGTAGTTAACACAAAACGCACGGTAGGTTTTGTGCCAGAACCCTCGTCACCAACTTTTAAATAAATTGGAGCGGACCAAATTGTAAGTAGAGACCTAATGCCAGTAGGTTGAAATTGTTCGGGAACTTGTTATTATACACCTCGACCAAATATACGGGTGCACACAAACCATACCCTAGTTTCGGTTTACTTTGTACCATCCACCATTCATGAATCAAGTCAAGCTCTTTGATCTAGAGCGTATTAAGGATCAAACCAGCAACATGATTTGAGAACCGAGTTAACTCATCTTTATTCTAACCCAATCTTTGGATCTAGTGCACATTCGGGTTGTTCATTATCATGTCAAATCCGATCCCAAAATCCATGTGATTAATAAGTTTTAGCAGATGTTGCCAGCTCTTCCTTCTTGCTTCTAAAATCCATCGAATGATAAAACATTCACTTGCTTATCTTAAAAGGAACGCTATAATCAACCTGCCCGCGTCCAACCCTCCACTAGAAGATGAAGAACCGGAGGCATAGCAATATAAACATTTTCTATTATTAAAAGAAAAAAATCAGAAAAAATAAGCCTGATGTATCTAAATTAATTATATATAAATGCACATGGTGGTAAATGCACATGGTGGTGTATAGTTAAGTACTAGATATGGGGTACCTTTATACCTCTTTCTCGGGTAAACCCCAAAAGATACTGTCTTTCCTTAAAAGTGATGAACAGCTACGACTTTATCATGTTCAAAGAATTATTCGCAGATGCCAGATAATATGTACGACGCACGAACATACTTTGGAATCATTTTCCATGAAATTAATTGCAAATAGTTAAAATCTCAACTCATCGGATATTGCAAGTTTTCTTATCAAGTTCACTTACTTTCATCATCCACAAAATAATTTTAGACATAAGATATTATTGAAGGTAAAATTTCGAGTGATACGAATAATCACTTTTAGAAAACTATTTTTCATATCATTCATTGTTTACAAAACAAACATGCCCTCTAATTGAAACAGTTTATTCAATTAATCAAATTAATGGGTTTGTTAGCTTTGAGAGATCCCATTTGGTTAGCTACGTCGCAATGAATATGATGAATAACATAATTAAATAAACGAATGTCCGTATGTATATATTATATCTATATATCAGATAATGCCTGGCTGGTTGAATTCAGCTGAGAGCACCTTCGCGTTTTGAACAGCTCCAACGTACACGTTCAACCCCATCCAGTGCAAGATCCTACTGGGCTAATTCATCTGTCCTATGTTTCGACTATCTCAACACGCAAACAATAATTTAAATAACAAAAAAAAAAAAAAGTCGTTTGTAACATCAAATTCAAGATTCGAGGAAAGTCACCTGGATGGGATTGTGATTAATGTACGGCTTAAGTAGTCGTCTTCATGCATGATCGCGTGCTTGATTGGCTCGCAAATCTGTTTTTCGGGTTTCTAAATAAAAGTGAAAGGGTGCTCGAGCCTTGACCGACCCAAGAGAGCACGAGGGCGTTATCTGGGGACGGCTCTTTACTAGGGATGGATCATATAGACTATGCTTTCATGGTCCGGCCTTGTACTTGTGCTGCACGTTCTTTTTCCTTCGACTTTTTTATTGGCTTTACTTGATTGACACTTCTATTCCGCACTAATTAATCACTAAATGTCGGTTCAAATAGATAGCAACAAGCAAGCATACCTACCAACTTGCCGGCCGAAGAAACTCCAAGAGATTCAGGTCTTTTTCGAACGATAAACCCTAGAAATTGTTGAGGAGGGAACCAATAAATTGAAAAGGAAGAAGTTAATCATAAATTAAATAAGGCGGAAATGAAATGAATGAGAAGAAAAATTCGAAAAAAACTAATTTAAGTGAAACTTATTTAAAAAGCTCCACGCATTTTATTTCATCATCGATGCTGTCCGTTTTTTTTAAGAGATTAGTTCTTTAACTTTCCAAAAAATAAATTTGCTCCACAATATCTTTAGTACGTGACTTTTATTTACTATGTATTGTCATCTATTTGTTAAGTTTGTTTGCAATATACATTGCTTTTCTAACTTTTTGGGCTTGTAGTATTAGAAAAAATTAATTTATAATAACACAACTTCAACATATTTCATGGAATAATATAATATAATCATTTCTATATGGATAATGACATCAATGCAACTGCATCAATGATTTTTTTTAAACAATTAGTAATCATTTACTATTTTATTACCGCAACTACCTTAACAAGTTTCATGATTAATGCCACCAAAATCTCAAATTAGTATATTCATGTCATATTTATCTTAAATTAATTTTCGTATTACAAAAAATCTCAAACCAATACCCTCATGACAAATGCACCCCTCTCCCCCCCCTTTTATGTGCTAGAACCTCTTTGAAAATTTCACATAATCTCTTCACTATGGCTTTTTTAATTACACATATCCTTATGATCCTAAGCAGCTCCTGAGCATTTGCTCTTTTTGGTACTTTGGGATGCACATCAAGTTCATGTTCAAAAGCTCGAGGAACTTGGAGTCGGTCGACATCAAAGACAACCAACCTTCTATTTCAGTTCGTGATCTTATATTAGGATTCATCATCCAAAGAAACTCAATATCTTGTCTGATTCCAATCTTCTCATCTCCAACACTATCACCGGTGAAGGTAGGAGCCTTTTGTGTCGGTTTCTTTTCATAGAATTGCATCATTTCGGCTTAGCGTAAGCACTTTGAAATGGAATGTTATTCTGAGATGAAATGAGAACTGATGTTAACACTAGATGTAGATTTGTGGAAGAGATCAAATACAAACTAAACGTAAATGACAAGTTTGGGGTAAATATAGCATGAACGTATAAGTTTGGGAAATTTTGTGATGCAAAAATCGATTTGGGATAAATTAGTATACATATAACAATTTGAGTTTTTCAGTGCCATTGATTCTAAATCTTATAGAGGAGCCAAAACTCCCACAAGAGTCTTATCGGCCTATTCATTTGATATATAAGAATGACAGCCTTTACGGATGCGTTTCTTATTCTAACGTGTTTCTACCTTCACGTCTAATATCCCTAGTTCAAATGATATCTTTTTCTTTCTTTGTTTTTGAAGAGATCTCGAGATCTGAAAAAGAACCTACATGAAGCCTTTTAAGGAATCATTTAGGTCCAATAATTCTAAATCTGATAGAAGGGAGTTATTCTTTCCATATAGCAAAAAACCGAACTTTAAAAAAGTTCCCACTTTCTAGCCATGAGTTTCACGAAAGGTTGGCATCTCCTCTTCCCTCCCCCACCTCATCTTTCTTTCCAGTATTTCCTTTATCTCTCTCGCCTTTCTCCCGACACCACTTTGTCCGAAGATAAGTGCGCGCGAGCGGTGCACGCCACGGACACCCACGCGCGCGAGCAACTCCGTGGATCGCGGAAAAAAGGGTAGACGGACGGGCTCGATGTACGGAGATGTGGACTTTCAGTCCCCAGTAGCGCCTCCCCCGGAAGAAGACGTGCGCAGTAAAAGCCGCATTCATGGAGAGAACGACAAGAGCGAAAAG
Organism: Eucalyptus cladocalyx; assembly: GCA_017140615.1. Lineage (NCBI taxonomy): Eukaryota > Viridiplantae > Streptophyta > Magnoliopsida > Myrtales > Myrtaceae > Eucalyptus > Eucalyptus cladocalyx. The sequence goes on from CM029526.1 coordinate 36,288,441, forward strand.
GCGAAGAGGACACGTGTGCATATAAAATAAGCAATTTGTCCATTGGGTCTTAATAATCAAATCCTATTAATTGGAATGCCCTCTTCTTTAATGTGTTTACTAGAGACTTCGATCTCGTCCTTGTCAATTTCCACATGGTTGAAAAGATTTAAGGCTGCATTTAATCATCGAAACTTTTTGGTGGATGGGATAATGAAGGATTCATAATGTCTTCTAACATCATGTTTAACTTGGCATTTTTGCATAAGAATATAAGTTACTAATTTATTGGAGTGACCGTGCAATTACATTTATCTATTGCCAAAAAAAAAAAAAAACTCATATTAAACTGGTAAGTTCCGAGCCCTCATGAGATATCACATTACCTTCATAATTAACCGAAGCTCACTTATCTTGCAATTAAATATCGAACTCAAAGCTACAACTCAACAGATGAATGAAACCCCTCTCGACTCTGAGAGCTCCCCCTACCTCCGGCGGTAGAAACCCTAAATCTCTTGGGGATTTCCCCTTTCCATCTTACTGATCCTTCCCTATGGATCTTTGAAACTCACATCATAACCTCAAGCATCCTTGTCTTCCACTGTACCTGTGTGGAGATCTGAGAATGACGCACTGAGTAATGGAACAGTTCCTCTCGCGCAAGGTGGGATGAAGCCATTTTCATCGTAGGAGCAACAGGATGCCGAAATGTGGCATGGGTCTTCTTTGGAGGTAGATCGCTCCACAACAAGGTGAATGGGTCCCCTCACAGCGGTATGGATTGTTCTTCGTACCAGCTTCGACTTGTCTGGTTTTTCACTGAATGGGGCTCGTCTCGCTTGAGAGATTCTGGTTTTTTTGGATTGGGGTTTCGATGCACTTGAGAGGCTGTTTTACTTTGTGCATTCAGCTTCTTTTCCCACAAAAGGCTGGTGTTGCTCCTTGCTCTCTGTTATAAGTGTCTGATTTGTCCCCGTAGAGACTCAAGGCTGTTTCGGGCTACATCTGCCATACTTTTCATCGCTCTTGCCATTTCAACCACAGAGCTCCCTTCAATTCACATCCCTTTCCAAAAGCCCACCCAACAGCAAACCCCTACTTGTCGCCTTGTAGAATGGATGGAATAGAAGAGAATGAGCTACGTCTGGCAGCTTTATGCAAAAGCCTGGGCCACCTGTGGTCGAAAACGACATTGTTGAAGTGACTAGAGAAATCCCTCCTGAAAAAGAGCAGAATGTAATCGAACCCTCTTCGGCATGCTATATACCAAACCTAATGTCAATGTCCCAGCCTTCTTTCAAACTATGAAGAAAGCATGGACGACAGAAGCGGTGATATGTACACAAAAGGAACCAGGGTTGTTTTCATTCCTATTCAACTCGGTAGTGGAGAAAGAAAGAGTTATGAAATATGGACCATGGTCATTTTCCAGAAATTTACTAGTCCTTAAACAATGCGAACCAGATATACCAGAGCACTGTTATGATTATTCCCGCTGCGCTTTTTGGGTGCGTATGGGAGGGATACCTCCAGGGTGGATGCTTGAAAGTGTGTTCAACGACCTGGCACAAAAAATAGGCAAAGTTCTGGAGATTCAGATGGACTCAAAGGGCAATGGTACACAGAAAAGTGGAAGAGCAAGAGTAGAAGTGGACTTATCAGCTCCACTAAAATCAGGGGCTATTCTGAACATCGGAAGCAAGAAACTCTGGGTGGAATTTAAATACGAACGATTACCACAATACTGCTACTCGTGTGGAAGAATCGGTCACTTTGCTACAAACTGTAAAGAAATCCCATATGAGCAATCCCCATGGGCTGCAAACAAAGTTGGCAAGTATGGAGCATGGCTGAAGGCAGAAGCGGGTGATCACAGCCCCTACTGGGAGGCTTTCTATGGCAGATTAGAAGAAGGACTCACCGTAGAAGAGCCGACACTGGAAGTTCCTCCCATATCCTATGAGATGGACCTGGTAGCCAGCGGCGAAGGAAACAGCCAAGCAGCCCCAAAATGCAACAAGGCAGGGGCAGAAAGCTATGAAATGCTATCAAATCCAGAAGAACCAGCAGATACAAACTTGAGCACCTCAGATCATATGCAATCCTCAAGTAAGGAGAAACGATCTCAAAGAAACCCAGCTCCTTCTACCTTGGGTTGCAGAAGATCCTAGGCTGGAAAATCTGAGAAAAAACAAGAAAATGCTTAAAATTCCAGTGACAAAAAAACAGAAGAGAGTTAACCCTTATGAGAAAAGGTCCTCCTCAATTCAGCTTGATGATGAGGAAAATTTATTAGATACACCTATTCAAGAGTTGGAATGGGTCCCCGAACGGGCTTTGGTGGCTAGCCCTAATAAGCCACCCGGCTATACATGAATATCCTATGCTGGAACTGTCAAGGTTTGGGCTCTCCCTTGACAGTTCAGCACCTTAGAGCCCTAGTGGCTCATGAAAAGCCTAACCTGGTGTTCCTTATGGAAACCAAAAATAAAGAAAGCAAGGTTGACAAGGTAAGAAAGAGTCTGAATTTTCGCAACTCCAGTATCATCAATCCAATTGGCATTGCAGGGGGTCTCATTCTCATGTGGGATGATCAAGTTCATGTGGAAATTCTGGCTAGCTATGAGAACCTAATTGAAATTAAGTGCAAAATTCACAGCAGAGGTGATATGATGAGAATCTCCTTTTTACATGCACCTACTTCTTTCCAAGAGAGATTAAATCTATGGCAACTGCTCAGCTCAATTAATTCATCCAACAACCTCCCTTGGCTTTGTATGGGAGATTTTAATGAAGTTCTATACCTTTGGGAAAAAGCGGGCAAGCGTTAAGCAGATAGACATAGAATGGTGGCTTTTCGAGACTTCCTAGACTCATGCTCTCTAATGGATTTGGACAGTCGAGGATGCAAATTCACATGGACCAATAATCGAGAAGGAGTTGACCTGGTAAAGAAGAGGCTAGATAGAGCATTGTGTAACTGGCCATGGAGAATACAATTCCCGAGCGCAGAGGTATATGCCCTACCGGCAATCGGGTCAGACCACAGTCCCTTACTCCTTACCTTGGAACCACCTACAATGAAAAGAAAGAAAGCATTCAGATTCGAAGCATATTGGCTTGAAAAAACAGAATGCACAGAGGTTATCCAAGAGGCATGGGGGAAAATCAGCAACCACCAAGTCGATATTGCTGGAAAAGTAAAGCAAGTTGCCGCCGACCTAATTCAATGGAGCAAACGAACATTCCAGCATGCATCGCGACAAATTGAAACACTCAAAAAAGACTAACGAGACTTGACTAATCGGAGGAAGAGCCCTCCATAGAAGAATACAAATGTGGTCAAAACAATAGAAGATCTTTGGCGACAAGAGGAAATGTACTGGTGCCTACGATCACGAATCACATGGATGCGATGGGGAGATCAAAACACAAAGTTTTTCCATGCCACAACAAGCTCAACGAAGAAACAAAACAAAATCTCCATGCTCCGGTTAGATGACACTACATGGAGTCGTGAGCCTACAACCATAAAACATCATATAAGGGCCTTTTATCAAACATTATACACTACAGTCGGGGAGAGGAATTATCAGCCAATTCTTGATCAATGCACACAGCTGGTCACAGCAGAAATGAATGAGAGCCTAATCAAGCCTATCTCAGAAGAAGAAGTCAAAGAGGCAGTCTTCCAAATGGGAGCCACTAAAGCCCCGGGACCGGATGGACTTAATGGCTTATTTTATCAAAGCCAATGGCCAGTGGTACGCGACGACATATTTAAAATGGTGGACTCCTTCTTCAGCCAAGGTACTCTCGATCCTGAGCTAAATAAGACCCATATCACTCTCATCCCCAAAGTAGCAAACCCTGAAAGTATAACTCAGTATAGGCCCATCAGTCTTTGCAATTTCAGTTATAAAATTATTGCCAAAGTTCTGGCCAATAGATTAAAACCCCTTCTCCCGAACATAATTTCCCAAGAACAAAGTGCATTTGTCAGCGGTCGCCAAATCCAAGATAACATTTTCATCATTCAAGAGGTCATTCACCAGCTGAGGGTAAGGAAAAGGCAAAAACATTTCCAGGCAGTCCTTAAACTTGACATGCAAAAAGCCTTTGATAGGGTGGAGTGGGATTTCCTTTGTGATTATTTGCTAAAATTGGGCTTTAGTGTAAAATGGGTGGGTCTCATTAGACAATGCATCACAACAGTTTCTTATAGTGTGCAAGTAAATGGAGATCTATGCACTCCTTTTAAGCCATCCCGAGGTATCCGTCAAGGAGATCCACTATCCCCATATCTCTTCATTCTCATGGCCAATTCCTTATCAACCCTCATGAATAAAGCCATTGAAGACCATACCATCAACGGCATCCAACTAAACTCTACATGCCCCACATTGTCCCACCTACTATTCGCTGATGATGCTATTTTCTTCCTTAAAGGCACAATTACAAGCACAAAACCTAGCCAATATCCTTCACCAATACTGTTTTGCCTCAGGTCAAGCCATCAACCTCAACAAGTCAGGGCTTTTCTTTGGAAAGGGCTGTCCTCAACTCCTGAAATCAAACCTAGCATCTGAATTACGAGTCCCTATCATAGAAAAAACAGGTTCCTATCTTGGAATACCTTCAGATTGGGGCCAGACCAAAAAACAGATGTTCTCTTGGATACTAGCTCGAGTAGAAAAGAAATTGGAGGGCTGGAAGGAAAAATTAATCTCAAAGGCGGGTAAAGAGATACTAATCAAGACAGTGGTCCAAGCTTTGCCACAATATGCCATGTCTCTCTTTAAAATCCCAATCTCTATTTGTCGAGCTATAGAACAGCGCATATCAAATTTCTGGTGGAAACAAAACTCAGCCAAGAAAGGAGTCCACCGGAAGAATTGGGAGTTTTTGAAAACAAGAAAGGATGATGGCGGCCTAGGCTTCGTAGATCTTATGGCATTCAACAAAGCTTTGCTAGGGAAACAAGCATGGAGGCTATCTCAAGCGCCGGATGCCTTATGGAGCAGAACATTAAAGGGTTTATACTTTCCCAGAGGTACTTTCTGGAGTGCGCAAAAAGGTTATCGCCCATCTTGGGGATGGCAAAGCCTCCTAATGGCTAGAGAGGCGATCGAACCAACTATTAAATGGGAGGTAGGAGATGGCGAAACTATTCAGATAAGAGAAGACCGCTGGCTAAACTTGGGAAAGATTGGGGGCCCACCAAATCGAAACGATCCACAAAGAGTGGCTGAATTGCTACACCAAACAAACAGAGAATGGGATGAGCAGAAAGTGAATCGGCTATTTAGTCAAGAAGTGGCCAGAGAAATCTTAGCGACCCCTCTCAGTTTCACTTCAAACCCAGATAAGCTAATTTGGACGGCAAACAGAACAGGCTTCTACACAGTCAAAAGCAGCTACAATCGGCTCAGACAAAAAACAGAGCTTGCAACCACAACTCAGCCTTCTACTTCCTATCAGACTCCCAAATCATTATGGCACGAAATCTGGAAGCTCCCAACTTGCCCTAAAGTCAGGTTTTTACTTTGGAGCATATGTAATAATGCCCTACCCACCAAAGAAAACCTATTCAGGCGAAAGATAATACCTGACCCAAGATGCACGATCTGTCAGCAACACCCAGAAACGGTGGAGCATCTATTCGCCTTATGTAGCTGGACAAAGGACATCTGGTCAGACCCAAGACTAAAAATCGACACCTCCCCGACGAAGATCACCCGTATAGACAAATGGATCCGAGACATTCTTACCTCGGTGACTGAACCTCAGACCAAATCTCTTGTTGCTGGCACCATTTGGCAGATCTGGAAGGAACGAAACGCTTTTATCTTCCATGGCCGTCCACCGAACCCCAGGCGAGCACTTGAAGACGCAACCTCCATGATGCTCCTGTTTAAGAGCCCGAAACCACCCATAAACCACCTAACTCCAACGAACAGCAAAACCCACCAGCCACTCACCTGTAAAATCCACGTTGATAGCGCTTGGTGTTGCTCCACGAAGGAGGGCTCGGTAGCGGGGATATTTCGGAACAGCACCGGTCTTCTCACCGATGGATTTGCGAAGTCGATTTGTGCGATCTCAGCTCTTGCAGCCGAAACCCTAGCTATCAGGGAGGCGTTACTTTGCTTGAACACTCCGAACAGAACTCAACACGCACGAACGGGAGAAGACTTTGAAAGTGAACAGCAGCTCCAGATCAGTTCAGATTGCCTTGAAGCCGTGCACAGCATTCTGGGCCAGATTGAAAGCCCATGGGAGGCCCGCTCCATCGTGGAAGACTGCAGGTTACTCCTTAAACACATCCCTTCCGTCAATTTGGCCCACGAACCCAGAGAAAACAACCGAGCAGCTGACTGGGTTGCAAAGGCGCACAAAGCCGCGGATCTCCCTCCTGACTGGATTACCCACCCCCCGCACTCTCTCATGTTAATCTTATGTTCTGATGTTGAGACTCTATTTTCAGACGTTATATAAGAAATGCCAGCTATATTTTCGACCAAAAAAAAAAAAAAAAAAAAATCGAACTCAAGAGGATGGAAATAAGCAAATGAATTAGGAATGATGAATAACATTAGAGATTTACGTGGTTCAATTCAAGTAATGGTAGTTGCTCCACGAGTAGGATTACTATGATTAATTAACCCCTAAGTTATATAGCTGCAATCACTCGTGTGTTTCCTTGAATCTCAATATTGAAATATGCTTTAATTTAATAACTTAAATTTTTAGAACATTTTGCAATGATCAAATAAGTTCATAGACGTAAATTTTATTGGACTGCTACTAACTGTTCCAAACGCTTAAATTATTAGATAAAAGCGTTGTTAGATATTAATTATTAACACAATCAAATCCTCACAAGCTCTCCTCTTTCTGTCACCAAGTTTCGCTAGAAAATCCTAAGAGGAAGTCTCGCAAAGTTGTGTTCGTGCGTCTGAGTGAAATAAGTCTGAAAATTGATTATTATTTAAAAAAAAAGACACATGCTTTGTATTGCTTTGGAGGGTTGGCCGTGAGGCAGGGTTGCCCGCTAGAAATGAGTCAGGTGCTTGGAACATACTCAGATTCCACAAAAACTTGAGCCACGACTTTTTCTTTTGCTGTTGATTTGACAATTTTGACAATTTTGACTATTTCTATCCAATAAGCTCACGAGTCCCGCAATTTTCTCCTTCAAAAATTCCCTGTAGTGAGACATCAAGAGAGGAAAACACACCATAAAGTTCATAGATCATGAAAAAAAAAAAAAAGTTCATAGATCATGTAAATTAGACCCATCTTTACCATCGATCATATTGATGGCGGAACAAGAATGACCTCGGGATTTTATTCCCAAACTGATCTCGAGAATAAAAAATTAGAATCAGGCACTGTTTGGATGGTTACCAAACAGTGCCTGAGAAGCTCCTCCTCCCAAGTCTGCTATTCTCATGGTAATAAAAGTGAAATCGTTGGTCTTTTAGATCAATGAGACATGTCTTCCCCTTTATGGCTTTTTCGTTACTATCTATATCCCCGGGGAGGTCTACATGAGGGCCGCGTTCTCCCCTAACCACCCTTATAACTAGAGGTTTATGATCATAGATATCATCCACATTCACGTTCCATTAATTTCGCAAGTGGGCAAGACTCACAGCTCGTAGCCTGCCAACCAAATGGGTGGTTGGAAGGAAAAATATAGCGCTCTGGGATTAGACCAGGCTAATTGCTTTAACATGCAAAACCAATGTAACTCCTCCTCGTAAAATCTGCCGGATCATTTCTGGGGTCCAGCTCGAACATCTTATAAGTAACCAGAACAATGTGTTCTCGCTCGCTTGAGCCCATGGACCGACCGATCACATCAAGTCATCAACACAAAAGGCCCTTTTTAAATATAATTCGTGATCCGCCATCGCTAGCCTAGCTTGGGCTCAACTCATGGAAACGGATGCGCCGCATGGGCCCGCTCAAGTTAGATCGCAGGGCCAAATAATCAGGCTCTCTTGATTTTTTTTTAAGAGCTTTTAAATTTTCCACACGGGCTTAGTCATAATCCCACTCCATCTTTTCGGAAAAATTATTTTACATCACTTGATAACGGATTTTATATATTCTTTATATACATATTATATCTCTTTACCAAATAATTTGAATTGAACATTGAAAGGGGCGTTGAAATATTATCCGCCATTGTTTGATAATGAATTTTTTTTTTATATCTTATACCTTAACATTCAAAATCTAAGCATATATATATATATATATATATATGTGTGTGTGTGTGTGTATAATAGGTCTACTCTACCAACTTTCCTTTCATCCCAGTTGTCGATTTATTTATATCGATAACTTGGGTCATTGATATTTGACATGTATCATAGGAGAATTAATAAATGCAAAATGAATAATCAAACTAAAGTCGTGTTAAGATGTGAGTTTCAAAGTAACTATGTGCTTATTGCAACATATTCGGATCTCAAACAATAAACTTCTCTTATTCATATCGTGAATTGTTGTTTTTTTTTTAACTTAATGATCATGCAAGCTATCTCCTGAATATCCAAAGGGAGTTCGAAATTGGTGAAGAATATTCCTATTCTAACCATTTCATCCATTATATTCCTATATCATTCGCAAAATCATATTCACACTTCAACCTCAAAAAATCTTTATTAGTGTGAACATTCAGTTGTTAACATTAGAACTTGTGAATATTTCGTCCACACACTGAAATACACATATTAGCTCTGCACATAATATTTCGTCATTTTCAATATATTTGATAGAGAATTACCCCTCCCCTCACAATGTGTCCGATTTCCCTTTTCTAGATCTTTCTTTCTTTTCTTCGTCGGATATCTATTTGTTCCAAAATTTCGAAAATGGGTTTTTCATTAAATTGCCACGTAGGATGCCACCTATAGTGACACGTCAGCATTTAACGGCTACGTCAAGAGTCCTTGATAGAATGTCGTTAAAATAATATGGCTCGGACCCAAAAGAGAACCCGACCGACCCGGACCGACCCGCCGGTCCTGCTTCTGCGTTCGAACCCTCTCCAACAGGCTACAGCAGCATCGGCTACCAGGCTGAACTCTTCTGCACATATCGTCTTCTTCGCCTTCGAACCCGAAGCGACCTCCGTCGATCCGATTCCTACCCCGAAGCGTCGAGCATGAACCAGCTCCAGAGCGCAATCAGGTCCACCTTCGCTCTCCGGAGCAGGGGGGGCGCCGCCGCCGCCGCCGCCGCCGCCACCGCCCGAGGCCTCCCCTCGCTTCTGCGGGACGCGCCGCGGCCTTTCTCGACGGAGCCGGAGCAGCCGGCCCAGCCGGAGGACTCGTCCGCCGATCCGTTCCTTCGGCCTCCGAACACTGGTCGCTTCACGTGCTCTTTATCTTCGATTACGTCTCGATCATTCGCCGTCGTGGTGGATTCTGTCTTATCTGCTCTCGCGTCAGCGTTAGGGTTTATGCCTCCGTTGCGACGAGTGGCAAGTGCGGGCGTGTCTAGTTTTGAATGGAGAAAGGAATTAGAAACGGAGCATATTCAAGCAAATTGTTAGCTTTCTTAGAAGCAATGAGATGGAGTGGTCAAAGTTATGCTCGTCTGATTTCCATTTTGCCTTTTGATCTATCTGGACAGCGGTTTGATAATGGCCTCCTTGGATTTGTATTGATCGGTTCGATGAGTTTTCGCATTGAAATTGGAGGTGGTGGTTTTGGTTCCTCGGTCTTTAGGAGGGAAAAGATTGGATTCATGAGGGGTAAATTTGCAGTGCGGCCTAGTTATTTCAATAAATACACCGAGCCTTTCCTAGAATTTGGCTTGTTTATTTAAAAATAAATTTCATCTTTCCGTCACCTTGTCTCTGAATCTCTGAGAGAAAATGGATGTTGAGTGTTTAAGCTCATTGTTCCTCCCATCCGTGCATCGTGTCATTGAACTTTGGATGTACGAATGCTTCCGATTGGTGTTTTTGGTTCGTTCTACTAATACTCGGCGCTCCCTCCCTCAGGTTCTGTTTATGCAAAGTTATTTGGAATGTCAAGGCACACCTTGAAGACTGATATTGTGAACCTGCTTGAAGGTTGTAACCTGACCCCGGATGATGTCAGATTCAACTACAACCGGATGTTTATGCCAATGGGAATGTAATGTTTCTCTCTGTTGTACTTATACTTTCGGTTTTGGTACGATCTACAAACTAAAAGATGCAAATATCTTGTCCTTTTTTGTTGCACACTGGTCAGTCAAACACCTCATTTAGGTTAGTCTGGATGTATGCGGGGGTAGAACAGGACAGTTTTTGAACTCTGCCACCTCTTTTGGCAGCTTGAGTGATTCCACAGATCCTCTCCAATGCTTCATGTGTTCTTTCATTGTGTTTGAGGGGATTATATATCAAAGCTTGAAATGTTCACCCTCATCTATATCATTGTTGCATTCAGGATGGTGCAATTTCCGTCTCGGTTTCAATTTGATCAGGCTTTTAAGGTGATTAGTAGGAAGGGTCGCTTGTACAGATTGGAGAGGGTAATTCTTCTCATCGATGTCAGTTTTCCAAGTGTCCTTAATATTTTTCATGATTTTGGCATTGTGTTTAATATTTGACTCTTGCATCCCAGGCTGATCGTTCGCAGTGGGATCTTCTCATGAATTATGATGGGAAAACGGTAAGCTGAAGCATCAATTTAGAAACAAGAGAAAGGGACATTTAATTAAACTTACCTATATTGGTGTGCATAGTAGAAGCCTATTGAGAAGTTGACATGCGGCACTCTCATTGAATGACACATCTTCCTACTTCCAACTTTTTTTTTCCTTCATTTTATTTTCCACAAGCTTCCAAGAAATAGCTTCAACCAAAAAAGGTTGTTTCTTAGCCCCAAGGTCTAGTTTTAAATCTCACTTCTCAAAAAATCATATCTTAATTAGATGAAAAACCCAACGAATAAGACCTAAAACTACACATAAAAATTGAGAAATGAGACATGAAGTCATATTGATACCATTCCTTGATGTTTCATAGCATAAGCCAACATATTGCAATCCAAAACCATATTGATATTTCTATATTATACAATAGAGAGAAGAATGCAGCTGTTAAATCTCTCACTTATTAAAACCAATAGACTATCTCACACACATGTGGGAGGGGGAAATTCGATTATTTTGTGCTCGAGTATTTAAGTAGATAATCTAAGGCTCTTCGGAAGCTACATTATGAGGAAAAAAAAAGTCATAATTTTTTACTATTTAAAAGAACCTGTATTTTGAAAATCCAGGTTGATTGTACTTGAATTGAAAATTGTGCATTCACTTGTGTGATGCAGGGGCAAATAAATCTAGTGATAGAATTAGTTTGATTCTTTAAGGCTCTAGTTTTCTTCCTTGATTAACTTGTTATTCGTTTGCTTTATCATTGTATGTTGTTCACCGTCATGATTGGCATGCAGGTGCGCTCTTCATGTACCTCTCTCTCTATTTTAAGAAATTCTAGTGTTTGTTCTTCAATCATATAACTATATTTGTTTAGTACATGTGCTTGATTAAATCTTTGCAATTTCTTGATTTTCCTTATGTCTTTAACTGAAGTCATTGAAATGAGGAACTTGAATAATTCTTTGTTATATGATATGATCAGTAGAACATGTTCTTACATGTTGTGCTAAGTGATTTGTATGAGATATAGTTAAAACTCAAAGGATACGGAGCTTCTAGGGATTCATTAAATAATTTCCGTGGGATAGATTTGCTACACGTGGTATCATCCTTTGTGCATGTGTCCATTAAGCGAATTGATGGTTCGTTATTTCTGAGTGGTTTGGTGCTGGAGTTGCTCTCTTTATGCGGTTAATCAGTGACATGAAAACATGTGGGAATTGATATGAGCTGATTTGATTTGTCTTTGTTAGCTTTTACTGCAAGGAATCCCTTTCTCTGCTAATCCAAATGATGTGGAACGGTTTATGTCCGGATGTCAATATGATGCATCCTCCATTCAGATGATGGTCAGGTTAGCCAAATAGCTCTCTGTAAAGTATTTTGCTTGATAAAAAACTAGAACAACCTTTCTCAGAGATGATTTCTTTATTGATTATTGTTACTTTTATCAATGTTGTGTGAATAATCCTTTGTTCTAAGAGTTTTCTATTTCCTACAAAACATACTGCACCTATCCAGGAGAGAGATTATCTTGGAGTGATTTATGAGACTGAATCTTCATTTGCCATGTCAGCGTATGAAATTTCAACGGAAAGCGTGAAATCCAAATGCGAAACAATGATGTCTTTTGGCACCACTCCCCAAATATTCAGTCATTTGTCTTATTCTTGCTATTTGTCAACAATCTTGCTCTTGCTGACATGGCAAGAGCAAGATTGTGGGTTAGAAGATATCCATATTCTTAAGCTGGAGAAGATATCCATATGATCAGTCTGCTCTTCCTAAGAAATGCTATAACTTTTTGTTGAATGGCGATGTTATGCCATTGGTTCCAACTAACCTGAGCTATGTGGGTTAGAAGCATGGTCATGATATCTGGCTGCACCTTTTCGTGGGTTATGAGGAAGATGAGTGTGTTTAACCCCTTCCTTGCAAGGAATTCTGAGGGTAATTGGCAATTTCAAGTTCACACAATCTTCTTGTTTCTCCTAAGGCAGCAAGGCTGAAGTAGTACTTAATGGTGGCAACAGACCGATTGAGCAGTGCCATCATAGCATCAAAGTATGAGAGACACACTAAATGGAAGAGTTCATTATCTTTGTGGTGATTCCATGAACAATTTAAATGGTGAAATAAAGGATTTTGAAAAACTAAAGATGAAACTATAGGTCTAAAATTTAAACTCATAAGATAATGACATTGTAAAGCAGCTTATAAGTAATACTATTAACTGAGCGTGGCTGAAATTTTCCAGAAGCATTGGTTTTATGCCCCCCTCATGTTTTAATGCATTTGCAGGCCAGCAAACCCGGATCCAATCAAGATGGCGACTGTGAACTTCCCCTCGCAGATTCAAGCAATGAATGCGTTCATCACCAAGAATAGAGGTTTCTGCCAAAATAGTCAGGTTTTGTTGCGAGTTCTGCAGTGAAGGAGCTTCTCTTTGTGTTCCCTTTTCCGATCCATCCACAATGGTTTTAGATATAGTCTGAGGAACTGGGGTATCAAAATATTGTTTTTTTCTTTTCGGCTCTTCTTTTCTTTGGTTAGGAGCTTTTTCAGCCATTTATCCTCGAGAACGTCCATTCAAGCTGGCCGTTTTAATGAGATTCAGGTTCCATTGGCCCCTCCTATTGTGGAAGGATTTTTCATCTGTCAGAAATATTGTTACCATTATTCCGCCCCCCCCCAACCCCCCCCCCAACTTTTTTTTCTCTCACTTCTTTTTATCATCTTTGAAGTCCTCTTCCTTTGGATTACGAGCTGTACTTCATGCGGTGGAAATTTCTACACTGTTTGGAGATAAATGGCCAGTGATGCCACATGGTTTATCCGATAGCATGATTTGTTATGGTCGATCCCGAATCAATTGTTGGAACTTGCTGTAGCTTGGATGTGCTTTGCCTCTGGAATGGGAAGAGAACGCTTACCTTTCCTGGGCACATTTTGAAAATCAAATCTATGGTAAGAGTTCGCCGAATGTATAAAGAAAGCATGACAGAGCGTGCGCACACTTGCATCTCTTCAATTAGTTGTCGGTGCCCATTTGGTCCTTCTAGCAGCTGCTCGAGTAATCAACAAAAAGGTTATTCGTAAGTACTATCTGGACTTGGGAATACGCTTGCAGCTCCAATCTTTAGTTCATGATTTAAGCAGCTTGGGTGGGTGGACGCATTGATTGTGCGAACTCATACGAGGTTGCTTGGCGGTTTCTTAGAGTGAGGTCCAAGGTGTCTTTTTAACTGGGACGCATAAGTTTGCAATCATGTGTAATGATAAGAATCGATGATTAGTCGCGACATATTACAAATGCCAAGAACGATAAGGATCGGTGATTAGTCTCTTTCCTTTCCGTTTGTCTTGGGAAATTGTTTACATGATCTATGAAACAACAATGAATTATAGAAAGAACTGTTTCTGGTCAGTCGACTTAAAGCTTTTCCCTTTTCGCCGGCGTCAGATGATGTTGCGTGTGGAAAACTGGTCGTGGTCGGTTCGCTGATGCGCTGCGGTTCATGGGCGTCTTTAAGTCCCCGGGCGGGCGGTGTCTGGTCTCGGTCATTTTTGCAGGCTCTCCTTCTCAATCTTCCAAAAATTGAATCCGGACTATTAAGGAGACGAGAGGGGACAGGGGAGGTTCAGAGGCATCACGTGACAACAACGCCCAGAATTTACAACACCTCTCTCTTGCGTGTTGTTTGTGGGGGATGGGTCAGTAATTGCATAATTTAATCCAGCTCGGTGTCGCCACTTTTGGTTTTTGGATTTTGTTAACGGGCATCTTGATATCTATCGAGCAATAAAGATGAAGAAAATCCACGGTTTTCAGCGCATGGGTAGGGTCGAATTATGTATACTCGATATCCTGAGAATCGAAACGACATTGTCTTCCTTCCGAGGAAATATTCAGTAGTTGAGAGCTGAGTCTGTGAAAATAAGCAACTACACATTGATTATTCCTGCATGATAAGAAAGGAGCCATAATTAGGATTTAGTGTTTGGTCGGTGAAGCAACATGGTTAATTCACAGAGAGAGAGAGAGGGAGAGATTTGAGGTGGTCTTAAATAAAAACGAGGCACGCTGAAGTGGAAGAGGACGACAAGGTTATTGTCCTTGACACGAAAATCGCCGAGGAAAATGATGGAAGCAGCTCATATAAACTCATAGCTTAGGACAGACCACTGCCGTAAGAGTACAAATAACACTCACAAGGCTCAAAACTTGTGTCCCTTGTCCCTTTACCAAACCAGCCCAACTTCCCTCCTTAAAACAAATCAAAACATAACCCCCAAGAAGAAAAAAAAAGTGAAAAAGAAGACAAGAAAGTGTTGATCTTAAGAACCGTCCACCCCCAAAGGCTCACATCACCCAAAGAAGAAACAAGAACAACAAAAACAGCTAGCTCTACCTGCCAGGTGTGTCACCGCATGAGTCATGATCACAATGTCTTCCAGAAAAGTACATTGAAAGCTTCATTTTGCATCTTGCTGCAAGATCTTCCCTGAATCTAGATAGGCATCACTCTCTCTGAATCTTTGAATCTCTGATTCTCCTCCTCTAATGCTGATATAGAAGTGCTTGGTCTTTTCGTCTGAGTTATCAGTAGGAATCTGTGTAATGTGCATGGATAGAACAGGAATGGCAATCAGCTGTGTAGAAGAGAAAATATCCAGGTGGGCTTTCGATCTTTCATCCTCCCTTTCCTGTTGTCTGTTCATCAGTCTCATTTTTAGTGTGCTAACATTAGAGTGGCCAGTGTCAAGACAACCGAGGACAATGGAGGTGACAACGGCGGTTTGACTCTCATAGAGTGCCTGAGAGGAAGATTGCTGGCAGAGAGACAAGCCTCTAGAGCTGCTAAAGATGAGGCAGAGTTCATGGTTCAAAAGGTTTGATCTCTTCCTGGGATTTTATTCATTTCATTTATCTACGCAAATCTCATTCCTACAAATGTGTACAAAGAAAGGGGTTTAGCTTTTTTCTCTGGATAACAACAGAACCAAGTTTCACCTTCTAATGTGGCTTGGCTTGTAATGGTGAAATTTCTCTTAATATGATGCCTGTTTCTCACTTTCTTATTTGATGTTGTGAAGTTGACAGAGCTGGAGGAGAAGCTGAGAGAAGAGATCAGATTGAGGGACAAGGCCGAGAAGAGGCTTAAATTCCTTAAGGGAAAGCTTGAAACTGCGAACATCCCATTTTCACCTACATTGGAGGAATCAGAAGAATCTTGCAGATCACCCATTGCTCCAGGCCCCAAAGATGCTCAATTAGAAAGAGCCAAGAGGCAGATCACAGAGCAAGAAACTTCCCAAGACTCGAAAACCGATTCTTCAAACCGCCTCAAGTCAAGTGATCACTCTCACACCCATGAAGCTCATCTTGATTGGGAAATTGATGATTTTCCTGCTGAAAAATCCGGCCAGCAAATCACTGCCGGTGATGAAGAGTTCAAGATTGATGACCCCAGGCATGTGTTCTAATCGACACCGTTCTCCAACTAAATGTTCCTAGTGATATCACTTCTGTTTTACTACTGCATGCAACTCCAGTGGCCGAGAAAATTATGTGCAGAATTTCTGATTATCACCACTTATCCTAGTATCGATAAACAATTCAATACGCATAGTTTTTTTTTTTTTTTTTTTCTGGTCAGAACAATAAGCATGTTGAGTAATGCTAATTTAATTCATAGGAAGTGTGATCAAATGTCAGATGTATTCCATGTTTTGCGGTTGACAGAGTTAATTAATTCAATATCTTATGTTTCCTCTTCTAGTTCTCCCATGTTGAAAGCTTCAGTAGCAGAGCCAGAGAGACGGAAAGGGATTGACAAGCAAGCTCCCAGCTTACTGGCACCGGTCCCAATCAAGCTTCCAGCAAAACCTCAGCCGAGAGAGATGAAGATAAGCAGGAAAATCACAAGCCAAGCCCTTGATCCTCTGATCCACGCCAGAGTAAAGACTCGGAGTTCAATGGAAAGAAGGCATATGGTTAAAGCTCTGATCTGTTAATACATGATAGCTGACACCAGCGACATCTTTCTCCTCCTTTGTCCTGCTTTTTCTTATTGTCCTTTCTAGAGGACAAGTTAGGCAATAATTTGTTCCAAATTGTGCTTGAAACCTGAGATATTTAAAAACTGGAGGTTGTTTTCCGGGACGCCTTGATTTTGAACCCAGACCTTAGATATTTTTCCCTTCTTGCAGTTTCGCTGCTCAGTGTATTTATGAAGTCTTATTGAAAGGAGGTAGTCAGTTGCTTCTTGTGACTCAAAACATGAGCCTCGGATGAATCATTGTACTCCCTTCCTTCATGTGAATTGACGGGAAAGTGTTAAATGTATAATCTGTTGGTCAAGCCCGAGAATGAATGACAAGATAAGACCGAACCATCACAATTACTCACCATGGGGTTGCCAACATAAATCGTTATGTTCCCAATTTAACCGCCGTAAACGCATGGTTAGAATGTCTGGGTATGCCACAGATTCAGTGGATGGTGCTCTCGCGAAAATCACGGTAAGCATTCAGGGAAGGGGGTCGATCACGACAGCATATAGGCCGAGCATGATTCTTTTGCTATCGATTTTTCAGCTAGTGGTGGGGTTCTTTAGGTCGCACCGGGGAGGATCGCTGGTGTTCCTACCCTATGGTTAATTCAGAAAAAATAAACCCTGAATACTGAAACAAATTAACCGCCCCAAAGTAGCAACCGACATGCATTCGACCAATTACACTTGAATAAGCTACTAATGAGAGACAACTGATGTTTTGCCCATAGGAGCAAAAGTAGATGCTGGTGGTAGAGCTCTTAAGTTTTTCGTTGGGTCAGTACTAGTTGAGCTATTCAGAGAAACCAGTCACTGCAGGCCAATTGCTGCATTAAACAGGGTTTACAATACTACTTTCCTTATTCATGTTAAGATGATTATTACTAGTTTCTTCTCAACACTGACAATTAGTTATTACTGAGGAGGGAGTTCCATGTAAACATAATCCTTTATCTTGTTCAGTAGCCCATAGGTGATAGGCAAAAGCACTCTGAATCCAGAACAATCTTTTGGAATTTCTTCACGGTTGACATGAATTTAGAAGCAAAATGCTTTCACAGGTTCACAGTGACAACATCACTCTCCAGTGTCCCTTAAGACAGTAGCTGTCTAAGATATAGACAGCACTGGATCTCTGAATCCACAGCAAAAGTAGGCATCACTTCAAAATTCTTGATCTGAATCAGATCGGCATGTGTGGAACGTTTAAACAAGAATACATCCTCATACCCTTCTCAAAAGTCCAAATCGATTTATCCTGAGTTCTGCAAGAACACTAGACACAGAAGAAGAACACAATTTGCTCTGCAAGTTGATGTCGCTCGTGATGCTGATTTGTTGCCCAATAGGCGCATCCTCCTTTCTTAATAGCCAATTTAAGTTCTTGACAATAGATTAGAACTTCCACGCCAACACCAGTGTCTATTTGTTACTTCAGCTTCGACCTTGAACAAGTTCATATCCACCTATGGCCTTGACAAGATGGCTATAGATTCCCACTCCAAACTACAGATTACCTCCTAATTGATGAGAAATGACAAGTATCAGGAGAATAGATTGAACAAAAAAGATAAAAACTTATGACTCTGGGGAAAGCACTTACGGAGGGCTTTTGCGGGTCAAAGTCAAAGCTATTGATGGCACAGGGTTCAGCCAAGAGCTCCACCGGTTCTTTGCCTGAGAAGTCACCAACAGGAATGCTACCGTTAGTACAAAAGTCCTAATATAATTTAACAAACACTGGGTCAACCATTGGATGAGTCCCCAGACATAAAATTTGATGGAAGCATTCCCTTAGTTTTTTGTCATATCAGTTCCACAAGCAATCATCCTACAAAGGGTCAATCATTTTTATCCTGGACAGACAACTCCTACCTTCTTCCACAACAGCTAGAATCCCATCTTCTGAGCAGATCATGACAGGTAACATTCGTGAGCCAACATTAGAAGGCTTTATACTGCGATCATATTGGATTTCCCAAATCTCACTCTCAGACACCAAACTAGTCACTCCCTCACCCATCCCGACTCCAGATAAAATAATTGGCTGTTGTTGCCACCGCAGATCCCAGGCAAATATGGTTCCCGATGATCCACCTGCCTACAAGTACAGAAGATAAGTGAAACAGCCATAACAGGGAAGTTGATTATAAGTTGAGCCAGGTTACATGCAAGTCAAAATAATGTGTCAGGAAGAAAATTCTAATTGAACCACCAGGTAGAACATTGCCTGCGAGCAAAATTGAATCTAACAAGAGAAGATATCAGAATGATGAAAATAGGTCAGATAGTTTTTATTAATTGTTTTTTCCCTAGAGTTCGGTTCCTGGCTGATCTACAAGCAATATGCATCCTCTGATTGAAAGTTAGGACACAGAATTGACCTTGTGCCAGGCTAATTCCTTTGCCATTCCATCGAACAGACCAGAAACAACTATATCGTCCTTTCAGCAGCAAGGAACCTCATCACATGACTAATGCCACAAAATAGTCTGGTTATTATTGAGAGAGACAACAGGAGGTAGAAGCCAGAGGATGCTACAAGAATCCTGTTGATCCATTTTCTTCCCCAAACAAAACTAATCTTGTTCTCCACTAGCCTTCCAACAACACATACAGCTGGACACTCAGAAAAGGATTGGTAAACCTCTTTTGTACTTGAGAAACAGAAATGAAGAAAGGGTCATCCTTGTAACAGAATAGGTCATGAATGTGAAACAATGCACGATCCATCATACCAGACAAGTGTGCTTTCGAGATGGATGAATATCAATAGAGTGAACTATCCCAGAAGCCTTCTCTTGGATCCTGCAAAGTTTCACCAGAAAGACCTGCCTGTTAGAAACCAGCACAAACCAATCTAGGGTATTGACAAACAACAAACTGCAATTTGCTAGAAATTTATCGATCTTCTATGAATAATCAATGTTCATTTTCCACTTTTTTAAACCAAATTCCAAACATACTTCTACACACCCAAGAGCACCACTCATTATCTAAGACATAAGCTGCATAAGTGGATGACCCAACCCCACTCTGAAAGAAGCTTTCCATCACAAAAGAAGGCAACAGCTAAGTAGTTCGGGAGTTAATTCTACGAATCTTGCAACACTAATTCCAATATGAGTGTCCCTTTGGATATCTAAACAGCAACATTTGTGCCAAGATTCAAACCACCAAATTGAGAAAACCAGAAGGTGAAGGATGAAACAAGCATGGAAGCAACAAAGTCAATTTTCCGATGCTCGGTTAGGCAATTCTCCGACCACAACATGCACAGACTATGCGGCAGATTCTCTTAACTCAAACACACTGGCACATGGATCAATAACACATATCAAGACATCTAAGATATTCTTTCCCCTTATCTCAAACAATGAACTAAACATAAAAATCGAGAGAAAAACCTAGACAAATACACCAGCTAAACTAAAATGACAAACTTGATTCACTACGAACATCAAGTCCACAAAGCCTCTCACCGATCACACTTTAACTGCGAGACCGGCCCTCCGGGCGTCCTCCGATCCCACCAGTGCAGACTGAACCCGTAACCGCCCGTCGCGAACTCGCTCGGCGACGCCCATTTCGCGGCGGTGTACGAGACCAGCCCGTTCGCATCAAAAACCCTAGCTTTCCGGAGCCGACCCTCCCCGAGGCTCACCAGATTCACCCTCCCGTCCTCCCCGACGCTCACGCAGTCCGATCCGCCGTCCGCCAAGTCCACGCACGAGGCTCCCCCGGCGTGCAGCCCCTCCGCCGCCGCCGCCGCCGGCTCGATCGACAGGTCCATCGGGTTCACGGCCATGACGTGGAGCGACCCCAGGCGGGTCGAGGCGGCGACCACGGGCCGCTGCGCGAAGCTCGCGCACTTGAGCGAGGAGACGCGGGACGGCAGCGGCGCGGGGGCGGAGGCGAGCGCCAGGGCTTTGGAAGGGCTTACGGAGTGGACCTCGAGGGACGGGGCGTCGGAGTCGGAGTCGAAGGAGGCGATGACGGCGTAGCGGTCCAGGGCGGAGAAGGGAGGGAGCCACCGCACGCCGTCGACGTACTTGTACAGTGGGAGCTTGTGGATTTCCGGCGACGGCGGAAGCTGCGTGACCGCCATTGTCTTCACTCTGTTGCAGTGAGAGTTTGCAGGGAACAGTCGAAGGAAAGGGATGCGCGGGCCTGTCTCCTTTTTTTTTTTTTAATACATTTCTGCAAATTCTAAAAGTTGCGCATAACCATGTCGAAAATTATTCAAAGCATGTCGAAATTTTTACACATTTAGGCCTAAATTTATCATTTTTCACATTTTTATCTTTCCAATTCAAGTGGCAGCTGAACTTCTTTTTAATAATCATTCAAACATATTCAAAGCATGTAGAATTTTTTTAAGATTAAGCTAAGCGATCACAATACTTCAATATAACAAGATATTCATCGTGCCATTCTTCAAATTCATATAAACTTTATCTTAACACTCAAGCTAAATGAGTGTGGGGTAGGGACATTATCTTTGTATAGATAGTTCTTAGGAACCAAATCAACCCTATTTTAGTCGGTTTTCATCTAGTTCCAAGTGTGGAACTCGAATCGAAAAATCTTAATTCTCTAATTTTAGTTCTATCTTGTATCTTGTATTTTTGTTGCTGTTGTATCAGTCTCTCGTAAATAAGATGATGTTTTACTAAAATTTGTCATTTCGAGAAATAGAAAAAATGAAACAGAAAAAAAAAAGAAAAGAATTGTCCAATTCTCGAGTAGATAATTGACCAACTTGATAGGACCGATTCTAAGGTCCACAGTGTATGTTCGTAGATTCTCAGGTTGTTGTGTTAGTCCTCCTTCACGTAATTAGATAATTAGGATTATGCCGCTAGGTTATATTTTTAAAAAAAGTGTCAAAATTTACTATTTACATTTTAATTTTTTTTTTCAGCTCGTTCATATGCAAACATACTTTTGATGCACTCTAATTATGTAAATTCATTAAAAAAAACATTTTGAATAATAAAAAATTATTTAGATTGCTTTTGCATTTATTTTACTTATGCTTTTATTTAAGGATGCAAATGGTTGAAGAACTTTCATATATGCTCCAATCATCGGACGAGAGTATATGAGCATAATTTCAAAATCTACACGTGCTTATTCAACTTTATTAGATAATTTGTTTTTCCTATTTGCAGATGAAATTATGCTATTGATGTGGGCTATGACATGATATATTGGCTCCATATCCAGGTGAACGTTACCGTTTAAACGATTTTTAAAGTAGAGGCCATTGAAGAATTAAGTTTGACTTGTTCAATCACACCCGAAGTGATAGAAACTTGCTTGAGGGTATCGCAGGTTAGATATCGAATTTCTAAGAATGCTGCCTGATCATCCACTAAGAAGGCAACCTGATCAAGAAAATGAAAGAAGTTTTCTATAAAAGTTAATCTTGACTGTCAACACTCCGGGCCCTATGGCCCTCGAGGGATCGATTTCCGGTCGGGTGCACCATACCTGACTCCATCTTACCGTAACTCCTATTCAAAGCGGCGTACCGCACAAACACTGAGAAATTCCCATTGAATAGTCCTCAACTTCAGACCATTTGCAGCACGTTTAAGTAACAACCACACGCTGCATTATAGATGAGTGAACAACTTCTTGGCTTCAGATCATTTGCAGTTTATTTGAGTAACTCGTAAATCCCCGGTCACTCTGCATCCGCTATTTGATGTGCCGTAGTCCTCAACTTCGGACCATTTGCAGCGTATTCGAGTTATTTAACCGAGCTGATTGTTGCTTTCTCTCTAAAAAGAGCTAAAAGTCATTTAGATTAGCTTCCAGAATGCAATCGCTTGTGCATCAGCAGTAAATTTTATCCCCATGCGTGAAGGAGCAGACACCAACAGATGCCTCTTCTGATCTTTTCCCTGACAGAGTTGGGCCATTCCAGACTTTAAAAGGACGCAAATAGTTCACCCAATCGATCATCCGACCAGGGAGGCTCCATAAGTTCCTCTAAGGAAGAGATTTCTCCTTGAGAACACAAAGCACTTTTCCCATATGTGATTCCCAAAAGTGATTGTTCCTCATACTCGAAAATAATGCATAAGCCACATGCTATACTATACTGCTGCACATGACAATTCCTCCTCCTCATGCACCTCAGGCACATAACCATGATTTCTCATATGATCCATCAAACAACCAAGGACATAAAAAATCTGAGTAACTCGGTCATTGCGCCAGTCCTCTGCTCTGAATCTGTGAACTACATTACTGATCTCAATCCAACTATATCCAGGATAAGTCTTAAGGCATTTATCCTTCATCAATTTCCGCACTTGTGCTGATTCATCCCAGAGACCAATACTGGCATAAAGATTTGCCAGTTGAATATGTGTAGCTGCACATCCTGGTTCCTGCACCAACCTACTCTCTGCAGCCTGAATACCAAACCAAATATTCCCATGAAGACGGCAGGAAGAAAGTAATGAGCCCCATATGACCGCATTGGGCTGAACAGGCATTCTATTTATGAAATTACGAGCCTCTTCCAGCTTACCACTGCGACCAAGGAGATCCACAACACATGCATAATGGTCTAGTTCCGGGATCAACCCGTGATCAACCATTGAGTCAAAGTAAAGCTGCCCTTGTTTGACAAGACCAGCATGACGACATGAAGACAGAACCCCAAGGAAAGTAATAGCATCCGGCTTGACTTTTTGCAGCAGCATCTCCTCAAAAAGATCAATTGCCTCATGCACAAGCCCATATTGAGCATACCCAGCAATCATCGAGTTCCACGACACAAGATCTCTCTTGGGCAGCTCGTGAAATACACGCAATGCATCGTCCATGCACCCACACTTGCAGTACATGGAGATAAGAGAATTGGCAACGTGAATGTACGAAGCAAAACCCATTTGGGTCGCCTGGCAATGGGCACTCTTGCCCTGTCCAAGAGCGCCACTACCCGTGCAAGCACTCAAAAGACTCGTAAACGTGAAATCATTGGGTTTTGAAGCTGAACACCTCATCGAATGATACAGCTCCAAGCACTCGTCGACCTGCCACTCTTGTGCAAAGCCAGCTATGATGGCTGTCCAAGACACTACATTCTTCACAGACATTTCTTCAAACACCTTATAAGCATTCCCCAGCTCGCCGCACCTACCATACAAGGTTATCAAAGAACTCCCCACATAAACATTGGCAAGAAACCCTGTCCTCATCGCCAAACAATGGAGCTGAACGCCACCTTCGAGATCACGCAAGGACCCACATGAACTCAAAGCATGTGACAAACCAACCGCACCATCTCCGACCCTTTCCTCTTTAGACGAACCCTCCCCGGAAACGGAACCCTTCTCGTCAGATGCAGCGGATTCGAGCATTTCGTCGAACACGTTACGCACAGCGGCACTAGATGAACCCAGAGAAGCGAAGCCGTTAGCGAGCTTCTGGGCATTCGAGCTCGTGTCCAAGAAGTCCTCGATGAGCCGGAGATGGCTCTGGCGACTGGAGTTGCCACCGCCGGTTTTGGGAGCTACGAGGGTCAGGATTCTGAGGGCTTTGTCCTGTCTCTTGCTTCGTGATGGATGATGCTGCGTCAGTTTACGGGACGAGAAAGGCCTGAACTGGAACTGCGTCGCCGTTGAGAGATGATCGATTTCGCGACAAGCTCTCCGCTTGCGCAAAACAGAGTTCATTCCTCTGCAAAGCGCCAACGAGGAATCGCAGTTTCCTTGCGGTGTCTTATCTATGAATGACGATAAATATTTTTCACATGTGAATCCATGCGAAACGCACCGTATGCTCTGGCTGAGTGTCCACTTGTTAAATTAATAGCATCTCAGGGGTGCATGATAATCAAAATTCATGTTCCGAAAATAATTTTTCTATTCCGGACTGTTTGATAAACCTCTTTCGCTTTTTCTATTTCGAAATATATTTCTATTCCGAAATTGATTTGGAAAAAAATCAAAAGTAAAAATTTTATACTTTTGATTTCTGGAAGAGAAATCAGAAATAATTTCTCCCACTAAACATTAATTCCGGTGAGTCCTCCCTCATCTCCTCTACATCTCTGACTCCTCCTCCTCCTCCTCCTCCTCCTCTCCTCATTTTATTCATTTAAAAATAAGAAAAATTATTAAAAATAAATAAATTATTTTTTATTTATCATTTTATTTTTAGTTTATTATAAATGAATTTATTTAATTTATTTAAAATAATTTATTTATGACAAATAAAAATAAATTATTTTTATTTGCCTTGAGTATTTTGCCAAATAAATTTATTTTTATTTTTATTTTTTATTCATTTTAAAATAAATTTATTAAGTAAAATAAAATAAAATAGAATAAATAAAATAAATTTATTTTTAAGGATATTTTTATTTTATGATTTTATCTTATTTTATTTTATTCTATTCTTTATTTTTTTGTTACTAAATCATTTTTATTTTTATTTTTTATATTAAAGGTCGTTGGTCACCGTCGTCATCAAAGGAAGAAATTTTGTGTCGTTATTAAACGGTTATTTTTCTTAAAAACTCTTCTAAATAGAAATAAAAAAATCTATTTCGTTACAGAAATTTTCTGACGGAATGGTTGTCGTCGCGTCATTAAACTCGCTTGCCAAGAAAAAAAAAATAGCATCTTAAAGCATGGAAAAATGCACGAGGAGTCTTAAATCTTGTGTATTGAACGCAATTAAATTTTAAATGTTTCGATTGATTTAACCAACTCATGAATCTTTTTTATAAAAGTATCAAGTTCTTTAAATGCACAATATCAAAAATTATTTACGTGACACTTAAATATTACGATTTTTAAATCATTTATCAAGCAATTGAGCTAACAAGCCTATATAATTTCAATGAAGCGATACTCTTGTGATATATGTCGTACGATATTACTTTGTAAGCTCGGAATTTTCTTGTCTATAGATTTATAAGTAAACAACAGCACAGTGCTGTCGTTGAGCTTATCCCCCAGTCAGTCGATAGCTCATTTTCACACAGTTTGTCTAAACCAGTCTGCCCCTCGCCTCCATTTTCCATTAGGGATTGCAGAGCTTAGGCGATGAATCTTCTTCCATTTCAAATTGGTATTCAATTTTCAGTAGAAAAAAGAGGATATCGAGTACATTTGATAATTTCCTCGGGACACTTGTTATTTGTTAACATAATTTACTTTCATTTTTAGCTTTAATTTACCTATAAATAGCAAAATCTGTCAAATTATGCAAAATCTTTATTGGGATCGTCCACCCATAGGCCTCTCCCCCACCCCCCCCCCCCCCCCCAAAAAAAAAAAAAAAAAAAAAAAAAAAAACCTAAACGTTTGTTACGTTAAAAATAAGTAATTTTAAATATATATTTCTAAAAATAATCTCTTATATTACTTTAAATAACTAATAAATAAAATATATTTTTATCATTGACAACAATTTATGTCTAAATATTTTCGAGTATAATAAAAATACTTTTGAATTATTTTATTTTTGTAAACTATACAAACGATCATTTTAAAAAAATAATTTTTCAATCATCGTTTCGATGACAAGCATAAAATTGCGATTAACAAATCAACTGATATATCAAGGCAAATAATTGACAAAAAAAAAAAAAAATTAGAAGAACGAAGTACCAATGCGACAAAATTACCAAAAGGTCCGAGGATAAGCACCATCTCGCATCGGATGCATTGTATACTACGTTTTTGAGATTTTTCTGTTTGGGAAAATTTCCGAAACAATCTCTGGTTTCTATCCCCATGACAATTTCCATCCTCGGTCTTGAAAATCGACAATTTGCATTGACATAAAAAAAATCCACAAGCTAGAAGACCTAATTTACCCCTCAGACACATTCAGACCCATATGTGAGAAAAGGAACTCGAAATGGGCATTGCTACACCGGGAAAAACTAATTTGTAAATAGGACCGAACCTTGGATACAACTTGAAATTGAATGACAAAATTAAGGACATTGATTGTAGGTTTGTAAAACCAACGATGCAAATTGATGTGTGAACCCAAATGTGAGGATGGCTTATGAAATTTTCTATATGTTATTCGACCAACTATGTGAGAGAGAGAGGGAGAGAGAGAGAGAGCTACTTAGCCATGTTTCCATCACAAGTCGAAGAAAGTGCACATCAGTTACCATCTCACAATACATCTAAAATTAAAAGTTTAGTAATGCTAGCTGTACAAGACAAAGATCTTTTTCAAGTAATACACCTGAAGGCAAACACACTACCCCAAAGCAAAACCTACATGGCGAAACTGAAACTGAGTGACATTCTAGTGCCCAAATCTTACCTGGCTGAATCTGCAAATCACCCATCGAGACCTGCAATATCAACAAAATCCTCCCACGTGCCAACTTATCTGAATTAACCATTAAGATAGGTCACAAAATCAGGAAACATAAAAAACCTCATAAAAGTCTCAGACCGAAGGACGAAAGTCACTTGTCGGCCTGCCTTCAGCTTATCCCACTCACGCTGGATGTGCCTCTCATTATCCAAGGACAGCAGATCAGGACTTCCAACAAAACAAGATGAAAAAGCTTCACCTTAGAAAAACGAAAATTGAGTGGATGTGGATCTAGAGATTTTCATGATGATAATGCACAAGCAGGTTTCAATTAGCCCTGAGACCTCAAATTTGAAAAGATGTTGTACACGGCATCTAAAAATGCAATCTATCATTCACAAAATACCAAAAATGAGTGTCTGCATCTTCAGGTGAAAAAAACAAAGCTATAGCTAGTGCAATCCAATCAGCTAGGAAAGGTGAACCATGAACTAAATCTCATCTGCTGCTTGCATCATGATTCTAAAGATTGGAGCATCTCCACACGACCAAGGCCATCAAACATGAGCATGAGAATGAAAACATTGAAAATCCAAAAGACACTGAATCCAGACTCATTATCTAATTGAACTTTTAAGGACTTTTAGATGCTTCAAGGAGGCCACAAATGCCTTAACTATCACCACTGGCTTTAGCATATGCACGTTACTTCTAAGAGTGACAAAAGGTGACTCAATACATGAGAAAAAATGAATTAGTCGATACTGAAGCTTCACACTTAAAGCCATACTAAGCTTGGATATGAGAGGCTACCCATCTGTGTACCAGTTCGTGAGTAGAACAAGCTGATCTTTAGATTTTGAAACGAAACAGTTATAACAGCATATTTTCCACTGCTGCCAGCCTATAGAAAAACCTTCAAGACAAAAGTCAATGTGCTTGTAAATAGGAATATCTGATATTTTGAGAACGGGTGATAAGTTGACACTGAGGGGGAGCTTTGTGATTCCACTGGCCTCAATGGGTAAGTGGGTAAATTGATTGAGACGGGAGAAAAAAAAAAGAACTTCCTTTCATTCTGCAGAAACCTTGTTATGCCGCCACACTATAGCCATTTCGAGGATAAGGGAGAATTCGATCTGGAATTTGTTAGAATAACTGGATGCAACTAACTTTGCAAATTCTACACCTGGCAAATTGAAAAAAAAAACAAAATATTAATTATCATAGCTCACTTTATTGAAGGAAAAAAAGGAATGAGAATGAGAGAAGCATGTTCAATGAAGAATAAGGACGTATGATGGGCAATCCTATGAAAACAATAAATACGGCATGACCAGGCTGGCAACAAAAGGAAAACATGGGTAAGAAACTACTCACAAAAAAGGAAAAGTATAAACAAAAAGGGTTGCTGCTATCATCTTTCCTCATGCTCCTCCAGTGGCCTTGCCTGCAATCACTGCCTTGCCATTCCCTTGGGACAGGGAACCTGATGGAAGATTAGAGAATCTAGAGAACAGCAGAAAGGCATGTCAAATCTCGGCTCCATCCAGTATTCACAATCCTTAGCTCTTAATCAACTGGTGTCTTTCATTATGATTCACTTATTCATTTTACTTTATTTTTTTATTGCCAAAAGAGGAAAAAAAATGAAAACCTGATTGCCCTGGCTTTCCTCTTATCTTCCTCATGAGCATCAGTTTTGGACCCTGACCCAAATTTAGCAAGCCGAGCTTTCTTCTTTGCTTCCTCGTCTGTGACCAGTGGTGAAACCGAAGTACCAAACCTGAGAACAGGGGATGATATGAAGATCAAACAGTGAATTCCTCAAGTGAAGCAGCCAGAATCAAACAGACACTAGCGAGTCAAGGAAGCAAACCTCTCTGCTCTAGCTTTTCTCTTCAGCTCCTCTGATTCACCACGAGCTTCTGACTTGTTCAGAACAGATCCAGTGCCAAACCTAGACCGAGATCATCCCAGATTTAGCGTGCTAATTGCAAAAATAACAAAGAGAAAAGAAAAGAATGAGAGTTCCACGAAAAATTGGGGCTGAAAGGCCACATTACATTCCAACTCAGAAGACTAAACCTAATTTTCTAGCGGACTATAGAACTTCCATATGAAGTGATGCGCTGTTGTGAGTTTTGAATCATCCCAAAAAAGGCAACATAAAGTTCATGTAGTTGGAGATTATAACAATCAATCTGAAATTTCCATAACAATGTGTGCCAATGATAGACATGCCTATGGAGACTTGACTTTACTTCATGACAAAGAAACGCTAAAGACTTAAAAATCCGCAAAAGGTAACATGTCAGTTCCAGGTCCTGCATCTTAAAGGTTCATCTCATTTCCATGACTGGACAAAGAAAGATATGAAACCAGCAATACTAATGAAGAAGACAACAAGCTACATAAGTGGGGTGACCAAATTACACTGCCCAGAAATATCAAAAGGTTTGCTGACGAAACAAACCCATTCAAGCGATGACGCGACGGCCACCATCGCTTCTATCCCTAAGAAACAACTACAATGAGACTTCCCTTTCGCAATTATGAGCAACTATTCACTTTCAACATCGCGCCCTTTCCCAAAGATACAAAGGGCAAATTCATGCTCTAATAATTGGACATTTCTTGACCTGCCTTTGGATATTAATGCTGAAGCAGCTCTCACTTTCCTTACTCTCTCCCGGAATCAAAGGGAAAACGAAATCGCAACGACCAATGAAGAGCAACGCCCACACAGAATAACTGCACAGAGGACGAACGAGCATCGCGGAAATGTCCTACCTCTCAGCGCGCGAATAGCGCTTCTCTTCCTCGGACAGCTGAACCGGCATCCCGAACCGCTCGGCGCGTCGGATCCTCCGGAAGATGTCGTTCACGGGGCCGGTGCCGCTCGAGACGACCGTGGCGGTGGTGCCCTTCGCCGGCGGCCCTCCCTCGCCTTCCTTGCGCGGTTTCCCGGGATCCGGATCGGCCGCCGGGGGAGGGGGCCCGCCGGTCGGGCTCCGGGGCC
Organism: Eucalyptus cladocalyx; assembly: GCA_017140615.1. Lineage (NCBI taxonomy): Eukaryota > Viridiplantae > Streptophyta > Magnoliopsida > Myrtales > Myrtaceae > Eucalyptus > Eucalyptus cladocalyx. Next base: position 36,318,486 of record CM029526.1, read on the forward strand.
GGGGGCGGGTCAACGGGGTCCGGGCTCGCGTGGGGCTCTCCGGCTCTTCTCCGTCGGAGGGGATTTTCTCGTTGAGGTTGATGAGTGGCTTGGTCGCCGCCATTTTTTGGGAGGGGAGATGACTCGGACGATCGAGCGCTTCGCCGGGTCGCGGAGGAGAGAAGCCCGAAAACGGAGCGAAGTAAGTAGCGGAGGAGGACCTTCTGCTCCGCTTGCCGGACCTTTTTAACGACGAGCCATGATCGAGCGATCTCCACCGTCGGAATCTGCTCGATTTATCGCAGATCGAGGCTCGGCAAGGAGTTTTACCTTTCCATCGGAATTGATCAATGATTAGTTCACTTATTATCAAAAAGCCAAAATGAAGACCGTTTGATAACCGATTAATTATTGACCATTTCTATTTTTTTCTTCGCGAAAAAAAAAGAATCAAGAATCTATTTGAACAAAATCAAAAAATAGAAAAATATTACCTTTCTTTAAGAATAATTCAAGAATCACATAATTTTTTTTTTTTCCTTGGCCGATGACTTTGTTGGAGTCTCACTAACTCTCCACAGGGCTTAGTCAAGGCTAGCTTGCTAGATCATGAGAGGAAGAAGAAGAGAAGAAATAAAGAAAAAAATTTTTATAAATTTATTAAAAATTAAAAAAATTATAAATTACAAAAAGAATTGATTACTGTGATAAACGCAATTGCTTTTTAGAATGGAAATTTTGTGCATTTACAAAATACATTTTAATGCTCAAAAAATTGTCCATAGAACAAAATTAAAGAAAAACTATTTATGAGTAGAATGTTCCCTGGAATAAAATAATTATCAAACAAGCCCTTCCATTACTCTAATAGCTTTGTTTGATTTTTTAAAAAAAAAAAATTCAAAGCACATGAATTTTCTTAATATGCAAATAAAAATTAATGTTGCACTTATTTCGTTATATTTTGAAAATTAAATGACTTTTTTCTTTCCGCGAGAAAGAGAAAAATCGTTCCCACCTTTCAATATTTACATTTCAATAGCTCTATTTTGATTTTGACTTTTTTAAATATCTCTATTTGACCGCAATAATATGTACATTTCAATATGCAATGGAGAAAATATACTTGTAATTACTAGCATGGATCAATGGCATAACATAAAGAACTAAATTACTTCGATTCCCTCCAATGCAACATGTGCCAAAACTCGAGATCAAAGTAAACACTGCTAACTAAACGATAATGATTTTTAGAAGAAAATAACCATTCAATCATGTCAAGTATGGGTCACGATCAATTTAATTTTCGATAAATGACCACATGATCTCTCAATTGTGGTTTAATGGGTATCGTAATCCTTTAACTTTAAATTTATTCAAAGTAGTTCATGAATTTAGCCTAATGTATAAAAAATTTAATTAATTTTATGCGATGGACGATATTGAATATTTTTATATAATCAATTTATTAAATTGAATATGTATAAAAAAGATTTATTTTAAGATCTTATCATTTGTTTTTTATGGATGATTTAGTTTAAAATCATTATATTGATCAAATTAAAAGTTTATAAATCACATTTGACAATAGACAAAAGTTCATGAATCATTTTTATTATTATCTCTTCATTTTTAGCAAAACATGATATACAATATTGTCAATGAGTACATAGCAATTTTGTATAGAAAGAAATAAACCCACTATATTTAATCAAATGTCAAAATCATTTATATACTCTTACTATAATAATTCTTCTTTAAGTTTCATGATTACTGTTACGTTTATAATTCCAAAGATCATATATTTTCCTGTGAATTTACTGAGAGTGTAGAAGGATTTCTAATATATGCATTCAATATAAATTGTCGATAAACTTCAAAATACGAACGGTCGTCCTCGTTCAATTCTCCTTTAGGCCGCAACAGGACAGAGCTTCTCGTGCTGGCCTGGCCACTGGACCCTGCGACTGCGAAACCATAACCTGCTCTGCGCCAGCATCTCCCGTCGCTCTTCTCTCCCTCGCGAAATTCTATGGATAAGAACGGACTCCGACTCGTCTCCACCTCCTCGCCGTCGAAGCTCTGACGACGACCCTCCGATCGGAAGCCATGGGACTCGCTTCGGCCCTCCAGAGCTGCGCGCGGAGCCCCCGTCCCTTCTCCTCCCCGTCGCCGTCGCCGTCGCCGTCGCCGTCGCCGTCGCTTCAGATCTCGTCCCGGTCCCCCTGCGCTCGCGTTCCCGCTCTGATCGCAGGTCTCTCCTTCATCGCTACCCGCGCCCGCGTCAGCTTTCTTTGACTGGTCTCAATTGGATTTGATTTATCTTCTTTTTTCTTGGTTTTGCAGATGTTCGAACTCGCCACGGTCACTGCGCTCCCGTCTCTTGCTTGAAGAAGACTGAGCAGGAGGACGATTTGTCCACCTCCGGTGAGATTTCGGCGTTGCGGCACTGGCTCCTAGTGAATCGCTCGTGTTATGCGCGTGTTCCGTGTACCTACCTGTGCCGATAAGTTTCCTAAATAATGATGGCCTTGAACTGTCCGACTTGAGAGTTTGGCTGGCTACTACCTACTGCTAAACTTGTGTCGTGAATTTCGATGTGCCGTGTGTTACGTTATGGAAGAGTTGTGCATCACCCCGAGTTCCCCTTGCATGCCCACTTCTAAATGGTCATTACACGAGTATTTGTTGGAGTGGCTGTAGAAATGGGCCCTTTCAATATATGTTTGATTCCTCTATGTTACTTACTCCTTGCACTGGAGGCATTTCGAGAGTATCGGATACTATTAGATGTTAATACTAGATATTATGGAACTCTTTGTTATGAAGGGCGCTTGGCCGGGTTCTTCTAGCAAAGCTGATATGTTCAATGTCCCTGCACCAAGTCATGCATTTGTAGCCAGTTCAAAAAGCTTTTGTTCCTAATTAGCAATCTCCCTTCATCGAGCGATGCAGGAGATGCAAAAAAGAGCAAGTTGTACAATGACATAAACAATGTCGATAAGCGTCAATTGCCAAAGAAAAAGGATCAGGAGAAAGAAAACTTTGTCTCATCTGTCAGAACTGTTGCTCTATGTGTGAGTTTGATTCACTTTCGTTTCATAGTCAGTTTTTGCTTCTGGAGCTTCTTTGGTCAATTCATGATATGCATTCTACAGGTGAGCACTGCAGTGGCTTTTGGGGTTGGTCTAGGCCTGAAGGATGGTGTTGGCAAAGCATCTGAGTTTTTTGCTGGGTATGCACAAGTATACATTTGACAAGACGAGTTTTCTCATAGCCTGTCTGAAGTGTGACCGATTTAGGGCGTTGCACATTTTTTAGTGCTCATAAAAAGTACATAGATAGGTACATAGCATCTAGAAGAAATACTGTGCAAAGCAAGAGCAATTTCCTCTTTATTGTTGATTACCTAAGAACTCAGCCTTCCAAGCATTTTCTCCTTTTTTCTCAATTTTGTGCTATTCCTTGTTTCTTCACTTTACTGCCACAGGCCTCATGGTTTTTTGTCTTGCTTTGAAGCCTTATTGTTTGGATGACATTGGCTTACTTCTGAATTAATGACACCAAGATTGAAGAGACTTCATTTTGATTTTGAAATGTTGGTCTGCTGTTACCTTTAGTTGACTTTGAAAATCTGTTATATTCATATGTCACTCCAAGTATCTTCACAAATCATAGTCTAAGCACACATTCCACTAGTTCAATTAATTTTGTCTAAGTTTCTGAGTTCTGTCCACCTTGGTGACATGGATGCACTGATTTCAGGTACATATTGGAGCAGAGTTTGTCTGTAGACAATCTGTTTGTCTTTGTTCTTGTTTTCAAGTACTTCAAAGTGCCAATCATGTATCAGGTGCTTTGTTAACCTCTGACCATTCATGTTCTCGTTCTACAGATGGTTTAAGTGTTTGTATTACATTCCTCACTTTGTTCGTTACCCCGATCATCTCATCATTTGACCTGCATTAATGAAAGCAGAACAGGGTACTTTCTTATGGCATTGCTGGGGCGATAATTTTTCGTCTGACGTTAATATTACTTGGGTCAGCCACACTACAGGTTATTATTTATTGGTCCTATACTTGGGTCCCCATGTGACTTTTATTACTCAACAAGATTCTTAAGGGGATGATTATTGATACTCTACAATGTTGTTCCAGAGGTTTGAGGGAGTAAACCTATTTCTGGCTGCAATACTTCTGTACTCGTCATTTAAGGTACCTTTTTCATCTTGAAAATTCCTGCAATGTAATTATGACATGCCTTTTTCACTTTTCTGTCACAACTGATGATGATCAGTATAGGTTTTTTATCTGAACAAAAAAAGCACAACTCACAGTTGTGAATTCTTTAGGTTCTTGTAAAGGCTGAACTAGAGCTCAGCTATTTCTCTTGTGAGTTAGGATTAAGCAAGAGAACCAATTCTGGATGTGGTTTGCAAAAATATCTGAAGAAACTTGGTGACAACGACAGTCTTTCTCTTGAAAAACAGCAAACTAAAAAAAAAAAAAAAAAAAAACAACTATTTTATTCTGTTTTTGTTTTTTTGCTGTAAAGCCTCCTTCGCCTGATATTGTGCTATTATATAATTCCTTTCACACTTATCTTCTAGTGTATTCTTCCTTACAACTTTTCGTCCTCAGTTCTCTAACCAATAGAAATTTCTCTCTTCCGTGATAGTTGTTCACCAGTGAAGAAGATGACAGCGACTTATCTGACAACTTTATAGTAAAGACATGCCAGAAATTTATCCCGGTCACAAGTAATGTTTTGCCTATCAGATAATTTCCTTTTTCCCCTTAGTGTTACTCCTGATACTTGAGTTCGTTGCTATTCTTGACTTGTGCTTGCTAGTGTATCAGTGGTTTGTTCTTTTTTTTTTTTTTTTTTTGAACTGAGTGAAGGCCTTTTCCATATTGTTTGGTTATATATATTATTTTATGAGTATAATTGGCCTTATCCTTGAATTTCATCTGCGAGGAATGTCAATGTAGCATTTTATCCATTTTTTGATTGTTCTAGCTTTATCTATGAATTAATAACCTACTTATAGTCTAATACCCTTGCTACCTCATGAAAATTTTCCCCTCTGCAAAATCTTCTTTTGTCAATTCATATCTGCTTTACCCGTTTTTTTTCTTTTCTTTTTTTGGGGGGGGGGGGGGATGACAAAAATATTGGTATAGCAAAATTATTAAATGATTTTATGGGTAAAGTCTTATTTTACTCTATTTTATTTTTAATTCTCCTTCTTTGTTTTCTTTTGCAATTAAGTCTTCTAGCACTACTTATTCATGCAATTAAGTCTTTCTGTCAATGTTCATCTCTATCCAATCGCTGACATGTTTAAATTGTCATGTTAAGTTGAGGCACCATATTCACAAAGCACAGAGCAATAGAAAGAAAAAAAGGAGAAAAAATGAATCTAGAGAGGGGGATTGGGTGAGGATCCTTGACCCTCCCTTGGCTTTTAATATTGACCCTTGCCTGAGTCCCTTAGGGAGGGTCAATGACTCTTGCTGGTAGCTGGGGACAGTTAGTTTGTGACCAGCCTTTCTATTGGGTTTCATTTTTTTCTTTTAAACATTATTTTCTGTTTTCTGATCTCCACAAGGAAATCTTTTGATATGTTTGTTAGTAATGTCACATCCAAAATTTGACAGTGTTATTAATGGCTAGTTTCTGAACAATTTCACTACACCAATATAAAGTCCAAGACTTAATTGCCAAAATATTGACATTTTGGAGGAGTAATATTGGACCTAAGCATTGTTTTATCATAAATGTTGAACAAATAGCTGATAGACCACACTAACCCATAGATATGAAAGTCTTGGTTAGTGAAGTTTTACATTTTGAAAGTCTAGTCAAGTTTACATGGAAGGTTCTTTTTTTTGCTTGGGAAGCTGCTTGGGGACGTTTTCTTCCTTTGGATAATCTTCAGAAGAGAGGAAATAATACTGGCTGTTAGGTATTTTTCTGTGCAAGACTGAAGAATAGAGTGAATCACTTACTTTTTCATTGCACCTAGATCAGAAAGATTGGCACTACAGTTCTTGAAAGTTTAGGAGTAAATTCAGTGGCCTCAGGCTCAGTGCGACCTGAAGTTTGGGCTTGGAGAGGGACTATGAGTTTGTGCATTGTCAAGAAACAGATTACTGAGACGATTCCTCTCCTTGTTTTATTGGAACAATAGCACATTTCAATGAGTTGAATCCTCTTGCGATTTCTTGTAGTGATAATTGGTTTTACTCTCTTCACTTTTGGTATGGCGGGAAAGTTAAATTTGTTACATCTGTTTTGTTGAAAATGTTAGAAATTGTCTTTTGTGTATAATTTTGTATATGTGTAGCATCAATCTGAAGCATTTTGTGTTGGGCTAGTACACCCTTGGTACCTTCTTGGTGGCACCTTCTTAGTGAAATCTTATTTATCATTAGGAAAAGTCTCACTTTTTGAACTTTAGGGATAAAATGTAACAGCTCTTATAGGTCAGGGATGATACTGCATTTTTGCTGAATTTCAGTATGCGGTGTATATGAAGTCTCTCTTTTCTTTTGGTAATAGATCATGATCCACAATCTGTTTATTTTACCAATCTCTAATGAAAGATCATCAATGCATCTCTCTATCTGAAGAAGAATTTCTATAAAAATCGAAGAAGAATTTCTATAAAAATCAACAGTGCACGTTCTGCACAATAAAGTAGTAGATGCAATTCTGCAGAAGACTATATTAAGTCTTAAAAGAATGTATATTTGAAGATTTTTGGTGAACTTTTTTAAGCTAGTTTTAGTTTTGTTCCTTTGATGGTTTATTTTTCTATATCTGCTTGAAGAGGAGCTTAAATTTTTTTGTTTCCTCTTGTAGGTAGCTATGATGGTGACCGATTTTTTACAAATCAGAATGGCTTGTGGAAAGTAAGTCTTCATAACATCCGCAGTTAGTTGTGCTAGCTTTTGGTTGTTTGTTGGCATCATGTGGTAACTATGCCAGTATTTGCTGTGGAACATTTCCATTCTTGAACTGTGTGAGATGCATAAGCATGTTCTTAAAAATGTATATCTCTGTGGCATCTCTAAAAATCTATAGATATTTCACAGGATTTCTTAATCTGGATTCTATTATTAACAGGCATCACACATTTTGGGCAGGCCACTCCTTTGCTTCTCACGGTAGCGGTCATTGAGCTTAGTGACATAGCATTTGCAGTATGTTTCCTTCTCTGTTTCTCTTAGTGGACATGCATATTTAACATGCATCCTCAAACAATGTATATGCATGCAGCTGGCAGTGCAGATTGTATGCACAATTGCATGGATGGGTTTTCCCACTAAATGTTGTGTGGAAGCATTGATGGATTTAACTCTCTTTTAGGTTGACTCAATACCGGCAGTTTTTGGTGTTACACGGGATCCTTTCATTGTGTTCACATCTAATCTGTTTGCGATATTAGGTAATTCTGACAGTATGGACTTTTTGTTGATTCTCGTAAATGCTTATTGTTTTATGTGAACTGCTCTTGCTGGAGCAGTAAAATATGTGTTCTATTCAGCATGTATAGATAAAACCTTGTATTTTCAGTCTTTTTCTGAATATTTTGAATTAGATGACTGTGATGACTAAAAGCTTTTACTCAAGCTTGATTTTCTTAGCTCCAATAGGTACCATGTTTACTTCTGAGCAAGGATGTCACCATACGCAGTTTGATGTATACATATGTGGAAAAACATGCTTAAAAATATCTCTACTATTGACTGGATGAGAAAGGAGGATAACGTAGTGCATTGTTCTTTGAATGAACTCCTTTATGGAATTTTACGGCTGGGAAAATAATTTATGTTTTTATCAATTGTAGGTTTAAGGTCACTTTACAGACTCATTTCTGAGGGTATGTCAGACTTGGAATATTTACAGGTAAAGATATATCACTTGTCTGCCTGGATTTAGTGATATCTGCGAAATTTTCTTATTACTTAATGTCCTACATATTTATCAAGATGTAAGTTGTGTACGTGTGTGATGCTTTCTTTGAAGACACCTATGTATCATCATTAAAATAAGTGTACTAAGAATTCTAAAACTTGTGCATGACAAAAACAATTCAGCCTTCAAATTTTTTTAATGGAGCGATTTATTCCTAAAACTCTAAAAAAGTTTTCAATCAAGTCCTTTGTAACTCCATCTATTGAACTTGAGGGAATCATACATGGCTGTGCAGAGCAATGCCAGAGTCAGGATTTTTATCAGATTTTTAACAGGTATCAATTGAAAATATGTTAAAAGATTTAGCAGTTAATTGCTCTGCTGGAAAGTTGTGGGACTGAATTACATAAGTATTAGGACTTCTCAGGTATTAATCCATGCCATCTTCATTTCACAATAGTTACTTGTCCACCATCGGATTAGCAAGACTGAAGACAAGTTTTTTTTTTTTTTTTTTTAATAACTTAATTAATGTTTCATGTTGTGAACTTCCGTGTAATCATTGGGGCCCAGACTGCACTATAAGCTAGAAAAGTTTCTGTAAAAGACTCCTAGGACAGAGAACTATTGAGCAATTGCCTTCTCTGTCTGATGAATGTTAAGAAACCTTTATTTTGTGGTACGTCTTATCTCTAAAAAATAAAATAAAAATTTTCTTGGAAAGTGTGAATCAATGTTTCACATTAGGCTGCTGGCTCTACTGTCCTGTGTGATCACCTTGTGACAGTAATCTTATCATCTAAATCATGCGTTGTCTAATAGCCAAGGCGCTTTTTTTGTGATTCTTGCTGGATTGATGTATATTATGCATCGCTTTCCAAATATAGTGAGCTTCTGCATGTCCTGGTTGTGAATCACCTTCAAGTTGGTCTCTTTATATGTATATCCTTCAAAAGAGATGGTTGATCTATTCACATGTCAGAAAGCATGCATACTTGAATAACCTTGAGATGTGCATTTAATTACACATTGCTATGAGGATCAAGGTGCGTTGAAACTTGAAAGCGTGATTTATGCTACTGAGTTCATTATGGAGTCTTTACTTTGAGGCAATGGAGTACCAATCAAAGTTATAGGATCATTCTTTTTTTCTTTTTTTGGGTTAATTTCTGTGTCTTTAGGGTTGTCTTCAATTGCCAGTTTGGTGGATAGTTTAAATTAGCTTACTGCACTTTTGTTTGCTGTACTACTTTACATGCTTATTATGGGTTATTATGTATTAGAGTATTCACAAAATATCCCTCTCCAGTAGTGGGATAATATTAATGATAGTGAACAAATAAGAATTAACAATATCAATAATTAATATAATTACAGTTTTGATAAATTGATTATACTATGATCAAAGGCTTCCTTACAAGATTATACTCATTAATAATTAATAATTCTGCTCCCTTATTTGACCTAGAAAAAGGATTGCATATGACTTGGTTATTCTTCTCCATTTTTCTCATCAAGCTGTTCTTTGTGGTCCAATTTTCACCATCCATAGGGCCACTTAAATAGTATGATAATTACAATAGTTAAAATGACTTTCATTATCTAGTTTGATAGTATTATGTTATTATACTAGTTGTTTGCAGTAATGTTAGATAGGAAGAATGTATGGCATCCATGTTCTGTGAAATTTCTAGCTTGATATTGTGTTTTGCAACAGCTGTATTTCATACAATATATGAGTTTCTGTGCTTGCTCTTTGAGTTAGTTCATTTGGGTTTCTTTTGAATTTTTTTTTTTTTTTTCAGCCGTCCATTGCCGTTGTGCTGGGCTTCATCGGTTGTAAAATGATCCTAGATTATTTTGGTACGCCTTCCTGGGCTTCTGTTTTGTTTTCCATGTGATGTCTGCTATTGAGAGGAATAGCTAAATGCTTTATGGGGCAGGTTTTCATGTTTCGACAGAGGCTTCTCTTGGTGTTGTAGCAACATGCTTAAGTGCTGGAGTACTGTTAAGTCTTCTCAAGAAATCCGATTAGCCAAAGATGCAGTTTAAGTATACAGCTGCCTCAGGTGAGAAATCTACTTGTTAACGTTGCATCTGAGTAACCAGTGTTCCTTCATTTCACACATCCAGCCATCCTCTGTTTATTGTGACATGAGAGTCGTGACTTTATGCATCTCCAAAACTGTGCTGGTCATTGCCAAAGAACAGATTACTTTTAGTCTCTGGAGAGCAAGATTGTTTTGAAAGAGATATTTCTTCCACATTCTTCACGCTTTGGAGGCAAGGTGCACTAGGATAGTGGCTAGGAGACTTTCCAGCCTCATCTTCGGCTTATCTACTGTATGTCCACTGTCATTTCTCATAAACATGATGGTGATAAGATGCTTGTCTTTAGGCTTTTGTGTGGTGCGGTGACTCTCCAACATTCTTGAGCTCCTCTGGAAGTGGTGGTATCTTTGGGAGGCATCCAAGAATTACATGACCCTGCATACATAATCGCATCAGTACCACCGGATGTCCACAGATTGCCAGGAACTCCTATTGCCATACCAAGAGGGAGAATAAGTGAGGAAGTGAAGATAGAAAACATAGTTGATAAGTTAATTCACTTGTGTAACTGGCTCAATGCTTCAAATTGCGAAGTAGAAGAGCGCATTGGTGAAGCGTACATGAAGCCTTCACTATCTAATGTGTTTCTTGGTTACTGTTCAGGTATTTGAATAAAATGTCTAGAGAACTTTGTGTACTGCATGCGCAATTCTTTTTAAGTGATGATGCCAAGAAATTTGTTGCTTTGCTTTATGGTGAACCCCAAGCTCAGGGAACACTTCCTCGTGGAAAAAAGTTGAGATGCTTCGTGTTTGGAAATGGGTTAAATTAATCCTTGGGGATGTTGGGGAAGGAGAGAATCTCACCCGTTGATCATAAACCTAGTAACCATTTACTATGACGAAACTTTGCATAGGAATTACAACAACGATGCTCGTGATATCGGTGGACTAGACCCGTTAAAGGGTGGGTCGGGTTTAGGTTGGATCATAAATAGTCCGACCCAAATCGATCCATTTTACTCCGTTTATGACCCATTTATAGCAATGCAAATTTTTTTACCAATACCCAACCCGACCCGTTTAACTAAATTTAAGAAAGCTTATTTCTTATATATATATATATTTTTAAAAAATGGTATTGCTAAAATAGATTTATATAACACAAATTTAATGGACAATTTTTATCATTTAAAAATAATTATTTTTAAAAATCGAATTTTAATTATTTTTAAAAATTATTTTTAAAATATTTTTTTCTTTTCTTTTTTCTTTTTTGTTCTTCTTCTTCCTTGGCTGGCCGCCGCCCGCCCGACTCGCCAACGCCATGGCAAGGCCTCCACCTTGCTAGATCTGGCGAGCTCGAGACTCGCGGGTGTTGGGCAAGCTCGAGCTCACCCCTCGGCGATCTGGTGAGGCTCAAGCCTCGCCCGATGCCGACGAGTTTGAGTCTAGCCGATCGGCGAGGCTCCGCCTCACGCCAGGCGTTCGGCGAGCCGCCTTGCTAGATCCGGCGAACTTGAGGCTCGCTTGGCTAGTAGCCAGCCATCGCCATGCCAGCAACCGAGGAAGAAGAAAGAAAAAAAAAAAAAAAATTAAAATAATAAAATAATTATAATTTCGATTATATATATTTGTAAAGGTTAAAGAGAGAAGAGAGAGATTGTGAGGTTTTTGGTGAAAATGAATTCTAAATCCAACCCATTTAAAACCCACCTATCAAAGTCTTTAATTTTTAAACCCATTTAACTATTTTTTGTCAAAAAACAAGTGATCAATATATGACCCATTTATGATTTAAAATGGGTCATATATAAGTCTAAAACCCATTTTGTCACCTCTATTGGCAAGGCTCAAGCCTCCAATACCAAAAAAAAAAAAATATATATATATATATATATAACCCATTTTGATCTATCGGCGAGGCTTGAGGCTCGCCCAGCTGAGCTCAAAGCTCGCCGACGCTAGATCGAAGAAAGAAGGAAGGAAAAAAAAATTATAATAAAATAAATTTTTATAAAAAAAAATATTTTTTTGTAAAGTTAAAGAGAGAAGAGAGAGATTGTGAGGTTTTGGGTGAAAATGAGTTATAAATCCAACTCATTTAAAACTCACTTAAAATCCACATATTAAAATCTTTTAATTGTTAAACCCATTTAACTATTGTTTGTCAAAAAACAAGTGACCCATATATGATTCATTTATGATTTAAATGGATCATATATGGGCCTAAAACTCATTTTTCCACCTCTGCAGTGGACCCCCAAGAACCCCCTTTAACGGTGGCTTGAGCTGTAGAGGTTTCTGCGACTCCGTGCAGCCTAATTGCTTTAGAAAAAATGGCATGCATTTATTTACACTTACATAAATTGAGGGCAAATTGAAACTTTTTGGCCAGAGGAATGATGTTGAGAGTATAAGGTTGAATGTTGAACATTTCACGTGCGGATAGGGAGAATCGCGGCATGGGTTCGAGGGGTTTCCATTTGAATAAAATGCTGGGGGCGTTGTACGTCACCACTGATGAAATCTGCAGCATCTGCTTAATGTTCTATATTAAATCTAGGGGAGTCCTTGACTTTTGAGCAGAAACCGATGAAAGTTCTTGTTTACGTGCTTGAATGAAAAACCATGGCGTTAATCAATCGGACTGCCTGCTTTGAGTTTTGATTACTTCCAAACGTGTAAAAGTCATTTGAATGGTGATTCGGTGAACATACTCCTGGTGTATAAAAACTGTGCAACCATACCAGAACTTTTATTTTTCAGTTGAATACACTATAAAAGTTTACGAAATTTCGATATGTGATTTATTAGATCCAGTAAAATGAGTCTAGACAAGGATTGTTCATACTTAGACTATAAAATCAAAAGGAAAGGTTTATTATATATGGACCAATTTTAAGGATACCTATTGTGGATTGAACGGTAACTATTCGGGTGTGGACAATAATGTCTTGAAAACACACCTGACCTCATTGCTTACCCAACTCTCAATCGCCAGGCCTCATCAAAGCAAAAATCAAACCGGACACTTCCTCATGCGATATGTATAAATTACATGCAGACACGTTTCATCCTCACAATTATCTTGTATTGCGACCACTATATCATTCTCCATAAGGCCTAAACCTTTCGCTAAAAATTCACAAGACAAAGTGCAACAATGGCCACTGATCCGTATGACGAATCACCTTCATCTCACCTATTTACCTCTTTTGTTCTACTTTATTTTACTTTATGGATCTGGTTACCAACATGAACTTCTGCATTTGCCTTTCTTTTCCTCTTGATGCCTTAATGCAGAAATGCGGGAGAGACTCTCCCTCCGCCGCTGGATTCTACTTCAAACCCACCTCCTCTTTTTGATGGAACCACCAGGTCATGCTCACATTGTAACTCTTAACATGTCCCATCTTTCCTTAATCTTATTTATCTATCTTTCATCGACATCACATCGGGCTCAAAAACTTTTCTCTTCAAAAGTATGTCGCATTCATGCATTTTATAGATGATGGGGTGGTCGGTCGGAAACAATAAAAGTGCAAAAACTAAATGAAAACTCGTGTTTTTCCAATGGGACGTAATAGAGTCCTACGTACTCTTGATGTGTGATTAGCTTGGATCTATTAGAGTTAGTGCTTTCTATCCTTTTTTCGGTAGATCTCTTGACTGAGTACATTTATGTAGTATCTGCAGCTCTGTTTGCACTGCACTGTAGAACACCCAACCATTTGACAACAAGATTCTAAGGCTTTCTCCTGGTCTTGTAGGTTGTATTTAACTTACAGGAGCCCTTTTGCCCAGCGTGCATTGATCACTAGGAATTGCAAGGTCTCTCTCTCTCTCTGTGATTGCTTTTCTTCTGATTTCTCTCTTTTATTCTGTAACTCCTACATGGTTACTATAGTTAATGTATGCACTGACTGCTGAGTCGTTGCAGGGACTGCAAGACGAGATCAAGTTGGTCCCTCTCTCTCTCACCGACAAGCCTGCTTGGTATAGAGAGAAAGTTTACCCCGTCGACAAGGCACTGCTCTCTCCCCTTCTCTTTAGTCAAGTTTTCCAAAGACGGAGCTCTGTGTCATTTTATGAACTCTGTTAAAAATTCCACTGAATGGAACTAAAAAATTGGACTGTGCCATGCACTGTCCCACGATCCACTCACATTCATTATGCAATTTGTGCTTGCATTTGACACTGCAACGTTCGGCAGAAGATTGCTCTTAATAACTGAGGATAAATTGAAAGAAGTAATGAAAGGGATCCAGTTGTATTCAGCGAGAGTGCTTCTTATTATGACAAGTTGGTGATTGATTTTATGTTACTCCGTTGACGCATTTCTTCTCTTTCATTAATTGCATTAGGTACCATCTCTGGAACATGACAACAAGGTCATGGGAGAGTCTCTTGATATAATGAAGTATATTGATAGCAAATTTGAAGGGCCATCTCTTTTCCCCACTGTAAGTCTACTCACATTCTTTTTCTAGGGCTAAAAACGTATGGGCGAGTGAAACCTGCAATTTAATTTCATCCTGGATTCTATTTATTTAAATTTGGGTAAAATATCATTCCGCAGGATCCCGCGAAAAGAGATTATGGTGAAGAGTTATGGTCTTACTCCCTCAAGTTTACTGAAACAATGTATTCAGCGTTGAAAGGAGAAACAGTCAAAGAACTGGGTAAGACTAAGAATAAGAAGTCTTTGCTGAGGAACTCAGAGAACTCCAGACTAACATGGAAACATATGTTGAAGAGTCCATTTTCAGATGAAACTGATGTTGAATTTCATGTCAGGTCCTCCTCTCGATCACTTAGACCGTGCCCTCCAGAAATTCGACGACGGGCCATTCTTCCTGGGCCAGTTCAGTTTGGTAAGCCACCCCTTTTACAGATTTAATTTGCAACCAAAATCATTAAACAATACTATCAACAGTATAGTACACATCCTTCTTGCAAAAAGTTGCTTTTTGCAACTGAATTGTATCCTTATTTCCACAACTGATTCACGATTTAGGTGGACATAGCTTTCATACCAATTGTCGAAAGAATCCAGTTACTCTTATCAGATGTGTGGACGCATGATATCACATTGGGAAGGCCGAACTTAGCTTCCTGGATAGAGGTAATAATTCGCCAACTTTTATTCATATAAACTTAATGCACTCGGTACACATATGACTTCCTTCTATCCAAAAAGGCGAGCAGCACTTAAATGAGAAAGAAGGCCAAGGGCTCTATATATATAAACCATAAGCCCTAAGCAGTCCCAAAAGCCGAACTCAGGAACACCACAACAAGTTGCCATGGATTCTGAAGTTCTTGTTCACCTTTCTTGTATACTTGGATTCATGCACTCACTGACTTGAACGTGTGACTGCTCGTGCTCATACATGGACAATGTGCTCAACTTAATAAGCTGAGAGATTCTCACCAGACCAAGTGATTTTGTGCAGGAGATGAACAAGATCGACGCATACACGCAGACCAAATATGATCCTCAAGACATCGTCACATATATCAGGACACGCTTCTTGGTACCGTCCCTTCTGAGACACCCACACTTGCCAACAAATCTTCTTGTCAGAAATTAAGCAACTCATATATGTCTACTTCTCACAAGAAGTCTACTTTGCAGGTAAAGCATTGAGACCTGAGCACACTAGCTGTAATTCTTCTGTGTCTGGTGGGTGCGAGAGTTTCGACTTTGCGAGATGCTGCTGTACTTTTTGCCAAGGTCGTTATAAGTCTCGGTCCTATATGTTGTAATGCATTCTTACTCGCTTGAATAATATTTGGATAAATAATGAGTGTAATGTATCAGTAACTTCTGCTTTAACCTACGAATGTGTGCAATCAAAGACTTGAGATTGTATCATCATTTCTTCTTTAATTTGGTTATTGCCATCTTTTCTCTTCTGATCACTTGAGACCACAACAAGGCTGGCGATGGTTTTCGTCTTTGACATGAATACATTACACAAGGAAAGTATGCGGAGGAATGATTAGTAGGGGAATGAATGATCACTTTAGAGATAAAGTTAGCAAAGGGAAGATTGATCACTTTAGAACTCAAGGTAGTAGGACGACAAGCCTTGAACAAAATTGGCGTAACCCACTCAGGTATAAAGACAACCAAGGAAAATTCCAATGTAAATGCGAGGATAATCACGAATAGCAATTGTTACTGAACATGAAATGATGCTCAAGCCATATAAGCAAAAACAAACTGTAGACCAAATACTAAATGCGTACACGCAGCTTATTGAAACCAAATGAAGCCAAAAAGAAGATATTATACATGAATACAGATCTATAATTCACTCAGTGCCATTGAAAAAGAAGTCAGACTACATTCGAAGTGTACTCCTGACAGATAATGTTTCCTTGCTTTCCAAAGTACCAGGCTAAGGGGTGTCAAACACATGATGTATTTAGTAAGATCAGGGTCATGGCCGCACCCGCTAAAGGAAGAATAGCAGATCTATGAGAAAGCCACAAAGAAATATGTAGGCTATCTACATGGGGCAGAGAGACCAAGGGCCGAGAATGTGGTAAAACTACTTACAAGGCTATTTGCATACACTTATGGCAGGGAAAGTTCAGAAGCCACTCCCACAGGAAACCAGGAAAATTCTAATTGATGGCATCACTTAACAATGAGTTAGCTTTGATCGCTAGAATGTAATCTGTAGTGTAATCGCTTAGAAAGTAAAACAAAGCGCTTCGGACCAGCAGCTGCATTGGCTGGGTCAAAGAGTGACCCTCAGAAACGTTGTCCTAAACCAGATACCATGGGACTCACTCAATCTTCTTGGTTTTCTATCTATCTGATACTTCACCACCATTGAGTTTCTTGAAACTTTCTTTCTTTCCTCTAGGAGGGGTAAGAGGAGCAAAGTGGCTGCCCAGGGCTGATTGGGTATCAGGATCATATTTTTGGGAAGCAAGATATGCCAGAGCTATGACAACATCAGCGATGACTGACGCAAATTAGGCTGCTCCTGGACGCACATTGCAGCAATTGCAAGAGCTTGGTACAACCCCCTCGGAGGGTATTGACCTTGGAGTGTCGGGTCAGCCATAAGCTTAAACTTTCTTCGATCTTTGAACAATGGTGTCGCTTGCAGTTTTTCAGAAGAAAATTGCATTAGACTAATCCAACATGAAGTCACCATGAAGTCACCAGGAGTAATAAAGAGAAAGTTGCATAAGCTTCGACAAAGCTACCCCGATAGCTTTTAAACCTTTTAAGAGAGACTAATAGCAATTTTTCTATAAATATGAAATCATAATGATACTAACGCTACCAAGATAATTTTACAACAATAAAATAAAAATATATTAAAAATAACATATGAAATAATTATTATAATAATAAGATACCGATAGAAACAATTATAACAAGATGCTTCAATTATAACATTATGATAATTATATATAAATGTTATAGTCATCATTATAATGTCGCTAGTATAATAATTAAATATTGTTGCTATTACCATTGTTGCTGTTGTTATTAGGACATATAGAGTTATCATTAGATGATTGATGATAATCATTGCTAGCAGCATCATTATTATTAGGGAAAATTATTTAAAAAGTCATAAACCTATTGTAATTGTGTTAATTCGATCATAAACTTCTTCTTTTTTTTTTTTTGGTCAATTGAGTTCTAAACCTTTTATAAGTGTACTAGTTCATTCCATCTAGTTAAAATTGGCTTGTCTCGTGTTGGCGCCAATGACAATTTTTTTTAATAAAATTTTATTTTTCAAATTATTTTATTAAATTTATCTTCTTCTTTTTTTTTTTTGGTGAAAATCTTTTCTTTCTTTCTTTCTTTCTTTTTTTAACTTCTTCCTCCTCCCTCCTTCCTTTGGCTTCGGCGACTAGCCAAAGGGGAGGGTTGGCCAATCGCCAGACTGAGGTAGCTAAATGAGCTCATCTCGCCATCTCTAGGTGAGGGTATAAGTGTCAAAATGGGTCTTAAACTCATACACGACTCATTTATGATTTAAATGGATCATATATGGGCCACTTACATTTTGAAGTGGATCATATACAAGTCACTTATATTTTGAAGAGACTAGTTAAATGGATCTTAAATGGATTGGACTTAAAAACCCATTTCCACTATAAGCCTCGCACTCTCTCTTTCCCCCAAATGTTTTTTTTTTTTTTTTTTTTTTCATAAAAATCGAAATTATAATTATATTTTATATTTTATATTTCTTTTTCTTTTTTTCTTTTACTTTTCTTTTTCTTTTTCTTTCCTTTTGTTTCTTTCCTCTTCCTCCTTCCTTAGCTAGTGGCTGGCACAGCAATGGCCGACAATTGACTAGGCGAGGCTCAAGTTTGCTAGTGTCAAGAGAGCTTTAGCTTGCCAATGCTTGGCGAGGTTCAAGCTTGCCCATGGCCGGTCGTTGGCTGTCATCATGGCTAGCAACTACCAAAGAAGAAGTAAAAGAAAAAAATAAAAAATAAAAGAGAAAAATAGAAAATATTTAAAAATTATATTTTAAAAAATAAAATAAAAATATTTAAAAATTCTATTTAAACAAATTAAAAATTCGTTTTTTTATGAAAATTATAAAAAATTTCTATTAAATTTGTATTGCATTAAAGTGTTTTAGTAATACCATTTTTTTTTAAATCATAAGAAATAAGTTTTCTTAGGTTTAGTTAAAGGTTTTTCACATTTTTTATTTTTTACTAATTTTTTTGTTTAATTTACTTTTTAAATTTTATGTGAAGTTTTTTATTCAAGTAACATATATGTGAAGAGCTTAAAGTGAGTAAAATGGGTGGGAGTGGATTAACCTAAATTGAGGTAAATATTAATGTGTTTAGGTAATATGGGTTGAGTCAAGTATGGGTTATCAAATTTACATTGTGTGAAAAGTGGGTCAAACGAAATGGGTCAGACTATTTTCGACCCGACCCACCTGTTTGATGACCCTCTGCGAGGGCGAGCTTGACCAACCACTGATGAGGCAACCCCTCACTATTGCTGGGTTTGGCAAGGTGAGCCCTTACCGAATCTGGTGAGTGCCTAGGTGAGCTAGTCCTCACCCAACAACCGCAAAGCGAGCCCTCACTAGATCCGATGGGGGCTCACCTCGCTAGACCTAGCGACGGTGAGGCAAGCCCTCACCAAATCCAGAGGCGACTCGCCCCACTAGTGACTACATGAGCTTAGCTCGCCTAATGATGACAAGGCAAGCTCGCTTGACCGCCTCAATTTGGCGACCAACCAACCTTCCCTTCTAGCTGGTTGCCAAAGCCAAAGCATGAAGGAGGGGGGAGAAAATAATAATAATAATAATAATAATAAAATAATAATAATAATAATAATAATAATAATAATAATAATAATAATTCAAAAAAATATTATTAAAAAATTATAAATCGTCACGTTAGCGTCGGTTAGCTAATTTTGGCCGGATGAACCAAACTGATATGATTGCAAAATATTTAGGAATTAATTAACCAAAAAATAAATTTAGGAATGAATTGATATAACTATAATAGGTTTATGATTTTTTTAGTAATTTTTTCATTATTATTATATGATGAAAATGGCAAATACCAAAAACTTTAATAACATGGACAAGATATATCCAACAACGTCATGAGTCATTTTTTCGTCATTTGGATAGTCTCAGCAATCTCGCAACAGCTATCGTCAAACGCATTAATCATCATAGGACAGCACCTTTAAGCAATGTGTTGCCAGCACATCCGCTACTACAGCATAATTACATCACTACTGCAGCTGTACCGAATACATTTGTACGCATGTCACTTCACTGCTTCTATATGTCATTCAACTTTTAATTATGTGTGCAGACATTAGAGATTTTCTCATTGAAAATTTCACTAAATGGCAGATTTTAAGGAGACTCCAGACTCCATACATGGAAACATCATTTTGCAGTTCGACAAGCAAAATTTAGGTATCGACTATTAGCATCTCTTACCCATGCAACCAGGTTTTGTTCTTCCGCAGCTCTTGAATCGTCGATTGCTTTCCTGCCAGTGATAATTTCCAAAAGGATGACGCCGAAGCTATAGACACCTGATTTGAGTGTCGGTTTAATTCACTTTCGCTTCATAGTCAGTTTACGCTTCTGGAGGTTCTTTGGTCAATTTATGAATTGCATTCAACAGGCAAGCACTGCAGTGCCTTTACGTGGTCTAGGCTTGAAGGATGGTGTCGGCAAGGCATTTGAGTTTTTTGCTGACATTCGACCAGAATAGTTTTTTTTTTTTTTTTAAGCCTGTCCAATGTGTGAACGATTTAGGACATTTACAACTGTGTTGGAATTTAATCAATAACAAAGCTTGAGAACGTGCAAAGATGTAACGTTGGAATTGAATCGACGCCAAAACAATCGAGATAGAGATACGTGTCGAAATTTAATTGACGGTGTGAATCAAAAAGCTATAACTAAGAAAAATAAAGTGCAATGCATAAAAGTAAAGATAATTGAAACATTACATTTTGATTGTTAATGTGCCTCATCAATTGACGAGAACTTGGTATTTATAGACCTTCTATCATAACAATTTGAGAATAGTTCCTTTGTGATTGTAACTGTAAGTCCACACTTCCAAAAATTCTGTTCACATATTCCCACATTGTGGATTCTCTTCTTCAAAGTAGCTGTCCTTCAAAACAGCACCTAAATTTCTCCATGTTCGTTTCCCATTGTAACTGCTCTCCACGATCTTCCCTAATGGGTCTACACATGCCTGAGCCTTGATTTAATCCTTGCTTCGAATCGATCATCTTGTTGCAAAGTCAGCACACTAATCGACGAACTCTTGTCTAATAATTGGCAATCATTTGTCGTCACTTGTCCATTTTAATAAGAATGCAATAATGCATCATTTTCATATCCATTCGGCCATTAGTCCCATTGACCAAATAATGCCAAGAAAGACAATGGAGCTTTCTATACCTAACATGCCCATATAGCATATTCACCACCTTTTATTTTTCTTTTCATTGCTACGCTTTCACGGTTGCATATGAAGTTATCGAGTCTACTTTTGTCACTTCTTGTCAATTATCAACGATTACGTAAACTCCACAATTTTTCTCAACTCCATTATCTTGACCGTTGTATTCTAGATTGTCAACTTCACTTTCGTTGATTCCCTTTATGTCAATTCCTTCACATTGTCGATCACATGCCGATAATCAATAATGATTGGACATTTTTTGGTGTAAACACACTCCAAGTATCTTCAGAAATCACAGTCTAACACATTCCGCTTGTTCAACTAATTGTCTAAATTTCTGAATTTTCTCCACCTCGGTGACATGGAATAGTTGGGGGCATTCTTCGTCACCGCTGATGAAATCTGCATCATCTACTCAATGTTTTATATTAAATCTCGAGCAGAAACCGATGAAAGTTCTGTTTTCGTGCTTGAATGAAAAACCATGACGTTAATCAATCAGACTGCCTGCTTTGAGGGTTTTTTTTTCTTGACTACTTCCAAACGTGCAAATGTCATTCAAATTTAGACCCAAAAAAATGTCATTTAAATAATGGTGGTGTGAAAAACGTGCTCCCTCCGATTGAACAATGGTTGCTTTGACTTTTAGCTTGAACGCAAGATGGAAAGGGAAAGTGTATTGTAAGATATGTGTACCACAAGTCCTAAACTTGTTGTGAAAGTATAATTGAGTCCTAAAACTTTCAAAAAAATGCAATCAAGTCATAAAATTTGTTAAATTGGTACAACTGAATCATTCCGTTAACACCATCAATTTGTTAAAGTAAAAATGCTGACATAGTAGTTTTAAATTAATTTCTCTTTTTTATGTGACATTTTTTATTAATTTTTTTTCTAATCTTATTTAAATAATATTAACAAACTAAAATATTTATTAAAAAAAAAAAAAAAAAAGGATATGGACTTGTGTGGTTGCTTCTGTCTTCACCCATTGCCAAAGGGGCTAACTAGGGTTGCTGACTTTAGGCGGATGTCATGATGGCGGCGACCGGGGGGGGGAGGGGCCAGAATGGCTCACCCAAACTGGGTTGAGGGCACCTAGATCTGGGTGAGATTGGCTAGGCCTTGCTTGGGCTAGCGAGGCTCGCCCAAGGTGATGCCTTGTCGACCCAAGGTGCATGCCTAGTGTGGCTCCCCCAGATTTGGGCAACGCCAGCTCTTTTTGTGGTCAATAAGTCTCGATAGCCCCAAACGAGGGTTAGCATTGCCCAAATCTAGGTGAGCCTTGCTTAGGCCTAGCGAAGTTTGTTGACCCTCGCCTGATGACGGCGATGGGCGGTTGTGGCCATTAGTGAGTCCCTGCCTTTTTCTTTTACTTTTTTTTTCCAGTTTTGTTTAATTATTTTAGTTTTTTAATAATATTTAAATAAAATTAGAAGGAAAATTAATTAAAAAAAATGCCACACATGAGACAAAAATTAATTTACAAATGCAATGTCTGCATTTTCCATTGGAAAATTCAACAGTATTAATAGAAGGACTCAATTGCACCAATTTGATAAATTCTAAAACTTGATTATACATTTTGAAAGTTTTAGAATTCAATTGCACTTTTGTAACAAGTTTTATAACTTGTAGTGCAAATATCCCTTTATCATATATGGACCGAGTGTATGCCCTATGATTGCATTGAATTATTGAGGATATCAATTGGATTGAGCTATATATATTCAGGTGCGCATGATAATGCCCCGGAAATGAAACACACCAATCAAAAATAAAAGTAGAACAAACCTGACCTCATTGCAGACCAAACTATCTGTCGCCATACATCATCGAATTAAAATCAATCCGAACGCTTCCTTGTGTGATGTATAAATTACATGGAGGCACGCACTTACAGCCTCGCAATGATCTTGAATTGCGGCCATTATCCATAAGCCTTAGCCTTTCACGCAAATTTCACAAGACGCTAGGCCAAAATTGCAACAATGGCCACTGATCCGTAAGATGAACCCCCCCTTCGTCTCACCTAATTACCTCTTTTGTTCTATTTTATTTTACTTCGTGGATTTGGTTTCCAACATGAAGTTCTGCCTTTTCTCTTCTTCTTTTTTTCTCTCGGTGCCCTACTTAATGCAGAAAAGCGAGAGAGACTCTCCCTCAACCACTGGATTCTACCTCGAGCCCACCTCCTCTTTTTGATGGAACTGCCAGGTCGTGCTCACGTTGTAATTCTTAACTTGTCCCATCTTTCCTTTCTCTTATTCGTCTAGCTCTTGTCCACATCATACCAGGCTCAAAAAATTCTCTTCAAAAGTACGTCAGCACAATCAGTAAAAGTGCAAAGATTGGATGAAAACTTGCCCTTTTTAATGGGACGTAATGAGAAGTCCTACGTACTCCTGATACGTGATTAGCTTGGATATATTAGAATTCGCGCTTTCTATCCTTTGTTTGGTAGATCTCAAGAATGAGTGCATTAATGTAGCATCTGCAGCTTGTTTGCACTGTACTGTGGAACACGCAAACATTTGACTATAAGATCCTGAGGCTTTCTCCTTGTCTCGTAGGTTGTATATAACTTACAGAAGCACTTATGCCCAGCGTGCATGGATAGCTAGGAATTGCAAGGTCTCTCTCTCTCTCTCTCAAGCTTTGCTATTGCTTTTCTTCTGATTTTCTGTCCTTTATTCTGTAACTCCTGCATGGGTACTATAGTGAATGTATTTCTGACTGTTGAGTCGTTGTAGGGACTGCAAGACAAGATTAAGTTGGTCCCTCTCTCTCTCACCGACAAGCCTGCTTGGTATACAGAGAAAGTTTACCCCGTAAACAAGGCACTGCTCTCTCCCCTTCTCTTTAGTCAAGTTTTCCCGTACGGAGCCCTGTGTCATCTGACGAACTCTGTTAAGAATTCCCCTGAGAATTGAACTAAAAGATTCAGCACCGTGCCGCGCGCTGTCCCATGATCCACTACCATGTTGGTAATTTGTTTATAAAACAAATGAAGAGATGCATTGTCCCACATCAAAAAGATGTGAGTGTGCACGTGGACGAGATTTGGCATTAACCAATGATCATTATTTTATTTATTGAGAAAATTCGGATTTATTTCTATAAAAATTAACTATAAATCTTGTTGAAACAGTGTGACTGTTTCGCGAAAAGTTACGTTTATTTTTTATTTATTTAATTCCGAATTTTTATATCTTTTCAACATAACCTTTGAAACGTCTTGTTCACGAAAGATTGTCTTTGTTGTTTTGCAACCTTTTGAAAAGTTGTCTTTATTCGAAAGACAAATATAAGTACGTTTGTTTTGAGATCAAACTAATATCTTCTTCTATTTTTTCGTTTTCTTTAGAGAGAAACTACAGCCATTGTTTTCAATTGTTTTCTCATGAGAGATCCTGGAGAAATACTAGAATTGCTATCTAGTATTCTCACTTGAGACTTTGTTGTATCCTGGAGGAAATTTGCCGGTGACCATTAGCAACGCGATGGGGCAAATAAATCCTTAAAGAAAGTGATATCACGCCTCAAAGTCCGACTTGATTACTCGATCTGATTTCATTGTTCTACCCAATTCGAAGCATGTTTTCCCAACAATTTTAAGGATTTATTTCGCAACAATGGAGTCAAGTGGATGAAGCGCACGGAACGGTTTGTCAAAATGCCCTTTAGACATCTCTCGCTAAGTAATTTGCGATTTTTGTGTAAATCGAGAAGGGGATGTGGTTTAATAATCTCATTATTGCGTAGACTTAATTTTGCCTATGTTTCCTTGTCGTTAAGATCCAAAATCTGAGCACATTTTTTTGTCATTCTTTGTCTCTCTGTATCTTGGAGTATTCCGACATCCGTCCATGGTGATCGTCCGAGAAAGATGTCCGAAGGGTGTGGATGTGCATACAAAGGAATCGATGGCCGAAAAATGAGATAAATTGATCGGCCACGCCGCCAAGAACCAGATCTTCATGAATCCCACCAACTCCGTCTCTGATGCAAATTGGTTGTTCGGGAGGAGATTCAGCGATCCTTCGGTCCGAGTAATGTGAGGCACTTTGCTCGATGTCGATCTCGCGGTCACGACCGGCAAGGAAAAATCTGCGAATCGCCTTTCTCGCGAGCATGTGAAAGCCATCGTTTTTATATGAAGCGTACGCGAGACGCGGAGATGG
Organism: Eucalyptus cladocalyx; assembly: GCA_017140615.1. NCBI lineage: Eukaryota > Viridiplantae > Streptophyta > Magnoliopsida > Myrtales > Myrtaceae > Eucalyptus > Eucalyptus cladocalyx. Next base: position 36,343,600 of record CM029526.1, read on the forward strand.
AAAGATCCGAAGTTCCGTTGTTTGAACGAGAAGACAAGGATCATGAAGGGCGATGACTATCTTGAGTATCTCCTCCTAAACCTCAACCATAGTCTCGAGGATGATCTGTTGCTCCTCGATCCGGAATTCATTGAGAAGTCCAATGACAACACTCCTTGGTCTGACAATGGGATTCGGAACCCGAACCTATTTGATGATCCCGCCGTTTGGCACATGTTTAAGGGACAAACATGGTAACGGGAACAAAGGTGCCGGTTCATCTCATGCGAGTTCCTCTTGGGTGGGCAATGACGGCGCAGAAGATTGCTTCTATCCATGACCAAAGGATTGGAACTATTTCTTGCCAAGGCTGCTCGCCAATTGGAATGGTGACGTGAGAATGAAGGTTCCGAAGGAAGACGGAAATCATGTCATTATCCATGACCCGTCACCGAATGATACTGCGAATGGCAATTGCTCATCGGAAAATGCCTTTGACGCTACTAGTGTAATCATCATTAGCATCGAGTTGCCGATTGCGCTCTTGCGCACACCCTCAAAAGGTATGTGATTTCATTGTTTGAAATTTGGGAAGAAAATGATCATATCGACGTGACAATATTCTCGATTATTTGCTTCATTCCATTTATAATTTCATTGGTCTTGAGTTGGACCTTTGACAAGTTGAGTTGGACTGAGTCGCTCATCGTTGTCGAAAGTTACTAATCTCATCGAAATCATCGAGTTTGATGTGGCCTATTAAATAAAATTCGGATTGGCTGTGGGGCAAGCAAGAAAATGGCCATCAAAGCTTCCTCCAATGCAGGTTCTTGTTTCTAATCAAATTGAAGTTCATGAGTGTTTCATGCATGATTAGCCGGTGGTGACATCCTGGGTATGTTTCTTTTATTGAGACATTTGTCTGCACATATTTATGTTCTTGCGCCTCTATAGGAGGATTTTTGTTGTGGATGGAATTTGTGTATGTACGGGGGATAAATCAATTAGTAAGGGTAAATTGAAGGGTTTGTCTCGAGATATCAATTGCGCCATGGGATTTTTACTTTTGCATATAGTAGTTTCTAACCTTTATTGAGAAAGAAAAATTGAAACTTTAAAATGCAAAATTCAGGTATCGTCAATTTATGGATGAATTTGTTGCAAAAGAAAAATGAACAGGTGTGAAGGTAGGAGTTGTATGAGGAAACTAAAGTGAGGAAATGAATCCTGAGAACATGATCAAATAATGAATTCGTTTTCATAAAAAAAAAAAAAAATGATTAAAATCTTTTGACTCGTCGGATTATTCATACTTGTTCAGTTGCAAATGAAAGAGCTATGCTTACTTAAAAGTTGAATCCCATTGTTTGGGAATAGTGTTTGTTTCCCTCTAGCCAGCAACCTTGAATTTGTCTAGGTGGCTCTGAATGTGAATGATGCATAATGTATTTGATTCATTTGAACTTCAAATTGTCAAGTCCAACTTTTATGTCTGGATTGTGCGTAAGTTCCTCTTTAAGGACTTCTGTTGAAGTATGTATTCATTTGTACATTCCTCAATTTTGCATGTTCAATTATCATTTGCTGATACCTTTGACGGTTTGGCCTCTTGAAGTGGCTGCATTTTTTCAGACAGCTTATATAGTGTCGGATATGTCTCGCTTTATGCCTTGTAATGCTTAATAGTGATGCATTGCTTTCTAGAGTGCATGCATTTCGAGAAGTTGCAAAGATTGAAAGAATGTCTTCTTATGGTCTCGTGAAATTATAAATTTATTGGTTTATGAAAGTGTTAATGGTCATTGTAGTGGCATCGAATTTTACGGCACTAGAACTTGGCATTTTTCCGCATGAACATTCATTGATATTTAGTGCAACAGATTTGACATAATTCTGTGATCAGTGAAGAACATCAAAACTAATGTAGTCAACCCGGGGCACTTTAGGATGTCTACGTTGACTCCATGTCATGACGAAATGATGCAGTCTTGCATGCCAAATTCTTTAGCTATTAAATGTGCCATCATCAATGGTTAATAACTTGCTGGAAATTAACCATGTGAACATCCTGTTTATAAGTTTGCACACACTTTGAGCGGGTTGAATCTTTTGCTGTGGATTTTCATTGAAGAGGAATAAATATGACTCCATTCTTCTTCGCGTCATGGGGTGCTTCATCCCCAATGGGAAAGGCGGAGTCGATATAGATCTTGGATGCCTCTTAAAATAGTATTGAAGTGGGGTAATTTGAAGGGGACTATGGAGCCAATATGATTGGAGTCATTGAGACAAAAGGTATCTAACTTTCATTTTAAAATGAAAGATTTGAGTGAAGTAGATACCTTATTGGGTGTTAAAATTTAAAAAATAAAAATAAAAATAAATAGTGGGGGTTATTCTTTGAGCTAAAGTGATTACACGGAGAAGATGTTGCATAGATTTAAACATCTTGTTTTCGAATATATGAGTACTCCATTTGATTCCTGGTGGAGAGTTTTTAATGTGAGTGATATTGGTCTTTAATGTATGCGATGCATTATACTAGACCTGATATTACTTTTTATATATGCAAGTTGAGTATATATACTAATAATCCAATTATAGAAACATTGAAAGGCTATTATTAGAATTTTTGGTTATTTTAAGAGAACCTAAAATTTATGATTGTTCTATAATAATTATTCTGTTGTATTATAAAGATACACCGATACTAGTTGGATTACAAGTATGGGAGATGAAACTTCTGGATGAATTTTCATATTACATGAATGTGTTGTTTCTTGGGCGAGCAAGAAACAAAAGTGCATAATTCACTCAACTTTGGAATTTGAATTGTTGCTTTAGCCAAATTTGGGAAAGAGACTAAATGGGCTATGAATTTGTTGTTGAATATCAATTCATGGCTTAGTCTTATGGCTCTTATTTCTATCCATTGTGATAGTTAGGCTACTTTGGTAAGAGCCTATAGTAGAACCTATAATGGTAAGTTTAGACATATTAGTCTAAGACATGAATATGTGAGACAATTGACTAAAGATGGTACCATAACAATTGTCTATGTGAGGTCAAGTAATAATCTTGCTGATCCTTTGACGAAGGCTTCACAAAGAGACATGGTAATAATGACCTCATAAGAAACGGGGCTGAAACCCTTTAATTGAAATCACCAATAATGGTAACCCGATCTTTTTCTAGAACATCACTAGTTACAAGGTTTAATGGGTAAGAACAAGTTATTGAATGTGATTGTTTGATACTTGACGTAGCCCGATATGAGAAGTTAGTATCGTCTGTTACGTTTTGAAGGCTGAATTGAATTCTTAATGAAGTATGATACAAATATGTAATGTGTTGATAGTAACAGAAACACATGGTAGATACTTCACCTATATGAGCTTAGAAGTGGTGCCGCTTCTTACGAAAGTTAGGGTTGCTTTCTAGAGAGCTCATGAAACAGGATCAAGCACAAGGCCATAATAGTGCGGAGTAATATAGAACTTCTCGCTGAAACAAGAGGTTAGTGTATTTGTGGTATGTCCGGTTCTATTATATAAAAGTACAAGTTTAAAGCTAAGCTACTTGTCACTTTGATAGAGCTTTGAGATATTTGCACTAAGTAAAGGTTTAACTCGAAAGAGACCTTTATGTATGTATATTAATCTCACGGAAATTTTGGCTGTATATTTCTAACGTTTTATATTTTGTTTTTGTTTTATAAACAAAAGTGGGGGATTGTTGGTAATTTGTTTATAAAACAAATGAAGAGATGCCTTGTCCCACATCAAAAAGATGTGAGTGCGCACGTGGACGAGATTTGGCATTAACCAATGATCATTATTTTATTTATTGAGAAAATTCGGATTTATTTCTATAAAAATTAACTATAAATCTTGTTGAAACAGTGTGACTGTTCGCGAAAAGTTACGTTTATTTTTTATTTATTATTTATTTAATTCCGAATTTTTATATCTTTTCAACATAACCTTTGAAACGTACTTGTTCACGAAAGATTGTCTTTGTTGTTTTGCAACCTTTTGAAAAGTTGTCTTTATTCGAAAGACAAATATAAGTACGTTTGTTTTGAGATCAAACTAATATCTTCTTCTATTTTTTCGTTTTTCTTTAGAGAGAAACTACAGCCATTGTTTTCAATTGTTTTCTCATGAGAGATCCTTTAGAAATACTAGAATTGTTATCTAGTATTCTCACTTGAGACTTTGTTGTATCCTGGAGGAAATTTGCGGTGACCATTAGCAACGATGGGGCAAATAAATCCTAAAGAAAGTGATATCACGCCTCAAAGTCGACTTGATTACTTGATCTGATTTCATTGTTCTACCCAATTCAAGCATATTTTCCCAACATACCATTCATTGCGCAACATATGCTTGCATTTGACACTGCAACGTTCAGCAAAAGATTACTCTTAATAACTGGGGATGAATAATCTTTTGAACGGCCACGTCTAGGGGTAAAGAATTGAAGGAAGTAATGAAAGGAATCTAGTCATATTCAACTAGCGTGCATCTTATCATGACATGTTGGTGTTAAATTTCTGTTGCTCTGATTACATTTCTTCTCTCATTAATTGCATCAGGTGCCATCTCTGGAACATGACAACAAGGTCATGGGAGAGTCTCTTGATCTGATGAAGTACATCGATAGTAAATTTGAAGGGCCATCTCTTTTCCCCACTGTAAATCTACTCACTATCTTATCTGTGCCTAAAAACATAAGGTCGAATTAAACCTGCAATTTATTTTCTCCCTGGATTCTATTTATTTAAATATGGGTAAAATATCGTTCTGCAGGATCCCGTGAAAAGAGATTAGGGCGAAGAGTTATGGTCTTACTCCCTCGAATTCGTTGAAACAATGTATTCCGCGTTTAAAGGAGAAACAATCAAAGAAATTTGAGTACTGATGGTGATAAGATGCTTGTCTTTAGGCTTTTGTGCGGTGCGGTGACTCTCCAACATTCTTGAGCTCCTCTGGAAGTGGTGGTATCTTTGGGAGGCATCCAAGAATTACATGACCCTGCATATACGAATACATAATCGCATCAGTACCACCGGATGTCCACAGATTGCCAGGAACTCCTATTGCCATACCAAGAGGGAGAATAAGTGAGGAAGTGAAGATAGAAAACATAGTTGATAAGTTGAATTCACTTGTGTAACTGGCCCAATGCTTCGAATTGCGAAGTAGAAGAGCGCTTTTACACTGATTGGTGAAGCGTACATGAAGCCTTCACTATCCAATGCGTTTATTGGTTACTGTTCAGGTATTTGAATAAAATGTCTAGAGAACTTTGTGTACTGCATGCGCAATTCTTTTTATGTGTTGATGCCAAGAAATTTGTTGCTTTGCTTTATGCTGAACCCCAAGCTAAGGGAACACTTCCTCGTGGAAAAAAGTCGAGATGCTTCATGTTTGGAAAAGGGTTGAATTAATCCTTGCGGAGGTTGTGCCCACTGGATCGAAGGAGAGAATCTCACCCGTTGATCATAAACCTTGTAACCATTTAATATGACGAAACTTCGAATAGGAATTACAACAACGATGCTCGTGATATCGGTGGACCCCCAAGAACACCCTTTAACTGTGGCTTGAGCTGTAGAGGTTTCTGCGACTTCGGTGCAGCCTAATTGCTTTAGAAAAAACGGCATGCATTTATTCACACTCACATAAATTGAGGGCAAATTGAAACTTTTTGGCCAGAGGAATGATGTTAAAAGTATAAGGTTGAATGTTGAACATTTCCCGTGCAGATAGGGTGAATCGCGGCATGGGTTCGAGGGGTTTCCATTTGAATAAAATGCTGGGGGCGTTGTACGTCACCACTGATGAAAACTGCAGCATCCGCTTTATGTTTTATATTAAATCTAGAGCAGCCCTGACTTTTGAGCAGAAACCGATGAAAGTTCTTGTTTACGTGCTTGAATGAAAAACCATGGCGTCAATCAATCGGACTGCCCGCTTTGATTTTTGATTACTTCCAAACGTGTAAAAGTCATTGAAATGGTGATTCGTTTGACATACTCCTGGTGTGTAAACTGTGCAACCATACCAGAACTTTTATTTTTCAGCCGAATACACTATAAAATTTTAAAAAATTTCGATATGTGATTGATTAGATCCAGTAAAATGAATCTGGACAAGGATTGTTCATTCCTTTAACTTGACTGTAAATCGAAAGAAAAAGTTCATTGTATATGGACCGATTGTATGCCCTCTAACTGCATTGAACTAACGAGGATACCGGTTGTGGATTGAACGGTATCTATTCAGGTGTGGACAATAATGTCTTGAAAAATAGAACACGCCTGACCTCATTCCTTACCCAACTCTCAATCGCCAGGCCTCATCAAAGTAAAAATCAAACCGGACACGTCCTCATGCGATATGTATAAATTACATGCAGACAAACATTTCATCCTCAAAATGATCTTGTATTGCGACCGCTATATCATTCTCCATAAGCCCTGAACCTTTCGCTAAAAATTCACAAGACAAAGTGCAACAATGGCCACTGATCCGTAAGACGACCCACCTTCATCTCACCCATTTACCTCTTTTGTTCTATTTTATTTTACTTTATGGATCTGGTTACCAACATGAACTTCTGCATTTGCCGTTCTTTTCCTCTTGATGTCTTAATGCAGAAAAGCGGGAGAGACTCTCCCTCCGCCACTGGATTCTACTTCAAACCCACCTCCTCTTTTTGATGGAACCACCAGGTCATGCTCACATTGTAACTCTTAACATGTCCCATCTTTCCTTAATCTTATTTATCTAGCTCTCATCGACATCACATCAGGCTCAAAAACTTTTCTCTTCAAAAGTATGTCGCATTCATGCATTTTATAGATGATGGGGTGGTCAGTCGGAACCAATAAAAGTGCAAAAACTAGATGAAAACTCGTGTTTTTTAATGGGATGTAATAGAGTCCTACGTACTCTTGACGTGTGATTAGCTTGGATCTATTAGAATTAGTGTTTTCTATCTTTTTTTGGGTAGATCTCTTGACTGAGTACATTGATGTAATATCTGCAGCTCTGTTTGCACTGCACTGTTGAACAACCAATTATTTGACAACAAGATTCTAAGGCTTTCTCCTGGTCTTGTAGGTTGTATATAACTTACAGAAGCCCTTTTGCCCAGCGTGCATGGATCACTAGGAATTGCAAGGTCTCTCTCTCTCTCTCTGCGATTGCTTTTCTTCTGATTTCTGTCCTTTATTGTGTAACTCCTACATGGTTACTATAGTGAATGTATGCACTGACTGCTGAGTCGTTGCAGGGACTGCAAGACGAGATCAAGTTGGTCCCTCTCTCTCTCACCGACAAGCCTGCTTGGTATAGAGAAAAAGTTTACCCGGTCGACAAGGCACTGCTCTCTCCCCTTCTCTTTAGTCAAGTTTTCCTGTACGGAGCTGTGTCATTTTATGAACTCTGTTAAAAATTCCACTGAGAATTGAACTAAAAAATTGGACTGTGCCATGCGCTGTCCCACGATCCACTCTCATTATGCAACCTGTGCTTGCATTTGACACTGCAACGTTCGGAAGAAGATTGCTCTTAATAAATGAGGATGAATTGAAAGAAGTAATGAAAGGGATCCAGTTGTATTCAGCGAGATTGCTTCTTATTATGACAAGTTGGTGATTAATTTTCTGTTACTCCGATGACACATTTCTTCTCTTTCATTAATTGCATTAGGTGCCATCTCTGGAACATGACAACAAGGTCATAGGAGAGTCTCTCGATTTAATGAAGTATATTGATAGCAAATTTGAAGGGCCATCTCTTATCCCCACTGTAAGTCTACTCACATTCTTTTTCTAGACGTATGTGCGAGTGAAACCTGCAATTTATTTTCATCCTGGATTCTATTTATTTAAATTTGGGCAAAATATCATTCCGCAGGATCCCGCAAAAAGAGATTATGGTGAAGAGTTATGGTCTTACTCCCTCGAGTTTATTGAAACAATGTATTCAGCGTTGAAAGGAGAAACAGTCAAAGAACTGGGTAAGACTAAGAATAAAAAGTCTTTGCTGAGGAACTCGGAGAACTCCAGACTAACATGGAAACATATGTTGAAGAGTCCATTTTCAGATGAAACTGATGTTGAATTTCATGGCAGGTCCTCCTCTCGATCACGTAGACCGTGCCCTCCAGAAATTCGACGACGGGCCATTCTTCCTCGGGCAGTTCAGTTTGGTAAGCCACCCCTTTTACAGATTTAATTTGCAACCAAAATCATTAAACAATACTATCAACCGTATAGTACACATCATTCTTGCAAAATGTTGCTTTTTGCAACTGAATTGTATCCTTATTTCCACAACTGATTCACGATTTAGGTGGACATAGCTTTCATACCGTTTGTCGAAAGAATCCAGTTCCTCTTATCAGATGTGTGGAAGCACGATATCACGTTGGGAAGGCCGAACTTAGCTTCCTGGATAGAGGTAATAATTCGCCAAACTCTTGTTCATATAAACTTATTGCACTCGGTACCCATTTGACTTCCTTCTATCCAAAAAGGCGAGTAGCACTTGAATGAGAAAGGAGGCCAAGGGCTCTTTATATATAAGCCATAAGCCCTAAGCAGTCCCAAAAGCTGAACTCAGCTACACTGCGACAAGTTGCCATGGCCTCTGAAGTTCTTGTTCATTTTTCTTGTACACTTGGATTCATGCACTCATCAACTTGAACGGTGACTGCTCGGGCTCATACATGGACAATGTGCTCAACTTAATAAGCTGAGAGATTCTTACGAGACCAAGTGATTTTGTGCAGGAGATGAACAAGATCGAAGCGTACACGCAGACCAAATATGATCCTCAAGACATCATCGCATATATGAAGACACGCTTCTTGGTACCGTTCTTTCTGAGACACCCACATTTACCAGACAACTTTTTTTGTCAGAAATTAAGCAACCCATATGTCTCTACTTCTCACAAGAAGTCTACTTTGCAGGTAAAGCATTGAGACCTGAGCACACAAGCCGTAATTTTTCTGTCTGGTGGCTGCGAGAGTTTCGACTTTGCGAGATGCTGCTGTACTTTTTGCTAAGGCCATTATAAGTCTCGGTCCCATATGTTGTATTGCATTCTTACTCGCTTGAGTAATATTTGGATAAAAAATGAGTGTACTGTATCGGTCACTTCTGCTTTAACCTACGAATGTGTGCAATCAAAGACTTGAGATTGTATCGTCATTTCTTCTTTAATTTGGTTATTGCCATATTTTCTCTTCTGAACACTTGAGACCATAACACGGCTGGCGATTGTTTTCGTCTTCCACATGAATACATTACACAAGGAAAGTATGCGGAGGAATGATTTACTGGGGAATGAATGATCACTTTAGAAATAAAGTAAGAGAAGGGAAGATTGATCACTTTAGAACTCAAGGTAGTAGGACGAAAAGCCTTGAACCAAATTGGCGTAACCCACTCAGATACAATGACAACCAGGGAAAATTCCAATGTAGACGCGAGGATAATCATGAAGAGCAACTGTTACTGAACATGAAATGGTGTACAAGCCATATAAGCAAAAAGCAACTGTAGACCAAATACTAATTGCGTACACGCAGCTTGTTGAAACCAAATGAAGCAAAAAAGAAGATATTATACATGAATACAGATCTATATTTCACTCCAGTGCCGTTGAAAAAGAAATCGATTACATTCAAAGTGTACTTCTGACAGATAATTTTTCCTTGCTCTCCAAAGTACAACGCCAAGGGGTAACAAACCCATGATGTATTTAGTAAGATCAGGGTCAAAGCCACATCATGGCTAAAGGAAGAATAGCAGATCTATGAGAAAGCCACAAAGAAGTATGCAGGCTATATACATGGGGCAGAGAGACTAAGGGCCGAGAATGTGGTAAAACTACTTACAAGGCTATCTGCATACACTTGCGGCAGGGAAAGTTCAGAAGCCACCCCCACAGGAAACCATAAAAAATCTAATTGATGGCATCAACTAACAAGGAGTTAGCTTTGATCGCTAGAATGTAATCTGTAGAGTAATCGCTTCAAAAGCAAACAGAGCACTTCAGACCAGCGGCTGCATTGGCTGGGTGAAAGAGGGACCCTCAGACCCTGAATATCTAGAAAAGTTCTGTCCTAAGCCAGATACCGTGTGACTCACTTAATCTTCTTGGTTTTCTCTCTATCTGATATTTTACCACCATTGAGCTTCTTGAAACTTTCTTTCTTTCCTCTAGGAGGGGTAAGAGGGGCAAACTGGTTGCCTAGGGCAGATTGGGTATCAGGATCATGTTTTTGGGAAGCAAGATATGTCAGAGCCGTGACGACATCAGCGATGACTGGCCGCAAATTAGGCTGGTCCTGGACGCACATTGCAGCAATTGCAAGAGCTTGGTACAACCCCCTTGAAGGGTACTGACCCTGGAGCGTCGGGTCAGCCATAAGCATAAACTTTCTTCGATCTTTGAACAATGGCCTCGCCTGCAGTTTTCAGATGAAATTTGCATTAGACTAATCCAACATTAAGTCACCAGGAGTAATAAAGAGAAGATCGCATAAGCCTCCACAGCAGCTTCCACAAAGCTACACCCAATAGCTTTGTGATGCCCCAGCTTTTAAACCTTTAAAGAGAGAGTAGTAGCAATATTTCTAGATATATGAAATCATAAATTTGACAACAATAAAAATACAAATCATATTATATGTTATTATTATTATAATAAAAGATACCAAGAGAAATAATTATAATACATAATACTTCAATTATCGTTATTTCCATAAAACATTATTATAAGGATATATAAATGTTATAGTCATCATTATAATTGCATAGTATAGTAATTAAAGATTATTGCTATTACTATTATTGTTATTGTTGTCATTGTTAGGACATATAGATGTTATAGTTATCGTTAGATGATGATCATAATCATTCTAGTAGCATTGTTTTTATTAGATGGTGAAAACGGTAAATACCAAAAACTTTAAAAACACCGACAAGAAATATTTTCAAAAATGTTATGTGTCATTTTCATTATTTGGATAGTCTCAACAATCTCACCACAGTTTTTGTCAAACGCATTAATCATCAAAGAGCACCACCTTTAAGCAATGTGTTGCCAAGCACATATGCTGCTACAGCATAGTTACATCATAACTGCAGCTGTATCAAATACATTTCTACGCATGTCACTTCACTGCATCTATACGTCATTCAACTTTTAATTATGTCCGTAGACATTAGGGCCCTGTTTGGTGACCATTCTCAGAACAACTATTTCTGCTATTTTGTTCCCCGGAATGAAAAAAGAATAAAAATTCATTTGATAAAATTTTTGCTCCTAGGAACAAAAATCTATTTTTTTATTCTTGGGAATAGATTTTGAATAGAATCAAGAAATAGAAAAAAGTAATTTTTTATTTCCAGAAACAACTCTTAGAATCAATTCATTATTTTTCTTTTCTCCTCTTTTCTCTTCTTCTCTTTCTCTTCTTCTTTCTTTTGGCCGGCAACCTCGCCGGAGCGTCGCCGAAGAGGCTCGGCTTTGCCGGGCCACCTCCAAGCCGGCGTCGCCTAACAATGGCCTGGCGAGGCCGAGCCTTGCTGTTGCTATGCGAGGCTCAGCCTCGCCTTGGCTGGGTGAGGTCAACCTCACCGGTGGCTGGGCAAGCTCAGCCTCACCAAATTAGGGCGAGGCAGCCAAGGCGAGGCCAAGCCTCGCACAGCAACGACAAGACCTTGGCCTTGCCAGCCGGCATGAGACCGAGCCTCGCCGGTGGCCAAGCGGCCCAGATTTGGCGAGCCTCCAGTGAGCTCGCCGGACCTCATTGTTGTGGCCAGCAACTGGCTACAAAGAAGGAGGAGGAAAAAAGGAGGAAGAAGAGAAAAAGAAAAATAAAAATAAGAAAAATATAATAAAAGTATTAAAAAAATAAAAATAATAAAAGAATTTAAGAATCCTACTAAACACATTTCTATCCCGAGAATAGAAATTTTGGATAGTTACCAAGTGCGTTCTTTTGCTCAGACATTGTTCCCAGGTATAAAATCAGAAAAAACCATTTATGATAAAAAAAATTATTTCCAGAAATAAAATCATTACCAAACGTGCCCAAGAGAAACCCTCAGTTTTTTCTTCTTCTTTTTTTGGGTCAAAGAGATGCCCTCTGTTAAAAGTTCACTATATGGAAGATTTTCGGTAGACTCTATACATGGAAACATCATTTTGCAATTTGACAAGGAAAATATAGTTATCAACTATTAGCATCTCTTACCCATGCAACAAGGTTTTGTTCTCCCGCAGCTCTTGAATTGTCGATTGCTTTCCTGCCAGTTATAATTTCCAAAAGGACGACGCCAAAGCTATAGACATCTGATTTGAGTGTCAGTTGACCAGTCATAGCATACTCTGGAGCGCAATATCCATAGGTGCCCATAACCCTGGTAGATACATGAGTGTTATCCCCTACAGGCCCAAGTTTGGCTAAGCCGAAATCAGATAGCTTGGGATGAAATCCCTCATCAAGCAAAATGTTGGAACATTTCAGGTCTCGATAGATCACAGGAGGGCTAGCTCTGTCATGTAAGTATTCCAAACCTTTTGCTGCCCCAGCTGCTACTTTCATTCTAGTATTCCAGTCAAGTTGTTTCTTACCAGGTGAAGTGTCTGCAAGGAAAAGCATGAGAAGTGAGAGACAGTCAAGCAGTTGAGAGAACATAACCAGCTGGAGCTGACTCATTGATATGGATAGGCTTAAAACGAGATTATGCCCATATTTCTACATATTTGTGGTGCATGTATCAATACCATGTAGATGGTCTTCCAAAGATCCTAATGGCATATATTCATAAACCAGAAGCCTCTGATCTCCATCAGCACAATAGCCTATGAGGTTGACAAGGTTAGGATGGTGAAGCAGACTCAACATCAGTACTTCAACAAGGAACTCCCTGTTCCCCTGCAACCCATTTCGATCAAGCTGCTTGATAGCCACAACCTACATCAACCAAAAGATGGTTCAAATTGCCTCACAGTGTAGGTGGCAGACTTACAAATCTTCAGTGAGTAGAAAATACTTATATCTATGCTTCCTCTAAAATAATACACATCAAGTTAAATCAAGGATTGTTTTTATAGCTGCTAAATGTTAAGAGATAGTGCATTAGCACTTCATAAATAGCTACAACCTCAACTGGGCAGAGATGATGGTTCAGATAACTATTAAGATCGTGGAAATACAAAGGGCGAAACTCTTTAGAATGCAAGATTCCTGTTTCAAGTGATCATCACAAGAAATAAAAAATTTGAAAAAAAAAAAAAAGCCTGAGAAAACCAAGCTTCGCACAACAAGCACCACACTAGCACCATAAAAGGACCACCTCGCAAACAAAACGATGCTTTTACACCCAGAGTCCTAAACATGGAAAAATTGGAATAAACACTTGACATGCGACTTCACTTCTATGTACCTGGTTAGTTTCCAAACGGCCTCTATACACTCTACCGAAACCTCCCTCGCCCAAAAGACAGTCTGCTCTGAAATTCCTAGTCGCAATTGCTAGGTCTCGGAAGCTAAAAGTCTGCGCCGCAATCTGGTCAGACCCACCCCCTTGCGATGCCTCCGTTCCATTCAGCGAAGAATTCGGTTTCGATTTCTCTGAACAACACAGATGGCAGTCACCGCATCAGGAATCAGAGAAAATACAATACGAAACGGACTACGGAACGAAATCAACCACACGAGGTTGAGCAGAAGCAAGCGCAAATGACAGAGCACCAGCAATCCAAAGCAAGAAGCGAAATTCACCATCACCTCCGCATTCTATCACTAAATTTAACGAAAGAACGCGTCGATGAGCAACTTTAGAGAGGATTTTTCTCAATATCCTCGTTAAAGCGCCTCCATATCACGTCCACCGACAAAAGGGAAAAAAAAAAAAAAACACGAGCTTGAAGCACAGCCGTGAGCAGGCGGTGATCTTTTCACTCTCCTTTACCAAATGACGCAGCGCGAAAAAAAGCAGTCGAATCCAGTTGACCAGAAAACGAGACCCGATTCTCTCGACGACGAAACCACGCCCGCCGAAAAAAAAAAAAATCCCGCGGCGCTGTTCGGAAATGCGCTTGGCGCGCTCTACCGGGGAGACGATGGGGGAGCACGTTACCTGAGGAAGACTTGCCGCCGTTGGGATCCACCGGCCGGCGCCGCGGGCTCATCTGCTTCTTCTTCGACTTCGAGACGCCGGAGCACGGAATCCAACCCATCGCTCCCCTCCCTCCGCACGTACCGCCGCCGCTCGAGCAGCAGATATACGCCGAACTCCCCAATCGCAGCCGCCCTTCGGCTCCGGCCAGAACCGCCGCCGCCGCCGCCGCCGCGCCGCGCTTCCCGACCGAATCTCGAACCGCGGACGCTAGAGAGAGAGAGAGAGAGAGAGAGCGCCCGAGTGATGAAGCTCCTGCTTTTCTCTTCTCCTGCGAGCTCTCTCTTTCTCTTTCTCTCTTTATCTTTCGTTCTATCTTTTCTTTGTTCCGCGCAGGAATCGTGCACCGAAACGGCCCGGAATAATGGAAAGCCCGGACGCGGACAAAAGACGAGGTGTCGTTTTCGGGCCCCCGGACGGGCAAACGGTGTCGTGTCGTGGGATCGCCACCCCCCCCCCCCCCCTCTGTTTGTTGATCTTTTCCCCCCCTTTTTCCCCTTTTTTTGATTTTAATATTACGAAAAGCTTTGACCGCGAATCGATTTATTTATTTTTCCGCCCTGGTGGGGCCCGCCCTGAAGCCGGGGATTTGATCGTGTGCACGTCCGCGGACGGTAAGAGGACTCGTTCAAGGCGAACGGACGGCCGCGATTTCTCCGTCCGCGGGCGCGGATGTTTGTGTGGACGCACGATCGGCGCCGCCGTGGGGCCACGTGGGCGGGTGGTGACGATCTGAGATTCAGAGCGATTGTCTTGTGCTGTTGAGACCGAATCTCCTCTTTTTCTTTTTCTTTTTCCTTTTTTTGGGGTCTCTTTTTATATTATTTAATATGTTCTTTTATTGCGACGCTAGCCAGGTGCTCCGAACGGACGGCTATCGTTCGGCGTGCCATTTGGCCCCACCGTTTTGTCCCGCTTTTTGAACGATCCACAGCCGTTGATGACGCGAAACGACACTACTAATAAACCGGGTAATAAAATTAAATAAATTAAAATAAATTATCGGTTAGTTGGTTCGCGATATATAAATAAAATAAAATAAAAATAAAATAAATTATCGGTTAGTTCAATTATATCTATAGGGGACTTACCTTTAATATCCAACTACGGCTTCTGAACAGCAAAAGCAATTTCCAACTACCCAGTCTAGAATTATTTGCCGTACTTTAATTTCATTAAATGTATATTCATATTTAAATGCTAAGAAAAATAATCTCCGTAGGCCACAGTGGAATTCCTTCTAGAGCCCACCAAATAATTTCTAAAGATTCTGTCATCTCACCGATTCGGACTAAATAATAAGTTAATGAATCTCCTTTTGGCCGAAAAAAAAAAAAAAAAAAAATCTCCTTTTGGCCAATAACTTTATCAAACCAGCTCGGCCTAATATTAATATGGCCATCTTCTCTCAGTTAAATGGAAATTAAAAAAAAAAAAATCATCTTAAGTGGCCAATGGCTGCCTCTCTTGAAAGTTGATAGGTGCCTTCTCGTGACTAGGCCCGTTAAGAAGAGTCGAGTTTGGTTGGACTTGGGTCGGTTCGAAATTTTTTCACTCCAAATCGACCCATTTAAATTATATTAACCAGTTTTTACACAACACGATTTTCGCGATCCATGCACCGCCCAAATCGACCCTAACTCGACACGTATAACTAAACTTATGAAATCTCTGGAAAATTAATTGGGTTTCGTACGAATCAAGTTCACTTTGGATCCCATTTTGACCCTTCAAGTCAACTAGATCGCGACTGATCTTCCCGATGTGGATCCAATTACACACGCAAATCCCAATTCCCTGCAACATTCACTGCTCTGGCAGCTCCGGCCCGTGGTGATTAAAGATTTGTTTAACGCGACAATCACGCGGAAGAAACGCGAGTAAACGGTCAACGTGCTCCTCCCCTCCCCTCCCTGATTTTCTCGCCCGCAATCCACGACTTTTAGATCTCGCAAATGGTTGTTGACCGCGGTCAACCAAAAGCGGGCGCGGATGGATCCACCAGCAGCGACGAAGCGGTCAAGATCAGGGACCACCGGAACATTCTACCGGCGACGCGTGGGCGGTCTCTAAATTCTCCTTCGGACAGGAGCACGAGCAGAGGACGAGGCATCCCACGACGTATAAATTCTTTGATGGTCCGAAGTGACGTTTCGAAACGGAGGCCCACCTGACCAGTACCTTCAACCAACCTTCCTCTTGAAAAGAACGTAGAGAAAGAAAGTAGCGCATGAAGTCTTGGTGGGGAGACGAATTCGTGGTCTGTCGACACATGGGCAATGATGGCTTTTGAAATTGGCGAATGTTATCTATCTAAACAAGATTTCCTGTACCATCAGTTCATTCGCTTCGGCACGGTTTCGGTCCCCCGCTTTCTTTGACGATACGGTGCAAAGGAATGATGGGGAGCAGAGCGAGCTTAAGTATGGTGATTGGGCGATTTAGTCATGAGTTCAGTGCGTCGACAGGATCGCGCCGCGCGAGTTGTTCGGAATCCGAGGCAAGAATAAACGAAAAGGAGGGGGTGGCGGCTATCGATCTTGTACAGAATGGAAGTCGAATGAATTTTATGTGCTATACGGCAGCAGGAAGCAGTTCAGTACCGCCCACAAAAATTTCATCTAAACTTTGAAGAAGGTACAAGTGCACATGTTACTACAATCAGTGTGTCCCCAGGCTGTTGATCATACTGAAAAGGGAAAAGCTAACCCTGTCCAATGGCAGCAGCGTGGCTGCCATCAAATGTTGGAAATTACCTGCGAAATGCCACATGACGAGACAAAATGGAGGTCATACAGTCTTGAATTCGTCAATCTCCGGTCAAATCAGCTAGGGAGGCAAATCGCGCATCGAAACGTTGTGCCTTGGCTTGGCTTTATTTGTTGGCCTGGTGATCAGCTGGATTTGTGCCCTTGAGGGGCATTTCATGGTTATGCTTCCCCTCGTATGTTGTTATGAAAGATTTGGGATCCTCCATTGCTCTTTCCACGTACTTACGCACGCTGCACTTGAGACTCGTGCATCTATAGTAACTCCTGCAGAACATGTTAAACCTCAAATAAGACAGATTCAGGGGAAAACACTATGCACGTTGCTAAATATTTCTCTCTTATACAGCATCATGTGAGGTTGATTTCTTGTTAGAGAATGATTATCACCATTCAATTATCCACTGCGTGGGTGGGGTTCTGTTTGTCTATGCTGCCCTTGCATGCTCAACGTCCAAGATCACGTGTGAGGTTTTTCCTAACTGAACATGAGAGTGTCGAGTTTCTAATATTCCTTACTAATATGGTTTAACTAGAATCTGAAAAGTTCTTTGCTACCCGACCCCTTAAGCTATTGGGTTAGAAACAAGTCTCACCGGGGATGAGGGTTTCCCTTGACAACCTTCTGGCCATATTTCCTCCAGCGAAAGCCATCACCCAGAATCTCAGAATCAGTTGAATTTTGCCGATCAGTGGAGGACTCTTGTACCCCTTCAGTGGCGATGCCTGCTTCACTGGCTCGACTTTCATTCCTCCTGGAAGAGAGATCACACGTGATTTCAAAAATTGCAGGGTGTTCACATCAACAAAAGTTGCTATCAATTTCACAAGGACAAACAGAGATAAGCATCAACAAATGATGAAAGAATGTTAACAGTTGGTCGTGCTATACTCATTCAAGTTTTCTCGTTGCAAAGCTACTTATTAAATTGACGAAAACCTGAGGTACCCCACTTCCGAGTAACCTGAACACTAGCAATTTCTGATTGTATAGTACTGGTCTCTCACCTTCTCTTACTCCTTCGTTCGTCATTACCCACTTCCTTTGCCTTGCTTCCATCCTCTGCCCCACTAATATTACACGAACTGTCAGGAGTCCCCCCAGAAGGAGCAACTGCTTCAGTTGCAGCAGCTCGGTCATGAACCATCAGGCCCTTGCCTTGATAAGACGAATTTGCCGCTAATCCTACCTCAGTCTGATTTTCTACTCTACCGAGAGAACCTTCATTCTTTTCGCCTGGTTGGCTACCCCGGAACTGGTTGCTATTGTCTTGTTCTGTTCCATCAGGTATGGTCCCAAGCCCTTGCATTCCTGATGAACTGCGTTTAGGAGGCTGAGGCTTTAAATGGTTATGCTCACCCTTGTAGACTATTTCTGCTATCTGCCCGTCAAGTGATCGCTCAACCTTCTTCTTCACCGGACAGTTCGGGTGGGTGCACTTGTAATAACTCCGTGGGTACTCACTCCCTTTTACTTGTTTTTGTCCATATTTTCTCCAGTTATACCCATCGTAAGAAGGACGATCCACACTAGCTGTGGATGGTAAAGCTCTTTGGTCCTCCTCAATGTCCTGAGCTGCTATTTTCAAGGGTTCGCTCATCTGTTCGGTCTCTGCAGCACGTGGTATAATTTGACGAAAATTTGAGCTCGGTTTTGATTTCACATGGCGTTTTTCTGGGGGCGGACCTTCAGATGGTTGTATGGCTGGTTGAGTAGCATTTAAGTTCCCCTGTTGAAAATAGAGAATTTCTTTTTCATGGATCTAACAGGAGATTGGAACTAGATATCACCCAAAAAAGTTGCCTGTATTTGGGCACATTACTTACTATTACTATGCGATTCTTACTGAAAGGAGAACCATAAGCATGAAACGGCAATCATAGAGGCTGAAAACTTACTATATTAGCCAAGAGTGAAGCAACGGCTTTTGAGACCGGCTTTGCCAAAGGTTTATATAATACAGTCCGCTGACTGTCCGAATTCGAAAGTGTATCTGCTGAATTGCAGATTGCTGTCCCAGAGATTTCAGCCTGAATTTTTCCAGTACACTTAATGTTAGATGGGAAGAGATTGAAAAGGTTTAAATAAGAAAATGAGTCGAGGAGTCACCTGGGATGAAAACATGGCAGCTGAAGTGCGACTCACCGCAGGCTTGACCCTCACTGTCTTGGGTTTAATTGGGGCAACACCACTTTCAGAACCTACTTTAGGGGTTGAATCATTAATTGCACCTGCAAGGAGCTCTGAGAAAGACCTAAAAGTGGAAAAGGTAGGCCGTGATGCAACTGGTTTTGCGATCACTGTTCTCTCTGTCTCTTTAGTCTCCATCCGTACTTGTATAGGCAATAAATATCAAATTCACTCAATGCATGGGTAGCTTGTTCAAGATAAAGGATGATCAAGCACTCTAATCTATCTTGTGCCCAGAATGCTCCGTAGTCTTAGATTCAGGTGGCAGAAGTTCGGTTAACGTGACTGGAGGGGTAGAACAATCCTCTGAGAGCCTCCGCACTCAACCAACTAATAACTTGAGCTTAGTAAGTGCAATATAACCGTCTTCTAACCTGCATAACATTGGAAATAGTAAGTATATTGTATTTTCCCTTAAATGAGGAGAAGAAAATGTAGAGCTTGCACAGTCATGTCGCATATTAGAATCATTAAGTAAATTGCATATGTGGATTCAATTGGTCAAACAAGTAAGATCCCACATAAGAAAGAGAAGCAACAAATCTCAAACTTTCAAGAGCTTCTTCAACAAACAGAGGCCCCAATAAAAAGTTGCAGCAACCATATATTCAAGGATAGTTTAATAGATATACAACCACTATCAGGAGATTCACAGAATATGCAAACTAGAGAAGGCACTGTCACTGGTATTAGTATATGTAAAATATAATATGAATCATTTTCTGATGGTTTAAACTTTAAGAAGAAATGGTTATGCGGCAACTTTAAGAATATCTAAACAAACAGCTATCATACAGTAATAAAAAATATGCAAATCACGAAAAAACACGTTGCGAATATACATCAGGAGTGAGGACCCAATAAGGGATAAGGATGATGCTGCAACAAACAGTAACTAATGAAATATGAAAACTTGTTGAGATATCAAGTCACCACCTTGCTGTCATGATCTATCGAACCAAAAGCAAAAAGATTAAGTTGCCCCAATTCCAAAATTAGATGCATAAATTCGCACCATGAAGGATTTTTTAACAAATACAGCACAAAATTTTCACATGCTTGTGCTTTTTTAAAAAAAAAAAAAATTCATGTGCCCCACTGCCCATCTACAGGGTTTGACTAGGCCTCTCTTTCCATCCGATTATTTAAAAGCTCTGAGTTGGAAATTTAAACATTGTATCGAAGTCAAGTTTCACTTGTCCATGCCCCATTTAATGTTCTGTTTAGCATGGGGTTCTTGTTCATCTTGTTCCTTGTTTGTCAATTCTTTCAAACCCTATACATTATGTTATGCATGAATATCATAGGTGAAGCCGGAATAAGAGGAATCAGGTGGTCAACCAAGTAACAGTGCAGCAAATGAAAAGCAAAAAGAGCAAAACAATAGTTTTGTGAGAGTTTTAGCTCTCTACTCGAGCACTGCACACAGCTTCGCTTTGTCATTTTCTTCACTGCTATAATCAGGAAGATTAGTGTAACAAAAGATACAATCTCCATTTCAACTTTTTATCACCAGATTGCGAGTTAAAGACAACATATAGGAGGAAGACTGCATTTGTCTGTAGGCTGTGAACTAACAAATCAGATCCTCCAACCCACCTCAATGAAAGGGTAGATGTTGACTCGTTATTGTAAGGACAGACATTCTTCCTTTCCAAGAGTTTTAGTTTTTCACCAGCAAACATCATGGGACAGATTGAATCCATTTCTTTGAACCATGTCTTATATGAACTACAGTTTTAGCTAGCAGCTTCAGATGAAAGTTGCTAAACTCACTCTAGTAGCCTATGATTTGGACAGATTAGAAAACCTCCCCATATAATCATCAAATGTTCCCCTGCATCATTACCCCTACAAGCTCAACAGAAAATTTCATATCCAAATATAATATTCTTGCAGTCTACTCGTTTAATCTGGGAGGAACTGATTCTCTGCCATTAAGATAATCACAGACAATAGCACGCTCTTTTTCCACTATAGACAAATCTAATTCCATAAGATTAAACCAAAGGTTCAGTCAGTGCCAGAGAGGTGCGCAACAAGCACAATCTCAAATTCCTGGATACCCAACAATCCACAAGATGCGCCAAATGAAACAACACGGAACCACCAACAATATCATTGAAGAAAAAAGAACACCGCATGAAGCAAACTAGTTCATGAGTCATCACGGCACAAGAAAACACAGGAAAACGTAAGCAACTAACCAGAATGTCTGTCGCACCGAGCACAAATGGAATTGCTCGGCCTCCACGATATTCCAGCAACTAATTGCGAGTCCACCTTAATCTGCATTGCAAACCAAACAACGTTAAAAACCATAGACAACTCAACAATCCGGAAACCCAGACGAGAAAAGAGAGAAGAAATCTGGCGTGCAAGAAAGTCAGCAACCGTGAAAACAATCAAACTTTAACATCGGACAGACAAGAAACCCGAGCCCATTTCACGCGAGAAAATCAGGCAGAAGCGCAAAAGGAAACAGTGTAAACCCAAGCAACCTGTCTCTTCTCAAGACCAAAAAAAAAAAAAGACAAGTCGTGCAGAGCGGTTTGACCGGTCGGGAGCCTCAACCACTCCATGGAACAGCGAACTTCTGCATCTGGGCACTGTTCCCAAAGTCCCAAAAGCCAAACCAGAGGGAGAAGAGACACAGAGAGAGAGAGAGAGAGAGAGAGAATTCACACCTCGAGAGAAGAAAAGCTGCAAGAAGAAACGATGCCCAGAAGAAAGCCAAGAAAGAACCGACGAAAACCGGAGCAACTGCCCCCTTATCTTTTTCCTTTTCAAAATGGTACTTCTGCTTTGCGGTCCTTTCTTTCCCCCCCCCAGGCAAAGGGGTTGTGGATGGATATGGAGGTTCTGAATCGTGTTGCTCGACGGTCAGAGGTTATCGGAAGAGAAAAGGGGTAATAGTGGTACCGGGGAGAGACTCTCGTTGTACTGGACCGACCCAGTCCAACTACCTGTCTCTGTGTCGACTTCTGAGGTTTGACTCTCCGATGCCGAATGGGAAGTGAGAGGAGGAAGAAGAAGGAGATGACGACAACAACTACTGTTGTTGTGAGTTTTTGTTAAAATTCCAAGTGGTCTTGACGATGTAAAAGGACCGCGATGGCCCCTAGCAATTCAATGGAAAATATGCTCAGATTTTGTCGAAATTATACACTTTCCTGTCTTTATATCATTTGGTGAATTTTAAGTCCTAAAACAAAAAAAAAAAAAAACTTGCGTAAGGGATAATCGGTTCCGAAGTGGGTCGGGATGGGTTCCTAATTTGTGGAATTGGCTCATTTGATCTTGAAACTAGACTAATGGATCTAGATAGGTTTTGTAGTCATTAATTTATTACATTCCATCGTATCAACACATGTTAAATAATAAAAGAATGCATGCATATGGACAAACAAAATTATGGAGAATGAGTAGGATTTGCTTCTATAAATATGGAAGTCATTATTGTATTTCTATAAAAATTGAAACGTAATTTTACTAATTTAATGGGCCGATTCGATTTCTTATGTGGAATCAAGAATTGGACCGGTTCCTTCGGAAATCGATTTGAACTGAACCGATGCACACCTCTATAGTCGGCTACTTTAGTTCTGTTAGGCTGTATCAAATAGAAAATGTTGCAAGGCTTAATAACGGGGGCCACATCGCATTTTCTGTGCACCTAAAACCACACTTACATGCACGGAATGAAATTTAAGGATTCGAATGTATTCTCATGACTAATTTTAGGATCTTTCAAATTTATCTTCGGTAATTTAGATAGTTGGTCGAATTATTAACTATCTAATACGAATGTTGATAAAGGTGCGTGGTGTAAGGAAAAAAGAGTGGAGGGGATGTGTGCCGTGTAAAGATCCAAATAAAAACTCTATAAATAAGACAATTGCTGGTTAGGCTAACTAAGAAAGAATTTATAAATTCGTCCAAGGTCAAACTTTTTCAAATCCAGAGACGTACGCGCTTTCATTTTCTTCGTACATCTGCAACTTTCATAATATATTAACACATTAATTTTAATATCATTATTATTTAAAATGTAAGGAATATTTTAAATTTTGTCGAAAAAGTAATATAGCACTTAAAAAATCAAGACAATCACACAAACCCTCTGTACGTTCACTTTTGAGTGGAAGTCTTCTAAGGCTCCGTTTGTTTGTGTTTATTTTTTTTATTTTTAAATATTTTTTTCTGTTTTTTTTCTTTTTAAACAAAAAATGAATAAAATAAGTTTGGGTGCGTTTGTTTTTTTTTTGTTCGAAATACATCTGAAATACAAAATTTGTGTTTTTTTTTCTACATCTCGAGAAATACTTTCTATTTTCTTCTTCTTTTTTCTTTCGCCGGTCGCCGGCCTCGGCCATGGCTAGCGACCCGGCCGATGAGGGCCGGCGGCCTCGCCCAACCACGGCGAGGCCGAGACTTGCCGTCCCCGGTGGCCGAGGCTCGCCGTAGGCCGGGCTAGGGTCGGCCTCACCTTGGCCGGGCGAGCTCGGCCTCGCCGAATCTGGGCAAGCTCGAGCTTGCCCGGCCAAGGCGAGGCCAACCTCGCGTCGGCTTGGGCGAGCTTGATCTCGCCCAAATCCGGCGAGGCCGAGCTCGCCCGGCCGCCGACGAGGCTCGGCCTCGCCGGATTTGGGCGAGTCGGCGTCACCCTGGCGGTGGCCGGCGAGGCCGCGCCTCGCCGGGCCGGCCGGCGAGCTCGGCCTCGCCCGGGCCGGGCAAGCCTTGCCGTGGCTAGGCGAGGCCGCCAGCCCTCGTCGACCGGTCGCCGGCCAAAAGAAGAAAAAAGAAAAAAGAAAAAAAAGGAAAAATAAGAAAACAAATATAAAAAATTACCAAACGTGTTTCGTTTATTTTTTATTAAAACAAGTTTATCAAACGTGTTTTTTTGTTGAAAAATTGTTAAGGACAAAAATACTTTTTTCTATTTCTTTCCCGAACAATTTTTAAACAGAAACGTAAACAAAACGCACCCTAAAGTGCACACCGGTGGTATTCATCAAGCGGGCTCCTCTTATAAAGAAATCTCTAATGTCCCATTGATAGGAAGCATAGTCATTGTCGACGAGTACCACACGATAAAGGTTGTTCGATTTTCCATATGATCGCACCAAACACAATAAATTCAACTCACTCAAAAATGGAAAATAAATGCAAGAGATCATAGCCAACCGTTATAAAACATAAACTATTAAATGAAGACATATTTATTATTTAAATATTTTAACACGCCTGCTCACCCTTTGTAAGGTTGACATATTTCTAATATTTGATGTTGACATATTTAATTGGCGAGGTAAATGGGTCTCGAAAAATTTGAACTCAAGACTTACACAGCTCTGATAATATATGAGATTTTGATGAGATCGTATTCAATTGTTTTAAAAATTTAAGTTGTTAAACAAAAACGTGATTTATTATTTAAATATTCTAACAAATATTATTTAACTAATTGATAATAATCCATTCTCTTAATACTATTCAAAGTTTTGAGGGTTTTTTTCATTACATTTGATCACTATATCGTCTCCAATTGTCTCGGTTTCTTTATCATCGGAAGGTTGCAACTAAAATTTGCATATCGATGATAAGGATTTTGTACAGCGATGCGCAGTCCAAGTGAAATTTGATTTATTGTGCATGATTTAGTCTCATAAATGCTGGAGGAAGTCTTGGTACAGTGTACCCGGGGTCGCGTGCTGGCCTATTAATGTGGCACGGTGCTCTATTTAATAGAGCAGAAACCTGTCCAGTCAAGTCACATCACGACACGGCTCGCTCTCGCCTATGTGGACACACGGCTAATACGGATCATCCTAAATTTAAGGTTCGAACACGACTCGACCAGGGACATAAATGAAATGACACCACAAAATATCCGTCCCGACTTCGGTAGATGCCATAGCCATCACCGCATTGTCCGCTTTCATCACGGCTAATCAGGAGGCCCCCGGGACTTTGAAACGGGGTAGCGCCGGTTCGAGATCACACGCGAGAGTCTGTCTGCCATCGAAATGCCTCGGCCCGAGCGATGCGACATCGGAAGGACATCCGACCGTGTAGGAATGGATATCCTACATTGTCTTAGAAAATTTGACATTCGAGATATGTGAAATTGTCTAGACAAGGTACGAAAATATATCAAGATCCCAAGAGCGGAGGGAACGATATCAGGTATTCATTCAATCAATCGCCTTTTGAAGCTCGCGATTGTCAACTCAGACAAGGACTTCGGAGGTCGATATACAAGAAGGAAATGGCATCATCATGAGGAGTTGCAAAATGAAATCTGACGTACAAGAACACAGGGTCGTAGAGGAGCTAATCGCTAAGTGGAGGCTCGAGCCTCAGGAGCGGAAACCCTCATCTTAAGTCGGGGACAACGGTGTAACCGCCGCCCGACAGCCGACCTATCGGTCTCCCGCAGTAGCCCGGCCGCTGCCCCCAGGCGACAACCGACAAAGCCAAGTCGAGAGATCCTGAGATTCGTGGTAAATCACTTTATTGTAACTTTAAATCGGAATGATAGCGCCGTGCTCGTCCATGAACCCATCGGACTCCCCATCTGCCCCTCTCTCCCGTTTCGCGAAACGCGACTTGCAGAAGTCCTCGTTGCGTCGATTGGCCCACTGCGACGAGACCGTTCTTTGGATTAGGAAAATATTGCGGCTTCTCCATTTCGATGATTCTGTTTATTCATTGTTGCAATCAAAAACATCCCCGATGGTTGGGATGACGTTGTACTATATCTTTACTTCTGTTCTTCCTTTAATCCAACCGAAACACATATACTTTCTATCGTGGTTCATCATGAATCGGGTTTATTTCATGTAGGCCTTGAAAAACTAAATCGTCGCAATCGCAACTTATCCACAAACCATGGCTCGGGCAAGTTTTTTTTTTTTTTTTTTTGAACCAAACTCCAGAAGCGAGAGAATTGAGATAGCATTAGTGTGTTTTCTTTTCCTCCCAACATGAAATTGATGACTTTTCTCCGGTGTCTCTCTCGATAGAAGGGGAAATTTCTATGTAAGATATCTCTCACAATTAAGCACGCATGGTGTACAAAAGGTATCTAAAGTTGGATCAACCTTATCTAATTCAAAATTTCAAAATCAAGATAATGCATATTTGTGTACGTTGTAATATTCAAAATCAAGACATCATGCTATAATCTCCACACGTGTCATATGCTCTGGCACATTTAAATAATAGACATCAATTTGGAATTTCCTATTTGACGAAAATCAATTTGAGATAAATATATCACAAGGGAATCAATTTAGAATTTTTAATGATATTAATGCTTTTTATTAAATCAGAGGTGATTCAATCAAGGCCGAATAAAAAAGTCATCCAAAGTTATTCTATCGGAAAGAGAACACGGAGCTGGGTTTAGTCTATCATGTCATAAGGGCATCATTCTCTTTCAAATTAAAACTGCTAGGTCACCCTCTCCAATGTGAACTTAGAAATTTGCAGAACTCTAGCGTTCTCTTTGGAAAAAAAAAATGAAAAGAAAAAAATCGATTTATTTATGGTCAATTTGAATGACAATAAATCGCCTGTCCGATAACTTATTTAGTAAATTAGATATTTATTTGATTATCTATAAATTACCAAACGGTTTCAACAAATTACAATTTTTTTTTTCCAGATAGCTCGCCAACATGTCAGGTTACCCATATTTTTACCAGACGAAATTAGTAATTGGTCTTAGATTTTACAGGCACTTGTATGAGCCACCCACCAAACTTTATTTGATCAATTTTCTCAGATAAATTGACCATCCGGTGCTTCTTGCGATTATCTACATAAACACTAACTTTTTAAATAAGAATTCACGTAAAATACATTATTCCTGCTCTCTCAATTTAAGATTCAACAAATTTTTCCGCCTCTCTCGTTTAAAAATTCCAGGTTAATTCACGATAATAAGAAGAATTTAGGAAGCGAAATTACACACAATTGATGGCTTCTAACCTCTAGATTTCAGCTTATCCATATGTACTTTTCGGACATATCTTTTAGCTGTTCTTTAATTTTTCTCAAAAGAAAGAAGGAGAAGAAGAAGATAACCGAACTTCTGGAATTTTACGGTTGAGGAAGTGTGGACTTAGGAAGGGTAGTTGGGTTGGGAACGGCGGTGCACACGGAAGCCAAATTAATTAATGAATAAATAAATAAATTGCTTAAGTATTCACATGTAGTCACGCCTATGTTAATATAAAAAATTAGTACGAGGATATTTTTTTTTTTTTTTTTTTTTAATATCCTGCGACCAATGTATTTCTCCAGCAGAATGGTAGTTGGATCCCCCAACGACAAGAACGTGTGGCTGTGAAACTTTCGGACTTCTGGGGGTTCTCAATTTGGAAAAATTCGGAATTAGTCCTTGCAAGTTGAGGAGAGACAAAGAAGATTATTGACTTTCAGCATTAGAATTTGTGACCCTAATTAGGCCCATCTGTTTCACAGAAAGTAAATAGTTTGAACATGCAATTTCCTAAAAATGATCAATTATATCACTCGAAATAATTAATCAATGAAAAATATTTTTATAGTCGATAACAATTTATGTCAAAACATTATATTTTTTATTTGTCCACAATACAAATGTATCCTCAGTGTTAAATGACATTGCCAATCGTTTCTTGGAAATACCAAGTGTTGTCAAAATAAGTTAGTTGACGAAAACAGATGAGGGAGAATACCGATGACAGTTTGTTGGATGATCGCCTATATGCCTCTATTTTTTGTAGATACTATGTATATATCTCTAAGTAAAACCCAACATTGAAAAGCCAAATCACCCCCTCATTGCAAGCTCATTATAATCATTTGGCTTAGAGTTTGAGTTGTTTACGATTTAGCTGGTATTAAATAGTTTGAGTGCATACGAGAATTTAGGATTTCATAATAGATATTTTTGGAAACGAAATGACATTTATGTGAATAAGGACATAAGACAGGAATTATTGATGCAGAAGTGCAAAGTATGGTTGTTAGATCAAGATATAAATTGTAAATTGAAATCTCAAAATCAGAAATAGTGAACCGAGAACAGAATATTATCAGAAAAATATGCTAAAATTTGTTTTTCTTAGCACGTAACATATTTTCAAGTAAATTTTTTTTTTGCAATATGACATGTTTTAAATAGCATTCCCGATCAGATGCAAAAATATCTTATTTTTTAAGTACATTTTAGCAAATGAGCATAGTAGTTACCGTAGTACATTATTCATCATATGAAAATCTAACATTTAAACACAAATAGAGATTTTTTTTTTTTTTTTTGCACTATCATTTATCATGAGTATTTGTTTACATATTTATTATGAAAAAAGTCACAAGAAACATTAAGCTATGCCAACACATTTACCCTAAACTTTTTTGTATGACAATGTAACACATTTATTCCAAACTCTTTTTTTTGTAATACAAAAAAATCTCAAACTTATATTTGACTAATTTATCCCAAACTTATCCTCATGTGACACAATTACTCTCCATTAAAATTCCATTAACGAGCATCGCTAAAAACCTTATATGGTTGCCTACACGAATGGTTGAAAGTGAGCAATATTGACTTGATGCTCACATGGCAAAAATATATCAATTTATTGTATCTTGTTCTTTTCTCGTTTTCTTTTTCTTTTTAAATTCTCCTTCATTTTCTTTTCGATGGTGACTAAAAGGACAGTGGTGATAAAGGCAGCGATGAAGATGGAGGAAGGGAAAAATGAAAAATGAAAAAAATAAAAATCTTGACATATGATAAATGTGCAGCTCAAGTCTAAATTTGGGATTTTTTATGTAATAAAAAATAAATTTTGTACAAATATTTCACGTGAATACAAATTTGTATATGAATACAAGTTTGAGGCCTTTTTCTGTTTCATTAATAATTTCATAATAAAGGATAAAATTCTTCACGAAAATAAAATCATTTTCAAGGTTTCATTTATTCAGTAATTTTAGAAAATTGATTTCCTACTTGCCAAAAGGAGAAGTTGTTTCTCCCCAAATGAACCTTATCGTTTTAGTACATGGAAAACTAAATCCAAACAAGACGTAAATAATATCCCGAAAACAATTTTCCTTCAAATAGATGGACAATCAATATTTAAAAGACAGCGCTTAACTCCTTTCACAACAGGATGCCGCTCATGGTAGTTGGTATGACAAGGCCCCGTTCTTTTCCTTCTAAGGAAAAGAATGATTTACGGATCGATCGTATCAAGCACTAGCGAAGGGCAAACAATGAATTGAAAGATTTTAGCCGGACATTCTGTGGCTACTTACGAATACACACAAGGAACTCGAGCCTAACTTTGTATGTAATAATCGACCAAGCTGCATGTAAGCCGCTAAGCATTGCTCTAATCTTGTTTCTATTGCTAGCCTTGTTCTTCTGTGTAATGAGCTTTAATTTGCACATCACATTCTTATCAGAACAAACATCTTTTCCATCGGCGTTCATTCCTTTGGTTAAGAGTAACGCATTCAATGAAATGAATAGTGTACGCAAAAAATGCCCCAAAAAGATTGCAATACCAACCATTAGATCACTTTCACTTCAATATTCAATGTCAAATGACCGAAGCATGAGATTTTTCTAAGTGTCGAAACCGACGACGTGAAGCTGCTGCAACAAGAAGCGAGTAAAAGAGAAGTTCTCTCGTCATGCACTGGATCGGAAGGGAACATTGTTGCACAACAAACTCCTACTGGCTAAAATAAAGACCTAGTACAGTTCTAAATGCAAGACACCCAATATAAATTGCATCTATGTTACTCCATCGATATGATCATCCTTGTTACACCTCCAAAAACACACACGTCAATAGTCTAATTTCCAAACCACCGCGACAGTATTTTGTGAAACTGTCATGGTTGGGCAACAGCTACTTGCTAAAGAA
Organism: Eucalyptus cladocalyx; assembly: GCA_017140615.1. Lineage (NCBI taxonomy): Eukaryota > Viridiplantae > Streptophyta > Magnoliopsida > Myrtales > Myrtaceae > Eucalyptus > Eucalyptus cladocalyx. The sequence goes on from CM029526.1 coordinate 36,373,693, forward strand.
ACAACCCTAACCCCCAAACATTCCCACGAAGGGACCTGAAAATGTGACATTATTGTGACTCTAACTAGGAAAGTGTGTGGCCGTAAATCTACAAACTCTGCAAAAGTGAAGGTCAATAAACATTTTAGTAAGTGTGTGGTGGAGGGGGGAAATTCTTTCAAGGACCTAATTCATCATGGACCGAGTCAATCACAACCATTGATTATACGAAGTTCACATGGAACCAACCATAATCAATGGTTCCGACTAACCCGGTTCATCATGGACTAGATCCTCGCAAGTATTTTGCAGTAGTGTAAGGCACCATCTATCTTTGCACTGCTCGAACTCTTGCAGTAAAGAGCTGGTATTTGTGCCCGTTGATTTATGCAGCTGTATTAACTTACTGCCTGGCCATACTAGGGCCAACCAGCTCGGCCAGCTGCAATGGACTAGATCCTCGCAAGTATTTTGCAGTAGTGTAAGGCACCATCTATCTTTGCACTGCTCGAACTCTTGCAGTAAAGAGCTGGTATTTGTGCCCGTTGATTTATGCAGCTGTATTAACTTACTGCCTGGCCATACTAGGGCCAACCAGCTCGGCCAGCGGCAATGTTCCCCACTCCCTTAGCTGAGTATTCCCAGCACACTAAGCAGCTGCAACGTCTATTCTTCATCAAGCAAAGTACTATAATGGGAAAGTGGTTAGGGGTAGAGTATCGTTAGCATTGACATAGCCAAAAGAAGTGGAAACATGACAGGAAAAATGCCATAACTGACCTACAATCTCTTAATTCTGCTTCATCAATTAAAAGCATACCAAAGGATAAAATAAAAGCCAAATAAAGGAGACACAGCACTGTCTAGAAGGAATTATGTTACTTGCAACAATTATTACATCTGAGACTACAGATATATGAGAGAACATTCATCATCATCAAGAACAATTGCTTATAGCAATGATTAACAAAAGATGCAAAAATAAAGAGCAATGCATCTGACAACATGCATGCTATTGCTTTTTTATTTCTTCTTTTATAAAACTGGACAACATGTTGCATGTCTTAATATTCCGTTGTAATGAAAACAAACAAAAAATGAAAAGATTACATGGCTTTTGGCTATCTAAGGTACAACTTACCTTCATAGATCCTTATCTAACCTCTCAAAGTCAATGAAAAAAAGCCTAAGAACTTGAGTTTCAGCCTCTCTCTCTCTCTCTCTCGCAGAGAAAACAAAAAAGGAGAAAGACCATCCCTACAAAATCCAGACCTAAAAAGGCATTTGAAAAAGTGAACAGGTGAAATTTTTAAGTTCCTTTATTCTAAAGAAACAAAAAGGGAAAAAGATCTCCCCACATAAAATTGCTCAATAGGCACAATGTCTGTGCAAAGAATGGTACTTAGAATATTTAAGTGCGCAACACACTCACGCTGCGGCAGACTGTTTTTCCTCATAATCATCAAGATTAAGAGCTTCCAGCAACTTTGGCCATGATTCTGGAATCCCGCCTGGCAGGTCAAACTCCAGAAGCTTTCCTTGCCTCCGGTAGAAATCTTCTACAGGTTGACTCTGCACTCAACCAATTACATGAGTTAGTTACTCATGGACCACAACCAGATGAAAACTACTCTAGAAAGGGCGTCCAAAAACTAAAACTCGTCCCAACAAATGCGAAAAATAAAAGACTCTTGTACAAACAAATAGATAATTTGTGAAAACTTAAACAAACAATTAAAATCAAAAGCACTTTACCATTTATCCACTACCCATAAGCTTTTCTAGCAAGTTCATAAGAGAGGAAAAAATAGATAATCCAACAAGGAAAAAGAAAACTCCAAATGCCCGATGACACAGATCTCAGCTGTTAATACAGACTTTTTCTGATTTTTTCTTTGTGGTGGAGATATCCACATAAAAAGCTAAAAAATGAGATATCAGACAGTAAGTCCCTAAAGCTTCCCCACGTTCAGATTCTGTGTAAGAAGAATGAAGAAAAAGCAATAATAGATACCTTTTCATAATAGATCCTAAGCCGTTCTTTCACTACTTCTTCAGTATCGTCAGCCCGAGTAATGAGCTTTGTCATGCAATGTGGAGGCGGTGGAAGAGGATCCATACTAATTCCAGGTTTCCCATTCTCACCCTTGACATTAATGCTGGCCACATTAAAATTCTTGCCACACTGACTGCATATTCTTCTTCCAAGACATTTCTCCAGTAAGACATCTTCACGGAGTTTCAAGTTGACCACCAAGTCAATGTCCATCACCCCTTCCAGAATTTCCTGCAACAAAACAGAAAAATGAGTAAATAATGATTTACTACCAAAACCAAAATAGATAGACATCAGAACTTATGATTACTCTTCAATCACCCTCATTTTGGATATTTTGATAAAGGGCTATGCAAATTAACCACAAGATACAGTCAACACATCATATACACGCTCCAAAGAATCTATTTAAATAATATCGGAAATACAAGTTGACCAACTGTAAATCTCGCATTGCAAGTTCTGCAGAAAATGCGAAATCAAGTCAAAGAACAATGAAGGGCAGTAAAACATTTTCTTTTCGTTTTTCTTCCAGGACCATGGAGCTTACCGCTTGCTTTGTCGTGCGTGGGAACCCATCAAGAATAAATCCTGATTCACCTTTAGCTTCTCCAGCCTCAAGCCTCTTGGACAATAAGTTTATGATTATTTCATCAGATACCAATTTACCTTGATTCACGATCTCCTTGAGCTGCAAGAATAGTAAAGGAAGTGAGTTGTCTGTAGAGGAGCGTTAGAGATAGACGATAAGATATCAATTATCTACAAGTACGTTATTTTCTCTACATAGACCAACATATCACAGCTACCCAAGCTAAATAAACCCACTAGATGAACCACAAGAGCAACGTTTCAATAGCGACCAACAACTACTGATAGAGGAAAATGGGAAACACAGGAACCTTTTTTCTAATGGTAAAGAGAAATTTTTTTTTTTCGAGAAAAGAAAAAATCTCACAAATTGCAAGGCATTTCCTGCATGAAAAAGAGAAAGGAGGTGCTCAGAATGAGCATGAATGGAAGACTTTTTCGTCCTCAGGTTAAGTTCAGATTAACGAGATAATCTCATCATCACTGCACCTCTCAAAAACTGAATTAATACCTGATATGTAACGATACAAAATCTCACAATACGATTTGACATGACCGATTGAAAGAATAAAAAAAAGAAGCATTGATTTTACCAAGCACTTCCAACTCCCTTACCCATTCATAATCCCATCTTCTTCCTAAGTCGGTGTTGGCCAAGATTTACATGATATCCACATTTATCCAGCAAAACAGTAATAGGGCGCGCCTTCACTTCGAGAGCAATAGCTATACCCTAACGGACATAGCTTCAATGCTAAAACTAGCAGAACATGTAAAATATGCTGAAAGAAAAAAAGCCAAAATTTTTCCACAAGAACAGACCAGAAAAAGAATGCCACCAGAGCATATTCTCGAAAAATCACACTACACACAGAAAATTCAAATGAAAAGAAAGTTCATAATACTAGACCCAATCGGCCACCGCAGCTCGGATCAACAAACAACTCCAATCAAATTACTACGAAAAAGGGATGCCGGGACGAAACTCTCGGCAGAAGCTCAGAGGGAGAGAGAGGGACCTGAAGAGAGAGAGGGCCGGAGGAGGAGAGCTCCTCGCGGACGAGATCGCCGGTGGCGATGTGGGGGACGCCGAGGAGGACGGAGAGGCGGCTGGCGTAGGTGCCCTTGCCGACGCCGGGGCAGCCGAGGAACACCCACTGCACGTTCCTGTCTTCGGCATCCTTGCGGCCGGCCGAACCAGAGCTCGCCGAGAAGGCGAACAACGGAGCGGAGGAAGAGGTAGGCGTGGCTTGGGATGCGGAAACCGAGGCGAAGCATCGGGAGGCGACGCGGGAGGCGGCGGAGAGGGCGGACGGCCTCGAGTAGAGGCGGATCAAGGCCGCCATCGTAGGCGGCGCTAGAGAGAGAGAGAGAGATGCAGAGTGCAGAGGAGGAAGAAGGAAAGCTTTGCATTTGGGGAAAAAGGAAGAGGAGCAGGAGAACCCTAGCAGTGAAGAAAGAGATGGCGTTGTCTTGCAGTCCGTCTCCTGGGCCCCACTCCTCTCCCCTCCAAAATTTGCCCAGAAATGAGAAGGATGTATCGTATTAAAGATGGATTTGTAATTTGACTATTAAAACCTAATCGATTCGATTTAATCAAATAAGAAAATATAAAAAAAATTTAATTGATTCGATTACATTGTAATATAGTCATGCCTATGCCACCGTGATGAAGTTGGGTAGTAAGTAAAACATAGTGAATAAGAGTGGACAAGAAGAGAAAGAATCGAAAGAAATCAAAAAAATTACAGTTATCAAGAAAAATGTAATTTTTAAAAATGATTGAGAGTCGAAATGGTTTCTTGGGAGGCATGATGAGTGTGCTCTCAAGAAATTCTTGCAATTCAATAGCTTTGTGCACTTCAAATTGATTTCAAACAAGAGATTTTTCCCTTTTATGACGTAATCATTCTAATTTTAATTTTTCTAAACTCAAATCGAAAGAATGAAAGTATATGAAAGAATGAAATCATGTATATGATTTCATTTGCATCAAATCTATCTAAGTATCGTGTCAAGATCTTCGTGTAAACACAGTCAAGATCATTTGTTAGCACTTCATGGCTATAAACATGGAGCTACATCGGCTAGGGGCAGTGGAGAGGTCCAAAATCAAACATCAAATCTATCTAAGTACATACATCGCTAGTCTTCCGTTATTAGCTTGGCTAACAGTCGCATCGCACGTGGTGCCGACATATAATAGTGCGAAACAGTTGCTGACCCCAAGCAGAAAAAAAACGTTCGAGGCTCGTCGCTGGACACGTGGACGCCCCACGCCCGTTGGCCCCGCCGCCGTCTGGAAGCGTCCCGCCGGCCTCCCTCTTCAGTCCTCTCCCCGCGCATTCACCGGCGAGCCTCTGCCCTTTTCAACTTCACCGGAGCCATCCATGGCGGCTTCCGTCGGCGGCGCGACGACGCTCCTCTGCGACCCTCTCCGACACGGCCGAACCGCCGACCGGACTCCCGTTCTTTCGTTCCCTCGGCGGTCCGAGAATCGCCGCTCCCTCCGGGCCGGCCGCGATCTCCAGAGCTCGAGGGAACGTCTCGGGTTGTCGTGGCGGAGGAGCCGCGTCGCCGTCTCCGCCGTTTCTGGCCCTGCTGGTGAGTTTTCAAAGCGATTTTCGGTTTACCTTTTACCCTTTTTTTTTTTTTTACTGGATGAAACTGTTCTCCGGTGTGTGCTCTGTTGTTGGCTACAGGCGCGGAATCGTCGGCGGTTGGTGGAGATACGGTAGATTCATTGGATGATGTAAAGGTGTTTGATTTGAGCGGTAACGCCGTTCCGATTTCTGATCTGTGGAAAGACAGGAAGGCGGTGATCGCATTCGCTCGCCATTTCGGGTGATTTCATCTTCGTCCCGTTCCCTTTCTGGATGAATTGGGTTTTCATCCGTCTGTAGAACAGATTGTGCCCCTGTGGCTTCTGCTCGGGGATTCGGTATTAAGCTCTCTAATGAAAGTTTCATTGCATGCCGTGATTCGGCATTTGCTAACAGGTGCGTGCTCTGCCGGAAGCGCGCCGATTATCTAGCCGCTAAGAAGGTGACGTGTATTCTAATTCCTATACTAATTGCATGAAGCTTATAGGCAAAGAAACCGAAAATGTAGAAAAGAAAACTTTGAGCATTGACTGAAAATTACTGTTAGCTGATGGATTTGCTTGTCCTTTCCACTGCCTGAACCTGTAGATACCTGAGGGATAAATGAATTAGAAAGACTTTACTTCCAAACAATGTTAATATTAATGTGAACATACATCTTCTTTCCTCTTTTCCGACCTTGGCATTTATTTCTATATCCAGTCTCTATATTTTAAGTAGATTACCTGATTTGTTTGAAGTGTGGATGGGATATCTGCAAGGGAAACCTGATGTAACTGCTCTATGGAGAGAAGATGCTGATTGATCAATTTGACTATGATAGCTCATGTATTCTTGCACATGAGTCCCCCCTTAATTGCTAATGTTGGAGAGACACAATCCAATTTGTCCTCATCATTGTGATGAAATTGCCTCTTATGATTGTTTGTTTGTCAGTAAGACCGTTCTAATGTGCTAACAGGATATAATGGATGCATCTGGCGTGGCACTGGTGCTGATTGGACCAGGAAAAGTTGAGCAGGTACTTCTGGAAAAGGAATTGGTTAGGTTGTGCTGGTATTGCATGTCTGAGTTGTAATTATGCTCAGTCAAGTCACTGTCAATAATGCATCCGGTGATTATGCCTAGTACTCTCTTTCAGCTTTTGAATATCTTCTGCAAATCTGTTTTTCATGCTATCTGTCTGGACAATGGTGTGGCTAAATGCCTCAGGGCTTATTGAGTTAAAACTGTTCTTCTACACAGGATGCCAATGCCAGTGCAATCTTTCTTCATTTGATTACAAAAATTGGAAAATGCACTTCATTTTAATCTTTGATTCGAAACTATCAATATTTTTAATTTTCTGTTCTTTAAACTGGTGGGCTCCTGCTGCAACTTACTTTCAATGATGATTCCTTGTTTCCTGATGCTAGACTTTTAGTTGATCACTGGCTTAATGTACTGCAGGCAAAAGCTTTCTCTGAGCAAACAAAATTTCAAGGAGGTGAGATCCGACTTAGAGTATTTTATATTGTGCCTGCATTTGTCAGCAGCAGCCTGTGTCAATGGTTTAGATAAATGTGCGTGCAAGATAATGGAAAAATATCGTGTATGATATATGAATGAATGAAGTGGTTTTAGCAAAAATGAAAGTGTAGCAGAATTTGGTGAAAAAAAAATGAAATTGGGAAGAGATTGTTGAAAAATGAGGGTTCGCATTTAATTTTCTTGTGAATTTTGAAGATATTTTAAAACATTGCTGTTATTGTTAGAGGAAGTAATGCAAGAAAATCATCATTCACTGTAAATTGTAGAAGTGGCAATATATGCTGCTAGTACTAGTGTGATGAGGTGTGGTGCCACAAAAGTGCATTATTTCTTTGAGAATTTAAAAAGGCAACGTGCATGAGTATTCATTTTCTGTGAGGTGAGGTATGAGTATACTCTCCAGTTCTCAGAAAATGGTCAAAATGCCATTGAAATGCTACAGAAGTTAAATGCATAGTGTAGGGTAAACTTTGTCACAAGAAAAAAGAAGAAGAAGAAGAAGAAGAACCGTGTTGGAATGGAGAATCATCATTAGTAGAAATCCTAGGGAATAATATGGTGAAGGGCATTCTTGAGTTGTAATATTTGAAGTGCTTAATAATGTAGAATAACGTAAAGAGCATTTGAAAGTACATGAAAGACTACTACTTTGGTAATCATTTTTGCTCCAACGGTCTGCAAAAAGAGACAATTTCCTGTTGGAAGGTTTTATCAATATGCATCAGTAATTTGTCCTGAGATGTTCTCTCCTTGGACATCCTTTCGGTTTGTTATCTTTGGCTTCATGCAGCTAGACACTATGCCTATCTTCGGTTCATCTTATAAGGTAAAAACTTTTGTTTTCTTCAGAAGTGTATGCAGACCCTAATCAGTCGTCATACGAGGCATTAAGATTTGTCTCCGGGTTCACAACAACCTTTACTCCTGGGGTATGTACAGGATTGTATTCATTTATCTGATTTCCTGATTTGCTTTCACTCCTTCATTTTCATGCATCTGTGATGCAACTGCACTTGCATGTGTTAATAGAATTGAACGGATCTAATTGCCTGTACATAACACTAGGCTGGTCTCAAGATAATCCAGTCATACATGGAAGGTTATCGACAAGACTGGAAGCTTTCTTCTGAAAAGGATACTGTGTCTAGAGGAGGCTGGTATGTTGGATAAACAGTTTTACATTATCATTTGATCTCTTAGATGTTAATGCTCACGGGATCTCCCAATTTGGTACCTCAATATAAATTGTTGTCTCAATGCTATCTGCTCGTATCGACGTGTTTCAATATATGTACTTAGTTCTTATTAGTTCAAAATTTAAGTTGAGGCATCTTTCTCTTCTGGGCTAATGTTCAATGCTGGCAAATCTCGTTATCAGGCAAATTGAATTTAGGAGATTTCACATGTGCACATCTCTAATGTCCTAGCATCCTTTGTCCACGTCTTTCATGCACTCTCAGCTTTCATGAGTAAGCAAGCTTCTAATTCTTTCCCTGACAAGCTATTATGGTGACTTTGTCAGGCAACAAGGTGGAATTATCATTGCAGGTCCTGGGGAAAACAACATCTCTTATATCCACAAGGTCAGAACCATCAGATCCTTGTCCTCTTTTGCCTGTAATTTCATCAGTAATTCTAGTATATCATCGAGTAAATTCGCATCTAGCTCAAGATCTTTGCATGTGTCCTCATCCATATTGCTGTGACCTCAAGCATACAATGCATATCAACATGCCTATGATTTAGTTACAGTGGTGCTAATTCGGCTCTCTGCTAAGTGCTAACAACATAGGATAAATAGAATGCCTTCATAGAGATAAAGCGTAATCAAATCATTGTTTGTGAAGTAAGACGATGAATTTTGAATAGTAGTACTCACAAAGTTTCATCTGATTCTGACTTAGTAATATCGTTTTATATGTTGTATCATGAGTAGGATAAAGAGGCAGGGGACGATCCACCCATTGAAGAAATCATGAGAGCATGTTGCTCCTAAACAGAAAGGCGTGTTCTTGCTGTAAATGATGTCTCTCTGACCTCGAGGCATCTACCCGCTTATATCTAAGCCATACCAATCTGCTTCAAGCTTCCAGAAATAGTAATTCTCTGCCTTCAAAATCGAATAGCAGCATGCGGGTATATTTTAGTATATTCCGACGTGAATCCAAGCATTCTCTCTTAGAAGGAAATTCGACATATACCCAATGTCATCTTATGTTACTAGGAGCTTTCTTTCTGTCTACTGTACAAATACCAACATATTCTACATCTTGGAGGAATAAAGGGAGTTAGGAACCATCGCGTTGTTGAAACTTGCAATGATACAGGAAAATCTTGAATGGCTTTCAGCTTAGATTAATTGCAGCTCCCCTGATTTACTCTTGAATACGTGTCAAGCATTGTACTTTTACTGAACGAGAAAAGTACCAAAAAAATCATAAATTTATTATATTTATATCAATTCAGTTTTAAATATTTTAATTTGATCAATTTAGTCCTATACCTTTTTATATTGATACCAATTTAGTTCATTTGGCTAATTTTGGTCGGCCAGGTTGACATGTATGCTACCGGACAGGATCTTGACGTAGCAATTTTTAATATATATTTTTTATTTTTGAATTTGTTATTAATTTTTTTTTCCTTTTTCTTTTTCTCCCTTCTTCCTTCTTGGTTTGTCCTCATGGTGGCTGGCATGGCAAGCCTCCCACTGGCTGCCCTCGAAGCCCTTGCCGACTGCCGCTAACCACTAGGTGGGGGTTGCGAAGCCCTTACCAACCTCCTCCCTCACCCGGCCTCACCCAGGGCCACCTTTGCCTAGCCAAGGTGAGGTTGGCCTTGCCCAAATCTGGGCGAAGCCGCCTCGCCCACAGCCCTGGGCGAGGGCTGTGCTGGCAAGGGCTTTGTGACCCTCACCTAGTGGTTGGTGAGCCTATGGCCAAGGAGGAAAAATGGAGAAAAGAAAAGGAAAATGAAAAAAAATAATAAAAAATTTGAAAAAAATTATTAAAAAATTGTCATGTCGGTGTCCGGCCATCAGCCAACATTCACGTTAGTGTCGACCTGCCAAAACAAGTCGGATAAATTGAATTAATATCCAATATAAAAATATTTAAGATTAAATTGATTCAATTGAAAATTTTAGGACTGTATTGATATAAATGTAATATGTTTATGATTTTTTTGGTACTTGTCCCTCTATTACTGAACTTATGCAGGTAAGTATGCAGGAAAGTAAAATTTAAATAACCATTAAGATGTGTCGGTGCGAGACAACTTGTATGCCCAGCTAGGAGTTTTCATATGCATCTCCTTATAAAAAAAGCCAGGCAACATAACTCAAGGCCTTTACCAGGAACCCCGAAAAAACAAAAAAAAAAAAAAAAAAAAGGAAATGAGTTTTGTGGATTTTATCCAATTGAAGCTCAAGTTCTAGGTGCTACTAGCTAAGTACTTGCATTGGAGCAATTGGATCCATGATGAAGCCATCGATCGCTGTACGGTGTAAACGATGATGTTGCGTCTTTCGTATTGAGTTGCCATGGCAGCTGGCAACAATGACCAATCTCTTGGTGGCGCCACCGCCCCTGGATTTGGTTGATGATGGTTTGCCCAACCCGAGTTACGTATTGGTAAATCACAAACGATAACGTGGCATCAAGAGGAAGCAGATCGGCTAAGTGAGAGGGATTGCTACTCATATTGCGATTAGGGGCAGAGCATCCAAGGTCAAGTTTGGAGCCCATTCAACATGTCCGTGGTAAGAGGGGACTCGTGAAATTTCTTGTACCTCTGAAGATAGAAGCAAAAAGTGCAAATTTGAAGAAGTTCACTCGTACAGAAATTCCATTCGCTACTGTGTGGGTAAGTCAGGAATCATTGATTTCGACTTTGAATTTTGTATAAGTTACGTTTCCCTTTATATATTATAGCAGTTAGGATTTTGAAAGCAATACACATAATTTAAAATGATCTAGAATCATATCATTCCCAAGAAAAAGAGAGTAATGGATAAATTGATGGAGAGAGACGCTTCCAACTCAAGTCACTCGAAGTAATCCGGTAGAATAAGCTACATAAATCATCACAAATTGTTCAAAAGGCCAAAATCAAAATTCAACATCAAAAAATGTGATGAAAGCTTCTAAACTGACATCATGGGCAAAAGCCAGCATTCGAACTTAAGATCGAGGCTTCTCCTTCTTTTCCTTGAAAAGGGCAAGGAGGGACACACCGGAGACCTTCACGACCTTGAACCTGACACCAGGAATATCTCCCACAGCATGACCCTTTCGTCCAAAACCGGCAATCAAAACTTCATCCTGGTTTCGAAAATATAGTCACAGTCAATACCCGGAAGGCAACAATAAGTGGAGAAAAACGGTTTTGAATACACTATGAAAGATCTTACATTTTCCTCAATGTAGTTAAGACAACCATCATTGGGCACGAAAGCAGCAATCTTCTTCCCATTTTTGATGAGTTGAACTCTAGCACATTTTCTAATGGCAGAGTTAGGCTGCTTAGCCTCAATACCTCTGCACATTACGATATTATCATTTAGCTCATTCTCGACATTTTGCTTAATAAAAGAAGCATTAGTTTTTTTCAGTCCAGTTGAGAGAAAGACAAAGTCTTACATCTTCTCAAGGACAATGCCCTTGGCATGAGAAGACCCAGCAAATGGCTTCTTCCACTCATTGCCAAGATGGGATTTCTTGTATGACTTGTCAGCCCATCTCTGCCTCCTCCTGTGAGACTTCAATTTGCGACCAGCTCCCATACCACGTGTCTTCCTGCAGGGAAATGCCTGCTTAGCATCTTATAATCATACATCAGCATCTCCCATAACGGGTTATATACCACCACAGGTCACCTAGATTTCATGATATCACCACTCTAATGGAAAATGGCAGAAAGAAGCATCACTATTACCGGAAGACATTGACTACCTATCTCCTCATAATTCAACTGATCCTCAAAAGTTATTGAGGTGCACTTTTTAAGGATAGAGAACGTACTACTATTACATCAGTTGAAGAAGACATGATCTCATGACACCATGTCGACCATATTTTGTTCTAATCACCACTTGTCTTTGAACCCAATGGAGGCTATTGCTTCCCCCAAACAGAAAGCCATTAACAAACTCCAATTATAGCGTTGTTCCAGCTTAAAATTTGCTTACCATTGACATTGGAGGGCGTAAAAGAATCTAGAGACAATTTAAATTTGGCATAGTGTCCCAAAGCAGTAGAGGTAATCTCATATGGATTTACCGATCAAAAGTGCAAATTTATACCCCAAAATCCGATATCCTTCATAGGAGGTTAAACCTAAGCGCATCTTTACAAGAGTTTTAGAAGATAAAATTTTGAAAACTACAACAGGACAGCAGAAAGTGAACATTCACCCGAAAAATAAGTTCGAATCCACATACACTCAAGCAAGAGCTTTTTATAACGGATTAACAGGATTATAAGAATCAACAAACGCCGAAGAACTGAAAAAAGAGACCCGATTTATGGAAATTACGTATCTGCTCGTCGTTGTTTAGCCATTAAAGTGATAACGAGAAAGCCTCGTTTACAAAGACGTAAAAATTCAAATTCAACATTAACATCGCGACCTGCCAGATCATCGACGCAGGCCAAAATCAGATTGGGGGGGCTAGACCTCGGTCATCAAATACCTTTGCTCTTTCTTCGCTCAAAGAGAAGAAAAGAAGGAAAAAGAGAAAAGTAGTAGCAACGCATCGATTCCATCGTCTGCTTCGGCACCACCACAACCTCAAGAAACCTCAATAAACTTCTACCACTGTACAGACGATATCAACACACGCCTAGCTCTCAATCTAAAAACGAGAACGCAAACCGCGAGAACCCGAACCGCACGTTCAACAATCAAAAGGATAGAGCAAGATCTCGAAAACGAGAAGGTCGAGAGTCGCAGTATGGTTACCCCATGGTGACTGAGTAGGCGTCGGGCGGCTTCGGCGGAAGCTGGAAAGGTTGAAGACGGAGTCGGCTGCAGCGGCGACGATAAAACCCTAGGCCTCTGCCGAGTGGCTTGTCGAGGACTCTATATATATGTGCGCGCGTGTGTTTGTGAGTGTGGGGTCGGGCTTAGCGTGGGCCTGTTTCCCTGATTGGGCCTTGAACGTTTTGGGCTCTCCATGTAGCCCACGTGCCTCCGCTTACCAAGGGTAGACATTTCCTCGTTTCGCATCTTGATTTTTTTTTGGGTAAAAAAAAAAGATAAATTCCATTCATCACCAAATATATGAAACGGAGTCTCAAAAGTCACGGTAACAAAGTAAACTCTTAGAGCTCCAAAGTAAACAAGAAACCAAAAATCGAGGCATCAGATTATCACAGGCCTGTTCTTCAAGAATATATTTATAATTGGATTTAAGCAAAAATATTTGTTGCTAATCACTAAATCACATGACACCATCATTGATAAACATATACAAGATTTTATATGTACTTATGACTTTGCCTTTTAGCAATGTACATTTAGATTCGACATCCCCAACACCATCACAGCATGGAAACAACATGAATATGACTTTGCTTTGAATAAAGATTTTTTTTTTAAAAATGTAGCTATGAACACTAGAAACTTGAGGTGGAATACTCATTCATTAAAACTACAAAATTTAGAATTAGATCAGAGAAAAAAGCCCTTTGATATAAGATAAGGAGAGGAAAGCTCACAAAACTAAAACTAGATCGGGAGAATTAGGAAAGAAACAAAAGAAAGGAAAAGTAACTAGAAGGGTTGGGGGAGAGGAGAGGGGAGATCTAGGTCAAATCCCTCTCCTTTAGAAGTGAAGAGACGGAATGAAGGTTCCAAGAGGGAAAGAGAGAATTCTCTCATTGTTTGATATGGAGAAAAATGATTCGCAACTTGATTTATTAGCATGATATCGTAAGAAATCTCACATTAGATATACAGAATTGTAATCAATAATATGGGATCATTACTTTAGTCGTCGTAACGTGATGAGAAAGCATTTTATGTGACAATTACATCACATAAAAAAAGTAATTGCATGAAGTAATCAATCAGTCGTTCCATCGACATGGATCAATAATTTGTCTCAATTGTTCTAATTTTTCCCTCCCCGTGATTTTGAGCAAATTTCGGGATTTGTTTCGACTTGGCTTCGGAAGAGTGAAAGTGATGAGGAAACACACTGAATTCCATTTCCACGGCGAATTTTCTTTTGTTCCTTTCGGCGTTTGGATTGGTTTTAAGGGTTTGATGGATTCTGCCACGTTATAAAACATATAACTGACGGCAACACATTGTTAAAAAATTTGATTGTCTCGTGCACCCAAAGCATAATATTTCGAGAAAATAAAGATATATTTATTTCGCAGAAAATCATACATTAATCTTGATTCCATAAAAAGTTCATTAACCAAGTCATCAACGAAAAATGTCCATATTAAATTAATGATAACAACAAAATTATTTTTTATAACAATTACTTTTAGGCAATACAACCAATCATTCAAAAAAAAAAAAAAAAAAACATGGTCAAAAAACACATTCGACGATGTGTTCCGCCTGATTAGCGTCCTCTGGACCACAACGTCCTTTCCAAGAAGGTTCAACTTCTCCAGGATTTCTCCATTCCTCATCAATCTTTCAGTTTAATCCAGAGCTTGGAAAAGAAATCTAACTAGAGCGCAGTCGGCGTTTCGCCAGCGGCCATGGAATGAGAGGTTTCAATCCACTCCATCGAACCAACTGTTTTGTCGGGCCGTCAGCTTTGGCAGGGTTAATGGCGTGATCAAAGTGATCCCCCCCGGCTTCCTCGCGACCAGTATGTCTTCCTAGAGAAGATTGAATCGGAAGTCGATAACAGCAATTATAGGTGTTGGAGGATTCCTCATATGGGATTATTCCCAATCCGGCTGAAACACCCACAGAATCATATGAGCATGGATAATAAACTTTAAGCCAGTTGTTGACTGCATCCTATACCAAAAGAAAGCAATAGAAAAGAATTTACCATGCTCACAACCAGAACCCAAAAAGGAACAACTTCAAACCTCCAGGCATTGCCTAAAAACATGCCTAAGAAGGAGCAATACATTATTATGTGAGCGTTCAAACTGACCGAAATTCAATCGCTAAGCACCAGCTTGTGGAGACTCCTCAGTTTGTCTCCTCAGCTCCTCATCAGCATTTCTCAGGAATTGGTCCCAACCACTCCCAGGACTTGTATCCAAGTAATCATACGGCACAGCTGTTTTCAAACCGGGTCGGACCGCACACCGGCTCTCTACAGTTCTGAAATCCACGACTTCATTGTCCCCTTCACTCAGTTCATCCCATGAAAAGAGGAGTGGCAATGTAAAGGCCCCCCAAGGGTTAAAATCCAGTACCTTAACCCTCCCATCCTTTGTGACATAAATATCAAACGTGTAATTATCCGATTCAAATTTTGGGCACACTTCGCTTTCAAAGAAATCCTCAATCAAAATCTTGAGGTGGTCCTTCTTCTCGAGGAGGACGGGATAAAATGTGGTAACCTCACGTTGGCAGATCCCAACCAGGAGCTTGTTCCTTACGAAACAACGGAATTCCATATCTGGTCGAAGCGCTGGCTGCCATTTCCGTAGAGCAAGGAAAAAGCTCTGTGGCCTTGACGAGGTCTTGTCACTGCAAGAATCATACGCGTGACAGAGATCATGGGTTGATGAATCGGATGCACGTAGCAGGAGTGTGATCTCACTGAGAGACGTGCACCGAAGGTTCCCACTGCCACTAATCCAAGCAGAGTCTTTTGGCGAGCTCCAGTTTAGTTTAGGGAAAATAGCACCCCCGAGCGATGTGATTGACTCTTTGACGTTCAACTCGAGTTCTGGAAAAGATGGAGGTGGGAACTCCTCGGACTCGTCTCCAGATCCTTCTGGAACCTCAAGATCATCTTCATCCACAGGATTACGAACCCTGTTGGGAAGGGCATCTTCGCCTGTGATAGAAATGGGCAGAACAAATGGTCCAGAGTCACCAAGAAGGTACTGGACAAAGGACTCCGGAAGCTGATGAATATGTGTTTTGATGGACACCGACTTGAATTTAGGATACCACTCTTGGATCTGGCATCGATCCACTTCTTCTTGCCTCATTTCTTTGTAACTGTCAAAAACGCTCGTTCCCAAGGCTAGAGAAAAAGCAACAAGTACTAGGGCAATTTATTGACTTCTGAAGCAGATGCCTGCAGAGAGCCTGAAGAATATGCAAACGCATTGGTTACGACCAGCAAGCACAAATTAGGTATGAAATGTGAAAAGAAAAATTCAACCAGATTGATCGCAGAAAGAAAGACATTGTTAAGTGTCTGTCAAACATCTCCTAGACCAAACAGAGGCGCCTAAAGAAACAAAGTCTTCAAATTTTTAAGCTCAATGAACCTTTATACCTCAGTAGAGCAAGACCAGCTTCACGCAGCTGAGCACGAACTAATTAAGTTGTCACGATTCATGAAATCAGAAACACCACACAAATCTAAGACAGAATCATAAATATTCTATCAGAATTAGGGTATGTATCCAGCGTCAGCTGTTCTTGAGCAACTTCTATAGATAATATACACTCTTGTACAGAATTACACAGCGCAAGAGGAGCCAGAAGCAAGTTTAGGCAGCAAGGAAGGAGGGACCGACACAGAATGTATTTGATGTTGTCACATTTGACTAGAGATTTGCATATGTATTAGCTGGTTGGGAGGGCATTGCACATGATTCGAGTATTTCATCATATGCACTTTCAAAGCTGAATAGATGAACAATCCTAGAGGTATGAAAATGGAGTTCTATACCAACGTTTGAATTGAGTTTAGTGTGTTAGTGACAATTCATTACTTGTAGGAAAATATTATCTTGCCAATGCTGCTTATGGAATCCGAAGTGGGATCACCTCTCCCTATCGCGGAGTTCAGTGATCACTCACCTAAAAATGAGAAGGAACCGTTCAATCTGCACCGCAACCAAGGCAACAGAACTAAAGATACACCCAAAAAAGAATCGATCAAGATCTTTTCATGAGCCAAACTTATCTTCTGATTGAGAAGAACTCAATTACAAAGACGTAATTTTCCATTCCGAATCAAACGCTATTATCATAATCTGCCCATAATATCGACTTCAGCCATCAAATTCTGTCGCTTTCTCTTCGCTCAAAGAGAAAAGAGATGAACAAAAAAGCAGCAGCAGCATCGATTTCAATGCCTCCTTCGGTGCAACACAACCTCAGGCAACCTCAAATCGTCTACTATTCAAAAGACAAGACGAACGCATGTCCAGCTTTTAACCTAAACCGAGGAAGCAAACCACAAGAACCGAACCGAACCACACGTTCGACAGTGAAAAAAACTAGAACAATCCCAAAGACAACAAGGTAAGAGTCGCAGCATGGTACCCCCACGATGACGGAGCAGGCGCTGCGCGGCTCCGGCGAAAGTTCGAGAGGTTGAAGACGGCGGTGGGGCAGCTGCGAGAACAAACCCTCGCCCTATGTTCAGATCCGATCGGGCCTGTTTTGGGCCTGATTTCTGAATGGGCCGGGCCTTGACTGTTTTGAGCCCAAAGGCCTAGTTTTATAAGCTGTTTAGCTGGCTGCAGAACTCCGCCCTAACCGCGAACTCCCACCCATTTTCCCGCCACTCCTTCTCCTTCCTCCTCCGTCCCAAATGGCCGAGAGGAAGAAACGCCGCCGCGCCGACGCCGACGCCGACGCCGACGACGACGAGCTCCCCTTCAAGAACCGCCTCAAGCCCGACTCCGTCATCCTCCAGATCCTCCGCTCCCTCACCACCGCCGCCTCCTCCTCCTCCTCCGGCGCCGGCGGCAAAACCCTAACCCTCGCCGACCTCGCCCTCTCCTCCACCTGCCGCGAGGTCGCCGACCTCTCCCTCTCCTCCGTGGAGTCCTCGATCGAGGCCCTCATCCTCCGCATCGCCCGATCCATCCTCGGCGGCGACGGCTTCGCCTTCGACGTCCCCTCCCGTTCCGCCGCGAACCAGCTGTACGTCCCCGAGCTCGACCGCATCGTGCTCAAGGACAAGAACACCCTCCGCCCCTTCGCCAACGTCTCCAGCGTCCGCAAGTCCACCATCACCGCCCGCATCCTCCAGCTCATCCACCAGCTCTGCGCCAAGAGCATCCACGTCACCAAGCGTGACCTCTTCTACACCGACGTCAAGCTCTTCCAGGACCAATCGCAGTCCGATTCGGTCCTCGACGACGTGTCCTGTATGCTGGGGTGCACTCGGTCGAGCCTCAATGTGATTGCTGCTGAGAAGGGAGTCGTCGTGGGCCGGCTCATTTTCAGCGACAACGGCGACATGATCGATTGCACGAAGATGGGGATGGGAGGCAAGGCAATACCCCCGAACATCGATCGGGTCGGCGATATGCAGAGTGATGCGTTGTTCATACTCTTGGTGGAGAAGGACGCTGCGTACATCCGATTGGCAGAGGATCGGTTCTACAACAGGTTTCCGTGCATCATCGTCACGGCTAAGGGCCAACCGGATGTTGCCACGAGGCTGTTCTTGAGGAAGATGAAGATGGAGCTGAAGCTGCCAGTGCTTGCGCTCGTGGACAGCGACCCTTATGGATTGAAGATTCTGTCAGTTTATGGGTGCGGGTCAAAGAACATGTCATACGACAGCGCCAACCTGACGACTCCTGACATCAAGTGGTTGGGGATAAGGCCGAGCGACCTGGATAAGTATAAGATACCGGAGCAGTGTCGGCTGCCCATGACAGAGCAGGATATAAAGACGGGGAAGGACATGTTGGAGGAGGATTTTGTGAAGAAGAACCCGGGGTGGGTCGAGGAGCTGAGCTTGATGGTGAAGACGAAGCAGAAGGCTGAGATTCAGGCTCTGAGCACTTTCGGGTTTCAATATCTGTCCGAGGTGTATTTGCCCCTCAAGCTTCAGCAGCAAGACTGGCTCTGAGGAGAGTGAGGTCAATTCTTCATTTGGTCTGGTAATTATAGTGTTTGCTTCTTCAGGGACAAAGTAGTCTTGTTGAGAGGCTTATCCTTCTGTATGTCTGAGATAATTCAATTTGATTTCGTAATATTGTGTTTAGTTTGACTGGAATAGGAAGAGAAAATCAATGGGAAGCTACGCAACTTCTTTTGAGTCTCTTGAAATGTGTTGTTGAACTCTCTTTTGGTAAGCCAAAAAAAACACAAACTTTCTGCAATGTGTTCGATTATGAGTATGAGCAATGCCCCCCATGCGCTTATGCAGCATGGTCAAGTTAATGAGGTTTGACAGTTCAATTTTTTTGCAAAGACAATCACTGATAAACTATAATGGTATGTCCGATGCTTACAGCCATAAAAGAGCTGAGCAAATGGAAATAAGCAGAAGAAGGTTGAACAGAAGGGAACTTTCTTATTGCATATTTTGGGAGCTACACTGTTATTGATCTTACATCCTGACCCCTCACTAAGAGCACAGGACAAATGGAGGCGACACAAATATGATACACCAAAAATTCGCAATGCTACAAAGAATACATCTTACTTGTTAGTGGCTACTGCTCATCGACGTAACCAGTCATGCAATGACTTTCTAGTCAACTTTAGTCTTTGGAGAACAACTGGTCTCCTAGTGGAGGTTTCTGACTCCCTTGAAGGAGTCCTGCCTGACATGGGTTCTATCAAGAGAACATCTATCCCCAATTCATTCTTTAGTAATTTGACAATTGCATCTTTGACCTCAGATCTTTGATTGGTTGGCTTTGCATTTATCTCACTGACTCCTACGACGATCAAAACATCATCATTGACTTCATTCCCTGTGGATATCGAAGTTGAAGAAGGCTCAGGATAATTAAACTGCTAATGGTATTGATCCCCAGAATTGGTTCAGCTGAAATACCTGATCTCATTAAAGTAAGGTACTTTCTAAAGAAATATTAAGGGAGAAGTTGGCTCATACCCAGACTGTAGTTTTCCTTGATCATTCGCAGAACAGCTAGAACGACTATTCGGGCTTCAACCTGTCAAAAATTATTTCACACTACGGTGAGGAGAGTACAGAGGCCACTTCTCCTTGTCGACTGAATAATCAGTCCAAGCAAAGAAAAGTAACTGAATAAGTATAAGCTACTTCTAGGTGTCCCAGAGTGAAAGCAGCACTGATTGATTGATTCTCATATGCTTCAAACCAATAATACTACTACTAACCATTGCTTGAATATGTCAACGAAAGAAAAGAATATTGCCATGGATGTTCTGGTTTCCTTGGCAGTTTTAGTTTGTACCTTTGAAAGTCCCTGGAGATCAATTGCTAAGCTTTCAGCGATGCTCCTCTGCACGTATACTGCAACCTTTTCAAGAAGAAGACTGTTTGGTTTACTTAAGTCAGTTCCATTCAAGGAACTGACTTCTCCTTGGTTCATATCATTGTCTTGGATCACTCCTTCACACCACTCCTCAATTAGTGCCTTAAGATAATGGTCATTGGGCTTGTACCTACAGTATGCATGTTCAATCAGATGAAATAATGAGCTTCATATCACTGGGAAAAAACAGAAACAGAAGAACATACCCTGCTTTTCTCATATCCTGATATATTGCCAGGCATTGCTGCACTTCATGCAAGGAACCATATCTACTACGAGCCCTTAAAAGTGTGTTATATGTCACCTGAAAAGCTCACAGCAATTTACCTAACAAGACAAAAATAACAGGAACTAGCTCGACAACTATGTGAGCCTGAGCTGCACTATCAATTGAACAACATGGTAGCTCCAAAACAATACGGTCAAGTTGGTAGTTGTGCCACATTCTTTTTGTTTTTGTTTTTTTTTTTT
Source organism: Eucalyptus cladocalyx (assembly GCA_017140615.1). Lineage (NCBI taxonomy): Eukaryota > Viridiplantae > Streptophyta > Magnoliopsida > Myrtales > Myrtaceae > Eucalyptus > Eucalyptus cladocalyx. The sequence continues at coordinate 36,394,311 of CM029526.1, forward strand.
TTTGCTCAGAGGAGTCGTGCCACATTTAGAAGGTTGCTTTGAAACTGTTTCCTTTGCCTATGATTGATTCAACGGAGTCCTCATTTCTATTGACACATCTGAAGAAAATGATATGAGCATTGAGATGTTAATTTTCATCTCAGGTGTCAATCTTGCAGCATTATGGGATAGCTAGTCTTGAAGTATGTTATCTCTTCTTAGACCTGCTCAATCAGATCAGTCTTCAGAATCATTTGAAACTTGTTAATTTCAGCAGCAGGACAGTGAATTGTTATACCGGAGAAAAGACACGTATCATCATCTACCAGCACAAAGCCACTTACCAAATTTGGCTCAACTTGATACCTTTTCATCTCTTCATATAAAGAGAATGCCAGCTTTAGCTGTCTACCATCCACGCAAACCTGTGGAATGTAATGCATCAAAGTCTGGGAGTTCAAAATCAAATAGAGCATTTCAAGGTGCAAACCCATTAAGATAACAGTTTAAACATAAATGGAGAAAGACTCTAACCTTAATAGCTGTTGTATAGGCAATCACATCAGGTTGTATTTTGGCAGCACGCATCATTTTCAAGAGCTGCATCATATGCAGAAGACATTAGTTTACCACTATAAGTGTGTGAATCAGATCGGTGTCGACTGAATAAACAGAAAATTTAGCACCCTGATATTTAATAAACATTACGATAAAATATTGATTGGAACATCTATTGCACCCAATTAGCATTGATATGCAACGTTTAATAAAATAGACACACGACAAGAGGTTAATGGGCTCATCAATGCTCAATACTAGTCCCTACCTAACATTTGTACCCTGCCAGCTATGGGAAAGATCATGAATCAGCACTCGAGTATATCAGAAGAAATGATTCCCTACCTGCAGTGCACCCTCCACATTCCCTGAGCCTCCACATAAATCAATCAATATGGACCAGCTTATGTGATTAGGCGTAAGTCCAGCTGCCTTCATTTCCTCCATCAGAGCTTTTGCACGGTGGTAGTCAGTTCCACAGGCTTTCATCAAGATATTATATGTGGTTGTTGTAGGTGAAAAGGGATATCTCTTAACAAAGCTCGTATGATGCATCTTGCATGCATTTTCTGGTGCATGACTAGAATTTTCTTTCTGGCGAACCTTGCTTAATAGGCTCTGTTTTCTGCTTCCATGGTCTCCAATTGAAGTCTTTGCCAATTTCCTGTCCTTCCAGGCCTGGAAAAGACGGAAAGCCCTATCAAACTGGCATGCCTCAACACAAGCATGTAAGAGGACGTTGCAACACTGTGAATTTGGTTTACAACCAGCCAGAAGCATTTCCTCAAACAACTGAATTGCCTGGTCTACCAGACCCGCTTTTGCACAGGCACTAATCAGTGATGACCACGTGACTGTATTAGGAGTAACGCCAGCACGAAGCATGTCATCCTTAATCTGTAGAGCCATCTGCCAGAGTTTTGCATCTGCAAATACCTGAAAAATTTAATAATCCAGATATCAGATACTTAATGGAGAATCGAGCATAACAAATTTCACTATTAATGGCTGGGAACCTTTGGTGAAGACTCCTAAATTTAGTCATTTGAGAAGATGGACCTTAATAATAGTGCTGTATGTGAAAACATCCAACTTCAATGCCCTCGTTGATTCTAGGTCTCGCACTTCCTGATATATTTCTTTGGCCAAATCAACTCTTCCAGCCAGGCAGCATGCCTTCAAAAGGATATTATAGGTTGCCATGTCCGGAGTGACACCAACATTCTGCATTTATAAATTTGGTTGGTAGGATTTTCCATTGGTATGACCAATAAATTTCTTGTCAACTTAATTAAAGAAAAAATAGCTCTCTAATAGATTGAGAGAGAGCAGATTTACCTGCATAGTCTTGTATATGTGCAACGTATAGCTCAAATCATGGGCATTGACATTTATTAAGCTGTTAAAAACATAGATGTTTGGAACGATACCCTGATTAAGCAAGTCCTGCAGCAGAATGGCAAGCATGAGAAAGCTGTGATTCATGGAGCACACATTGAGTTTGGATGTGTTTGGGGAATTCCAACTTAAAAGATCATACAGCAAAACTTTGAGCGGACTTGCAATTTTCCAATTGCACTTCCATCAGTCTGAAAACTACATGAATCCTTAAATCAACTGCCTTGGTCATTCTGGGTGTGCTCATCAGCTTAAGTAGTTATGTAACACCATTAACAACTACGGAAAAGGTTGCCCTAGCTGTAGTCTGATAAATGACCAACTCGTAGTTTTTCTCACAACTCATGTCACCATGAGTACTGTTGCAATCTTATGAACCTAGCTCATGTTATTAGAAGCTCTTCAATTCTAAGCTCTTGACATCCTTTCTGGATCTGGGATAAAAAAAATCCAATCATCAACGAGCAAAAACTCGTCAAGTGGATATTGAAAGAGCCTTTGGCTCAGTCTGTATCTTATTGATTAAAAGCTCAAAATGCTAAAGTGTAACTGTTTATGTCATTTAAAAAGAATATAGATCATGAATAAGAAGAACCATTAACAAGAGTTTCCCAGCACACATGTTCAAGTAAATTTCATAGGGTAAGGCAAGTCAGTTACCTCATAAATATGCCTGGATTCCTCAGCATCACCACATAGACCGCAAACATCAATTATCTTGCGGTAGACAAACATATTTGGGCCATCTGAGCTTTTCTTGCAGGCTTCGTAGGCTTTCAATGCAGATACCAGATCCCCTTTCTTCCCAAATTCGTGTATGATAGTGCAGAACAATATTTGTGCATGTGGAAAGATGCATGCATATCTGCAGAATGGCAGTGGCAGAAACATCAGACCGGCCAATTGAGTTATATTAGAGTTCCCCACCAAGAAAATGTCACCCATCACATAGCATATTCGAGAGTTGAAGCTCGAACCTTAGAAGAGCGCTGGTATGGAATAAACTACAAAACATACCTAATGGCCAAATTCGGACTCCGTTGATCAATTAACACTCTTATTACATTAGCAGGTTTCGCTAGCTCTCTGACCGGAAATTTGAAACCTAGCAGCGAACAAAGAAACATCAGTCACTTGATGACAAGAGTTCAACTTGACAGAAAACTAACTACCTGAATCGTGATTGGTAAAGAATTTTACAAGTGCAATTTCTCTGAGTCTACTCTGTTCAGTCAATCTCTTCGCCCAACACACTCTCATTCTCAATTAGTATCAGAAACTACAGCTTCCAAAATCCAATTTATCAATTCGCCTCAGTAGAGGCAAGCAATGATTTCACTGTCCAAAGCTAATTCACCCCAAATCCACCTTTCAGAATTAACGAAAATGTGTCATGATGACCTAATTTATCACCTGCGAGAATCTCCATCACCTGAACCAATGACTTCGCATCGCCGCATTCCATCAACCGCTCGCACTCCTTCCCCAGCAAATCCATCGCCGCGCCGTCAACGACCTTTGCCGGCGCAATCCCCAGCTTCTCCACCACCCGCAGCACCTCGACGAAGCTCCACAGCCTCCCCTCCCTGAGGCCCCGAGCCAACCCCTTCCCCACGAGCTCGACGTCCAGCTCCGCGACGAACAGCGAGACCTCGGCGCCGGAGGCGACCACCTGATCCGCCACCGCGGCGAAGTCGTCGAGGCGGGCGTCGCCGGCGAGCGCGGAGGCGAGGTCCGCGAGGGCGCGGAGCTGGGGCTCGGGGTCGCATCGGAGGGCGGAGAGGGAGGCGGCGGGGAGGGAGCGGACGGTGGAGATCGAGGGAGGGGGCGTTCGGGAGAGGGAGGGAGGCCTGGTGGAGCGGTGGTGGTGGTGATAGGGAGGAGGTGGAGATAGGGCGGTGGCGGTGGCGGTGGCGGTGGAGCGGAGGATGACGAGCGCTCTCATTCTAGGCCAACTGTTTTCCGGTGGTGAAGAAGCGAGCGTTCTTCAGTCGTTGGAGATGCGCGCTTCCGAAACATTTTTTCGGATATTTTGGATCGAATTTGAAAGGCAGGTGTTCCTTTTTTCCACTAACCGACGGGGATAAAATAGTAATTGTGTTAATCAAGGCTTTTGGAAGATATTAATGGTCCGTTTGATAACTATTTTATTCCTAAAAATAATTTTTATTCATTATGTTTCTCAACAATTTTTAAGTTTTTAAAGACGCTTTTGGTAACTATTCAAAATTTCCAATTCTACGAAAGAAATCGTTTGATAAAATTCTTAATTTTTAAAATTTTTAAATATATTAAATATATTTTTATTGATTTTCTCTTCTTCTATTTTTTTCCTTTTTCCCTTATTCTTCGTCTTACTTTGTGGCCAATTGTTGACCACTGTTATGACCAACGATCGGTTGGGCGAGATCCGATAAGCATCTCTAGAGCTTCACTAGGCTAGGTGAGAGCCAACATGCTCGCCAGATGCTCGCTTGGCCATCGCGAACCTTGGCCTCGCCAGGTTTGGGCGAGGCTAGCTTGGTGAGGCTCCCGACAAGGCTTGTCAGACCTTTACCTAATTGATCACTGGCCACCATTGCGAACAAAAAAAAAAGTTTTTTATTCTTAAGAATAATAAGATATTTTTTCTCTACTTCGATTTTTGTTCTTGAGAACAAAGAATTTATCAAACGGGTTTTTATTCTTTTTTTGTTCGGATAGCAAAATAATAGAATTAGTTATCCCCAAGAGTGTTACCAAACATGGCTTTAGTAACCATTATGTTTCCAAGAACAATTTTCAACCTGGAAATGATTATTTTTTATTTTGTTATAGGGAATAATTTTTGAGCAATTCTAGAATATAGCATTTGGAAGAACTCTTAAATTTTTTGTTTCTTTTAAATTTTTACTACTTTTATTATATTTTTCTCTTTTTTCTTTTTTTCTTTTCTCTTCTTCTTCCTCATTCTTTGTGGCCGATTGTTGACAACGGTGTTGGCTGGTTGGGCGAGGTTTGGTAAGCTCACCTGGTCATCGCAAGCCTCGACCTTCTAGATCTAGACTAGTTGGCGAGGCCGAGCCTTGCTGATGGTTGAGCGAGACTTGCTTGGCCATCGGGAAGGCTCGACCTCACCTAGATTTGTAAAACTGAAGCTTGTGGTGGCTAGGCAAGCCTCTAGTAAGCTCCCGACCTTGTCTAGCTAGTTATTGGCCATCGCCCAATGGCGACGGTGGCAGCCGGGCTAGTAGTGGCGGCGGCAGCTTGGTAGTGGCCTATGACCAATTGAGGGGAAGAAGAAGAGAGGAGAAGAGATAAGGAGAAACGAAGAAACAAAGAGAAAAATAGGCTTAGACATGATTCTAGAATTATTTCCGAGAATAAAGAATTTTTTTTTTAATTTTTGATTCTATTCCAAATTTATTATTAGGAAGAAAAATGTATTTTTGTTCTTGGGAACAAATAATTTATCAAATGGATTTATGTTTCAAATTTATTTCTAGGAACAAAATAATAGAATCTTACTATTTGGTTAGTTGCCAAATACACCCCAATTCTACTATTCGAATCATGTACATTCACGTTTTTTTTTTTTTTAATTGAGTCCCTATGCTTTTATTTTATCCAAGTTTGGCAGATGTTGCCATCACATAACAGCAAGGTATGATCCCAAAAGAATGATGCAAATGCCTATGCAGGCGTGTGCGGAAATTTTTACTCAATACTAATAACGTTAGAGTATGATTAAACTAGTCAAATGAGAGAGTTGAGTTAGATTATAAATTGCCCAATCCAAATAGATTCATTTTGGCCCCTAGTATAAACTAGTGATCAATAACTCAATCCACATGTGGATCCGACTCATATTGCTAAAAGCCTTCATATTTAACCCAATTTACAAAAATTCATAATTGAGGGGAAAAGTACTGAAAAATTCTTAAACTTATTACATTGGTACTAACTTAGTACTAAACCTTTTAATTGGATCAATTTAGTTATAAACCTTTTTGCATTGGTACTAATTCTATCTATATGGCCAATTTAGGCCAGAAATTGCTAATGTGGACACCTGTGGTCTAACATGACACGATCGGTATTGACATTAATAAATTTTATAATTTTAAATATTTTTCAATTTTTTGTTTTGTTTTATTTTTTTGGTACATTATGACCATCACCGACCATAGGCGAGTGCATTGACCCTCGCCCAAATCCAAGCAAGGGCCAAAACCCTTGCCTATTGGCCGGTGAGGGCCTTTGTGCCCTCATTGCCCATAGGTGGGGGCATAGAGGCCCTTGCCCAAGCTAGCCTATGGTCGGCAACCTCGCTAGGCAAAGGATGTAGAAAAAGAAAAAAGAAAGGAAAGAAAAGAGAAAAATGAACAAAAATACTAAAAAATAATAAAAAAATTCACTAGCATCGATCACGCCATATAGGACTACTAGAGTGCATGTCAATAATTTTGGTCTAAATTGGCTAAATTAATTGAATTTATACTAATGTGAAAATGTTTATAACTCAATTGGTCCATTTGAAATATTTAATATTGAATTTATACTAATGCAATAAATTTAAGACTTCTTTTATACTTTTCCTCATAGTTGAGAGCGCGGAGTAAGTGAAGGCGAGATAGAATGAAGAGATAGTGTAAATGTCGGTTGGATTTAAGTAAGTTGTAAATATATTTATGACCCATTTAACATTCCAATTGTCTTCAAATCCATTTATGACCCATTTTTTCAATATAGCTTTTCCACTTAACATCCATATGAGTTAATAATTGAGTTTATAATTCATTTTGATAGGTTTAAGTATGACGTGAACATTCACATTAGAAATAATTTTATCCACATCATTCGACGATCACGTCTGGTGGCCATCTGGCTTGAATTTGGTATTGGACGTATCTACTTCTTTGGGTGTTTGTTGTTCATTCACTTTACCGATAGGACACCTATTTTTTTTTTTTTTTTTTTTTTGGGTAGTGTCGCGACCCAAATTTTTCGGGTTTGAACCACCTAGGGTTTGGCTAATGGATTGTTAAGCCTAGACTTAACTCGGGCTCTCCCAAGCCCATACCAATTCGCGACTTAGGTTCAAGTTCTTAACATGCAATGATTTTCAATTAGGAGTCGCCACTAATCTATTTTTTGTGGGTCGATTAGAAACCCAAGTAAAGTAACGGGAGATTTACTTTACTCCTACGAACCAGAGATTTATGAGTTCGGGGACTTGGTTACGCTAGATTTCTCTAACGCCCTTTCGGTACCTTTCTCTTTTATTTTGAAAAATGTTTGGCAAGCAGCTTGAATTGATTTTAAATTATCTCCCTAACATGTGAGGTTGTCATGCGGGTGCGCAAACCACCAATTTAACATCCAAGTAAAGCAATAAATAAATTGCAGAACTTACCTCATAGCAACGAAAGCATCTGCGTTGTTAGATCAGAATTCACATCAACAATCCTAGATATGATTTCTAATTAACACGCAATTTCTCTTTTGTTTCACTTTTTTTAATGATAATCATGCAATGCATGCTACTAATCTAAGATGATATGACATGGCAATATGACCTAAGTTGTATGACATGAGTAAAATAATTTCTAAATAAATGCAATGATTAAATGTGCAATCTAAATTAACCTAATGACTTAATTCTAATGACGGGCAATTTCTAATTAAATGAACCTAGCAACAATCACTAAATGACGTGCATTTCATGACCCTAACGCTATATGACGTGCACATGTTTTTTTCTTAATAAGCATGCAATCTATCATAATATAAAACTAACATCTTAAATGAATGCATCTTTTTTGGATTTTTATTTAAGGAATTCGAAATAAATAAATTTCATATTCTAAACATGCAAAATAATCCTAAAATAAGTAATTCTAACATGAACCTAATCTAACTCAAATGTTTTTTTTTTTTTTTTTACGGGAGCAAACAAATAAAGGCATCAAAAACAGCACGGCACCAAATCAAGCAAGATATCATCCATGTCCATTTAATTTTGGGAAATAAATTGACGTATCGTATCTCGTGCATGAGATTGGATTGGCCAATTTTGAAATAAAATCACGAATCATATCTCGAGCGTGAGATCGGATTGGCGATTTTTCCGTACGATTGCGGGTCGTATTTCGAACGTGAAATCGGACCGTCAATCATATGTACGTTGTGAAACTAGGAAAATTCCTAATTTATAAGGCTACTCAAGATTACGGACATGATAGCATATCGGGAATTCCAATCATGTACATCGACGAATATTTTCAAATAAGGAAACAGAATTTTCACAAATCAAAATAGATAAGATTTTCACCTGATTCGAATATCAGCTTCCGAATTCCAATCCTCAAACGGCTACTCGCGACGCAACGTGGTGGTGCTCAGCAAGGCTCACGGGATGGATACCCGCCAGGGGCTTTGCGTGCAGCTCCCGAGAAACCTAGAGAAGCACAATTGGGAGATGCTCCAAATTTCTATAAAATAAGGGTACGAAATCCTCCCTCCTTTCAATGCATACGCCCTCCTTTACTCAAAGGACGTGTGCCCTTCTCTTGTGCAAATGTTAGTGACTCGGATGCTTGCCGAATGCCTCCACTGAAGACTTTGACCGAGCAACCCTCTCAGGCCACTTCTACACATTAAAAGAAATAAGAAAGTGGCATCTTATACGTGTAATGGGTATGAAACCGTGCCAAAAAAAATCTGCAGTAAAAATAAAGAATAGAACTTTGCTGGATCGGTCTCGATTGTGTGGAACCAGACACGTTGCTGCAGCTTGATGTGGCCCAACCAAGGTTACTCATCGTGGGAAACTCGCTGGAAAGACTTGCAGAAGACACGATGGGCCGAGATCTCGCTTGGAATTGTTGGGACTTAGAGCGTTGAAATAGGTTCAGCGGTGGCTCGAACTCGAACCTTCGCAATTGTCACAATCAAACGTGGGGTGGTGGAAGAATTTGGCTTGACCTGGGGTGCCCCTCGGCGAGACTCGCAAATCCACGTTGGCTTCAGCTTGGACTAGTGATCGAAGACAAGCTTGAGGACCTGCGAAACATAACACAGCGATGCTTGGCTAGGTTTCTTGGTGCTGTTCGTGGGTCATGGTGCTGCAGGGGACAATTTTTTTGATTAGTCAAAGTCAGGTGCCCTGTGAAGAAAGAAGACCAGCGGCGACAATGGTCTAGAGTAGTGCAATCTGGACAGGTACGTCGCCTAGCATGATAGTGAGAATTAACAGCTTCAATAGGAATCTCGTTCGGATGTGATGGGATATCAAGCTGCGGCCATCGCTCGGCTTTCTACGAAGACATTAGGAAGCGTGGTGGGGGGGGTGCCATGGCTGGACGTTGCTAAAAAAATACCTGCAAACACAACCAAAAAGACTCGTGATATTTGGTGTTGCAAGTGGCCGTGTATTAGATTAAATTTTCCATGAGTCTGAGCCCGTCTATGTTGACCGAAGGTGGTCTTAAACTCAGCCCAAAATTTCCTTCAAATAAAACAAACAATATTAGAGAAGATATGTGAGAGATCTGTGCTCGTCAGTGGTGGCCTTGGTCGCTGACAGAGAGCCTCCAAGAAGGCTGTAGTGGCTGGTGGACTGATTTGAAGCGTCGATGAAGAGCTTGGCACGATTGGATTGCCGTGAGGCATGATAAGAGCACAACAGCAGGGCTCGTTGGCGTCACTGAATGACCACTGGACGAAAGATCATTGGAATCGTCGTAGTGTCTTGCTTGGAGGCGGCGAAGGTCGTCGAAGACTGATGTGTCACTGCAGCGGACAATCGACAGCAGGGTCAGCGTTGAGGGGCAGCCACGAACTCAGCAAAGTCCCGGCTGTGAAGGGGTCTCGACCGTGACCCTTCAGCTCTCTCTCTTTCACTAATGTTTTCTCTCTATATTGTGGCCGTATATTCAATGTGTGGCCCCCTTCGTTGTTTGTCTATAGATGGTCCTTTTATAGGTAAGAATAACCTAGGCTTTCAAGGAAAGAGAATAAATCTACACATTATGTTTTAGTTCTTTCCTATTCTCGTGATTTTTTTCTGTGACCATGCCAGTGAAGAAGAAATTCCACTTTCCCCTTTTTTGTTTTGAATATATCCTCCCCCTTGGTGTGAAGATACGAAAAAACAATTTACCGATCCTTTTGCTTCACTTCCCGCAATAGCCCTTTTTCAACCATAGAAAGAATAAATTTCAGCAAAACCTTTCCGGTTTCTCTCCATCTATGTTTGCCGATCCCCTCACTAGCAATCCCCCTCATTTCGTGTCCATCGAATCAACCAAATATCTCAAGGATTTTCACTTCTTTTCTCTTCTTCGACGGATAAATCGGTCAACTTTTGGACTTTACTCAAGCAAATGCGTGAGTGGGCAAAGAACCCACAATTGCGGATTTCCGTAACCGAATCCCATGAGGACCATTCTCATATCAGGCCAATTCTAACGTGGGTGCAGTGAATTGATGATAACCCTTCGAACATCTATATGCAATTGACTAATATTTTTTGTTTAGGGGCTTAAGTTTAGTCCCTAACTTTTATGTATAAAATAAATGATCGGATCACCAAAATTTAGGTGTCAACAATTTGCCCCTCTTTGAAGGTGAGCTCAAGAGGTTGCCTTCAAAGACAAATTGAGACCTAAATTTTGGTCATGCACATGCAATGAATGATTTTTTGTTGGAAAATGAATTCCATTTTTTAATGCAAATTATATGATGTATGAAAATACTATTGCAAATGATAGATGAACCTACCTGAAATAACTTACCTTTGAGGAGGATAGAGTAATTCGAGGTAGTGGGTGTTACCTGTCCAGGATCCGTACCATTCTACGGTCGCCTAGAATAGTAACATGACTTTGTGAAGATGCTGCTTTCCGAGGACCCGTACCATTCTACGGTCGCCCAGTATAGCAGAAAGGAGCTGCTTTCTCAGGACCCGTACCATTTTACGGTCGCCCAATACAGCAGTAAGGTTTTGTAAGGAACTGCTTTCCCAGGACCCGTACCATTCTACGGCCGCCTAGTACGACAGAAAGGTTTTGTCTAGGACCCGTACCATTCTACGACGCCTAAAGGTTTTGTCTAGGACCCGTACCATTCTATTCTAAGGAATAGGTGCTTGTCGAGGACCCGCCATTCTACGACGGAAAATTGATTTTTCAGACCCGTACCATTCTACGGTCGCCTGAATGGGGAAAGTGCTTTTCCAGGACCCGTACCATTCTACGGTCGCCTGTTAGAGCAATAAATGTTGTTTAGGACCCGTACCATTCTACGGTCGCCTAAACAGGGATTTGCTTGGCTAGGACCCGAACCATTCTTCGGTCGCCTTAATCAGACTAAATCTTGAAAAAATCTTTGGGGGGCAACTCCATCGAGTGCTAGTGCTTGAAAAGGAATACATGTACAATGACAAGTATTTAAGGTGTGGATAGAGATATACTTACCTGGTAACATCTCTAATCTTTAAGGATATGTCTCCTAAATTAATGAAGTGACTCCCATGTTGATGAAGGAGAATTTTGGGCTACGGAAGCATGCCGATTTGATAGGGGACGCCAGGTCATATCAAGGGACACCGGGCTACGAAAGCACGCCGGGTTAATAAAAGGCGACATCGGGCTACGAAAGCACGCCGAGTCGATGAAGATGACTCTAGGCTACGAAAGCACGCTAGATCAATATAACAGCTTGATCAAGTCAAGTGTCGGTGCACTTGAGAGAGAATACCTGCACAATGACAAGTATTTTAGAGTATGGTAGAGATATACTCACCTAATGATATCTCTGATTCTTGGAGATATGTTTTTTGGAATTTAGATATCCTGTGGAGGTCTTTCACCTCATGGTGGAGGCTTCTCATCTCCTAATATCATGAAACATTCTGAAAGGAACTTGAATTACCTGTCAGACATGATTTAAAGCAAAAACTGATATGCATTCATCAAAGAGATAGACAATCCGAGCTACTCTAGAATGCACATTTCAAAATTTAGTGAGGTTTTCATCAACTCAATTGGGGTCATGCATAATGACCTTTGCATCACCCAAATTTCCACCGGAGAGAATTATCATTCAAGACAATCTTCACTCATGACATGGATTTCCTAAGAATACCAAATGAGAGACCTTCGCTAGAAAGGACTTTCACTCACTCTCATTTAGAGGCTATTTTATGAGAACCACTCCATCTCACTATCATCATACCAACAAGGGTCTGAGTATTCTTGCAAGCGGTACAACCTTACCAATTTGAGAGGTCTTTAACAAGGACCGTAATGTGGGCTTGGTCAACGGTTTAACAAAGGGACTCTTTGAGTCAAGGCAATTGAAAGAACAATTTTGTAATCATCTCCGGGTTTACAAGTCAAGAACCCTGCAAAATGAGAAAGATATAATCTTGCTCGCACTTCTTCAAGCGATGCTTATAAACATATGAACTCCTACGTTAATTCAAATGCCCTAATCTGAAGAGACTTTGTAAGGGACGTAACGTAGGCTGGGTTCATGGGTTGAGAAATGAAAGGATCATTAGGCTCAAAATGTGTGTAAAATGTGAGAGTTGATGATCATCTTGGCATTGCCACCAGTTTTCTTTTTCACCATCGGAGATTGTCTTCATGAAGTGCCCCATTGATTGTAAAAACTCAGCATTTGAGTTCTTTGACTATTGCTCCATTGGGATTCAATTATTGTAATTGACAGTCACCTTATCTTGACTCTCTTTTTCATTTATGAGCATTGGCCTTGCTTTTACTAGGCACACCGCTTTTTCATGCCCCTAGTTCTTATTCATTTTTTTTTCATTTTTTTTTCATTTTTTCATGGGCATTGGCCTTGCTTTTACCAGGCACATTGCTTTTTTTCATGCCCCTTAGTTCTATTTTGGATTCAATTCTTACGCACAATGCATGCGTCAAGCAATTACACTTTGAATGACATTCAAACTTTTAAAGGTCTTCATCTGTCTCTTGCCTTGCCCCAGTGTGGGGGATGATCACCAACTGGGTTTAAAAGAAATGAAATTGCAGGCTCAAGTGGGCTATGCAAAGGATATAAGTATGTAGGATAGAGAAAGAAATGCTCTTCGTCATCCTAAGGCACTTAAATTACCATATGAATTCAATGTAATAGCACGACTTGAAAATTGATGCAAGTGAAAGCAAGAAAATTTCAATCCATTTTCTTCACTTTATGGTGCTGTCTTACCCTCCAATTTACCCCGATGTGGGGTGGTTCTTGACAGGGATAATTTGAAAGAATTTCCACAAGTGTATGGAGCTCAAAGGGGTTAAGCAATGTATCACCTGTAGTGTTTGGGATAGAGAAATGAACTGCCCCTCATCATTTCGGTCATCGTACTTTTTGCGAGATAACTCTTTACCTTGTAGATATGGAACTTCCTACACTCATCTCACAAGTGTATAAGTAGGGGACCGTGTATAGGATAGGGCTTGCCTTTCATCATACTGACACGTCTCATTCAGCATTCTTAAGCATTGATGTCACTCCATTAAATTGTCTATCTTGCCAAATCTCCACATGAAATTGGTGAGCTAAATCAATATGAAAATTTTCTTTTCAAAAGAGTCCAACAACTTTAAGCATGAAAAGCTTTTGTGGCTTCACAACAAACAGTTTACCATACTAAAAACATTCTTTTATAAGTATGAAAACATGATATCAAGCATTCATTCAAGGAATTGTCCCACGAAGGGACTATCTCAGCAAAGGGCATCCTTGGATTGCCTCTATCAAGAGGGAACAAATATACAAATTGATTAATCGAGGCTGAAAATTCGATCTTTGATTTGATGAGTTCTCCATTCTTGCTTATGACCCTGCACAAATCAACGTCCATGAATAGAATACCATGCAACATCAAAGTAAATTCAAATTGCACAACCATTTTGGCTCGGATCGAGATTTTGTCTCAGTCATGTCACTACTAGAATCCATAGTGTCCCGATTCGTCATCTGCAAGGAAAAGAACAGAGTGTCAATTCCAAAATTGATTATGTTCATGAACACAATGTATCCATTTCATCCAAGACGGATTATCCTCTTTTGATTTGTTCCATTATTTTCTCATGGAAATGAGAAACTTCATTTGGCCTTCGAGAATGACATCTCACACAAATTGTTATGAGATGTGCCACATATCACACTTTGGAATCAAGATGATTTTCTTCACTCTTGGGAGATGTCATCAAGATCAGTTAGGAAATGCTCATTTGCCCCCACGTCTATTTTTCCTCTCGGATGTATGTTCCCAAATCAATGGGCCCACTATCATTGGAAATTGATGCGTTATTTTCAAATGCCTCTCTGTTATGCTCTGAGATATGAAGTAAATGAGTTAGAAAAACAAACAAGGGTAATCTAATGCAAGCTTTTGGAAATGGCTTCAAAAATGATTTTTTTTTTCTTTTTGAGGAATATTTTGGACGAGGAAGCATGAAGAAGCCCAGTCCTCAGATTTTCTCCATGGATGATATTTTCTTTTTATTGTTGGATATCGTCACCGGGCTGGTTTGGCATACCCCATCATGTCCTCAAAACAAAACTTGTAATCAAATTACATTTATTGGAATGAAAAATCTTATATTCAAGCACTAAAGCAAAACAGGATAAATTTTTACCAATCTCTAAAAAGCAATAAGAATTCCCACGCAGGGAAGGTGCAACTGAACATGCCCCTAATTAAATAAGGAAAGCGAACTACTTAGGATCATGAATCATGTGTGTTTGAGTTCTTCACCCTCCTTGATCTTGTGATGCAAATCCTCTAGGTCAGAGATTATTCCTTCTAGATATGTCACTAGTCTCTTCATAGTGGCATCAAATTAAGCTACCTCAGGAAAATAAGACGGTTTGAAAGTCCTCTTGGCTCTCTTCTTCGACTCGTGGTTTTTCGCTGAAGATAGAGCACCTATGTCATCACACCCCTTTTGCTTGATGAGACAAGCCACAGTAGCAGACAATTCATCGACTTGACTTTGGAGGTACGCAATTCGTCTGTTTATATTGACAATGATATGGTCCAGCACCTCATTTTAATCCGTCATTTTAGCCATCGGCCATGTACGGATGGGTGAGTGAGATCGCTCCATAATCACCTAAAGGAAATAAACGGGAACATGTAAGCATGAGGTGTAAATGGAGAGTCAATCCATGACAATGATCTAATCGATTTTTCTTTTTTTTATTTTTATTTTTATTTTATCATTTTTTTTTTCATTTATTCATGAAAAGTCTATGCAAGAAGGGAATTTCCTAAAAATGGATATCCTAGTGAAACCAAATTTTCTAGACATGATGTAAAAACAAATTCTCCAAAGTTTTTTTTTTTAAAATGCATCATTCCCTAGCAATTTCTCATTTCATTTCCAATTGACAAATGAATCAAATCAATGATTGACCTAGACTATCATGGACCGACCCAAGAATATGACAAAATAAATTGCATGGTATAGGGAAAGAACACTTACTTCACCAAGGATAATCAATGGCAATCACATAGACATGCGCATGGTAAGTGGCTTGATTTCTAATCTATAAGGCTTATCAAGGTGGAGCCACAAGGATGATCAGACTAGCCACGAGCTTGTGGACTATGTCGGGTCCTCATGACTCCGGCTTAGTCAAAGAGCCGACCCGGGTCGCGAGCATGCGGACCGAGGTGGGTACTCTTGACACCATGAAAGAAACTTCGGGATTGAGATGGGCGACTCGTACCGTGAGCATGCGGTCGGAGTGGTATCCATCTCAACACCATCCTAAATGATCCTATGCGGCCCAGGTCCGGCGGCGGGTTGTGTGTGCAATAGCGTAGTGCTAGATGCAGGGCATGCACAACAATTTAAATCAAACAACACTTCAATAGCTTGAATTTAAAACATTCATCCCCAACTCCAACCTGCAAGACAAAGGTTAGCAAAGACTACTCCCCTTATATCTCCCCATCTGCAAAAACATTTAACACCTTAAATGTTAGGGACGTACCTGGAATCCTTGCTGCCAAACAAAAACATTTTTTCAAAAAGAAAATTGGCCTAAGTCCACTAAGAGTTTCAACTCAAGTCCCCAGCGGAGTCGCCAAGCTGTCGCGACCAAATTTTTCGGGTTTGAACCACCTAGGGTTTGGCTAATGGATTGTTAAGCCTAGACTTAACTCGGGCTCTCCCAAGCCCATACCAATTCGCGACTTAGGTTCAAGTTCTTAACATGCAATGATTTTCAATTAGGAGTCGCCACTAATCTATTTTTTGTGGGTCGATTAGAAACCCAAGTAAAGTAACGGGAGATTTACTTTACTCCTACGAACCAGAGATTTATGAGTTCGGGGACTTGGTTACGCTAGATTTCTCTAACGCCCTTTCGGTACCTTTCTCTTTTATTTTGAAAAAAATGTGTTTTGCAAGCAGCTTGAATTGATTTTAAATTATCTCCCTAACATGTGAGGTTGTCATGCAGGTGCGCAAACCACCAATTTAACATCCAAGTAAAACAATAAATAAATTGCAAAACTTACCTCATAGCAATGAAAGCATCTGCGTTGTTAGATCAGAATTCACATCAACAATCCTAGATATGATTTCTAATTAACACGCAATTTCTTTTTTTTTTTTTGTTTCATTTTTTTAATGATAATCATGCAATGCATGCTACTAATCTAAGATGATATGACATGGCAATATGACCTAAGTTGTATGACATGAGTAAAATAATTTCTAAATAAATGCAATGATTAAATGTGCAATCTAAATTAACCTAATGACTTAATTCTAATGACGGGCAATTTCTAATTAAATGAACCTAGCAACAATCACTAAATGACGTGCATTTCATGACCCTAACGCTATATGACGTGCACATGTTTTTTTTTCTTAATAAGCATGCAATCTATCATAATATAAAACTAACATCTTAAATGAATGCATCTTTTTTGGATTTTTATTTAAGGAATTCGAAATAAATAAATTTCATATTCTAAACATGCAAAATAATCCTAAAATAAGTAATTCTAACATGAACCTAATCTAACTCAAATGTTTTTTTTTTTCTTTTTTACGGGAGCAAACAAATAAAGGCATCAAAAACAGCACGGCACCAAATCAAGCAAGATATCATCCATGTCCATTTAATTTTGGGAAATAAATTGACGTATCGTATCTCGTGCATGAGATTGGATTGGCCAATTTTGAAATAAAATCACGAATCATATCTCGAGCGTGAGATCGGATTGGCGATTTTTCCGTACGATCATGGGTCGTATTTCGAACGTGAAATCGGACCGTCAATCATATGTACGTTGTGAAACTAGGAAAATTCCTAATTTATAAGGCTACTCAAGATTACGGACATGATAGCATATCGGGAATTCCAATCATGTACATCGACGAATATTTTCAAATAAGGAAACAGAATTTTCACAAATCAAAATAGATAAGATTTTCACCTGATTCGAATATCAGCTTCCGAATTCCAATCCTCAAACGGCTACTCGCGACGCAACGTGGTGGTGCTCAGCAAGGCTCACGGGATGGATACCCGCCAGGGGCTTTGCGTGCAGCTCCCGAGAAACCTAGAGAAGCACAATTGGGAGATGCTCCAAATTTCTATAAAATAAGGGTACGAAATCCTCCCTCCTTTCAATGCATACGCCCTCCTTTACTCAAAGGACGTGTGCCCTTCTCTTGTGCAAATGTTAGTGACTCGGATGCTTGCCGAATGCCTCCACTGAAGACTTTGACCGAGCAACCCTCTCAGGCCACTTCTACACATTAAAAGAAATAAGAAAGTGGCATCTTATACGTGTAATGGGTATGAAACCGTGCCAAAAAATCTGCAGTAAAAATAAAGAATAGAACTTTGCTGGATCGGTCTCGATTGTGTGGAACCAGACACGTTGCTGCAGCTTGATGTGGCCCAACCAAGGTTACTCATCGTGGGAAACTCGCTGGAAAGACTTGCAGAAGACACGATGGGCCGAGATCTCGCTTGGAATTGTTGGGACTTAGAGCGTTGAAATAGGTTCAGCGGTGGCTCGAACTCGAACCTTCGCAATTGTCACAATCAAACGTGGGGTGGTGGAAGAATTTGGCTTGACCTGGGGTGCCCCTCGGCGAGACTCGCAAATCCACGTTGGCTTCAGCTTGGACTAGTGATCGAAGACAAGCTTCTGAGGACCTGCGAAACATAACACAGCGATGCTTGGCTAGGTTTCTTGGTGCTGTTCGTGGGTCATGGTGCTGCAGGGGACAATTTTTTTGATTAGTCAAAGTCAGGTGCCCTGTGAAGAAAGAAGACCAGCGGCGACAATGGTCTAGAGTAGTGCAATCTGGACAGGTACGTCGCCTAGCATGATAGTGAGAATTAACAGCTTCAATAGGAATCTCGTTCGGATGTGATGGGATATCAAGCTGCGGCCATCGCTCGGCTTTCTACGAAGACATTAGGAAGCGTGGTGGGGGGGGGGGGGGGTGCCATGGCTGGACGTTGCTAAAAAAATACCTGCAAACACAACCAAAAAGACTCGTGATATTTGGTGTTGCAAGTGGCCGTGTATTAGATTAAATTTTCCATGAGTCTGAGCCCGTCTATGTTGACCGAAGGTGGTCTTAAACTCAGCCCAAAATTTCCTTCAAATAAAACAAACAATATTAGAGAAGATATGTGAGAGATCTGTGCTCGTCAGTGGTGGCCTTGGTCGCTGACAGAGAGCCTCCAAGAAGGCTGTAGTGGCTGGTGGACTGATTTGAAGCGTCGATGAAGAGCTTGGCACGATTGGATTGCCGTGAGGCATGATAAGAGCACAACAGCAGGGCTCGTTGGCGTCACTGAATGACCACTGGACGAAAGATCATTGGAATCGTCGTAGTGTCTTGCTTGGAGGCGGCGAAGGTCGTCGAAGACTGATGTGTCACTGCAGCGGACAATCGACAGCAGGGTCAGCGTTGAGGGGCAGCCACGAACTCAGCAAAGTCCCGGCTGTGAAGGGGTCTCGACCGTGACCCTTCAGCTCTCTCTCTTTCACTAATGTTTTCTCTCTATATTGTGGCCGTATATTCAATGTGTGGCCCCCTTCGTTGTTTGTCTATAGATGGTCCTTTTATAGGTAAGAATAACCTAGGCTTTCAAGGAAAGAGAATAAATCTACACATTATGTTTTAGTTCTTTCCTATTCTCGTGATTTTTTTCTGTGACCATGCCAGTGAAGAAGAAATTCCACTTTCCCCTTTTTTGTTTTGAATATATCCTCCCCTTGGTGTGAAGATACGAAAAAACAATTTACCGATCCTTTTGCTTATTCACTTCCCGCAATAGCCCTTTTTCAACCATAGAAAGAATAAATTTCAGCAAAACCTTTCCGGTTTCTCTCCATCTATGTTTGCCGATCCCCTCACTAGCAATCCCCCTCATTTCGTGTCCATCGAATCAACCAAATATCTCAAGGATTTTCACTTCTTTTCTCTTCTTCGACGGATAAATCGGTCAACTTTTGGACTTTACTCAAGCAAATGCGTGAGTGGGCAAAGAACCCACAATTGCGGATTTCCGTAACCGAATCCCATGAGGACCATTCTCATATCAGGCCAATTCTAACGTGGGTGCAGTGAATTGATGATAACCCTTCGAACATCTATATGCAATTGACTAATATTTTTTGTTTAGGGGCTTAAGTTTAGTCCCTAACTTTTATGTATAAAATAAATGATCGGATCACCAAAATTTAGGTGTCAACAGGTAGCACTACTACCGAGATGGCCAACCCAACTAACGATGGAGCACCAACATTCCGTTTGATCGAGGGAATGGTATATATTACGTAGAGTTGCCTAAAATGTTTAAAACGCCTATGTATCTAACTCGCAATTTTGAGTCATTGTATCATTATAATTCTTCTTGCAGTCGCTCTACAATGTCTCGATGAATATCAGACTATCTTATATTCCGATATTGTCTAGTCAAGTCGTCACCACTCACTTTTAGGCTATGGCAGTCCCAGTTTTCCCAAGTGGTAGCCAATCCATGTCTTTTTTTTTTGGTCGGTAGTAGCCAATCCATGTCGATCGGCATAGATCGGACTCGAAGTTCTTGAAAATCAAGCTTGCGTCAACACTTCTTTGTCCTCTATTGAACCCATTCGAACTGTTTTCCTACCCGTTGTTCTATGGTTGCCGCTAGCCGATGCTCCGTCCCCACTAGTTCAAGATCAGTCATTGTCAGCCGATGGACAAATCACCGACCAATTCAGATCATCAATATCGATTCAAATTGGTCATGGGATCTTAAAACATCATTTGGCAATCTTAGGGATCATCATTCATCATGGGTCAATGACAATCAATCCCAGTGATCTTCCTCTTGCACTTCTAGACGGTCTAGCTAGAATCGGTTCAAGTTTAACTTACGTGATAGCGAGTCAATCCCGAATGATTGGTCATCTATCATCAATCGGTCGATTGGTCTCGATTTCAATCACTCCAAAGCATGTGGGTGACGAGATATGCTTTGACAGTGTTTAGGCACAATTGACAAAACAATTAACTAGGACTCAAACTATTAGTCTAAAACTATATGATAAAAAAAACACAAAATCTAATCATACCTAAAAATGTATCTTATCTTAGTATTAATTGACTCACTTTTGAGACTTTGAGAGGATAAATTGACTAAAAGAAAGATCTTCAGTCAACATTTTGAGCCAGGAGTCCAAAGTAGAGAGGACACCCTAAGAAATTACCTTTTCAAATTCTAAAGTGTGGCAAAAAAGAAGAAGAAGAAGAAGATGTTCTCCGCAAAATTAAAATAAAAAATGGTGAAACCTCTATTATGGAAGGAAAAGGAAAAGGAAGATGCAGCTGTAATCCCGGTCCACAGCCATTGACTCAGAACAAAAGAATCTCATCTCCATATAAGTCACTCCAAGATTTTACCTTTTTTGAATTATATATATTGTCAAAAAAGTCGTTCTCCGCAAAATAAAAAAATGGCGAAAACTTCTCTTTTAGAAGGAACAAGAAAATGCAGCTGTACACATTATCAAAATATTCCAAAATCGCTAGTACGTGGGTCTATATACTCTTTATACAAATGTGGCTATCTACTCCATTTATAAATTTAAGATTTTGGATTCGACCTTTTAATATGATATCAAACTAGATTCTGCCCTTGAATTATTTGCATGTGCAGCCGTCCATTTGTTAAACTCCACGTGTCGTTCCTAATCCGGCTTGTACGTCAAAGTGTTAAAGTATTTTGTGTACGGGTTTATTTGCTCTTTATATACTGTTTGCTGTACTTGTCCCATGCACGCAAAGCACATGAAGTTAACTAACAAACGAGGGTGCATCGGTCATAAAAAGCCGACTGTCAAGATACACTTTTGGACGCCTTGCAAACGATTATCGTGACTCGCCTATTCAGTAACATGCCTATGGAAATTACATTTAACTGCCAATTGATGGATCAATTGTATATGCCCTCATACAAGTTAGTACATAGTTCCGTTCATGTGTGCAGGCACTCAAGGGTCTAGAGTCCTATCTTTTCGAGTGCCAATGGACTCGACCAAGCAAATCGATTTAGAGATGACCGTTGGCCAACCATGAGGCCCAAGAAGCTTGCACTTTTGCATAAACGGACAAAGGCAGTAGAGTAGAATACGGGGAAGAAGCACATCGAGGCAATGCCAAGGAAGCACCATGGTCTAGTCAGACTATACATCGACTAGAAATCCATGATGCAGTAACTACATACGTGTTTGGGCTGTGTCATTCGCCTGGTTGCAATTTTCGCGGTTGGCACCACGGTTGGCGTCATCTTCTTCTTCTTCTTCTTCTTCTTTTTGTCTCCTGTCTCTCCGGAAGAACTTCACAATAGAACCAAAGATCCTCTTCTTGATGAGGCCTCTCTTAGGGGGTAGCCTCCTCTGCTCTTCTCTCGAGCAGCGGTGCTTGCTTGATCGGTCAGAGTCGGGCAATGCCGACGATCTGCTTCGCGTCGGAAAAAAGCGGGAAGTGTTAGAGAGACAAAACATTTTGCCAGTGTGGGCGTGGGGTTGCGGGGTAAGAGGAGATTCTGAGGAGGACACGACTATCGATTTAAGGTGATTGCTCTGTTAAATCCACGCGCACGGAGATCCAGTGAAGACAGGAGCTTTTTTTCACTCATGGTGTCCTCGCTTTTTTGGATTATTAAGGGACGGTAGTGGGAAGCAAAGATGCAGGAAGCCCCACACGTCCGATAGAGTAAAAAAAGCGGGGCAGCAGCAGTGAAATCGACGATGACATAAGAAGAAAACGAGGTGAGCGGGATTGTCAGAACCTACGATTGACTGGGGGAAGGAAAAGACTTTCTGCAAAAGCACTTGCCCTTTTGTGTCTCTTTTGTATCGTAAACAGCTGGGAAATCGAAATCGCAAAGTGCTATGATTATCGTACGACGCAACGCATGCTTGAGTTCCAGGTGGCTTAAAAATCATCACCATGTACATTCTTCATTCCCATCTCCCCCTTCGCATCCGCCAGCCAACGCAAAAGTTAAAGTTAACGAGGCGAGCGGGATTGTCAGAACCACCGATAATTGGTTGGGGGTAGGAAAATACTTTCTGTAAAGGTATTTGCCATTTTGTCTCTTTCTGTACCGTTAACAACTGGGGAAATTGATGCCTCGAGTGCCATGATTATCTTACGGTACTCGCTTGAATTCCGGGTTAAAAATCATCTCACGTACGTTCTTCATTCCCAACACCTCCTTTGCATCCGCCAGCCAACGCTTGCAGAACCGGGAAAAAGCGATTCGCATGCCCTCTCCCTTTCGCTCTCTCTCCTCTCATTTACTCTCTCCGTATCTCTCGAGAACGACCACGACGAATAAACACGTCCTCTCCCTTCGTCCTTTCTCTTCCCAGCTTTGAATCTCTGAAAACAAAAATGAAAGAAGGAAAGCCACCACCATTACCTGTACATGTTTTTGAAGTTTACCCACAAAAGCAAGAAAAAGAAGTTTTGATTCGTCGTCCCTTTTATTAATGAGTAACTCATTCTGTAGTCTCTCGATATTCTATTACAAAAACATTGAACCAAGTTCCCTTTTTCATTTCCTTTTTCTTTTCGGTTGCAGGTTCTTACAGTTGCAGAGTTTCTTTGTCTCCATGGCCATTTCAATAGGAGGTATCTCACTAGGAGTTTTGGGACCTGTCAATTTGTATATCGTACTAGAACTAGTAAATTTAGTGTTAAAATTCGTTTTGATAATTCGGGTTTTGATTGACATTTTGAAGTAGAGAAGATTTGGTGGTGGTGGTGATACAGAGTTAATCCTCATAGTCAGAGGGGTGAGAAAACTCAAGGTCTCTTCAATGGTGATTTTGATCCAATTTCTCAATTTGGGATTAGGATTCGATAAACATGGTTAATTTAGCCCAATTCATTAATTTGTGACAAACAAATGGATCGGACGGCATTGTTTAAGCACGGTCTAGCTGACTTCATTTCGCCTATAAGCCACATCCGATAGGTTTATATTAAATAATGGTCACGCTGAGTTTTTTGACGTTGCAAATCATTGACGTCACTCAATTGGCGATTTTTAGAAGTCAAGTTGCTTAAGTGATTGTTCGAAAAATTACGGCACTCAAGTACAAACACTTGTGGCGTCTTTCCTCCTAATAAAAGAACTTGGCGATTGTGAACATTTTTATTTCGCTCAGTGTAGTTGCCCATTCACAAACCGTCCAATTAAAATGTCTACTTACTGTCACATCATAATATTATGCAAATCAATCTTCCTTTATCTGGCATCATCTTTGTAAATTTGTCATGGGGGAGGAGAGGAAATGGGATTACCCCACTTGGCTGTGCAATGACAGTAAGGCATGCGCGTGCGTGTTCAGGGATGTAAAGTGTCTGCCCCGGTCAACACTCCTGTCTCGGTCCTTTTGTTCTATCCCGAAAGTCATCAACAAGGAGATGATGGTGGTGTTGTCTTATTAGACAATTTGTATAAACGACGAATGCTTTTGCATTGAAAAAAAGAGTGCTCTACGGCTACCTTTAGGATCGAGCATCAATCCCAATTCAACTTGAGAATTGGATTAGGTTGATCGATTCCTAATTCGAAAAATTTAGAATCGACAATGATTGGTCCAATTCTTGGTTCTAGGAGCCGAATCGGACTGATGGACCAAACTAGTAGAACTGTATACTATATAATGAGTATTGCTTTGTCTTGTCATATGTGGGATGTGGCTTGCTAGTGGAGTTGTAACTTACCAGATAATGAGTCCATTGGGTAGGTGTGTCACTCAACTCTTGACGTGAATACCTTAATTGACAAGAAGACGTGTGGCACCAGGATGAAAACTTATGAAATTCAATCCAAACCAACATAAAGATGTATCACCATTAATACCTTCTGCTTCACACCTTCATATCAGACAAAACAAGTAAATTATATACTGGGCTTTGCTAGCAAAACAGTTTTTGAGTTACTATAGGAATGATAACTTGTTGCGGATCACAAATTCTTGAATAAATGGATCCCACTATAATTTATAATTATTTGTTATTTTATTTTTTGTGGTTCAGAACATATTATTATTCTCACGGTAGACTAAAGGTTATCACCTAAACATTTCTCTTATATATTGGGTGGTCATGACTCATGATAAGGAGACCTGGTTTCTATCAAGAGAACATCAATCCCCAACTCATTCTTTAGTAATTTGACAATTACATCTTTGAACTCGGATCTTTGATTGGTTGGCTTCGCATTTAGTTCACTGACTCTTAAGATGATCAAAACGTTAACCTTAACTTCATTCCCTGTAACCATGATTTCATAGTTGAAGAAGGGTCAGGATAGTTAAACTCCTAACGGGATTAATACCAGGTGTTGGTTCAGCTGAAACAACTGATCTTTTTCAACTACGGTGCTCTCTAAAGAGGTATCAAGGAAGTAGATAGCTCAAACCCAGACTGTAGTTTTCCTTGATCATTCACAGGACGGCTAGAACGACTATCCGGGCCTCAACCTCTCCAAAATTATTCCACGCTTTGGTGAGGAGAATACAGAGACAACTTTTAATCTCTTCATATAAAGAGAATGCCAGCTTTAGCTGTCTATCATCCACGCAAACCTGTGGAATCTGATGCATCAAAGTCTGGGAATTCAAAATCAAATAGTGCATTTCAAGATGCAGACCAATTAAGGATAACGGTTTAAACATAATTGGAGAAAAGACTCTTTAACCTTAATAGCTGTTGCATAGGCAATCACATCAGGTTGAATTTTGGCAGCACGCATCATTTTCAAGAGCTGCATCGTATGCAGAAGACATTAGTGCTGTCACTATAAGAATGTCAATCAGATCATTGTTGATTGAATAAACGGAAAATTTAGCACCGTAATATAAGATAATCATTATGATAAAAGATTGATTGGGACATCTATTGCACCCATTTAGCATTGGTATGCGATGTTTAATAAAAGAGACAGACGGCGAGAGGTTAATGGGCTGTCAATGTTCAATACTAGTCCCTACCTAACATTTGTACTCTGCCAGCTATGGGAAAGATCATGCATCAGCACTCAGAGTATATCAGATGAAATGATTCCCTACCTGCAGTGCACCCTACATTCCCTGAGCCTCCACGTAGATCAATCAATATTGACCAGCTTATGTGATTAGGCGTAAGTCCAGCTGCCTTCATTTCCTCCATCAGAGCTTTTGCACGGTGGTAGTCAGTTCCACAGGCTTTCATCAAGATATTATGTGTGGTGGTTGTAGGTGAAAAGGGATATCTCTTAGCAAAGCTCGTGTGATGTGTCTTGGATGCATTTTCTGGTGCATGACTAGAATTTTCTTTCTGGCGAACCTTGCTTACTAGGCTCTGTTTTCTGATTGCATGGTCTCCAATTGAAGTCTTTGCTACTTTCCTGTCCTTCCAAGGCTGGAAAAGACAGAAAGCCCTATCAAACTGGTATGCCTCATCACAAGCATGCAAGAGGATGTATTAACATTCTGAATTTGGTTTACAACCAGCCAGAAACATTTCCTCGAAGAACTGAATTGCCTGGTCCACAAGGCCCGCTTTTGCATAGGCATTGATCTGTGATGACAACGTGACTGTATTAGGAGTAATGCCCGCATGAAGCATGTCATCCTTAATCTGTAGAGCCATCTGCCCAGAGTTTTGCATCGGCAAACACCTGAAAAATTTAATAATCCAGATATCAGATACTTTTTGCAGAATCGAGTGGAACAAATTTCACTTTTAATGGCTGGGAACCTTTGGTGAAGGCTCATAAAGGTCAGTGGGGAGGCGGTGGCGAGGGCCTGGTCGTGGCCCTCCCCGAGATCTTGTAAGGGTTGTCGGTCCTCACCTAGCCGGGCCAAGGGCCGCCGCCCATTGGGCAGTCTCGCCCCAGATCTAAATGAAGGCTCATAAGCCCTCGCCGCCGATTGGTCGGAGTCGTCGTTTCCATTTTTTTTTAAAATTTAGTTTTAATTTTTTATTTATTAATATTTATATTAGTTATCTACCCACATTAGTAGCAAAAATGTCATTTTTGCACTTTTGTAGCCATATCAGCATGCAAAATGATAGTCGTTTTGGTCTTGTCTCGTCGGAAAATCGCCACACAGCATTTTTGCTGGATTTTCTCGCCGTTGGCACTTAATTAATTCATTTTACTTCGATTTTGGCACCTAAGTGTCACTTTCATAACTTTTGATACTTAAGTGTCTCTCCGTATCAAGTTTTGGCACTTCAGGTGTTCTTTTGTCATTATTTTGTAGTAGACAAACATATTTGGGCTGTTCGAGCTTTTCTTGCAGGCTTCGTAGGCTTTCCATACGGATGCCAGATCCCTTTTCTTCCCAAATTCGAGTATGATGGTGCATAACAATATTTGTGCATGTGGAGAGATGCATGCATATCTGCAAAATGGCAACGGCAGAAACATCTGACCGGCAACTTGAGTTATAATAAAGTTCCCCACCAAGAACTAAAGCAAGAAAATGTCACCCATCACCTAGCATATTCAAGAGTTAAAGCTTGAACCTTAGAAGAGCGCTAGCATGGAATAAACTACATAACATACCTAATGCCCAAATTCGGACTTCGTTGATCAAGTAATGCTCTGATTACATCAGCGGGTTTCACTGACTCTCTGACTGGAAATATGAAACCTAATAGCGAACAAAGAAACATCAGTCACTTGATGACAAGAATTCAATTTGACAGAAAATTAACAACTCAGAATCACAAGTTGCAAAGAATTTGAGGGTGGCTAGTAGGAATCGCCTTGGGGGGCTGAATAGGTGATAAAATAAAATCTTGATAAATAAATGCGAAATAAAACAAGTCAAGATCAAAGTCTGAACAAGGATCGGAATATGTTATGTGATGAAATAAATTTCTGAAATAATCTGTAAGTGTACAACAGACTTAAGTAAGATGAGTTAAGGAAAGAGAAAATTGCACACGAAATTTATAATGGTTCGACTTAAATTAATCTTATGTCCACTCTCTCACGCTAACAGCCTACTAGTTGAATTCCACTAAATAATTAATGAAAAGTTACAGTCAAGTTGTGGTGCTTATA
The DNA here is from genome assembly GCA_017140615.1 of Eucalyptus cladocalyx. Taxonomy (NCBI): domain Eukaryota; kingdom Viridiplantae; phylum Streptophyta; class Magnoliopsida; order Myrtales; family Myrtaceae; genus Eucalyptus; species Eucalyptus cladocalyx. The sequence continues at coordinate 36,421,875 of CM029526.1, forward strand.
CCCAAGCGCTTCTCTTCAAAGTTAGTGTTGCTTATATGCAAGCTGATAGGACTCACTATCTTACACCAAAGCACACACTTATAATACTGTCAACACCTCTCAAAATATTACATAATTTAAGCTGATGAAAAACAAGCGTATATGATCGAAGTTCGCTTAAACTTTAGAATTCTAGATTCTACGCTTCATTTTTTATTTGCTCTTTGGCCCTTGATCTTCTTAAATACTTATCCACTTCCAAACTAACCGTTTGACAGTATCTAGAGGATCGTTTTCCAATCTTCCCGTTGGACACTACTGTATCAAGAAAATTAGATAATTGTTGAACAATAGAAGCAGAACCCCCACTTGATTATGATCGTTTGTACAAACAAAATCTTGGTTTCCATAAGTAAAGCTTCTTCATTTAGAAAGAACTTGTCTTTAGGATTCAATTGTCAATTGAGTTAATCAAATCTATCTTGGTATAAGATCCAAACCAGATCACTAGCCATTATGTGTCTTGGGCTTGTGTCACTTTCTGTCAAGTTGTCTCATTCTGAACTTACTTCGTTATGAAATTGTTATGTTTAGGACCACGTTTTGCACTTGTGTCGTTCTGAACCTATCACGTTTTGGACTTATTCTGTTTGAAGTAAATTTTACAATCTAGACATAAGTTTGAACATAGTCTGAGTAAGTTTAGCTCCAACATAGAATCTATCTTTTGGTTCTTCCAAGTATAATTCTTGATAATATTTTTTAAATGTTCCATTATCTGCATAGTCTGTTAATCAATCATTAAACATGTTAGTAGCCATTGATTTGTTTTGCCATCTTCAAAATATCATAAGGGATTTCCTTAACAATCTTCCTCTTTTTTTGATAATGACAAAGTAATATTTGAATATGCAGATGTGTAAACACACTTTTAAAGATATTAATAAATCATGGCAATCTTAAGCACATAAGTAGTCTCCAAATTTGAGATATTCGAAGAATGTAATTCAAATCAAAAGATAATAAATGGAATGAGCATAACAATATATGGAAAGATAATTGCAGCTTAATAAAAAATATCAATACATATGCATATTTATATTCTCTCCCTTTTTTTGCCATAATCAAAAAACGATAACAATGGAAAGAGTATCACATAAAGAATATAAAATTCATCTTAAATTCACATAATATCTTCAAAAAATATTTTGCATGAAACACAATTTCTAGAAATATCATCCTCTACAAAATAAGTCGAATATCAAAGATACGTAACACAACTCATGTTCATAATATATATTAGCAAATATTTATTAAGAATTACGGATGCATTATTAAATTCACTTACCCTTTTTGTCATAATAAAACGATAATGTAAATAAGAGATTTGTTTATGACAAAAAGTAAGGGGAATAAAAGGTGCGCTAATTGGATTTTGTAGAACTTAACAAGTTCTAACATATTTACATTTTCCTTTCTTTTATAATAATCAAGATTATGATCAATTCAAAAAGATTATCCCATACTTGATCAATGCTCTCCCTCAATTTATACTTGATCAATGCTCTCCCTCAATTTGTTGCATTTTTTGAGATGATCACGATCAAATCTCTCCCTTTCTTTTGTATTGACTTTCTCCCCTTGTTATTGTGACAGTATTTGTGAACAACACTTATTGTGGCATTGATTTAAAGATGATCATTGTCAATCTTCGCTCAAGATATTCTTCTAATTGCACCGTGATTTGTGTAGATTTGCAAATATTATTCATTCATAGAATTTCTTACAATAAACTCATTTCCTTTCTGGTCTCCACAAATTTGGATCCTTTTCCTTTTATTAGACAAATGAGATATGCAATCTTCATAAATAACCAAAGATCTCAACTCATCTCAATATAGTATTTAAGGGAAAATATATTGCATAATAATATCTCAAAAGAAAAATTCTTGCTTTGTAAAGCAAGACAAAATCTTAAAGCATAAAATCAAATGAAATAAACTCAATTATCTCTAAGCAAGATATAAAAAACAATCACACATATTAACTCAAATCCCAACTCATCATAACATATTATTTAAGGAAAAAACATTATGCACAATAATATCTTGAAAAATAAATTCTTACTTAGGCAAAGCATGATAAATCAAAAAGAATAAAATCCTGGAGTATTAATCAAATTAATCGAATTATTTCTAAATTGAAAGCAAGATATCAATTGATCATATTTATTCAATCAAATTCCATCATATCAATCACAAAAAATATATCACACAATTTTTCCTCCAATTATAGAATACAGTCATTATAAAGTTTAAATCAACCGAGGCACAAAGAGAATATATCGAATATCAAGTATAATGAGAATTTATAAAAATTTAAATTATATACCCAAACCAAATTGAGAATTTTAAAAATATAAATTTCTTACAAAATTCTCTTTCTTCTTTCCTTTATTTCCTGCAATAAAAATAACTCATCTTTTCTTTGGCATCCGGATTTTCTTGGGTTCATGAGAATTAGTGGAGTATGCTGGTTTTTCCCAATCTTTCTTAATAGGTCTCTAGACTTTAGGACATTCTTTCTCAAAGTAATATGAGTCTCAACAATTTGAACACTTGAGGGTATTACGACCAATATGTTTGATAAAGATCGTTTGAAAATGCTTCTTGTACGCAGTTTTAGGAGGTTTTTGTTTGAATCTCTTCTTAACTTTTGGAAAAATCTATTAAAAGATTACTTTCGTTATCAAAATCAAGTCCTATCTTATTGTAGTAAGGGACTTGTATGAAAAGGATATGTTCTAAAGTTTTTGAATTATTTAAAATTTGGTCGTAATATTCGAAAATTCCTTTTCTTGGACAAGTAAATCATGAGTTTCCTTTACTTATATAAAATCATTTTGCAAATTGTCGAACTTCTCTTTTTGAAATACATCATGTTGTCTCAACCTAGAATTTTTTCTTTTCAGTTCAAAAATCCTTTTAAGAGTAGATTTGAGATTCAAATAGCTCATCAATATATTTATATGCTTTAGGAGAGATTTTGGGGTAAATTATCTTAAGTTCTGTTTCTGATTATGATTCTAAATTTGAGTATGAGTCTAAATGTACCATTAAGCATATGTTTCCTTGCTTATCATCGTTGGATTATGATTATGTGTCGCTCCACGTCTTTGCCTTTATAGCTTTCTTTTCCTTTTCAAATTTCTCTTTCCTTCTCTTGAATAAAGGACAATCGGGTTTTATATGACCCGTTTTCCTACACTTAAAACATATTATATCTTTACCTTCATTGTTGTTTATGTTCTTATAAAATTTTCTTTTTCCGGATTTCTTTGTTTCCTTCTTCTCCTTGGAGCTTATTATTTTTCTCACAAGGTGTTCAAATATTTTGATCAACAACTTCATCTCGTCATCGTTATCTTCTTCATCTTCCTCAAAATCTATCTCATCAAAATCAATGTTAGATTTTAAGGCAATTAACTTCTTACCTTCAGGATCTTCATCATATATATGTTTTGCTTCATATGATCGGAGAGTCTCGATGACTTCATCGATTGATAGGGGCGTGAATCTTTGAGTCTCTCGGATTGAAGATTTCAGGATATTCCAGTCCTTTAAGAGTCCTTGCAGCAATTTATTTACTTTCATTGGTACATAAATTGGTTGCCTTTAATATTCTAGACCATTTACTATATCAGTGAATCTACTGAACATATCACCAATTGATTCTCTAGGTTTCATTTTGAAAGATTCATATTGATCAAGCAATATGTTCACTTTTGTCTCCTTTACACGATTAGTCCCTTCATAGGTACATGCAATCTATCCCAAATTTCTTTTGCCATTGATGGGAATATCGGATCCCCGAAAACCGGATTCGACACTAAATCGAACCCCTAAAACGAATGCGGAAGACAAGCCTCACGTATCATCGATTCTAAAGTACACCACGGATTCGAGCGTACCTTGTTAGCCACAGATTAAACACCGATGCTGAAGATCGATGAAAAAATTCTGATCCGATGATGTCAATTCGCCTTGAAGGGAAGACGGTGTCGCCATTTGCGCTTGTCTTCTTTTTCTTGGAGGGAGAGAGGGAGAGCGTTTGAAAGAGAGGGAGACGTACGTACGTTGATTCCAAGAGGTGCGTTCTCCCTCTCTCTCCTCCCTTTTATACGTCCCTCCATCCAAGGGCCCTATTCCTATGGGCCGGGCTTTTAGGCCCAACATGGGCGGACGGGCCTTAAGCCAATCACTAATAAAACCATCAGCCGTTTCACAAGAAAATATACGGTCATATTCAGTAGGAGACAAAGCACAATAAATAGAGTAGATAGCTTTTGCATAAAGTGCTTCTCTTTTGGACATCTCTGTCTAAGGCATAAGAGTAGGGGGTTCGATTTCTTTGTCTTTGCCATTTTTGTTTGATGTAGATACAGTGGTAGGATTGATGTCCTTTTCCACAACATCCCATTCTAAGGGATCCTTGAATATGATGAATGCCTTCATCTTATTCTTCCAGACATTATATTCTTTCCCAACAAAGCATAGTGGCTTGGTATTGCTCTGTCCTTCAATTAGACCTGATGCTAAAATGCTTGCCAAAGAAAATCTTTAACTCAAAAGTAAAAACACTTCAATAAAAATGAGTACCTTACTTTGATATTAATTGAGGGTGGCTAGTAGGAATCATCTAGAGGGGGTGAATATGTGATAAAATAAAATTTTGACAAATAAATGCGAAATATAACAAGTCAAATCAAAGTATGAACAAGTATCATAATTTATTATGCGATGAAATAGACTTTTGAAATAACCTGTAATTGTACAACAGCCTTAAGTAAAATGAGTTAAATGAAAAGAAAATTGTACACGATATTTATAATGGTTCGACTTAAATTGAGTCTATATCCTCTCCCACGTTAATATCCTACAGGTTGGATTCCATTAGATAGTTAATGAAAGGTTACAGTCAAGTTGTGCCGTTTCTACCCAAGCGCTTCTCCCCAAAGCTGGTTCTGCTTATACCAAAGTCGATAGGACTCATTATCTTACACCAATGGATACACTTACAACACTGTTGACACCTCTCAAAAGATTACACAATTTAAGTTCACGAAAGACAATTGTATATGATTGAAGTTCGCTCAGACTTTGGAATTCTAGATTCTACGCTTTGTCTCTTACTTTCTCGATCCTTGGCCTCCTGAAATACTCATCAACTTCCAAACTAAGCGTTGGACAATATCTAGAGGATCATCTTCCAATCTATCTGTTAGACATAACTCTATCAAGAAGATTAGGTAGCCCTTGAGCGACAAAAGCAGAACCCTCACTTGATTCTGATTGCCCATACAAACAAAATCTTGGTTTCTATAAATAAAGTCTCTTCATTTAGGAAGAACTTGTCTTCAAGATTCCATTGTCAATTGAGTCTATCAAATCTATCTTTGTATGGAATCCAAATCAGATCACTAGTCATTATGCGTTTTAGGCTTGTGTCACATTCTGTAAAGTTGTCTTGTTCTAAACTTGTTTTGTTTTGAACTTGTCATGTTTAGGATCATGTTTTGTACTCATGTCATTTTGAACCTATCACATTTTGGATTCGTCACATTCTAGACCTGTTTTGTTTGAAGTATATTTTACAATTTGGACATAAGTTTGGACATAGTCTAAGTAAGTTCAGCTCCAATGTAGAGTCTATATTCCCGTTCTTCCATGTGTAGTTCTTAATAATATCCTTTATACGTTCTATCATCTGCATAGTTTGTTACTCAATCATTAAAAACATTAGTAGCCTTTGATTTATATTGTCATCTTCAATACACCATAAGGGATTTCCCCAACACAATTTCTTTGAGTCTACTCCATTCAATCAATTTCTTCGCTCGACATTCTCTCATTCTCAGTTAGTATAAAAAACTACAGCTTTCAAAATCCAATTCATCAATGTTATAATTCACCTCAATAGAGGCGATTGATGATTTCACTATCTAAAGCTAATTTACCCCAAATCCACATTTCAGAATTAACAAGAATGTGTCATGATGACCTAATTTATCACTGGCGAGAATCTCCATCACCTGAACCAATGACTTCACATGGTCGCAGTCCATCAACCGTGCACACCCCTTACCCAACAAATCCATTGTCGCGCCTTCAACGACCTTTGCCGGCATAATTCCTAGCTTCTCCACCATCCGCAGTGCCTCAAAGAAGCTCTACAGCCTTCCCTCCTTAAGGCCCTGAGCTAACTCCTTCCCCACGAGCTCGACATCCAACTTCGCGATGAACAACGAAACCTCGGCGTGGGAGGTGACCATGTGATCTGCCACCGCGACGAAGTCGTTGAGGTGGCCGTCACCATTGAGCCCAAAGGCGAGGTTTGTAAGGGTGCGGAGCTGGGGCTCGGGGTTGCATCAGAGGGTGGAGAAGGAGGCGGCAGGGAGGGAGCGGACAGTGGAGATTGAGGGAGGGAGGCCTAGTGGAGTGGTGGTGGTGGTGGTGATGGAGAGGAGGTAGAGATAGGGTGGTGACGATGGTGGTGGAGAAGGAGGGGGAGGAGGGAAGGATGACGAACGCTCTCATTCTAGGCCAACTGCTTTCCGGTGGTGAAGAAGAAACGAGTGTTTTTCATTCCAAAAAATGGTGAAAGCTCTATTATGGAAGGAAAAGGAAAATGTAGCTGCACTCCTAGTCTACAACAATTGACTCAAAACAAAAGAATTACATGGCCTCGTTTGGTTCAGCTTTCCCAAATGGCTTAATATTAAACATTTGACAAGCATTTTCAGAAGTCCATGGGCCAAATGTTAGCATTGAGAATGTTAAAAGCTCTAAGAAAAAGCTAGTGAGGACCTACTTTGAGTTTTCAGCATTTTGGAAAAGCAAGTCCACTTCTACTGTTCACCCATAGACTTTTTTTTGTTTTGTTTGATCGTTCATCTTCTCTAGTAATTGCCGAAGGCTAGCCAACTGCTAGCAACTAGATTTGATCACCGAACAACATAGCTTGAGGTTGTGCAAACCTAGGCAACGTTGCCTAGGTCACACAACCTCAAGTAGCCTCACCAGGGTTGGCCGACTGTTGATCGGTGGCGGAGCTTCATTGGATTTGATTTTAATTCTTTTAAATTAATAAAAGCCCTTTGCAAATGTAGGGTATATGAAATGGTATTTATGCTAAAGTTGCTTTCCAATACACTTTAAAGTTACAACTTGCCAAACACTAAAGTATCTCGGAAAACCCATTTACTCCAAAGGTATTTGCATTTTCCCAAAATCATTTCCCCAAAGCCAAACCAAACGGGTCTTAAGTTACTCCAGGATTTTACCTTTTAAAATTATAAAGATTGTTAAAAAAAAAAAAGCCGTTCTCCACAAAAGAAAAAAAATGGTGAAAACTTCTCTTCTAGAAGGAACAAGAAAATGCAGCTGTGCACATTATTAAAGTATTCCAAAATCGCTAATACGTGGGGTTTATATACTCTTTATATGAATAAGGTTATCTCCTCCATCTATAAGTGAAATATTTTGGATTCGACCTTTTAATATGGTATCGGAGCTAGAATCTGCCCTTGATTTATTTGCATGTGCAGCTCTCCATTTGTTAAACCCCACATGTCATTCCTAATCCGGCTTGTACGTCAGATGGGGTATTAGAGTAAATTGTCTATAGGATTTATGTGCCCTTTATATACCGATTGTTGTACTTGTCTCATGCACACAAAACACATGAAGTTAACTAGTAAAAAAGGTAGCGTCAATCATAAAAAGCTGATTGTCGAGATGCACATTTTGACGCTTGGAAAATGATTATCGTGATTCGCTTACTCAATAACATGACTATGGAAAGAAATTTTACTGCCAACAACAGATCAATTGTTTATGCCCTCATACGAGTTAGAACGTACTTCCATTCATGTGTGCAGACACTCAAGGGTTTAGAGTACTACCTTTTCAGGTGCTAATGGACTCGACCAAGCAAGCCGATCTAGAGATGGCTGATCTACTTCCCTCTCTCATGGAGTCCGAAACATTTTCAAGTCGGTTTGACAGGGGAGTTTTTAACTAGATGCGATGAGTTCATGTGAGCCCAGAGAATCGTAGCCGTTATAATTGAGAATGTCTGGGTAATGTACATGATCCTTCGCCAACCTTGAGGCCCAAGGAGCTTGCACTTTGGTATAAACAGACAAAGGCAGTAGAGTAGAATACGAGGAAGAAGCATATCGAGGCAATGCCAAGGAAGCACCATGGTCTAGTCAGACTATACATCGACTAGAAATCGATGATGCAGTAACTACATACGTGTTTGGGCTGTGCCATTCGCCTGGTTGCAATTTTCGCGGTTGGTGCCGCCGTTGTCATCATCTTCTCCTTCTTTCCGTCTCCTGTCTCTCTTGAAGAACTTCACAATGGAAGCAAAGATCCTCTTCTTGACGAGGCCTCGCCTCGAGGGTAGCCTCCTTTGCTCTTCTCTCAAGCAGCGGTGGTTGCTCGATCCATCAGTTTTGGGCATGGCCGACGATCTCCTTCGCGTCGGACAAAAACGGGAAGTGTTAGAGAGACAAAACATTTTGCCAATTTGGGCGTGGGGTTGCAGGACAAGAGGAGATTTTGAGGACTTGGCAGTTGTTTTTAGGCGTTTGCGCTGTTATATCCGCGCGCACAGAGATCCTGTGAAGACTGAAGCTTTTTTTCACTCATGGTGTCCTCGCTTTTTTGGATTCTTAAGGGGCAGTAGTGGGAAACAAAGATGCAGGAAGCCCCACAAGTCCGATACAGTAAAAAAAGTGGACAGCTGTGACTCGCACGATGACATACGAAAAATAGTAAGTTAACGCGGTGAGCAGGATTGTCAAAATCTACGATTGATTGGCGCAGGAAACACTTTTCTCCAATGGTGACATGCACGATTCATGTATTGATTTCCCTGTTTTCTTTTCGATTGCAGGTTCTTGTAGTTGCCGAGTTTCTCTGTGTCCATGGCCATCTCAAGAGGAAGTTCTGACTAGGAGTTTTGGGACCTGTCGACCTGTGTATCGCACTTGGACTAGTAATTTTTGTGTTTGGATTCGTTTTGATAGTAAGGGTTTTGATTGACATTTTCAAGCAGAGAAGATTTGATGGTGGTGGTGGTGATACAGAGTTAATCCTCAGACAGAGTAATGAGAAAACTCTGGATCTCTTTAATGGTAATTTTGATCCAAATTCTCAGTTTGGGATGTTGATTCGAAGAACAAGAATAATTTAGCCTGATTCATTAATTCATGGTAAATAAATAGATCAAACGAGAATGTTTAAGCAAGATCTCACTGACTTCATTACGTCGACGAGTCATTATGTTTACAAGTCACATCTAACGGTTTATATTAAATGAAAGCCACATTGGATTTTTCGGCCACACAAATCACCAACTTTAGTCAATTGATGATTTTAAAAGTTATGCCCTTGAATGATCATTCAAAAGTTATAACGTTTGTGGTGTCATTCTTTCCATGAAATGAACTTAAAATGGTGAACATCTTTATTTCACTCAACATAGTCCGATTAATAAAATCAATACGTTAATTGATATATCGGATTTTGAGTAGATACACATTATAGAAAAACATCATCATCCGTCAAAATGTTCACTTATAATTTGTCGCATCATAATATTACTCGAATCAATCTTCATTTATCTAACATTATCTTTGTAAATGTGTCACGGGAGGAGAGGAAATGGGACGGTCCCACTAGGTTGTGTAATGACTCAGGGTAAGGTATGCACGTACACGTTCAGGGGATATAAAGTGTTTGCCCCGGTCAACACTCCTGTCTCGGTCCCTTTGTTCTCTTCTAAAAGTCATCAACCCATTATTGTCCTCCACGACAAGGACATGATGGTGTTGTCTTACCAGACAACGTGTTTAAACGATGAATGCTTTTGCATTGTTTTTTTTTTTTTTTAAAGAGTCCTATATGAGCACCGGTAAGATTGAACACCAATCCCAATTCAGCTCGAGAATTGGATTGAACTGATTGATTCTCGGTTCAAAATATTTAGAATTAACAATAATCAGTTTATTTCTCGATCCTTGATGTCGAACCATATTGATGGACCGAACCAATGGAATCATATATTATTAGTGCTTAGACACCTGAAATATCAAAATTTGGAATAAAATAACATTTAAAGTGCCCAAAGTTAGGAAATTGACACTTAAGTATCAAAATCAGAACAAATGATCATTTAAGTGCCAATGGCGAAAAACTCTGGCCAAAATGTTAATGTTGCGATTTTTCGACGAGGCAAGTGCAAAATGACGTCGTTTTGCATGCTAACGTGGCTAGACAAGTGCAAAAATTACATCGTTTTACTGCTGACATGGTAAATAATTAATATAAAAATTAATTAAATTAAATTTAAAAATAAATTTGTTTAAAAATATTTAATTTTTTTTTTAAAAAAAGGAGGGAGGAAGCACGCGGCTGAGGGCTGAGCCCTCGTCGCCACCGCCTCCCGCCATCGTCGGGAAGGATTGGCCTCCCCAATCGACCCTCCCTCCATTGTTGCTGGCCCTTCTTGGTAAAGGTAGGGAGGCGGCGATGGCGAGGGCTCAACCCTCAATTGCATACTTCCTCCCTAGTTTTTTTTTTTTTTTATAACTTAATTTAATAAATTTTTATATTAAAATTCAAATCCGTGCCAAAATAACTTCATTTTTGCGTTTCTTTATTGAGTCGATTTTCTGGCGAGTCACATAGGCAAGCAAAAATAATAAAAAATTGTCACGTAGGATTTTCGATGGGGTTCGCAAGGTAACACTTGAGTATCTTACTTTTAAAAAAAAGTAGCACTTAAATGTCACTTTCCTAACTTTTGGTATTTAAGTGTTCATTCGTGCGAAATTTTTGACACTTGAGCTATACTTCTTCCCGTATAATATATAATGAATATTATTTTGTCTCGTTTTGTCATTCATCGTATATGAGATGTGGGTTGCTGGTGTTGTAACTTACCAAATAATGAGTCAATTGAGTAGGCATATCACTCAACTTATGCAATATTTGCTCTTGATGTGAATGCCTTAATTGACGAGAAGATTGCGGCCCAAGCATGAAAATCTCATGAAATTCAATCCAAACCAATAGATAGATGTGTCGCCATTAATACCTTCTGCTTTCACACCTTCATACAAGACAAAATAGTGATTTGACAATTGCATCTTTGAACTCGGATCTTTGATCGGTTGGCTTCGCATTTAGCTCACTGACTCCTGAGATGATCAAAACGTCAACCTTGACTTCATTCCCTGTAACTAAGATTTCATAGTTGAAGAAGGGTCAGGATAATTAAACTCCTAATGGGATTACTACCAGGTGTTGGTTCAGCTGAATCATATGAGCAATTGATTCTCATATGCTTCAGGCCAGCAACACTGCTATGCCAGTGCTTGAATCTGTCGAAGAATAAGAAGAATATTGCTACAAGCGTTCTGGTTTCCTTGGCAAATTTCGTTTGTACCTTTGAAAGTCCCTAGAGGTCAATTACTCAGCTTCCAGCGACGTTCCTCTGCAAGTATACAGCAACCTATTCGAGAAGAAGACTGTTCGTTCTACTTAAGTCAGTTCCATTGAAGGACCTGACTTCTCCTTGGTTTATATCATTATCTTGGATCACTCCTTCACACCACTCCTCAATTAGTGCCTTAAGATAGTGATCGTTGGGCTTCTATCTATGGTATGCACGCTCAATCAGATGAAATGATGAGCTTCATATCACGGGGAAATACAGAAGAACATGGGAAAAACGGAAGAACATACCCTATGAGTTCTCATATCCTGATGTATTGCCATGCCAGACATTGCTGCACTTCATGCAAGGAACCATCTCTACTGCGAGCCCTTGAAAGTGTGTTATATGTCGCCAGAAATGCTCATCGCGATTTACTGAAGAAGACAGAAAAATAAAAAGAACTATCTGCACAACTGTATGTGAGCCTGAGCTGATTTATCAATGGAACAACATTCTTATTCTAATATGTAGCATCACGGTCGAGTTGGGAGTTGCACCACCTTCAGAAGGTTGATTTGATACTTTGTCGATGATAGGAGTCCTCAATTCAACCGATACATCTGGGGAAAATGATATGAGCATTGAGCAATTGAATTTCATTTCAACCGTCAATCTTGCGGTATTATAGGACAGCCTAGTTATGACGTATACCATCTCTTTTAGATATACTTATGATAACACTTGGACTTAAAATAGCAGGAAAATCAACCCGATAAAACTCTAACTGAGCTTCTACTTTACCATTACAGAAGTTAAAATTTACTCAAATGAATAATATTCATATGAACCCAAAGCTAGAAAAGGTAATAAAAAGATAGCATACTTTTTTTGTTGACGTAGGAAAAAGATTGAAATTAACAGATTTTTTAGAATCTACATAATAGTGTTATTGTGAAAATTGTGAGTAGTATTGAATAAATGATGTGATTTTATTATGGAAAGTTAAGGAACTAGATTGAACAAATTAGAATTTTAAAAATTACATTGAACATTTAGGAATACTTTTAAGGGCGTATTTGTTCAAGGGAAAATTTCATGATAAAGGAAAATATTTTTTGGGAAATATTTTTTCAGGAAAATGTTTTCTCCTTTTCAGATTAAAGAATTCATTGTTCTAACTTTAAACATGCATATTTTGTTTGACCATAAATGATTTTCCATTAACTAATTAATTTCAACAAACCAAACATGTGAAAGTCGAGAAAACTAATTCATAGAAAATTCTTTCACTTAAGCAAATACTCTTTACTACCACATTAAACAAATTAAAAGTTCATGGATGATATTACATATTGGGTCAAAGTTTAGGCATCATTAATTGTCTAATTTCCAATTTGAAAGGCAAGTGTTTTTCAAAGATTCGATCACTTGAGGGGATAAAATAGTAATTGTTCTAATAAGTTTTAAGGAGCTTTCAAGACACCTCTGTCGAATAACATAAAAAAATATTAAAATTAATCTAAAAAATTAATAAGTTATTAATGTCGCCTATAAATATCTACTATTAATTATGATCTATCAATTCAATTTTTCACACTTATATGTCCATTTTGGAAAAAACTTTATCCACTTCATTCAGCAATGTCATCTAATGACTACCTCAACTGGAGTTGGCTAGATTTGATGCTGAAGACCATTAATTAGAAAATTTATGAAAATAGAAAGACTTGATTAGACAAATAAAAAGTATAAGGACTTAATTAGAAAAAAGCATCAAAGTAGGTTAAACGTTGATTCATATTCTTAATCATATTAGGAAGCACCCCTCCGATAGCAAGGCCCAACTAATTGTGAATTTCTGCTTTGCCCTCTATTGATATACACAGGATATTCTTTGTCAATATTACTTTATGACATTAGATTGAGAAAATTGTCGATAGATTTTTTTCTCTATTCCACTATGTATGTGCGCGCCGGTATGCGCATGTTATCCATGTTCATTGCGTCAAGCTCTTGTTCTTCGCTCATTGCTACCATCAAGCCTATGTGCTGCCGCTTGCATCCTTCACCATTCTCGTCCTCCTCTTTCTTTAGAAGACCTTGGCTCCCCTTTCCAGAAACTGTTTTTGTTGTAATATAATATGCGGAAACGACATGATCTTACAGTTTATGTCAACGCGAAATTACTAGAGAAATAAATGAGAAATAATAAAAACACCATAAATTTATGTGGTTCGGTGAGACTATCGGTACTTACATCTACGGGGAGAGCCAGTAGCAAATAATCTATTATAATCGAGAGAATCATTGTTTACAATCACTCACATACTCGAGTGTTTCCCACAATTAGATTTAACACCAAACTCAAAGTATTTATAAATAAATAATTCATTTGGACATAAACTCATTGCACAAAATTACCATGCATTCAAGTCATACGCCGAAAAAGAAAAGATCTCCAGCTTCTTTTCTTTCTTTCCACGTACGGATCTTCTTCGTAGGGCTTCACTCAAGTGGCGCTCCTTTTTTATTTGACTTTTTCTCTTCGTGTAGAGAGCTTCAGCAACCAAGTTGAAATCTACTTGGGAAATCATTATCAACAAATTCGATTTAACAAATCGTTATTCGAATTTAAACTCGAGACATTAAGGGCGTGCATGGAAACGTTTCTTCTGTACGGATTTTGTTCCCGGGAACAAAAAAAGAACAGAAACGCGTTTGGTTGCATTTCTGTTCTTTTTTTGTTTTTTTGTTCCAAGAACAAAATAAGAACAAAAAAAAGAAACAACAAATTGTTGTTTCTTGTTCCAGAAACAAAAATGAAGAAACGTTTCTCTTCTCTCTCTTCTTCTTCTCTTCTTCTTTTCTTCTTCTTTTTCTTCTTTTTTCTTTCGCCGATCGCCGGCCTCGGCCATGGCCGGCAACCGGCCGTCGAGGGCCGGCGACCTCGTCGGAGCCTCGCCGGATCTGGGCGAGCCCGAGCTCGCCCAGCCAAGGCGAGGCTCGGCCTCGCTCGAGGGGAGATCTTCGGCTAGGGTTCCGGCGAGGGGCTCCGGAGGACGGTGCGACGGCGGCGTGGCACTAGAGGCTTCGGGATCGGGACGGCGTCGAGCTGCGAGCCGGGCGCAGTGCTCGGCTCCGACGACGGGCGGCGAGGCTCGGGCTTGCCCACACACGGCGACGCGAGCCTCGCCTTGCACGGGCGAGCTCGGGCCGCCCGGCCAAGGTGAGGCCGAGCCACGCCCAACCACGGCGAGCCTCGCCGTGGCTGGGGCGAGGCCGTAAAAGAAGAAAGAAATAAAAAAGAAAGGAAAAATGGAAAATAAAATAAAAATATTAAAAAATTAAAAGAAACAAAAAAAGAATAAAATTTATCAAACGTGTTTCTACTCATTTTTTATTCCCGGAACAAACGTTACCAAACGCGTTCTTTTGTTCAAAAACTATTCCCTAACAAACACTTTTTTTGTTTCTCGTTCCCAAAAAAAAAAAGAACGTTAACGTTACCATTCACACCCTAATTTAACATCTCTCTCTCTCTATCCTAGTTTTGATTGTCAGGTCATGGCCTTTTGGGCTAAAGCCCACCTAGCACTTTGTACTATGTACTCGTACCTAGCGCCATGGCCCATTTGAGCTACATATCCAATCCCCACACAAGCCTCGACACCTACCATTGTAGAGCGTTTGACTCCCACACAAGCATCAACTGTCTCCCGCCAATTAAACCCTCGAGCCAAGCATTCACATTGCACCCGACAATCCTACCAACGTACGGTTGTCCCTCAGTACTGATAGTTGTACTTGTCCCGTGCATCCAAATTCACAAGAAAGTCCCCAAGAAAATATGGAGATGATCACCCAATTCAATCTTAAGTCTATCATACCATTAATTCATCAAAATTCAGTCATCGTCAATTCTCTTATAAGATAGACTGATGTGGACAATTTTACTCGAAATTGATAATTTTCCTGAAAACAAGAACAAACTCATGTCACAAAAAAAGTCAACGGTTGAATTTTTTTTTTCAATAAATGTTTGCTTACAAAAGTTCGTGACCAAAATCATTATTGAGCATGTTTACACGAACGAACCTTAATTAACGATGGATTATTTTCGTTCAAAATGATTAATAATCATTTCTAGAGGAATATTTTTAAGATTAGTCACCCTGCGCGAAATAGAAAAGGCTTGGATTGGAAACAAAAGGAGTTGGGGCTCATCATGGGAGGCGGCGTTGGCGGGAGAGGAAACTGATGGGGAAAGTTCTTCCTTGTGTTGGGTCGTGCCTTGTCCCCCCACTACCGACGGCACTTGTAACTCTTGCGTCCCCGCTTCGTGCGGAGCGGAAACAGGACGCGTGCATTTCATCTCGTGGTGGAATCGTACTTGCAAACCGACCGCCATCGAGTCGGCCGGCGTCGGACGGTGACAGATTTTAACTTGAGAATGGTGAGTCAAGCATGATGGTGAAAATGACTTGGTGATGAAATATACAAGATATGAATGAAAAAGATTATGGAATTTAAAGGGCATTGAATGAAAAAAGAAATGACCGGCTCTTGATTGACATCGATGAGAAGCAAGCGCTCAGTCGATGAGAGCCAAGTATGGTCTCTAGTTGAAGCAGAGTCATTGGGGAACAAACTAAGTGGCAAGCTATAAGCTCATTACTAATGAGTCATTAGTAGTGCAAGATGCCAATATGACAAGCTGGTGCGATTAGTACGGAGGTTATCAATGAAAAGTGATTAATAGCAAATAATTATAGATTTTGCTAAGTATTGAAACTGTGTCTTTTGTGAATAAAACAAAAGATTGGCTCACAAATAAGTCGAAGACAAATATGGTGGATTAAGACGAACACATGATTGCCAGGCAGCTACATTTATAATCTCAGACTTTGTAATTGGAGGGAAAATTATCTAAAAAGTCCTAAACCTATAGCATTTTTGCCAATTTAGTTTTAAATCTTTTAATTTTTTGCCGATTTAGTCCATCCGACTAATTTTGGCCAGAAAATGCTGATGTAGACGCCGGTGGTGTCACGTAGACTGCCGGCGCTAACGTGGATACTTTTTTAATAGTATTTAATTTTTTTTGAATTTTTATTTTTATTTAATTTTTTTTCTTTTCTTTCTTTTCTTTTTGGCTTTCTTTGCCTTTTCTGGTGGCCGGCCACCGGCCACAGTCAGCTGGCTGGCCTTGCTCGCCACAGGCAAGGCTCGGCTGGGAGAGGAGGAGCCTCGGTGAGGGGAGCCCTCGCCCAAGTGCGGCCTAACAAGGGTCACTTGGGCGAGGCCGACCTGTGCCCAGGCCAGGGCGGCCTTACCGGCCGTCAGCCGGGCGATGGCAATGCCGGGCGAATTATCTGCTATGCGTATGCCTGGTGTTGCTGTTTCAACGAGGAAGAAAAGAAATGAAGTCGACGAATCCCCCAGCACTACGTGTCAGACTATAAGCGGTGCTCTGCATAACCGTTTCTCTGTTTTGTGCTCTAAACAGAACAGACGTCCAGCAACAGACTGGGATCCCTAATCCTTCTTCTTTCATTCTGTTTTCTGTTACATTGTTTCTCTTGTAGATGAGCTGTAGAACTGTCACTGGCTGTTTTTTAATCTGAGCATGTAATATAAATAGAAAATAGAGCAAGCGAGTGTGCAAACTCTTAAGATGAAATTTTTTCTTCAAACACAGAGAGTAGTAGTCATGAAAGCTCAAAATCGTCCTCGCCCACAGTCATTTCTTTTCTTCTCGTTCTTTCCATAACTCTTCACAATGCGTACATAAGTTCTGACATTGTTGTTCTGCCATGAAAAAAGACTTTAAACACAATTTCTTGTTGGAATTATCCTAGGTGGCGTCAATATTATCAGAGAATTTACCAAGAGAGAACTCATATGAATAGCCATTTTCTTAAACTTCGTTGATCCGCATAGCGATATTTCAAGTTGAATAAGTTGGCTATTTTCTGTTAATGTGTATGCCTTCGCGCTAGCTATTTATTTGAATCGATCCCACAACTAACCTTAAGGCAGATGAAAGATTAGGCAAAGAAAGGCCATAATTTATATCAAACCCTAGGCCAACCTTAGCTTAATAGGCGAATTAACATAGATCGAATCACAAATGGACGAAGTAGCTTAGATGGATTAAAAAGCTGTGAAAAGAGCTTCAGTTCTTTTCCTAAGGTAGTTTAAGGAGGAGGCAACTCAATATAAGTAGCTCAAGCCTATAAAGAAGCTCAAATCAGCCTCAAGAGAAATAGATAAATCGATAATAAAAGGATCCCGGATGCCATCCTCAAGCCTGATGTTTGATCTTGATCCTCCAAAAGGAAATATAATGTATAGATTGCCGAAAGATCCCCCTTCTAAGTACGCCCTGTACGAATTAAAATATATGTGCATGCATGTGTTCAGACGCTCTAGGCTTTGAGCTCTCCCTCTTCAAGTGCTAATCGAATCAACCAAATAAACCAAGCTAGAGATGGCTGATCTCTCCCCTCTCTCATGAAGTCCAAAATACTTCATACCTATTCCGTCGACTGCTATCTCCAGAGCCGGTCCTACACATGAGTTGCAACTGGAAGCATTGAGCTCGAATGAGCCCAAAACATGATAGCTATTATTGAGAATGAGGGGGTAATACACATGCCCAAGAAGCTTGCATTGTGGCATCAGAAGACAAAGTCACTAGAGTACGAGGAAGAAGCATACAGAGGCAATGCCAGGGAAGAATCATCGTCTAGCCAGACTATATATCGAGTAGAGCACCATGACGCGACAACTACTCATGTATTTGGGCCGCGCCATTTTGCTGGATGCGATTTCTGCAGTCGTCACCGCTGTGGCCGTTGTCGTCCTCTGCTTCTTTCTGTCTCCTGTTTCTCCTGAAGAGCTTCACGATGGAAGCAAAGATCCTCTTCTTGATGATGCCTCTCTTTGGGGGTAGCCGCCTCTGCTCTTTTCCCAAGTAGCAGTGCTTTCTCGATCCGTCAGGTTCAGGCATGGTTGGTGATTTTCTACTTGTACGACAGAAATGGGAAGAGTTAGAGAGACAAAACATCTGCCTAGGCTGCGGGGGTGCCGGGTAAGAGAAGAGCACGAGGACATGACGATTGATAAAAACTGATGCCACCCATTATATACACGCCTAAGTTCGAGGAAGAAAGCTTTCACTTTGAGGTGGAAAATTCTCGTAACTTTTGTGGGTTTTTATGGACAAAGGAAGAAACAGGAAACCCCACATGTCCGACGAGCTATTCAGCTGCGATATTGACAGGGACATGAGAAAGTAAGTTAACATGGGGAGAATTTTATCAATGTGATCGTGTAAAACGTTAATTGAAATATATAAGGATAAAAATGTTACATGTTTCATTATTTTGGTACGGCGCTTATTTGACTGTTAACACTTTTCAATCAAACGTTCAGTTAAATGATATAATTTTTTAATCGATTACTTAAGTATCATAACTTTATAAGAGCCATGACATGTGGGGAACTTTTTTTGAAAATAATGACACTCAAGTAATTAATTAAAAATGTTATCTCATTCAAGTAAATATTATATGAAAGTTATAACACTCAAGTGAACGATTAAGAAAGTATGATATTTAAGTGAACGTTATATGAAAATAATGACACTTGTGATGTCATTTTATCCTATACACGTGTTTATTGTAATTGGCTATCATCACACCTATAATTGACTAAAAATACTTTCTCCATAGAATAGTCCTTGTATGTCCGCTTGAGAGTCATAAATGAAACTTGGTGATTGCCAACATTTTTATTTCGCTCAATGTTAGTTATACAATCGTTCTTGATTTACCAAATAACCCATAAAGTGACGTGTCAAATTCTGAGTAGATACACGTTCCGAACATCACCATCCGATTGAAATGTCCATTTATAATCCATCGTAACATGATACTAAATTTTACATAAATGGGTGACCGGGAAGACAGAGTAAATGGGAATGCCCCACAGTTGGTTATGTAAGGAAGCAGGATATGACCGCACGTGCAGGGTCGACTCATATAATTGTACTCTATTTCCGGAGACAATTATTGCTGTTTTCGGCAATTTCAGAAGTTGATTCCTCTAGACGAGAGTTCATTGTCGTATTCGTAAATTACATAATCCTAGCAAGCAAGGTTAGTTAGTCTAGGGATGGCTTAACTTACATGAATTTCAACCGTACGATATTAAAATATTAAAATAATAAATTATGTCGTTTATCTAACGATTTAAGTTTTTAGAATAGTTAACAATAATTTCACAAAGTTTCACGTAATTTCAAAGTTAGAGATCCTGAGTTCAAATATTTGCAAGTCTCATTTATCTCACCAATTAAATTTTTAAGCCTAGTTCTAGGTAAAAGACAAGATTAACGATAAAGGGAAATGTTAGGATATTTAAATAATAAATCACGTCAAAATTTAAAACACTTACTCCTTTCATTTTGTCAATAATTGACACAAAGGCAAACGTGTCTTAAATTTTCAATATAAGAATAATGAACACGGAACACGTCTCTTCTTCTTTTTGTCTCTTGTTTCTCTTGAAGAACTTCACAGTTGAACCAAAGATCCTCTTCTCGACGAAGCATTTGGTATGAGCAAAAGTCACGCATCGAACAACTAAGGAGATATTCCGAGACTTATAATGGGTTGGGATCCCTTTCTTGGTAAGCTAGCTTTTTGGGATAAGTTCTTCCAACACCCTTGTAACGCATCAAAAATTGTATCAGAGTTACTCCTTAGACGTGCACCTCCCGGTACTGTAGCAACGCGAGGCCGTTCTGTGAGGTAAGAGGGGGAGAATGATGCGTGTAAAAGTCCCAGATCGGGCAAGGAGATATTGTAGGACTTATAATGAGTTGGTTTTCCTCTTCTAGCCAACTAGCTTTTACTTTTAGGCATGAGTTTTTCCATTCTTGGTGACGCATCAGTGATGATTTTCTTGGTGTCCGACAAAAATGTGGAGTGCCAGAGAGAGCGAGCATTTGCCAATGGTAATGGGTGCAGGGCAAGAGGAGATGGTGAGGAGGACATGACGATTGATTTGAAATGATTACCCTTATATGCCCACACAGACCCAAATTCGGTGAAGATTGAAGTCTGAACTCTAAGGTGGAAAATTTGAGTCTCCACGTTTTTGGGTTTGTATGGTGCAATAGAGGAAAAGCAAGAACCAAGAAACCTCACATGTCCGACAAGTCATTGGATGAAAATAGTAATGTTGATTGTGACGTATAAAAAAGTAAATAAATTAACGAGCAAAAAATCTCAATGAAGTGAATGTAAAAGGTTGATTAAGATGTATGTGTATCACGCGTTGATTGTGATTGGCTAGCCCTTTGGGGTCCCCTTTCACGTCATTGACGAAATTTGGTAAATGTTAATATTATCATTTCACTCGGGATAATTATATGATCATAGATTGATGTACCGAATCAATCCATATGAAATGATGTGTCGAATTGTAAGTAGATATACATTATGAATAACACTGGCCAACTGAGAATGCATACTTGTAATTCATCGCACCGTATTATTAATTTCAGGTAAATCAATCTTCATATATCTTATGCATTACTCTTGCACATGTGCAATGGAAAAACAGAGAGAAAACAGAGGAAATGGGACGGCGCAGGCTTGGTTACAGAAGGACACATGATAAGGACCCGTACGTGCACGCTGGAAGCACATAATAGGACTGCCTTTTCGATGTTGATCCCCACTAGTCTAGACATTCATGTGATATTTGCAAGCAAAGGACACTTAAGCTTTGTTTATTTCATAAAAAATTATATGATTCAAAAAAGTATTCACATGAAGTAATAATTTATATCATTTATAAATATGAATGGATAAAAGAGATTTTCGAAATAAACGAAAAAGGCGTCTCATATTTTCCACGCCAGAGAATTAGGACACGTCTCTGCACCAAAATCCGAACGCACCCAGCTTTACGTGACAGAATGCGGTCATCTCTGATCCCTCGGTTTCTTTACGTGGTGTTTAGGGTCTGCCCCATTCCTGTCCTCCACGACAAGGGACACGGCGGTGTCGTCCTACTAGACAAAGCCTAGGAGTAGTGGGGAATGATGGTTCCGGGACACAACGTTTGGCCGTGCGCTGGGCATGGCGCTGTGGTGCTTGGACGGTGAACAGATCGTGTTTCCTTTCCCGAGCCAATTGGAGTGCTCCAACGATGGCTGCAAAGTGGAGGGTTCGGTCGGACGACGTGCTGGGATCGCAATTGTTCGCGGCCGGCCCCATGACCTTGCTCTAGGCTTCGCAGATCTTTCCATGTCGATTCAAGTGAGCCTACCGAAACTGTTGGGATGGTTATTATGATATTTTGAAATTGAGACCTGCTTCCCAGTTTAGAGAGAAAGTGACGTTTTCAATCATTTTCCTTCGAGAGAATGGTGCATCGATGTAATGGAATGGTGCGGCCTGGATTGACCGTCGTCCTCCGTCACTCCCGCCCCGTTGTTGTCGCATGCAACCTCCATTCTCAACTGCGCAATGTCAATGGTTTCGTCATCTCTCTCTCTCTCTCTCATCCTAGCATCAACTGGCCTCCGGTTTAGGTTGCCTCAGGCAAGCGACTAGACATGCGGCGATTGTAATCTCAAGGACCACAATTATTCTTTTTTATGTTTAGATGGAGGGGAGAACGAGAGAGAGGAAATTGTGGATGGCAAGCGACGGAACCGGGGCAAGATGTGACATGTTAACGACGAAAATAGGTTGCTCCTCGAGTAGCGAGCGGAGGCGCAACGACAAGGCGGGGAGGGATAGATGGGAAGGGAGAAAGAGGTGTGAAGTTTCATGGAATGTGAGAATTTTATAAATAAGTTAGGTGCACAATTTCAATTGTCTTAACCCATAGAGGATCCGAATATATATAGATAAACGAGCATGGGAAAAAACTGGGAAGTGACCCGCCCTTCGATTATCTTCAAGACCTCTTTTAAGGGAGACACTTCAAACATGTTTTTATCAATTAGGAGTGAGCATATCGGATCGTTCGAACCGAGAATTGCCTAGACCGAATCGGACTGGACTGGCCAATTTGGTCCGATTCCCGATTCTATAAAAATGGAACCTGGTGATTTTCAGTCTGGTTACCAGTCCTAGAGTTTTGGCGCCTTAGAAAACTAGTCAATCAAGTTATCTACTGAAAAGACATTAGTTCAAACAACTTAATCAAATCCTTGTTCCTAGAATTTTCTGATTGTGTAGAAAATAAAGAAATCTTATTATATTTCACTTGATTTCTAGTTGACCCCAATAGGTTAGTAGAGACTCCTCATCACATAGAAGTCTTTTAGAATTAATCAAACTACAAATGGAAAAATCTCAACATGGCGCGAGGTAAGGGTCTAGGAGACCCGAGCCATTGGGGACCGTTGATCTCTTTTGGCATTACCTCTAAACTCGGAAACCCCCACGGAAGGGTCACAATAATGATATGATTTGCCCGACGTAGCGTTGAATTTTACTTTTTCTTGTACTACACTTTTCGTCTTCCTAATTTACATGCTTATCTTGATTTAGTGTGTTGTTTATTCTATATGTTTGATGGATACCCATTTTTGTAAGTAACCATGCATGATCAATATGTACCTCGGAGCTTAAAATTTGAGAAAGACTGTTTGAAATCACATGTTTGATAGTGAAGTGAGTTTAGATATTGAAATGGCACTAATCAAATGATAAAGTAATTAAGTCCTCATTTCTAGGATCTTTGATTGATGGAAGTTAAATAACCTCCTACATTGTCTAATCAGCTTAAATAGGTTAGCAACGACTCTAAAATGAAAGGACATATTAACCGTAATGAACCGAGTCAACCAAATGCTGCGGATTGGTAGGAATTAGAAGAACTTGCGGCGAGCATTAGCACAACTTTGTAAGAGGCTCTACCTGCTCTCACTTGGCAAGCCATTGCCCTAAAGAACGCAATAGTAGGGGTGTTAGTAACCGAACCGAACCGAACCGAAAAATTCGGTTTTTTCGGTTCGATTTTTATTCGGTTTGGTTTTCATTAAAAACCGAAAATTTTCGTTTGGTTTGGTTTTTATCAGTTAACCGAACTGAACCGAACCAACAAATAAAAGTGGAGAAATCTGAGTTTAACAAAGAAAAAAAAAACTAAAAGTTGAAAACCAAAAACCAAAAAACCAACCGAACCGAACATAAATTTCGGTTCAAACCGAACCGAAATTTCGGCTTCGGTTCGGAAGATTTTTTTAACGGTTCGGTTCAGTTCGGTTTTTCAAAAAAACTTAACCGAATCGAACCGTTGACACCCCTACGCGATAACGGTATACATCTTATGTGTTAAAAGGCTAATCATAGATAATGGCGTGGTTTTTTTTTCAATTTATCAAAAAGCGATAACACTACGGACCGATCCTGTTGAGCTCTCCCTCGTGGATTGGATGTGCATTTTGGGTATGGTCCAGCTCTGTCTTCTTTCTTTCCCTTTATTAATTTCTCTTTCTATGAAGCAACTTCTACCACCAAAAGGCATTCTGACCGGGTTACGACTCCTATGTTAGAAATGATCCATATAAATGCCGAGTTGATCGAGATTAGATGCTATATTATTACATAATTGAGTTCAACGGATTTAAAGAGAATAACGAAGTGGCCCTTGTACTCTAAGCTCCAGACCAAAATGGCCCCCAAAGCATTTTTAGGTATCAATTTATTTCTAAAGTCTTAAAAGTAATTTAGTCCGTCCTCATCTTGCTGAGGTATATTTGTGAGAGAGCCAACTAATGTTGTATAGCCATTAATGTCCCCTGAAGATAAGTTCTATGTCAAAAATTACCATTAGATTTGTTGACACATTTTCACTCAAAGGCTTTTTATTCATTTCATAAAGAAACTAGAAATCAAATTCGTTGATATCCATGGAACAAGAGCCCTAATCAAAAACATTAATTTTGCATTTGCATTTCTTTATTTTTAGATATTGGACAAGTTTATGTTTAGGAATAGTATGTTCGCATCAAATGAAATAGAGGCTTGACTAAGAATTTCAATTAGCTAGAATAGACGATCGGACATTTGAGACAAACTTGATTTTAAAGGAAAGGGGCTCTTAACTCATCGAATATTTATTATTTAGCCCAATTGAGCCCAGCCATACTATTCAGTACAACTACTCTTTTTTCCTATGTCTCACCGAAAATTTCATATGTCCTGAATGTACTGTGTATTTGCGGTGCATGTGTCCTACTTGCCGTGTGCCATATATTCACCATTCATGTGTTATATACGTAATTAGAGGTGGCAAAATAGATCATGTACCATATTTTAACTCATACTTACTATATTGAGTGAAATATGGGTTGCATAAATTTACAATATGGGCTAAGATGGTTCTAAAAGCGACGTTTAAATGATGATGGATTCTAAGGGGCTTGCAAAGAACCCAATGTCAATCCATTTAATCAAAAAGCAATACTCTCCTGTGCCCTACCCGCCGAACTCAGGAACTGCGTGCCCATGCTCATGCCCATCCCCATGTGCCCTGCTCCCGTGCCCAAGTCTTAAGTGCGCAGCCAGGTCCATCTATGAATGGGCTACAGTTCACAAAGGTTGGGCCCAGGTCCCTCAAGGCCAAGCCTGAGGCCAGGCTAGGTCCCTTGAGACCGATTCTAAAGCCTCTTCTTAATAGAAAATTCATGTATTAAGAATCGAACCATAGTTTTTAATGTGAAGCAACAACTTGTCTTTTAATAATATTCTCAACTGTTATTGCAAGGGCTTTGTATTTGAAGGGTTGAAATTTCATTGCTAAAACAAAAACTATTATAGCCAGTTTGATGCATTTCTCCAATACTAGAAGGGAGAAGTTCGACCGAAAAAAGAAGAAGAGAGAAGATGTACGATGATGAACAAAGCAATGAACACGAAGAGATAGTTTCACAAGTTGAAGCCCTTCAGTGTTGTGGTGTTCTTGCAGTTTGGGTTGGCTGGGAAGGACATCCTTTGTAAGGCTGCCCTAAAACAAGGGCATGAGTTATAACGAGTCCGTCGTCTACCGCCAAGCCATTGCCACCATCTTCATCACTCCTTTCGTCATTGTTCCAGACAAGTCTCTCCCTTCCTTTCATATAATATATATATTTGGACAAGATGTGGAGGGACAACCACCGCCAACATTCAAAATGGAAGTGCTAATGGTGGGTTTAGCCTCTAGAATTCCATCGAGGGTTCTCTCGTGATCACAGTTGGATGATTCAGTTAGGCTTGCTTCGTGATTCTGCAAGCGATATTTTAAATTTAATTGATATTCTCATGTCGAATCAGTAGGTAATTTTAAGTTTTTCCGAATTTAATTTCTTACACTTGCAAAAGAGAAGCTTTTAGAAAATGACATGGTATAAATTTTGTGTTAAAAGGCTAATTAGAGATATCGACAACACACTAATTTGCATTGCCATGGTTTTTTCAATTTCTAACGGGCGAGCCTGGAGGCGATGTCCGCAAGGGCGCGGAGCTGGGGCTTGGGGTCGCATCAGAGGGCGGAGAGGAAGGCGGGGAGGGAGCGGACGGTGGAGATCAAGGGAGCGGGCGTTCGGGAGAGGGAGGGAGGCCTGGTGGAGCAGCGGTAGTGGTGGAGGGGGAGGAGCGGAGGATGACGAGCACTCTCATTCTAGGCCAACTGTTTTCCGGTGGTGAAGATTCGAAGAAGAAGCGAACGCTTTTCAGTTGAGATGCGCGCTTTGAAAGCTTTTGGGATATTTTGGATAGAATTTGAAAGGCAGATGTTCCACTGTCCAAGATTTGATGTACCCGAAAGGGAAAAAAATAGTACTAGCGTCAATCAAGTTTTAAGGCTCTTTGAAGACACCAATTCTACTGTTCGATTCATGTATGTTCACGCTTTTTTTCTGATCGAGTCCCTATGCTTTTATTCCGTCCAAGCTTGGCCACACAACACAAAAGTATGATCCCATAAAAATATCCTAATGCCTACGTGGATGCATGTGGAAAATTTTACTCAACACTAATAACGTCGGAGTATGATTAAACCCATCAAATGATAAGGTCGGTTTGGATCATAAATAGTTTGACCCAATTTTTATGCAATACAAATTCAGTAACTCATGTCCAACCCATATCTAGATCCGACCCATATTGCTAAAATGCCTTCATATTTTATAACTTTAAGTATTTTCAGAATTATATATATTTACCTTTTTATTCTTTTTTCTTTCTTTCTTGGTACATTATTGGCCGGCAAGGTCGGCACCATCGCCGACCATGCCCTCGCTAGTGATCGGCAAGGGCGCAAAGGCCTTTGCCTAGACTAGCCTGTGGCCAATGACCTCACCGACCAAAGAGTGAAAGAAAAAGAAAAAGAAAATATCAAAAAATATTTACATTAGCGCTGGTCGTGTCATGCAAGACTATCAGAATCCATGTTAGCAATTTCCGATCTAAATTGGCTGGATGTATTGAATTGGTATCAATGCGAAAAGTTTTATGACTAATTTGATCCATTTGAAAGATTTAAGACTAAAGTGGTACAAATGCAATGGGTTTATAACTTTTTTGTACTTTTCCCCATAGTTGAGAGTGCTAAATGAACGCGAGATCGAGTGAACATGAGATAAAATGAAGAATGAAGAGAGAGTCATAAAAGTGGGTCGAGTTTAAGGGTCTATTTGTTTCGCAAAAACAACCTCTAGGAAAACATTTTTCGAGAAAACATTTTATGTATTTTTTAGTGTTGGAGGGGTGGAGTATAATGGCCCAAATGATAACTATTTTGGCCAAAATTTGATTTATGGAAGAGAAATAGATTTTTCTATTTCTATTCTTGGATGAGTTTCTAAGAAAAATATATATTTGATAATAACACAAAATTTTTACTCTCAAAATATAAATTCATTTAATAAGGACAAAAAATTTCTCCCTTCTGGATGGTGATGACAACAACTAGTGGTGGCAGCGGCGACTAGCAATGGCAGTGGTGGCGATTGGTGATTGTCGACGGTGACGGCAATTGATGACGGTGGCCAATGGTGGCGACGATGACCAGGGGCTGATGGTGGTGACCGATGATGGATAATGGTCAGTGGCGGACAATGACCGGTCGACAGGGATAGCAGCTGGTGGACGGTGGTTGATGGCGGCGGTGATGATCGGCGACCGTTGACGATTGGTGGTCGGCGGTAGACAGCAAGAGGTGGTCGGCAATGACGGATGGATGACCGGCAAGTAGCAAAGACAAATGATGAGAATAATTTTTATTTGTCATTTCTGTTTTAGAAATAGAAAAGTAAAAAATTTTATTTTTGATTTCTGTTCCAAACCTATTTCTGGAACACAAATCTATTTTGGAAATAGAAAAATGAAATAGTTTTACCAAACATATTTCTCTTCTAGAAATAAGTCAGTAATAGAAAATTAATTCTGGAACAGAAATAAAATGGTTATCATGCGACCCCTAAGTGATCAAAGAAAATGTTTTCTGATCAATAGAAAATCTCCTTCTAAAACTGTGGAAAATGATTTCCTCTTTTGAAAAAAGGAAATCATTTTCCACCCCCACGTCCTTGCATTGCCTCTTTCGCAAACACTTTTTTCCCCTTCTTTTCTTACTTTAAAGTTGCAATTTTCTACCCTCTTTCTCATGAAGTTTAGGGTTTCTCATCTTGTCCTCCTCCTCCTTTGACATCGACGACCAGCAGCAGCCGAGCGCCCCTTCATCTAGCAGTACTCGAACTTTGCCGCCACCACCTCCTTGCCCCTTCACAACACCCGCTTGCAGAGACGTGATTTCTAAAGGGTTGCGGCCTTTGCTTTGTCCCATTAAGACACAATTTCTGAGATAATCACCATAATTAGCTCTCATGTCAGTAACTCGATCTCGTTATATACTTTGTCAATCTTTCATCCCTTGGGGTTTAGTGATGATTGACGAGTTTTGGATTGTGGCATTGCTCGATCAATCAAACCAATGTGCTAAATGTCTTTATTAACTTGATTACTTGAGTTGAGGCTAATTTAGAGTATAAGGTTTTTGAATTAAGTGGTTGCGAAGTGATCGTTGTTGAGCTTGTGTTTGGCACTATTTTTTGTGCTGTTTATTAATGGAAGTGATTAACTCTAGCAAAATTGAAAGCATGATGTGATTTCAGTCGAACCTATTAAATGCTAATGGCCAGGAAAATTTATGGCATGTTTGGTAATCATTTTGTTTCGAGAAACAATTTTTGAATCAATTTTTTTTTTTCTGATTATGTTCTCAGGAATAATTTCTGAGCAAAAAATGTGCTTAGTAACTGTCCAAAATTTATATTTCATGATAGAAATGCGTTTGGTAAAATTATTAAATTCTTTTGTTTTTTTTTTAATTTTTAATACTTTTATTATATATATTTTTCTATATATATATATATATATATATATTTTTTTCTCTTTTTCTCTTCTTCATCATTCTTCTTTGAAGTTGGCCATCGCCGTGGTTGGCGACCGGCTGGGCAAGGTCCGACGAGCTTGTCGAAGCCTTGTTTGGTCATCGGCAAGGCTCGGCCTTGCCTAGGCAACACGAGGTTGGCCTCGCCACGGCTCCGGCGAGGTTGAGCCTCGCGTCGGCTAGCGAAGCCGAGCTTGCCCAACCACTAGCAAGGCTCGGCCTCACCGAGCCAACACCAAGCGATGCCGACCTAGAGGTGGCCTAGGGAGGCTGAGCCTCGCCGATGGCTGGGCGACCTCAGCCTCGTCGGGGGCCAACAATGCTTCAGTGAGGTTGCCGCCCCTCATCTGGCCAGTTGCCAACAATAGCCGAGGTTGGCGACGGCCAAAGGGAAGAAGAAGAAAGGGGAAGAGAAGAAGAGAAAAGAACAAAATAGAAACTGATTCTAGGAATTGTTCATGAAAATAAGAAGTTACTTTTTTTTTACTTCTTGTTCTATTCCAAATTTATTCTTGAGAACAAAAAAATAATATTTTTTTTCCCAGGAACAAAAATTTTACCAAATAGGTTTCTATTCTTTTTTCGTTCCCTAGAACCAAAAAATAGAAATAATTGTTTCGGAGAACGGAAATTTTTTTTACCAAACAGAGCCTAAATGGCTTGTATGAAAGACTGCCAGTGATAGATGTGAAATGTTGCATTGTTCTTGTCCACAACTAATCTTGGAGTTTGTCTCTTTGTTATAATGTCTGTCTATTTCTCTTGATACCCATTTTAACATGGTATGCCCATGTACAGATATGGAATTAAGCAAAGAAGTTTCTTATGATTATCAATGACCTAGTTATTTTGTTCACATAGAAATATGACTGAATGGATGCATGAACATTTGCACACCCAGTATATTGAAAAACAACTTATGATGTCCTATGCGTTTCTGGCTCTTCTATTGTTACCCTTCGTGTATTTTACATGCATCTTGTGTTTTATCATCAATGTGTTCCAATATATAAGGATGATAACAAAATCCAAGCGGTGGTAATGGGTGCGACTGCAGTGGTTATGATAGTTGTCACACCAGTTATAAATGATTATGATTATTCGGAGAACCACGTACTGAGAGAACCTTATGTGAATGAAAATTATGAGAGAGAATGAATGAAGCTAGTAAAGGATAATTATGATCATTTGGATAACCACATACTAAGGAAACCTCTCAAATGATGAGAAGGTCAAGCAATTTAGATGGTCGAAGCCTAGGGGTGTTTTAGGTGAAATCTCGCCGATGAAGCTAGTAAAGGAAACAAGTCATTGAGCACATTCAAACCATCTTCAATTGCTCGAGTTGTTAGTACGATAAATGAGAGGTTTGGTGTTTGTTGTGAGCTCGACCATGTTGAGAACCATTTGAAGACAGTCAAAAGCAACTAGAAGATGATTCAAATTGTGCATGGCAAGAGTAGATTCTATTGAGATGACAAGTTGAATATGGCCATAGCTGGGAAAAAGTATTTAATCAATATGTGCTGGTAATTTTTCTCATCTCTTACTCAATACATTCCTTTAGCCAATGTTTCACAAAAAGATTTCTATGTTTGTTCTCTGCTTACTGGTTTATTTATTGACCTCCCTCAAGCTAGTTGTTGGAAACAATGTGATATAAGCAGGCTTTTCTAATAGGTTTTTATGTTAAGAGAAAACATGCATAGAAAAACTCACAAATAAGTAAATTTAGTGAAGATATTTGATATATGGATGCATGTTTTCCACATAAAGTATAGTAATAGATATGAAAAAAAAGGTGCAAAAAAATCAATGAATATGCTCAAGTATAGTTTTCTTTTGGATTGTGTTTTTGGACGTAAACATTTGTTGTGTTGGGTCATTTCAGGGAATCAATTTTAAAGAGATAATTTCCTAACCATTTCAACCAAAATTTGTAAACTCTAATGCATATGCTAACATGCTAGACTGAGGAATTGTATTGAAGAATTGTATGTGGAGACTATTGTAGAAATCATTTTTCTGTTTGAAACAAAATTGTGTATTATGCCAGTCTTATAGGGATTTAAGTTGGCTGAATTGTCTAAGGATAATCCAATCATTCTTTATTCAAGTTGGATGAATTGAATTGTTTCCTGCATGTATTTGAATCTGATTGTTGAAAAAAAAAGAAAGAGAGAGAGAGAGAGAGAGAGAGAGAGAGAGAGAGAGAGAGAGAGAGAGAGAGAGAGAGAGAGAGAGAGAGAGAGAGAGAGACTATTGACTTGTTAGTCAACCCTGTTTCGCTAAAGCCACAAGTTATCGTGTTGATGTTGTTTCTAATTTTGTTAGAAGTGCAATGCATAATTTAATATTGACTTTCATACTAGTGACTTATATGTCTGTTTATAGTCTACATTACATGATACCACGTGACATGATAGCTTTTGTTAAATGTACAAGCATTGTATTGCATGTATTTGTTTGGATACATGCATTTATAGTGCGGGGTAAAATCATAGAATCAATTTTAAAGAGAGAATTTCCTAACCCTTTTAGCCAAAAAAAAACTATAAATTATAGTGTGTCTACTGATATACTGGACTACAGAATTGTATGTGGAGACTATTGTAGAAATAATTTCTCTATTTGGAAGAAAATTACTTGATATGCCATGCTTATGGAAATTTAGACCTGATTCTTAGCTAAACTGTATAAAGATAATCAATTGTTCTCTTTTCAAGATGGATGGATTTATCTGTTCCTTGCATCTATTTGAATACATACATATGCCAAAAAGACATTGTTGACTTTGTAGTGAACCTTGTGTAGCTAAAGCTACCCGATATCTTGTTGATGCTATTTCTGTATTTGTTACCTATTGCAATGCGTGATTTACTTTTGACTTCGTACTAGTAACTTTGTATTTCGGTTATTTCAAGTAACTTTAAAATGTTGCAAATCACTCAAGAAAGCCAGAAAAACATATGTGGAACTTGTGTTGATTTTTGAGTAATCAAAGGGTTATTTTTCTTCACTCTTATGGCTATTATGATTTTTTGGTCTAGCAATCAAGACAACCCAATGCCTCAATAACAAGTAATTGGAGCACATTCATTGATGCTTTGCAGTTAAGAGAAAATACAAAGTAGTATGCTCATCAAACAGTGTTAGCAACGTGGTGACTGTTTGATTGTATATTCTAGAGTTTAGCAAATGATATCTTTGATTTTATCTACACCTATAAAAATGGTTCAGTTGTTGCCACAGTTTTGTGATCTGTTTATTATCATTGCATAACGAAAAATTTGGTGCAAGATTATCTCATTTGCAATAGTCATGAGGTATGTTCATCAAGATTTTGTTACTCTTCCATTGTTGTTCTTGTGTTTGTACTTAAAGGAATGAGAGTACTTTATGTATCATGTTTTAGCTGTTACACTTGCCCCTGAGCATTTTAGAAAGTTCTCTTTCATATCTAGCTGTGGAACCAATAATTGAATGAATATTGCGCATTGACAGGTCCATCATTCTCATAAAAAGTATCAAAATGAGAGGATTGATAAGCATGATGAGATGGTTGTGGTGATTCAGAGAGATATGGCCATCATAAGCTTTGCTAAGTAGTTCGGAGACATCGATGCAACAGAAGTTGACTCCTCACCTGTCGACTTAGGCAATGACTTTGATAAGTTGATAAAGGGCTCAAAAACTTCTTCCTCTACCATGCCTTTAGAAAAGAAGTCCCACAAAGGCGTAAATGTCCAACAATGATGACAAGTATGTTGCACTTTCAACACAACTTAGAGAGATGGCATTGGCAATTAAGTCATTGGGTAAAAGCGGTATCGATTACTCTCAAGTCTATTACTCTCAACTTTACAACGAGGTGATGAAAGTGGATGGATATGATGAAATTACCCTTCGATCAATTTTTGACCATCTAATAGAGAATGAAAAAAATGGAAAAGCATTCATGGTGACTAATCTTCGCAGAGTGTGGATTGATAAATTTCTAAGCAAAGCATATCATCACCAGTGATATATTGTATTGAGCTTTATTGCCAAAAGACTCATGTGTTCTTTCTTTCTATGTTGTTATTGTCAGTACTTCAAGAGATGAAATTTGATTTAAGGTTGGTTTGTATTGACATTTCTATAACTAGTGATCTTAGTGTGAAATTTGCATTTCAAGTTAAAGAAGCCCCTACACTCTCTCTGACATTTTCTTTATTTACTCTATCCTATAGTTGTGCATTGTTCAAGCAAAGGTTTGTACATGCTTTGCTTCTTTTCTCCTTTGTTAATTATAATACAAAAGACTAGGGGGAGAACAAGCCACTCAACTAGAAGATTCTAGCGAGGGACAAATAGAGTTTTTTAGGCAAATTTGTGTTAATCCTATGCACATTTTACCTAGTGATTTCATGCTTAATGCCCTTGCAGCATTTCATTATTGAATGAAAACCATTTTTCTGTGTGATGATGTATTGGGTATCGAGGAAGGGGGTGGGGAGAGAAGAATTTCGTTTTATCTCTTAAGAGAGTAGTTAACATTGTTGGGTAACCTTTTCTTTTAACCCTAATATTCTCTCAATGCCTGATTTTGGTAAGATTGGTAGTGTTATGATATCTTTCCTATGTATGCATAATCGTCAAAATCTTATAGTGTCAAGCGCACTCTCCAAATCATTTGTTCAAGATTATAAATTTTCAAGAGAAGTTTATAATCCGTATGAACACTTCTGAGAAGGGATGAGTGTTTGGCAATCCGTACAAACATTTCTGAGAAGGCATGAGTGTTTGGCAATGCGAGGGAACAAAGATCTGAGCAAGTTTGCTCGGCCTTAAAGACAAGTTCAAATTTGACGGATCCATGGGTCGGTAAAGCAATGCATACCTAGGTGGTAAAATTTAGAAAAATATATTCCGAGACTTTTTCAAGTTCCAGCCGAATACTCGAAAATATTATCATTTTCGTGGAAAATGACTTACAGGAAAACATTTTACAAAAATAGCCCACTTGCCGCAAAACGAGCAGGCCCTAAGTAAGTTGTAAACCTATTTATGACCCATTTAATATCAATATTTCCTTTAAATCCATTTATAACCCATTTGCTCAATATAGCCAACCCATTTAACAATCCCATGGGTTAACAATTGAGTTTGTAATCCATTTTGATAGGTTTAAGTATGACATGAACATTCACGTCAAAATTAATTGTATCCACATCATTTGATGGATGGGCCGAATTTGGTATCAGACATATCTACTTCTTTAGATGTGGATTGTTGATTCACATTCTAATATGACACTTAAGGTTTGTTTGTTAGCTTGTTCAATAATGAATGATTTTATTCTTTTGTTCCCAAAAACAAAAAACAAAAATCCATTTGGTAAATTTTTGTTCCCAGGAATAATTTGGAACATAATCAAGAAGCTAAAAAAAAAAGTTGTTTATTTGTTCTCGGGAACAATTCCAAAATCAAGCTAACCTATTTTTCTTTTTTTCTTTTTCGTTTCTTCTTTTCTCCTTCTCTCTTCTTCTTCCTCCCAACCGGTCGTTGGCAACTGGCTAGGTGAGGTCCAGCGAGCTCGTCAGTGGCCAAGTAAGCCTCTACCTAGCTCGGCAAGGCTTTCCTTGCTAGATTCGACTAGGCAAGCCTCGCGAGGCCAGGGCGAGGTTGAGCCTCGCTACATCAATGGCTAGGCGAGCCTTTAGCGAGCTCGCTTGATCTTGCTCAGCCAATCACTGGCTACCGCCCACCGTTGTAGCCAACCACAAAGAAAGAGGAAGAAGAAGAGAAAATGGAAAAATGAAAAAAAAGGAAAAAGAAAATAGAGAAAAAATAATAAAAATTAAAAGAAACAAAAAAATTAAGAATTATGTAAAAGCATTTCTATTATGATAATAAAAATTTTTAACAATTACTAAATGCCTTCAAATGTTCAGAAATTGTTTTCGGAAACGTAATAAAAATGAATTATTTTTGAGTGGAAATTGTTCCCGATAGTGGAATGATTACTAAACACACTCTTATTCTTTTTCGGTAACATTGCGTTTGATTAGGTGAATGGCATATATTAGCAGTGTTGCCTGAAATCTTTAAAATATCTATAAATCTAACTCGCAATTTTGAGTCATTATAGATCTTGCAATTGTTCTACAATGTCTCGGTGAAATCGAACCATCTTATATTTCGACGTCATCCAGTCGCGAGTCGTCACCACTGAATTTTTAGGCTATCACAATCGCAAACACTCCCAAATTGTCACTAGTTTTCCCAAGTGGTAGTCAGTCCATTGGTCAACAAAGATCAGACTCGAAGCACTTAAAAATCGAGTCTGCGTCAACAATGCTTTGTCCTCTATTAAACCTGTTCAAACTGTTTTCCTACACATTGTTCTATGGTTGCCGCTAATCGAAGCTCCATCCCCACCAGTTCAAGATTAGCCATTGCTGGCCGACGGACAAATCACCGAGCAGTTCAGTTCATCAAAATCGATTCAAATTGGTCATCGGATCTTAAAACGTCATTTGGCAATCCAAGGGACCATCATAAATCCCGGTGTTCTTTTTTCTGCTCTTCTAGACGGTCTAGCTGGAGTCGGTGCGAGTTGATCTTATGTGATTGTGAGTCAATCCCGAAAGATCAGTCATCTATCACCAGTCGGTCAACTGGTCCCGATTTCAATCACTCCAAAGCATGTGGGTGACGAGATATGCTTTGACAGAGTTCAGGCACAATTGACAAAATAATGAACTAGGACCCAAACTATTAATCTAACGTTATATGTTTGAAAAAGAAAAAGAAAACACACACACACACACACACACACACACACACAAAAGCTAATCATACCTAAAAATGTATCCTTAGATTAGTATTTATTGACTCGCTTCTGAGATGTTGAGAGTATAAATTGACTAAAAGAAAGATCTTCAGTCAACACTTTGAATCAGGAATCCAAAGTAGAGAGGACACCCTAAGATATTACACTTTCAAATTCTAAAGTGTGGCAAAAAAGAAGAAGAAGAAGATGTTCTCCACAAATTGAAAAAAAAAAATGGTGAAAGCTCTATTATGGAAGGAAAAGGAAAATGCAGCTGTGCTCCAAGTCCACAACCACTGACTCAGAACAAAGGAATCACATCTCCGTGTAAGTCACTCCAAGATTTTACCTAATCAAATTATAAAGATTGTAAAAAAAGACGTTCTTTGCAAAATAAAAAATAAAAAAATGGCGAAGACTTCTCTTCTAGATGGAACAAGAAAATGCAGCTCTCCACGTTATTAAAGTATTCAAATCGCTAGTACGTGGGGTTTATATACTCTTTATACAAATGTGTCAGTCTTCTCTAGTTATAAGTTTAAGATTTTGAATTTGACCATTTAATATGATATTAGAGCAAGATTATGCCCTCGATTTATTTGCATGTGTAGCCCTCCATTCGTTAAACTTCACATATCGTTCCTAATCTGGCTTGCACCCAGATGGGGTGTTAAATTATCTTGTGTACGGAGTTTATTTGCCCTTTATATACTAATTGTTGTACTTGTCCCATGCACGCACGTGAAGTTAACTAGCAAATAAGGGTGCGTTGGCTGTAAAAAAGCTGACTATCGAGATACACTTTTGGATGCCTTGCAAATGATTATCGTGACTCGTTTACTCAGTAACGTGCCTATGGAAAGTACATTTAATTGCCAACGGCGGATCAATTGTATATGCCCTCATACGAGTTAGAACATAGTTCCATTCATGTGTGTAGACACTCAATGGTTTAGAGTCCTACCTTTTCGAGTGCCAATGGACTTGACCAAGCAAATCGATTTAGAGATGGCTGATCTACTTCCCTCTCTCATGAAGTCTGAAACATTTTTGAGCCAGTCCGACGGGGGAGTTTTAACTAGATGCGTTGAGTTCATGTGAGCCCGAAGAATCGTAGCCGTTATTATTGAGAATGAGAGGGCAACGTACATGATCCTTGGCCAACTTGCACTTTGGCATAAACAAAGGCAGTAGAGTAGAATATGAGGAAGAAGCATACCGAGGCAATGCCAAGGAAGCATCATGGTCTAGTCAGACTATATATTGACTAGAAATCCATAATGCAGTAACTACATACGTGTTTGGGCTGTGCCATTCGCCTGGTTGCAATTTTCACGGTTGGCACCGCCATTGTCTTCATCTTCTTCTTCTTTCCATCTCCTGTCTCTCTTGAAGAACTTCACAATGGAAGCAAAGATCCTCTTCTTGACGAGGCCCCTCTCTGGGGGCAGCCTCCTCTGCCTTCCTCCCGAGCAGCGGCGCTCACTCGATCCGTCAGGTTCGGGCATGGCCGACAATCTCCTTCGCGTCGGACAAAAACGGGAAGTGTTAGAGAGACAAAACATTTTGCCAATGCCGTGTGGGGTTGCAGGGTAGGAGGAGATTCTGAGGAGGACTTGACAATTGCTTTTAGGCAATTGCCCTGTTATATCCGCGCGCACTGAGATCCGGTGAAGACTGAAGCTTTTTTAACTCATGGTGTCCTCGCTTTTTTGGATTCTTAAGGGACAGTAGTGGGAAGCAGAGATGTAGGAAGCCCCACATGTCCGATACAGTAAAAAAAGTGGACAGCTGTGACATGCACGATGACATA
This sequence comes from Eucalyptus cladocalyx, assembly GCA_017140615.1. Classification (NCBI taxonomy): domain Eukaryota; kingdom Viridiplantae; phylum Streptophyta; class Magnoliopsida; order Myrtales; family Myrtaceae; genus Eucalyptus; species Eucalyptus cladocalyx. Next base: position 36,459,461 of record CM029526.1, read on the forward strand.
CGAAAAATAGTGAGTTAACGAGGTGAGTAGGATTGTCAAGACCTACGATTGATTGGCGCAGGAAACACCTTTCTCCAATGGTGACATGCACGATCCATGTATTGATTTCCCTTTTTTTCTTTTCGATTGCAGGTTATTGTAGTTGCAGAGTTTCTGTGTCCATGGCCATCTCAAGAGGAAGTATCTGACTAGGAGTTTTGGGACCTGTCGACTTGTGTATCGCACTTGAACTAGTAATCGTAGTGTTTGGATTCGTTTTGATAATTGGGGTTTTGATTGACATTTTCATGCAAAGAAAATTTGGTGGTGGTGGTGGTGGTGGTGGTGAGTTATAATCCCCAGACACAAAGTAATGAGAAAACTCAGGGTCTTTTCAATGGTGATTTGGATCCAAATTCTCAATTTGGGATGTTGATTCGAAGAACAAGAATACTTTAGCCCGATTCATTAATTTATGACAAACGAATGGATCAAACAAGAATGTTTAAGTAATAAATGAAAGCCACATTAGATTTTTTAGCCAAATAAATCATCGATGTCAATCAATTGATGAATTTTAAAGTTATGCCCTTGAATGATTATTCAAAAGTTATGATGCTTATGGTGTTCTTTTCATGAAAGGAACTTAGAATGGTGAATGTTTTTATTTCACTTAGTATAGTCTAATTAATCAAATCAATACATTAATTGATATATTAGATTCTGAGTTAGATACACATTCTAGAAGAACATCATCATCCATCAAAATGTCTACTTATAATTTATCGCATCATTATATTACTTGTATCAATTGTCATTTATCTAACATTATCTTTGTAAATGTGTCATGGGAGAAGTGAGGAAATAGGACAGTCCCACTGGGTGGTGTATGGCTCACGATAAGGCGTGCACGTCGGCGTTCAGGGGATATAAAGTGTTTGCCCCGGTCAACACTCCTGTCTCGGCCCTTTTGTTCTCTTTAAAAGTCATCAACCAATTATTGTCCTCCACGACAAGGACATGATGGTAATCTTGTCTTACTAGACGATTTGTTTAAACGATTAATGCTTTTGCATTGCTTTTTTTGTTTTAAAAAAGAGTCCTATATGAGCACTGGTAGGGTTTAACACAGGAAAAGTACCAAAAAAGTTATAAACCTATTGCATTGGTACTAATCCAGTCATAAACTTTTAAATTTAACAAATTCAGTCCTAAACCTTTTACTATTGGTACTAATTCAGTCCATCTGGCCAATTTTGGCCAGCCGACGTTGACATGGATGCCGGGCGGTGACCGAATGCTAACGTGAAAATTTTTATGATTTTTTAATTATTTTTCGAATTTTTATTAATTTTTTATTAATTTTCTTTTCTTTTTCCTTTTTTTTTCTGTCTTCTTCCTAGCGGTGGCCGCCGAGGGTCGCGGCCCTTGCCCGGCCTCTCCCAGGGCCGCTAGTGAGGACGCTTCGTCCGGATCTGAGCGAGGCCAGCCTCGACCGCAGTCCTGGGCGAGGCCGAGCAGCCCTCGCCAGCCGCCGGCGAGGGTCGCAACCCTCGCTCAGCCTCGCCCAGGGCCACGGGCGAGGCTGGCCTTGCCTAGATCTGGGCTAAGCCGCCTCGCCTGCGGCCCTGGGCGAGGCCTAGCAAGGGCCGCGACCCTCGTCGGCGGCTAGCGAGGGCCGCTCGGCCTCGCCCAGGGCCACGCTAATCTGGGCAAGGCCAGCCTCACCTGCGGGCTTGGGAGAGGCCGGGCGAGCCGGCGAGGGTCGCGGCCCTCACCTAGTGGCCGACGAGCCTCACCGGAGGCTCGCCGGCCAACGCAAGGAAGAAGATAGAAAAAAAAGGAAAAAGAAAAAAAATAATTAAAAATCATAAAAATTGCCACGTTAGCATCCAGCCACCGGCCGATGTCCACATTAGCGTCGGCCGGCCAAAATTAGCCGGATGGACTAAATTGGTACCAATAGTAAAAGGTTTAGGACCGAATTGGTTCAATTGAAAAGTTTAAGACTGAATTGGTACCAATGCAATAGATTTATGACTTTTTTGGTACTTTTCCTGGTTTAACACCAATCCTGATCAAACTCAAGAATCAAATTGAATTGACCGATTCTCGATTCAAAAAATTTAGAATCGACAATATTCAGTCTATTTCTCGATTCTAGATAGATTGAACCAGTGAAACCGCATACTATCTAATGAGTATAATTTTGTCTCGTTTTGTCATTCATCGTTTGTGGTATGTGAGTTGTTGTTGTTGTAACCTACCAGATACTGAGTCAATTGAGCAGTCTGTGTTATGTGGGTTGCTGTTGTTGTAACCTACCAGATAATGAGTCAATTGAGCAGTCGCGTCGCTCAACTTATGCTATAGATGCTCTTGATGTGAATGCCTTGATTGGCGAGAAGACGTGCGGCACCATGATGAAAATCTCATGAATTCAATCCAAACCAATAGATATATGTGTCGCCATTGATACCTTCTGCTTCACACCATAATACAAGACAAAATAGTAATTTGACAGTTGCATCTTTGAACTCGGATCTTCGACGGGTGGCTTCGCATTTGGCTCACTGACTCCTGAGATGATCAAAACGTCAACCTTGACTTCATTCCCTGTAACCAAGATTTCATAGTTGAAGAAGGGTCAGGATAGTTAAACTCCTAATGAGATTAATACCATCTGTTGGTTCAGCTGACATAACTGATCTCATTCAACTACGGTGCTTTCTGAAGAAGTATTAAGGAAGTAGATCGCTCGAACCTAGACTGTAGTTTTCCTTGATCATTCACAGAACAGCCAGAATGACTATCCGGGCTTCTACCTGTCGAAAATTATTCCACACTTTGGCGAGGAGAATACAGAGTCATCTTGTCCTTATTGAGTTTATAATCAGTCCAAGCAAAGAAAAGTGACAGAATCCATAGAAGCTGCTCCAAAGTGTCCCAGACTTGAAATTAGCACTGATTGATTGATTCTCAAATGCTTCAGGCCAACAATACTACTGTGCCAGTGCTTAAATCTGTCGAAGAATAAGAAGGATATTACTACCAAGTGTTCTGGTTTCCTTGGCAGTTTTCGTTTGTACCTTTGAAAGTCCCTGGAGATCAAATGCTCAGCTGCCAGGGACGTTCATCTGCAAGTTTACGGCAACCTTTTCAAGAAGAAGACTGTTCAGTTCACTTAAGTTGGTTCCATTGAAGGACCTAACTTCTCCTTGGTTCATATCACTGTCTTGGATCACTCCTTCATACCACTCCTCAATCAGTGCCTTAAGATAGTGATCGTTGGGCTTCTATCTATGGTATGCACGCTCAATGAGATGAAATGATGAGCTTCATATTACGGAATGAGTTCTCATATCCTCATGTATTGCCATGCCAGGCATTGCTGTAATTCATGCAAGGAACCATCTCTACTCCAAGCCCTTAAAAGCGTGTTATGTGTCGCCTAAAATGCTCGCTGCACAACTGTATGTGAGCCTGAGCTGATTTATCAATGGAACGACATTCTTATTCTTATATGTAGCTCCAAAACATCACGGTCGAGTTGGGAGTCGCACTACCTTTAGAAGGTTGATTTGAAGCTGTTTCCTTCCTCGATGATAGGAGTCCTCATTTCAACCGATACATCTGGAGAAAATGATATGAGCATTAAGCAATTGAATTTCATTTCAATTGTCAATCTTGCAGTATTATAGGACAGCCTAGTGGTGATGCATACTACATTTTTTAGATATCCTTATCAAAACACTTGGACTTAAAATAGTAGGAATATTAACCCAATAAAACTTTAAATGAGTTTCTACTTTACCATTACAAAAATCATCGGCTAAAATTTACTCAAATGAATAATATTCATAAGAACCAACAATTAAAAATGGTAATAAAAAGATAGCATAGTTTTTTTGTTGATGTAGGAAAAGATTGAAATTAACAGATTTTTTTAAATCTATGTAATAGTGTTATTGTGAAATTTTGTGAGCAATACCGAATAAATGATTTTTTTTTTAATGAAAAGTTGAGGAACTAGATTGAACAAATTAAAATTTTAAAAATCATATTGAACATTTAGGAATAGTTTTAATGGCATGTTTGTTAGAGGAAAAACTTCAAGATAAAGGAAAATATTTTTCAGGAAATCCTTTTCTAGGAAATTTTTTTCTTCTTTTCAAGTTAAGGAATTCATTTTTCTAAATTCTAACTTTAAGCATTCATATTTTTTTTACCATAAATGATTTTCTTTTAACTAATCAGTGTCAAAAACCAAACTTGTGAAAGTTGAGAAAACAAATTCATAGAAAATTTTTTTACTTAAGGAAACACTCTCTAATGCAACATTACATAAATTAAAAGTCCGTAGATGACACTACATATTGGGCCAAATTTTAGGGATCGTTGGTGTCTATTTTCCAATTTGAAAGACAAGTGTCTATCAAAGATTTGATCACTTGAGGGGATAAATTAGTAATTGTCCTAATAAATTTTAAGGAGCTTTTGAGACTCCTTTGTCGAATAATATAAAAAATATTCAAATTAATCTACATAATTAATAAGTTATTAATGGTGCCTATACATATCTGCTGTTAATTATGATCTATCAATTCAACTTTTCGCACTTATACATTCACATACTTTCACATGTACTTGTAGTTTGTATAATCAAGTCTTTCTACTTTTGCAATTTTTTATAATCAAGTCCCTCCAATACCAAATTTAGCTGACAAGGCCGTCAAACGATATAAAAGTATGATACTAATAAACTATGTGGATGCCCACATGACATGTGTTAAAAATTGTAGCAATTATAGAAAGCATTGGTACATAACATAGATACAATTTAGCCAATTTGGACACCCAAGTGAACATCCGTACTGGAAAAAATTTATCCACTTCATACTACGTCTGTCATCCAATGACTAACTCAACAGGAGTTGGCTAGATTTGATGCCAAAGACCCTTGATTAGAAATTTTATTAAAATAGAAAGACTTGATGGGACAAATTAAAAGTATAAGGACTTAATTAGAAAAAAGCATTAAAGTAGGTTAAACGTTGATTCATATTCTTAATACAACACTTTTGTCAACCATTCGTATCAAGTAACACCTCTGTGATGGCAAGACCCAACTAATTGTGAAACTTTGCTTTGCCCTCTGCTAAGATAATCATGATATTCTTTGTCAATATGACTTTATGACATTAGATTGAGGAAATTGTCAATAGTTTTTTCTCTATTCCGCTATGTATGTGCACGCGCTTGTATGTGCACGTTATCCATGTTCATTGCGTCAGGCTCTTGTTCTTAGCTCATTGCTACCATCAAGTCTCTTTGCTGCCGCTTGCATCCTTCACCATTCTAGTCCTCCTCTTTCATCAGAAGACCTTGGCTCCCTTTCCGGAAACTGCTCTCACTCTCTCTCTCTTCTTCACGCTTTGTTTTCAAATGCTGTATATCTTCACAGAAAATGCAGAATTACCAATAAAAGATCAATATTTTCAAGCCAAAAGAATTCTTTCTCAAAAGTTTTGACCAAGTATCTGCCTCTCTCTCTCTCTCTCTCTCTCTCTCTCTCTCACGCATATTTCCAGATACATTGCCAAACAAGTTGGAAACTTTGAGATCGATATGACGAACGGATTCTTAGTTTTGATTGTCCGGTCGTGGCCTTTTGGGCTAAAAGCCCACCTCACACTTTATACTACGTACTTATACCTTGCGCCATGGCCCATTTGAGCCACATATCCAATCCCCACACAACCTCGACGCCTGCCATTGTAGAGCGTTTGACTCCCACACAAACATCAACCGGCTCCCACCAATTAAATCCTCAAGCCAAGCATTCACATTACACCCGACAATCCCACCAACGTACGGTTGTCCCTCAGTGCTCATAGTTGTACTTATCCCGTGCACCCAAATCACATGAAGGTGCGCAAGAAAATATAAAGATAATCACTTATTCAGTTTTAAATCTATTATACGATTAATTCAGTGACGTTCAATATCATCAACTCTCTTATATAACACACCGATGTGGACAATTTTACTCGAAATCGATAATTTTCCTGAAAATGAGAGTGAACTCACGTCATGGAAAAAGTGGACGGTCAAAATTCTTTTTTTCGATAAATGATCGCTTACAAAAGTTCACCACCGAAATCATCAACGAGCATGTTTACAAGCATGAGCCTTAATTAATAATGGAATTATTTCTGTTCAAAATGATTAATAATCATTTCTAGAAGAATATTTTTAAGATTAGTCATCCTCCGCGAAACAGAAAAGGCTTGGAGACAAAAGGAGTCGGGGCTCATCGTGGGGGCGGCGCTGGCGGGAGAGGAAACTGACGGGAGAAGTTGTTCCTTATGTCGGATCGTGCCTTGTCCCCCACCGCCGACGGCCCTTGTAACTCTTGTGTCTCCGCTTCGTGCGGAGCGGTAGCGCTACCCATGCATTTCGTCATCTCGTGGTGGAATCGTACCTGCAAACCGACCATCATCGAGTCGGCCCACGTTGGACGCGTAGGGTTTTAACTTGAGAATGGTGAGTCCAGCACGATGGCGAAATGACTTGATGGTGAAATATAGAGGATTTGAAGGAAAAAGATCATGGAATTTAATGAGCATTGAATGAAAAAAGTTGGCAAAAGTCAGACGGCAACGGTTTTTAACTTAAGAATGGTGAGTCAAGCATGATGGCGAAATGATTTGGTGGTCAAATATACAGGATTTGAGTGAAAAAGATGATGAAAATTAATGAGTGTTGAAACGAAAAAAAAAAAAAAGACTAGCTCTTGATTGATATGGATGAGGAGCAAGCGCTCGATCGATGAGAGCAAAATCTAATCAAAGCAAAGTCATCGGGGAACAAAACAACTGGCGAGCTATATAAGCTCATTAGTAGCGTAAGATGCCAATATGACAAGTTGGTGAGATTAGTATGGAAGTTATCAAAGAAAAGCTATCAATAGCAAATAATTATAAATTTTGCTAACATTGAAACGGCGTCTTTTATGAACAAAACAAAAGATTGGCTGACAAGTCAGTCGAAGACAATTAAGACGAACACATGATTGCCAGGCGACTGCGTCTATAATCTCAGGCTTTGTAATTTCTTGTGCATAACTATTATTAGATGATGTAGGCTTGCGTCTAAAATCTCAAAAAACATAATGCTTATCAATAATTATAAATGGTGCCGTGAAGTTATTTGTGAATTCAGAATCTATAATTATTTGTAAATAACTATTATCGTGGGATATAAAACCCAACCTTATAATACGTTGAGAAGATAGTCAATCAACAACAGAGCATGTGTTCTTTTGCGCTTTTCCTTTTGTCTTTACTTTTCCTGCAAATTTGCCTTTTCAGCACCTTTAAATTCCCTATCTTTTTATCAGTCTCGAAACTTTTAACTACCGGTGAATGCACCTTAACATTTGTACTTTACAGTCATTTGTATTCTTGTCCGTAGAAAAACCTTTTTATTACATTTGTTGACTTCAATTACAAGGATCACCCATCTTCACATTTTTTTGGTAAAACAATGATTATTGCTAAAGAATAAGTTCAAAACTTAGCAACTAGGGTGGGGGGCAGTGACTGAGGTTCCATGTCTGTCCCCATTGCGATCCATGACCGAGCCGCCGCGATCGAACAGTGAACTTCCATTTGGAATATGTCAATTATCAAGCTAGATAGCATAGGTATAACACATGGTTTCCATACACATGGGACCCGATGTTGGTTTAAAACAATCCAATTAGGTGTACAAATAGGTCAAGTCCCTCAAAAAAAAGGTACTCGAAATGGTGACTATTTGACGGAGGGTTTTATTTATAAAAAACTTAGCGATATCCCTTTTGTCTACATTTCTCGGGGTGTCATAATCTCTTAGGCCTAATCTCTAGTGATTCCCAATTATGAAAGAAAACCCGAGCAAATATAAACTGTACATACGAACATAAATTCTGACATTGTTGGTCTGCCATGATAACGACGGATCAAGCGTTGCCCAGTGAAGACCAGCTCACACGTTTATGAACTTCTTGGTCTGTCATGATGATGTACATTGAACAGATTGCATAAATATTACATAGTGCCACCAGCTGTTTGGCTTCGGGTCTAATTGTTAGCGTCTGTTAGGGATTTGAATCCATGTAGATGCATAGTATGTATCATATGAACCGTACAAAAAGCCAAAAAAAAAAAAATACAACTCTATGAATTGACATCGATGTCTTATGCCAAAAAGAAAGAAAAAAGATAAGGAATGATTTCATAGAGAACTGTGGCTACAACATTTGACGAGAAAACAAAGCCAAAGACGAAAGGTGAAAATGGACAAATAAAAATTTAGGTCAGACAATTTATTATAATTATGTTTTAGTCGGTAGGACAGACGGTTGATTTGTAATATAAGTATGGTCATGAAAAAAAAATTTAAGCATAAATTCTTATTGGAATTATCTTAGGTGACACCGATATTATCATAGAATTCATTGAGAGACTAATCCTTTTCTTAAACCTTGTCGATCCGCATAGCAATATTTCAAGTTGAATAAGTTGGCTATTGTTTGTTGATGCACATGGCATTGTGCTAGCTATTTATTTGAATCAATCCCACAACTGACGTCGAGGTAGATGAAAGATTAGGCAAAGAAAGGCCATAAACCATTCCAAACCCTAAGCCAACCTTATTTTAATAGTCGAATTAGCATCAATTGAATCACAAATGGACGTAGTAGCTTAGGTAGATTGAAAAAGCTGTGAATAAGGCTTCAGTTTACGGGAGAGGCAACTCAATACAATAAGTAGCTCAAGCCGATAAAAAAGCTCAAACCAGGCTCGAGGGTAATAGATAAATTGATAAAGAACGATCCCGGATGCATCCTCAAGCCCGATGCTTGTATAGATTTCCGAAAGATCCCCATCCTAAGTACGCCCTCTACGTGCATGCATGTGTTCAGACGTCCTACCTTTTCAAGTGCTAATGGAATCAACCGAGCAAACCAAGATAGAGATGGCTGATGTTTTCCATCTCTCATGAAGTCCACCATACTTCATACCTATTCCCTTGACCGCTATCTCCCGAGGCGGTCCGACACATAAGTTGTAACTGGAAGCATTAAGCTTGAATGAGCCCAAAACATCATAGCCATTATTATAGAGAACGAGAGGGGGGTGATATAACATGCCCTAGAAGCTTGCATTGTGGCATCAGAAGACAAAAGGCACTAGAGTACGAGGAAGAAGCACACAGAGGCAATGCCAAGGAAGAGTCATCGTCTAGCCAGACTACATATGGAGTAGAGCGCCGTGACGCGACAACTACACACGTGTTTGGGCTGCGCTACTTTGCTGGTTGCGATTTCTGCAGTCATCACCGCCATGGCCGTTGCCATCCTCCACTTCTTTCTCTCTCCTGTTTCTCTTAAAGAACCTCACAATGGAAGCAAAGATCCTCTCCTTGACGATGCCTCTCTTTGGGGGTAGCCGCCTATCCTCTTTTCCCAAGCAGCAGTGCTTTCTTGATCCGTTAGGTTCAGGCATGGTTGGTGATTTTCTACGTGTGCGACAGAAATGGGAAGAGTTAGAGAGACAAAACATCTGGAAAGGCTATGGGAGCAGGCAAGAGGAGGGTTTTGAGGACATGACAATTGATTTAAGGCATTGCCATTATATACACGCCTAAATTCGAGGAAGAAAGCTTTCACATTGAGGTCGAAAATTCTCATAACTTTTGTGGGTTTTTATGGAAACTGAAGAAACAAGAAACCCCACATGTCCGACGAGCTATCCAGCAGACGGGGACATGAGAAAGTAAGTTAACATGGGGCGAATTTTATCCATGTGATCGTATAAAACGTAAATTGAAATATATAAGGATAAAACTATCATAAGTGTCTCATTTTTATATTACGCTTATTTAAGTGCTATCACTTTTCAATCAAACGTTTACTTAAATGACATAACTTTTTAATCGATTACTTAAGTGCCATAACTTTATAAGAGCCATGACACGTGGGGAACCTTTTTTGAAAATAATGACACTCAAGTAATTAATTAAAAATGTTATCTCATTCAAGTAAATATTATATAAAAGTTATGGTATTCAAGTGAACAATTGAGAAAGTATGATATTTAAGTTAACGTTATATGAAAATAATGACACTTGTGATGTCATTTTATCCTATACACGTGTTTATTGTAATTGGCTATCATCACACCTACAATTGATTACAAGTACTTTCCATAGAATAGCCCTTATATGTCCGCTTGAGAGTCATAAATGAAACTTGGTGATTGCCAACATTTTTATTTCGCTCAATGTTAGTTATACAATCGTTCTTGATTTACCAAATAACCCACAAAGTGACGTGTCGAATTCTGAGTAGATACACGTTCCGAACATCACCATCCGATTGAAATGTCCATTTAGAATCCATCATAACACGGTACTAAATTTTACATAAATGGGTGACCCGGAAGACAGAGTAAATGGGACTGCCCCACGGTTGGTTATGTGAGGAAGCAGGACAAGACCGCACGTGCACGTTCGACGCGTATAATTGTACTTTATTTCCCGAGACATAATTATTGTTGTTTTCGGCAATTTCAGAAGTTGATTCCTCTAGATAAGAGATAATTGTCGTGTTCGTAAATTACGTAATCCTAGCAAAGCAAGGTTAATTAGTCTATAAATGGATTAACTTACATGAATTTCGAGCATACAATCTTAGAACATTTAAATAATAAATTATCTAATCGTTCAAGTATTTTTAATAGTTAGCATTTCACGTAGTATCATAATTGGAAATCTTGAGTTCGAATATTTTCAAATCTCATTTGCTTTCCTAATAAAATTTTCAAGCCTAGTACTAAATAAAAGACAAGATTAAAGATAAGGGGGAGTCAAACTTTTAGAATAGTTAGGCCTTTTATTTCGTTGATTATTGACACAAAGGCAAACATGTCTTGTATTTTTCACATAAGAATATTGAACACGGAGCACGTCTCTTCTTCTTTATGTCTCCTATTTTTTAGAATAAAAAATTCTCTTCTTGACAAAGCATTTGATGCGAGCAAAAGTCACGCATCAGGCAACTAAGGAGATATTCTGAGACTTATAATGGATTGGGATCCCTTTGCTGGTAAGGTAGCTTTTTGGGATAAGTTCTTCCAAAACCTTGTAATGCAACAACATTGTAGTGGAGTCACTCCTTGCACACGCACCTCTTGGTACTTTAGCAACTCGAGGCCGTTCTGCGAGGTAAGAAAGGGAGAATGATGCGGACAAAAGTCTCATATCCGGCAAGGAGATATTGTAGGGCTTATAATGAGTTGGGTTTCCTCTTTTAGGCAACCTAGCTTTTAGGCATGAGTTTTTCCATTCCTTGTGACGCATCAGTGATGATTTTCTTAGCGTCCGGCAAAAACGTGAAATGTCAAAGAGACAAGACATTTGCAAATGTTGTGGGTGCAAGAGTAGATGCTGAGGCGGACACAACGATTGATTTAAGGTGATGCCCATTATGTACACACACACCCAAATTTAGTGAAGACTGAAGCTTGTACTCTAAGGAAAAAAATTTGAGTCCCCACGTTTTTGGGTTGTATGGGACAATTGAGGAAAAGCAGGAATAAGGAAACTTCACATGACAAGTCATTCAGTGAAAATAGTGATATCAACTGTGATGTATAAAAAATAAATTAATTAATGAGCCGAGAATTTCAATGACCTAAACGCAAAAGGCTGATTGAAATGCATGTGTATCACGCATTCATTGTGATTGGCTACTAACACTTTTTCCGTAGAATTGTCCTTCAGGGTCCCCTTTCATGTCATTGATGGAACTTGGTGATTGTGAACATTATCATTTCACTTAGTATAGTTACAATACACATAAAATGAAGTGTCGGATTGCAAGTAGATGCACATTGTGAATGACATCGACCAATCGAAAATGCACACTTGCAATTCATCACCTCATAGTATTAACTTTACATGACAGGATGCGATCTTCTCCAATCCCCTCGGTTTCTGACGTGGTGTTTAGGGTTTGCTCCAGTTAACACTGCAGTCCCGGGCCTCCTTGTTTTCTCCTTGGAGTCACGACCCCATTCATGTCTTCCACGACAAGGACATGACGGTGTCGTCCTACTAGACAAAGCCTAGCAGTGGTGGGGGATGATGGTTCGGGGACACAAGGTTAGGCCGCGCGCTACGCGTGGCGCTGTGGTGCTTGGACTGCGAACAGATCGTGTTTCTTTCCCAGGCCAATGGAGTGCTCCAAGGATGCTGCAAAATGACCCGTGGAGGATTCGGTCGGACGACGTGGTGGGAACGCAATGTTTCGGGGCCCGCCCCATGACCTTGGTCGAGGCTTCGCAGATCTTTCCATCGTCGATCGGAATCAATTCAAGTGAGCTTACCGAGTACTGTTGGGGTGGTTTTTATGATGTTTTGAATCGAGACCTGCTATCCATTTAGAGAATGAAGTGTCATCTTCAATTGTTTCTCGTTCGAATGGGGCATCGATATAATGGAATGGCGCACCTGGATGGACCACCGCCGTCCTCCGTCATTCCCGCTCCATTGTTGTCGCATGAAACCTCCATTCTCAACCGTGCAATACCAACGGTTCTGTCACCCCTCTCTCTCTCTTTCTCTCTCTCTCTTTCTCTCTCTCTCTCTCATCCTAACCTCAACCGGCCTCTGGTTTAGGTTGCCTTAGGAGAGCGACTAGACATGCAGTGATTGTAATTTTTGGGACCACAATTGATCTTTGATATAGTTAGTATAAGTACCTAGAGGGGGCGAATAGGTATATAAAAGATTTTTCTTGATAATTGCATAATACTAGACAACTGATAGATTTGAGACAAACAATAATCAAAGTAAGACTGAGAGAAGGGAAGAGAAAATTGAACACGCGGTTTATAGTGGTTCGGCTTATTTCAAACCTACGTCCACTCTTCTGCACTGACAGCTTATTGGCTGGATTCCACTATGAACAAGAGATGTTACAGCGTTGTTCTTCCTTGATTTCTCGATGTAGATGATCTACTACACTCGCTCAAGGTATCACTAAGTATAGACACTCTTTGTGTATACAATTTCACTCAAAATGTATGGACTAATAATCAAAGTGCTTCAGACTCTGGAATTTCTCTATCGATCATGCACTAAAGCAACTAGAACGTCTTCCTTTTATACTCATTTATGCCATCATACCCGTTGGCACTTACCAAAGGAATTCCTCCAATCTACCCGTTCGACAGAATCAATTAAGAAGATCATTCGAGCTATTAAAGGAATCTGACGATAGCCCATCAATCATGTTCGCCCATACAACCAGGATCTTGGTTTCTAAGAATAGAACATTCCAAGAATATTTCGTTGACCATCGGATCTTCAAACGATCTTGATTACGAATAAAAAAATCCGTTATATTTATCCAGCCAAGAGATCTTCTCCAGAGGATAGGACTAAATCATCAACCAAATACTTTGGCTCGGATTGCCTTCGTCACTGGGATTAGAAAAACTGTCAATGAGAATAGTCTTGAGTCTTGAGTCTTGAGTGCTGAGTCAGGTGATCTTAAAGTTTTCAAACTCTAAAACAGAAGGTCTGCAATTATCCAGAATAGAAACGTTTTGTTAGCTTCAAAATATTCTGGAAAGATTTCTCCAACAATCTTCCCATTTTTAATTGTGACAAAACTTTCCTGTGGATTTGAACAACTTTGACCTGCAAAACATTACTCAAGCAATATGGCTATCTCATAAAGATTAATAAATCAACCAGACTCTGCATCCACAGAAAATTGATTAGTCTTTCATGAGTAAGACCATACAACAACACTTGATATAAATGCAAACAGTCAAGCATCAAAATCCACACCCAAGTCAGTCAAATTCAAAGTTCACACCCAAGTCATACTAAAAAACAAACAATCAAATACACAAAAGAAATTTAAAGTCAAAGTTTAAAGAGTTCAAATTGTGCAATTTTCCCCCTTTTTGTCATCATTAAAAATGTGAGAAAAGAGTCAAGTCTCGCTTGGGAATGCACACAACTGAAATCTCCCATCGATCGTACGATGTCTTCCAGGCCTCTTCAAGTCTTCCCGTAGATGAGCCACCTCTTCTCCTTTGGTATTGGCTTGAATTTGAAGAGCGAGGTCTTTCATTTGATCCGCTAGGATAACAGAAGATGCTTGTCCAGCATTCTTCAAGACTTGAAGTTCACAGTCCAAAGCATAGATTTGACCCTGCATTTCCAGAAGAACATCAAGGATACGACGAAAATCTGCTGTATTGTCCATCTGTGTGCTTGCATTTGCTCTCTCGGATGGAGTGAAGGCGACGATGGAATTTCGGTGGAATCGAGCAGATTTGTTGTTGACGTATCATGTCCTTCCTTAGGCATTTGAGAAGCCTGAAAATCTTCTCGGATTTATCGGTGAGCGACTCACACCTTCACTGTTGACAACATATGGTGTAGTCCTTTCTTGCTCGCCATCTCCCCCTGTTTCTAGGACCTCAATTGGGAAAGAGTGATGGTCATGTTCTTTAGCGTCTTGATTCCCTTTCTCTCCGGCTTCATCTGCAGACTTTTCTTTCACTGCTTCTCTTTCTTCTTCAGCTTCTTTCTCTTCCTCTTGTTGCTCCTCTGCTTCTCTGTTCTTTGCTTGTCCCTCTTCTTCTCTCTGTTCTTTTTCCTCTGTTTTTTTTTCCTTTCTATTGTCGTTCTGTTGATTCAGGTACAGAACGTCTAGTCCTTTTCAATGCAGAGATAGTGAGATCTTCCTCTTCATCTTCATCTTCCAAGATAAGAGTTCTTTTCTTTTTGGATGGGGCACCCATGGGCTCCTTCCCTTTTCTCTTTGATGCAGAAGATATTGGAGTTTTCACTTTGAACTTCTCCATTGCCTTATTAAGCTCTTTCAGACGCATTTTTGTCATCATTTTCAAACCCACCACCATTCTATCGCATGGTCGAACACAAAGAGTATGTGGAGGTTCAATGTTCAAATGTCTGAAGATCTTGGTCACAAGACCTGGGTAAGGCAATTGACCCTTGTCCTTCACCATTACTCTGTACATGTGAGAGAGAATGGTGTGAGGGAGAGAGAACTTCTTCCCTGAATTGATCGCGTACATCAAATTCGCCTCGGAGTTAGACACGTCGCTTGGATGTAGACTTTGGCCCGATACAATTGATCACAATTTTGTGAAGCAAAATGTTGATGGCACGCATTCTTCGTAGGTAATTCTTCCTCTCGTAGCCCCGTCTTTGACAAGCTCCAGTGTAGTACAAGCAATCGAAACTTTGATCGGTTGATAGCGTTCTCTTTCAACTCCAATTATATCTGCCAACATGTCCACATCTACCACATAGTCTTGGTCTCGAACACTGAAGGATATTCTATTCGCATCTAAAAAGCTAAGATTCGAATAGAAGTATGCTGTCAATTGCGCATAACCGTCTGTGGTATCGAAGCAAAATTGCTCAAGTTGAAGCAGATTGAACTTCTCCCTTAAGTTCACATTAATGGCATCCAAGAAATCGAAATCAATACTCATAGGGTTTATTACCCCTAGTTTCAACAGTCTGAAGAACAGATTTTCCTGTTCCTTCGATTTAAATAAATCCATTCTTATTCCCTTCACCTTCGCAGCAACACCCATTCTAGGTTGAAATTCAAGGAACATTTTATCATCATCGTTCCCGTCAGTCGGATTCGATCCGATACACAAGGATCACTTGGAATGTTCGCAAGTGCTTCCTCGGCCTTTCCTTTGGGAGCAATTCCCAAATCCTCCATTCGTCAAAAAAAGATATACTCATTCCATAGTTCTTATCTTTAAGGAAATTATCTACGTAGTTCAAATGGCGGAGTCCCAAATGCTTTTCAACGCACAATAGAGCTTGTAAATAAAAGAGGGTTTTTAGACTCTTACAGGGTCTGCGTCTTCGATTATTTCTTCCTCCGGATGTTGACCCGCACTTTGTGGGGTGGATGGTGAAGAGTGACTTGGTGAAGAGTGAATCGGGCTCTATTGCTGACTCGGTAAACCTTCTTCTTCGGTGAGATCGAAATGGGTAGGCTCCTCCCTCATTCTCTGTGGTCCCCTGTTCGCGATTCTTGAAGACTTTCTCGAAAAAGACATTTGTGTTTGTCGTTGAAAGATTCCTTTACTCGCTTTCCCAAGAAAAGATGACAACTTTCTCGAAGATGAACACGAAGTAGAGACAAGATTGGGAGGAGAATGCCTTTTTAGGGTTTTGAAGTTTAAGCGAGGAAAACTGTATATATATAACTTAGTTTAAAAAAGGAAAAAACCAATCGGCACAAAGGAAAGTGAACGTCGACTTTTTTTTTTTATAAAAAAATCGATAATTGCCAAATAGAAGTTAATTCTTTTTGAAAAGACAAGATTCCATTTTTCACAGAAATTATAAATTAACTGAACTAATGATAGTACCTTTCCGAGATTGAATATAATAACAACTTACAGTCTATAGCCATGAATATCTGAGTCTAAGGGTTGGAGAGTCTCTAGACTTTAACTTCCTCAAGTTTCAAAATGTTGAGTCTGGAACGGATGAAATTAAATTGATTCTTCTCCAAAAGCTTTATGAATATATCCGCTAGTTGATTTTTTGAATCAACAAATTGAATCGAAATTTCTCCATTTTGAACATGATCTCTAATGAAATGATGTCGAATCTCTATATGCTTTGCTCTTGAATGAAGGATTGGATTTTTAGTGAGATTGATTGCGGCTGGTGTTGTCACATCTAATCTCTCGTGCATGAGTCTTCGATTCCAAAGTCTTGTAGCTGTTGTTTTATCCATAGAATTTGCGAACAAAGAACTTCCAAGAGCTACATACTTTGCTTCTATTGTTGAGAGAGCCACAATGCTTTGTTTCCTTGAAAACCAAGACACTGTCCTGCTTCCAAGCAACTGGCAAGTTCCCGAAATGCTCTTTCTATCAACTCTGCAACCGGCCAGATCTGCGTCTGAATATCCCAGAAGATTAAAGTCTCCCTTCTTAGGATACCAAAGACCGATGCTTGAAGATGAAGTAACGTATTTAATAATACGTTTTGCAGCAATGAGATGGGATTCTCTAGGATCTGATTGAAACCTAGCACAGATGTAAACACTCAACAAAATGTCAGGTCTAGAAGCAGTAAGGTAAAGAAGTGAACCAATAATGCTCATGTACAGCTTTTGATCAACTTTCTTCCCTTCTTCATCTTTGTCTATCTTCAAAGAACTTGACATAGGTATGTCGGTCTTTTTGCACTTTTCCAATCCAAACCTTTTAACAAGATCATTAATATATTTTTATTGATAAATAAAAGTTCATTCCTTCAATTGTTTTACTTGAAGACCAAGAAAGAATGTTAACTCTCCCATCATACTCATTTCAAACTCATCATGCATAGACTTAGAAAATTTATTGTACAAACTTTCATTAGAGGATCCAAAAATAATATCATCCACATATATTTGAACAAGTAAAAAGCTTTTGTTTTCCTTTTTGATAAATAAAGTAGTATCTACTTTACCTTTGTCAAAACCATTATGTATTAAGAACTTACTTAGTCTATCGTACCAAGCTCAAGGTGCTTGCTTTAAACCATACAAGGCATTTTTCAGTCTGAAGACTGAGTCTGGCTTCTTTGGGTCTTCAAACCCTGGTGGTTGTTCCACATAAACTTTCTCATGGATAAATCCATTTAGGAAGGCACTTTTGACGTCCATTTGGAATAACCTGAAATTTTTATAACAAGCAAACGCAAGTAATAGTCGAATAGCTTCTAACCTTACTACTGGTGCATAAGTCTCATTGTAGTCTATTCCTTCTTCTTGCGTATATCCCTTGGCCACGAGTCTTGCTTTGTTTCGTATGACTTTTCCTTTCTCATCCATCTTGTTCCTGAACACCTATTTAGCTCCAATAACAGTTTTACCTTTTGGTTTAGATGTCATTTCCCAAACATCATTAATGTTGAACTATCTGAGCTCTTCTTGCATAGCTTCAATCCAGCTTTTATCAGATAAAGCTTCTTCTATGCTCTTTGATTCAATTTCAGAAATGAGAGCCACAGCACTAGACTCTTCACGCCTTTGGGATTTGGTGCGAATTCCTTCATTAATTTCGCCAATAATGAGATCTTTGGGATGACTGGACTTATGCTTCTAGTTACTAGTTGATTTGTCTGGTTGATGATCTCTTTCTTTATTTGAATATTTACGAACAGCTTGATGCTGATCTTCCAGAGTCTGAGATGCTTCTTGAGTTGAAAGCTTTGGAGGGTCTGGAGTAGGTTCAGACTCTTCATGATGAGTCTGACTGGATTCATCTTGCGTAGAGTCTTGAAATTTGACATTCATTGACTCCTCCATAGACTGGCTCTTCTTGTTATAGACTCTGTAGGCTTTGCTTGATGTAGAATATCCAAGGAAGATGCCTTCATCTGATCTTTCTTCAAACTTACCAACTCGATCTTTTGCATTTTTCAATATAAAGCATTTGCAACCGAACACATGAAAGTATGAAACAATAGGCTTCTTACCTTTGAATAACTCATAAGGGGTTTTCTCTAGAATATGTCTTAAGAAGACTCTATTGATAATATAGCACGCTGTTGAAACAGCTTCAACCCAAAATCGTGAAGAAATCTTACTTTCAATTAAAAGAGTTCTAGCCATTTCTTGAAGAGATCTATTCTTTCTTTCCACAACTCCATTTTGCTAAGGAGTATATGGAGAGGAGAACACATGCTTAAAGCCAAATTCATCACAAAATTTTGTAAAATCTTGATTTTCAAATTCACCTCCATGATATGTTCTTATACTTGAGATAACACATCCTTTTTCATTTTGAACCTTTTTATCAAATTTTTCAAAATATGAGAAGGTTTCGGACTTACTTGCAAGGAAATACACCCAAGTAAAGCGGGAGTAATCGTCCACAATTACTAGGCAATATTTCTTACCTCCAATGCTCTGGGTTCTGGTTGGTCCGAAGAGATCCATATGCAGCAACTGTAGTACATGATTAGTAAAGACATGATTTATTGGCTTAAATGAATTTCTTACCCGCTTTCCCCGAGAATACATGGAGTGCATGGATCATATTTTTGGTAAGGTAATTTGGGTAGACCTCGAACAAGCTTTGCTTTGATGAGATTTTGGCTAATTGCTTCATGTTGACATGACCAAGCTTTCGTGCCATAAGCTTGCTTCGTCTTGAATTGAGATTAGGTATTACGATTCATTTGGTTTCACATCCAGAAGATAGATATTTCCATGTCTTCGACCCATGAAAGACTGAGTAGAGTCTTTGCTGGTTCCAGAACATGTTCCTTCTTGAAAGAAGATCTTAAACCCAGTATCACACAATTGACTAATGCTGAGAAAATTGTAATTGAGTCCTTCCACTAGGGAAACATTACTTATTGTGAGATTTCCAATTTTCACAGTTCCAAATCACACAATACTTCCTTTGTTGTTTCCTTCAAATGAAACTTTTCCTCCATTTACTTGAATAAGCTTTATGAAGCAATTTGAGTCTCTTGTCATGTGTCTTGAGCATCCACTGTTAAAATACCACTTTACCTTTTTCTTGACGGAGACCTACATTTAAAAGAGAGTCTCAAGCTTTCTTTGGTACCCAAATTTTCTTAGGTCCTTTGGTGTTAGTAAGATAAACAGTATTAGCCTATACTTTCTTAATAGGTTTCCAAACCATAGGACACTCTTTTTCAAAGTGATCCGGACTGTTACACTTTGAACATCTGAGGGCATTTCGACTTACAGACTTTACAAAAACTTTCTTGAAATGATTTTTGTAAGCCTCTCTCTCAGGTCTTTCCTTAATTCTTTCTTTTACTTTAGGAAAATCAATCAAGGGAATTGTTTATGTTGTCATACCTAGACCGGACTTAGTGAAGTAAGGTTTTTGAGCTGAAAATTTTTTTTCAAGTTTTTCGGACTCTATTGAAAATTTCTTAGAAATATTTGATAAGTCAGTTTTTAAAAGGGCATTTTCTTTCAAAAGATTATCTTCATTTTCTTTAAGAGTGTAAACATTCAAGTCTAAACTTTTAACTCGTTCTTCTAAAACGTTTTCCTTTTGTTTTAGAGCTGAGTTTTCCTTTTTAAGTTCGGAAATTCTTTTGAGAGAAATCTTAAGACTAAAACACAGTTCATCAATATATTTAGAAACTTTGACGGAATTTTAAAATTACTTGCCTCAAATTCACTTTCCGGAGTCGATCCAAAATCTGAGTCGAGTCGATTGTGCCATCAAACATAGGTTGGCATATTCATTGTCACTTTCTTCACACTCTGTATCACTCTAGGTTTCGGCTTTGAGAGCTTTTCGAAACTTTTCAGCTTTTCCTTTCTTCTTCTTCAGAAGAGGACAGTTGGGTCTGATGTGTCCATTTTTCTTACATTCAAAGCAAACTACATCTTTGTTTGGTTCCTCATCATCAACAGACTTGGTCTGCTGTCTTTGAAAACTTTGTTTCCTTGAGTTGAACCTTCTTCCTTTTCTATTCAGTTTTTGAATCTTCTTATCATGAGAGCAAGCTCATCATCGTCCATATCATCTTCAGAATCTGTATCATCAGAATCATCATTTGATTTTAATGTAATTGATTTCTTACCTTTTGGATCTTCGTCTTCATTAATTCGTTCTACTTCATAAAACTGAAGAGTTCCAATCAGCTCGTCGACAGATAGTAACATAATTCTTTGCGTCTCTCTTATTGAAGTCTTTATGTGATTCCAATCCTTGAAGAGTCCACGCAGTAGCTTGTTTACCTTCATGGGATCAAAAAATTTTTGTCCTTGATTCTCAAGACCATTGACAATATCTGTAAAACAACTAAACATGTCGGCTATAGATTCTCCTGGTTTCATTTTGAAGGCTTCATATTGACCGAGGAGAATGTTAATTTTGGTTTCCTTTACTCGATCTGTTCCTTCATAGGTGATATGTAACTTATCACAAACTTCTTTTACTGTAATACAAGAAGATATTCTATTATATTCAGTTGGTGACAAAGCACAATATAAAAAGTAAATTGCTTTTGCATCGAGTGCTTGTCTCTTGATTATCTCTTCCTGAGTCATTCCGCTGGTCTCAACAGTTTCTTTCCCTCTTTCAGAGACTAATGCAGCTGTAGGAGTAATTCCTTTTTCTACAACGTCCCATTCTAGAGGATCCTTTGATCGTAGGAAAGCTTTCATCTTGTTCTTCCAGATGTTGTAATCATTTCCATCAAAGTAGGGTGGTCTGGTATTACTTTGCCCTTCCATTAGCCCTGGTGCTAGCATACTAGCCATGGATCTTTTACTTTAAAGTAAAACACTTCAAATAAAGTGAGTACACGAGCTCTGATACCAATTGATATAGCTAGTATAAGTACCTAGAGGGGGGTGAATATGTATATAAAAGATTTTTCTTGATAATTGCACAATACTAGACAATTGATAGATTTGAGACAAACAATAATCAAAGTAAGACTGAGAGAAGGGAAGAGAAAATTGAACACGCGGTTTATAGTGGTTCGGCTTATTTCAAACCTACGTCCACTCTTCTGCACCGACAGCCTATTGGCTGGATTCCACTATGAACAAAGAGATGTTACCGCGTTGTTCTTTCTTGATTTTTCGATGTAGATGATCTACTACACTCGCTCAAGGTATCACTAAGTATAGACACTCTTTGTATATACAATTTCACTCAAAATGTATCGACTAATAATCAAGGTGCTTCAGACTCTGGAATTTCTCTATCGATCATGCACTAAAGCAACTAGAACGTCTTCCTTTTATACTCATTTATGCCATTATACCCGTTGGCACTTACCAAAGGAATTCCTCCAATCTACCCGTTCGACGGAATCAATCAAGAAGATCATTTGAGCTATTAAAGGAACCTGACGATAGCCCATCAATCATGTTCGCCCATACAACCAGGATCTTGGTTTCCAAGAATAGAACCTTCCAAGAATATTTTGTCAACCATCGGATCTTCAAATGATCTTGATTACGAATAAAAGAATCCGTTATATTTATCCAGCCAAGAGATCTTCTCCAAAGGATAGGACTAAATCATCAACCAAATACATTGGCTCGGATTGCCTTCGTCACTTGGATTAGAAAAAGCTGTCAATGAGAATAGTCTTGAGTCTTGAGTCTTGAGTGCTTGAGTCTGGTGATCTTAAAGTCTTCAGACTCTAAAACAGAATGTCTGCAATTATCCAGACTAGATTGATAGAAACGTTTTGTCAGTTTCAAAATATTCTGGAAAGATTTCTCCAACAATCTTTTCATGTTTAGATGGAGGAGAGAGAGGAAATAGTGGATGGTGAGTGACAGAATTGCGGCAAGATGCATAATGTTAGCGACGAAAATAGCTGGCTCTGAGACCATTGAGGGGAGGCCTGACAACAAGGCATGGCGGGACAGCCAGGGAGAGAGAAAGAGGTGTGAATTTCCGTGGAATGCAAGAATATTATAAATAAGTTGGGTGCACGAGTGGAGGATCCGAATTATAATTTTTATTTTTCAGATGATAAAGCATGTGGAAATTGGGAAGTGACACTCCCTTTGATTGTCTTCCATACCTCTTTTAAGGGAGACACTTCAAACATGTTTATCTAGGTCATGCTAGTGACACGGCCCGTGGACGAAGCATGATCCAAGACTGTCCGTGACAGGGCCGTGTCACGCACAAGGGCTTGTCCACGAACAACTTACGATTGATCCTTGAATGACCCATGATCAGCGCACGACCAGTCCATGCGTAATCCGAACAAAAGCCCGTGCATGACCCATGATTCATGTTCGGTCGGCCCATGTACAACCCGTGATTGTCCACTTGCTCGTATTAGGCAACCTGCCCTTACTTCTGACACATACCCCATGGGCTTTCCCAAGACCTAGCCATTGAGTGGCCTAGTGTAGAAATTTGTAATGATGATACATGTTCAAACACAGCCATTGGATCGAAGGGACGATCAATGGATGAAATGAGACCTGCACTTGTATAAATAAGGGTATGTCCCCCTCATTAGATTCAGCTCGTTCACAAGCAAATACATTCGTCACATAGTTCATCTAACCCTCATGTTCGTGCATATGCATGTGAGGCTGACTTGGGAGTGAAATCCTAAGGCTGCATGGTGTTTGATCGATCGTAATCGACCGACCCATGACAAGTGGTAACAAAGCCTTCGTTCCAAGCGCAATGGCCAATCAGTGTCCTAATGTTGCGATTACTCAGGTCAAGGATCGCGAGGACTGCAGTAGGGCCAACGAGAAGGCTTCTACCAAGCCGAAGAAAATCCGCGATGCCTCGAGTTTGAGGGATTAGATGGGCGACTTGGAATACCGAGTGACGGTCATTGAGGAAATCGTCTCGGACATCCAAGGGCAAGTTGAGGACTTGTGCCAAACTGTCAAAGGAGCGGAAGCCGGAAAGGAGGAGCTCTGGGTTGAGATGCAAGAGTTCAAAGCCGACATGGGAGAGCTTCAAGGCTAGTTGCTAGGGTCCCTGATCCACGAGCTAAGGCAACGGGATGAGACGTGGGAAGTGGCAATGATGGCCATGCGCGCTAAGGTTGCTGAGCTCAAAGGAAAGCTCACTAAGATTGAAGCGGCACGCATGAACAGGTTGATCACCACGCAACCACATGCTGATGCACCCAAGCCGAAAGAGTTCAAGGGCTTATAGGTGGCAAAAGACATGGACAACTTCCTGTGGTACATGGAGTGATACTTCCAAACTATAGGAATGACCTCTAGGTAAACACCAAAGCCCTGTATTTAGTTGATGATGCATTACTATGATGGCGTCGTAGGTCGGATCATAGGAGTGACAACCTTGTCACAACATGGACGAAGTTCGTGGAAGAATTTTGGCAAACATACCACCCCTCTTATGCAGAAGAGGAAGCTCGTTGGGCACAGCTGGGCGACGCTGACCTGGCGATGGCCTGGCGAGGCCAAGCCTCGCCGGTGGTTGGATGAGCTCGGCCTCGCCGAATCTAGGCAAGCTCGAGCTCGCCCAGCCAAGGCGAGGTCAAGCCTCGCCAGGGACCGGTGACGCTCCGACAACCGGTCAAAGAAAAAAGAAGATGAAAAAAGAGAAAAAAAAAAAGAAGAAGAATTTTCTCGGAAGTGTTCCCGAAAATAAGAAACAAGTTTTTTCTACTTCTTATTTTTGTTCCAAATCTATTTCCGGGAAACAAAAATTAGATTTTTTGTTTCCAGCAACAAAAGTATAAACAAACGCGTTTTTAGTATTCATAATGAATAATAATCATTTCTAAAAGAATATTTTTGATATTAGTTATCCTCCGCGAAATAGAAAAGGCTTGGGAACAAAAGGAGTTGGGGGTCATCGTGGGGGCCGGCGTTAGTGGGAGGGGAAACTGACCCTCGGAGGGGGGGTGTGCCGTAGTTCTTCCTTGTGTCAGCTTGTGCTTTGTCCGCCACCACCAACGGCACTGGTAAATCTTATGTCCGGGTTCCGTGCGGAAACGGTAGCGATCCATGTGCATCTCGTCATCTTGTGTTGGAATCGTACTTATCAACCACCACCATCAAGTCAGCTGGCATTGGACGCGACAGGTTCTAACTTGAGAATGGTGAATAAGGCAAGATGGCGAAATGACTTGGTGGTGATTTGTATAGGATTTGAATGAAAAAGATCATGGAATTTAATGAGCGTTGAATGAAAAAAGTCGGCCAATGTTAGACGGCGACGGGTTTTAACTTGAGAATGGTGAGTCAAGCATGATAGCGAAAATGACTTGGTGGTGCTTGTAAGTGCTAGTATGAACACCTAGAGATGGGTGAATAGGTGTGAAAATAATTTTTCGCAAGAAACAATAGAAATATTTTTCTTCTGAAACTGAGTCTAAAGTACAACAAACTTTGAGCGAGTTTAGGCTTTAGTAATTAAATAGGACTACGAACAAAATAAAGAAGTTCAAGGAAGAGAATAAGAACACAAAATTTATAGTGGTTCGGCTTAGATCAAGCTTACATCCACTCTCCCACGCTAACAACCTCCTAGCTAGATTCCACTAAGAATCAAAAGAGAATTTACAATCTTGCGATCTTGACTTTCACATTGAAGAGTCTCTATTGCTCTCTCACGAAGTCACACTATGATTTTTTTTTTCTCTTTTTTGAGTACAAGTTTGAGCTCAGTGTAAGAAATAACAAAAAAATGGGAAGCTTCAAATTTTGAAATTTCTTTTTCATGCACTCTATTGAACAATTAGAGAGTCCACCTTAAATACTCCTTCATGTCTTCTCAACCATTGACACTTTTCAAAGGAATTTTTCCAATCAACCCATTGGACAAAATCAATCAATGAGATCTTGAACCGTTTGAAGATTGTGATGAAAACCCGTCAATCATGTTCGTCCATCCAATCAATATATTGGTTTCCATAAGTAAATTATTTCCATATTTACTTGCTATCCGAAAAGATTTGATATATCTAAATTGATTCCGATAAAGATAATCAATCTTGTATGTGATATTTCCATCCAAAATGTCATATATAACATGTACGAACCGAACTCTTGAAGTAAGAAAGATAATCTCGTGTCTAGATAAGTCTTCATTCTTTACTTGCGTTCAGTCTAGAATTTATTAGAATCGGCAGACTTCTGATGTAAAACAAACTTTGACACTAAAGTCTGGTAGTCTTCAGACTTTGACACAGAAGTCTGGAAATCTTCATAATAGATTTTGAATAAGTTTTGTCAACTTCAAAACATCAAAAGAGTTTTCTCCAACAATGATATATACAAGATTTGAGTGAAAAAGACCACAAATGGCACTAGTAATTCTTGTGTCCAGGCTTCGTGCAGAACGGTAGCAATCCATGTGCATCTCGTCATCTCGTGTTGGAATCATACTTATCAACCGACCACCATCAAGTCGGTCGGCATTGGATAGCGACAGGTTCTAACTTGAGAATGGTGAATAAGGCAAGATGGCGAAATGACTTGGTGGTGAAATGTACAGGATTTGAATAAAAAAATGGAATTTAATGATCGTTGAATGAAAAAAGTTGGCAACGTCAGACCGCGACAGATTTTAACTTAAGAATGGTGAGTCAAGCACGATGGCGAAAATGACTTGGTGGTGATATATACAAGATTTGAGTGAAAAAGACCATGGAATTTAAAGAGCATTGAATGAAAAAAGAAATGATTGGCTCTTGATTAATATCGCTTAATCGATGAGGAGCGAGTACTTGGTCAATGACAGCAAAAAATGGTCAAAGCAAAGTCATCGGGAAACAAAACAATGGAAGAAGTATCAAAAAAGTACTAAATCTATTATATTTATACAAATTCAGTGCTAAACTTTTCAATTTGACCAATTTAATCATAATTTTTTTCTAGTTCATACCAATTCAATCCATCCAGTCAATTTAGATTGGAAATCGGTGACATGAAAGTCGAGCGTCCTACATGGCATAACTGGCGCTGACGTGGATATTAGATTTTTTATTAAAAAAATCTATTTTAAAATTATTTTTTAGAATTTTTTCCCCTTTTTTTTTTTTTAATGTTCTTTCTCCTATGCCCTATGGCCGGCACTGGTCATTGCCGACAACTGGCCAAAGCCAGGAGTTGGCAAGGGCAACAAAGGCACAACCCTCACGGCCTGGGCGAGGGTGGCGAGAGTCGAGCCCTCATTGGAGGCCAAGAGGGCCGCCCTCGACCATACCACAAGGATTGAGCCCTTGCTAGACTCGATAAGGGCTCCCTCACCCCTCACCTAGGCAGCGATGGTCAAGCCCTCGCCATATCAGGCAAGGGCCGCCCTTGCCTGGGCCACGAGGGTCGTGCCCTTGCTAGATCTGTCGAGGGCGACCCTCACCTATGGTCGACAAGGGCCGGGACACCCTTACCGGCCCTCAACTGTGGCCAGTTTCCGCCATGGGTAAAAGAAGGAAGAACAAAAAAGAAAAATTAAGAAAAAAGGAAAAGATTTTAAAAGTTGAAAAAAAAAATATTTAGAAATATTTACATCAATGACAGCCATCCACATAAAACGGTGGCATCCACATTAGCAATTTCCAATCTAAATTGATGAATGGATTGAATTGGTACCAATAAAAAAAATGTTTATGATTAAGTTGGTCCAATTAAAAAGTTTATAATAAAATTAGTATCAATGTAGTAAGTTTAGGATTTCTTGGTACTTTTCTCACCAAACAATTAGCTAGCTATAAGCTCATTAGTAGCACAAGACGCCAATATTACAAGGTGGTGAGATTAGTACGGAGGTTATCAATGAAAAGTGATCAGTAGCAAATAATTATAGATTTTGCTAAGTGTTGAAACGGTGTCTTTTATGAACAAAACAAAAGATTGGCCGACAAATCAGTTGAAGACAAATATGGTGGAGTAAGACAAACACATGATTGCCAGGCGGTTAAATCTATAATCTCGGACTTTGTAATTTATTATGCATAACTACTATTGATGATAAAGGATCGTGTCTAAAATCTCGAAAAACGTAATGCTTATCAATAACTATAAATGGTGCCACGAAGTTATCCGTGAATTCAGAATCTATAATTATTTGTATATAACTATTATGGTTGGATGTAAAACCCAACATTATAATATGTTGAGAAGTTCACCAATCAACAACAGAACATGTGTTCTTTCGGGCATTTCCTTTTGTCTTTACTTATCCTGCCAATTTACCTTTTCAGCACATTTAAATTCCCTACCTTTTTATCAATCTCAAAACTTTTAACTGCCAGTGCTTGCACTTTAACATTTCTACTTTTACAATCATTTGTATTCCTGTCCGTAGAATAGAAAAATAAAAATAAAAATAAAAACCCTTTTTTACCACATTTGTCAACTTCAATTACAAGGATCGGCCATTTTCACATTTTTTGGTAAAACAATGAATATTGCTAAAGAATATGCTCAAAACTTAGCTACTAGGGTGCAGGGTGGTGATCGAGGTTACATGTGAATTGAACAGCATCTTTCATTTGGAATATGTCAAATATCAAGCTAGATAGCATAGGTATAACGTAGGGGTTCTATACACATGGACCCGATGTGGATTTACAACAATCCAATCAGGTAAACAAATAGGTCAGGTCCTTCAAAAAGAGTATTCGAGATAGCGACCATTTGAGGGAGGGTTTTTATTTATAAAACACTTAGCAATATCCCTTTTGTCGACATTTCCCGGGTTGTTATAATTTCTTAGGCCTAATCTTCAGTGAGTGATTCTTAATTATGAAAGAAAACCCTAACAAATATAAACTGTACATACGTACATAAATTCTGACATTGTTGGTCTGCCATGATAATGACAGATCGAGTATTGCCCAGTGAAGAACAGCTCACATGTTGGTGAACTTCTTGGTCTGCCATGGCGATGTACATTGAACAGATTGCATTTGTTGCCCAAATATTACATAGTGCCACCAGCTGTTTGGCTTCGGGTCTAATTGTTAGTAACTTAGCGTCTGTTGGGGATTTGAATGCATGTACTTGCATAATATATATCATACGAATTGTATAAAAAGCCAAAAAAGAAAAAGAAAAAAAGATACAGCTCTTTGAATTAACATCGATACCTTATGCCAAAGAAAAAGAAGATAAAGGCATAATTTCATAAAGATCTTGGCTACAACGTTTAACGCACAAAAATAAAAGGAAAAAGCCAAAGACGAAAGGTGAAAAAAATAGACAAATAAAAATTTAGTGCATACGGTTTATTATTTATTTTTTTTATTTGGTAGGCGGTTGATTCGTAATATAAATATGGTCATGACAAAAGACTTTGAGTACAATTTCTTGTTGGAATTATCCTAGGTGACGTCGATCTAATAGGAGAATCCATTGAGAGAGAACTCAAATGAATAGCCCTTGTTTTAAACCTCATCGATCCGCGTGGTGATATTTCAAGTTGAATAGATCAGCTATTGTTTGTTAATGTGTATGCATTTGCTCTACCAATTTATTTGAATCGATCCCACACCTGAACTCGAGGCAGATGAAAGATCAGGCAAAGAAAGGTCATAAACTCTACCCAACCCTAGGCCAACATTACCTTAACAACCAAATTAGCATCGACTGAACAACAAATGGAAGTAGTAGCTAAGATAGATCGAAAAAGCTGTGAGTAGGGCTTCAGTTTTTTTTTTTCAAGGTAGATTATGGGGAAGGCAACTCAATACAATAGGTAGCTCAAGCCCATACGGAAGCTCAAACGAGGCTCAAGGGAAAAGATGAATAAATAAGAACGATCCCAGATGCCATCCTCAAGCCTAATGCTTGATTTGGATCCTCTGAAAGGAAATGTAATGAATGGATTGCCGAAAGATCCCCATCGTAAGTACGCCCTCTGCGAATCACAAAATGCGTGCATGCATGTGTTCAAACGCTCTAGGGTTTGAGTCCTACCTTTTCAAGTGCTAATGGAATCAACCAAGCTAACCAAGCTAGAGATGTTTGACCGGAGGAAAAAAAAAAAAAAAGCTAGAGATGGCTGATCTTTTCCTCTCTCATGAAGTCCAAAATACTTCATACCTATTCCCTTGACCGCTATCTCCGGAGCCGACCCAACACATAAGTCGTAACTGGAAGCACTGAGCTGGAATGAGCCCAAAACAGCATAGCTATTATTGAGAATAAGGGGGTAATATACATGCCCAAGAAGCTTGCATTGTAGCATCAGAAGACCAAAGGCACTAGAGTACGAGGAAGAAGCATATAGAGGCAATGCCAAGGAGAAATCATCGTCTAGCCAGACCATATATCGAGTAGAGCGCCGTAACGCAACTACTGCTCATGTGTTTGGGCCGCGCCATTTTGCTGGTCACGATTTCTGCGGTCGTCATTGCTGTGGCCGTTGTCGTCATCTTCTTCTGTCTGTCTCCTGTTTCTCTTGAAAAGCTTCACAATTGAAGCAAAGATCCTCTTCTTGATGATGCCTCTCTTTGGGGGCAGCCGCCTCTGCTCTTTTCCCAAGTAGCAGTGCTTTCTTGATCCGTTAGGTTCAGGCATCGTTGGTGATTTTCTACGCGTGGGACAGAAGTGGGAAGAGTTAGAGAGGCAAAACATCTGCCGACGCTGTGGTTGCCGGGAAAGAGGAGAGTTTGAGGACATGACAATTGATTTAAGGTGATGCCTATTATATACACGCATAAATTCGAGGCAGAAAGCTTTCACTTTGAGGTGGAAAATTCTCATAGCTTTCGTAGGTTTTTATGGAAAAGGAAGAACAAGGAAACCCCACATGTCCGATAACGTATCCGGCAGTGATATCGACAGTGACGTGAGAAAGTAAGTCAATATGGGGAGAATTTTATGATGCGATCGTATAAAACGTCAATTAAAATATATAGAGATATGAAAGCTGCAATTGTTACTACTCTCGTATAGTGTTTAATTTGAGGGCCATCCTTTTATATAAGTGTCATAACTCTTTAGTCGACTGTTAAGTAGCATAACTCTTTAAAAAAAATTCACCAAAAGGATCATGGCACAATTTAATTTTTGGCAATTGTGGGGAATCTTTTAAAAAAATTAGAGTACTCAAGTGATAGATAGAAAAATTATGGCATTTAAGTGAAGAACTCAAGTGATTGATTGAGAAATTTCGCTAACTAAATAAATGCCGTATGAAAATTATGACACTTATGATGTCATTTTCTCCCATATAATATGTTTATTGTAATTGGCTATCATTACACACGCAATTGACTCATGAAAACACTCTCCAAAGTATTACCCTTTAACGTCTCCTTTCATGTCATTGATGGAACTTGGTGATTGTGAATTTTTTTTATTTCACGTAGAGTTAGTTACATAACCGTAGCTTCATTTACCAAATCAATATATAAAGTGACGTATTGAATTCCGAGTAGATACACGTCCTGAACATCAGCGACCCATTAAAATGTCCACTTATAATTCATCGTACCATGGTATTAAATTTTACATGAATGGAGAAAGAGAGACAGAGGAAATGAGACTGCCCCCGCTATTAGTTATGTGAGGAAGCAGGATAAGACCGTACGTGCACGCTGGATGCATATAATTGTACTTTATTTCCGGAGACATAATTATTGTTGTTTCCCGTAATTCCATAAGTTGATATAGACAAAAGGTTATTGTCGTTTTTGTAAATTACAACATCCTAGCAAGCAAGGTTAGTTAGTCTAGAAATGGACTAACTTACATCAATTTTGAGATTTAAATATTTATTTAATAGTCTAAAAGTCAATAGTAATTTCATAAAATTTCACATAATACCATAACTAAAAATCCTGAGTCTAAATCTTTTCACGGACCATCTACCTCCTTAATTAAATTTGCAAGCCTAGTGCTAGGTAAAAAAACAATATTAAGGATAAGGGAGAGTGTTAAAATATTTAATAATAAATTAGTCAAACTTTTATAATAGTAAGGCCTTTCATTTCTTCAATAATTGACACAAAAGCAAACGCGTCTTGCATTTTCCACATAAGAATATTGAACATAGAACATATCTCTTCTTCTTTTTGTCTCATGTTTCTCTTGAAGAACTTCAGGGTAGAACCAAAGATCCTCTTCTAGATGAAGCATTTGATGTGAGCAAAAGTCACGCATCGGGCAACTAAGGAGATATTTCAAAGCCTATAATAGGATAGGATCCTTTCTCTTTGTAAGCTAGCTTTTTGGGGTTAGATCCTTTCTCTTTGTAAGCTAGCTTTTTGGGGTTAGTTCTTCCAAAATCCTTGTAACGTATCAACATCATATCGAAGTTACTACTTGGTTGCACACCTTCTAGTACTTTAGCAACTCGAGGCTGTTCTGCGAGATTGCAGAATCCTGAAGAGGGGGAGAATGATGGGGGAGAAGTCCCATATCGGGCAAGGAGATATTATAGGGCTCTTAATAAGTTGGATTACCTCTTCTAGGCAACCTAGCTTTTACTTTTAGGTATGAGTTTTTCCATTCTTGGTGACGCATCAGTGATGATTTTCTTAGTGTCCAAAAAAACGTGGAGTGTTAGAGAGACTAAGCAATTGCCAATGTTGTGGGTGCCGGGTAAGAGGAGACGCTGAGGAGGACATGACGATTGATTTAAGGTAATGCCCCTTATATGCCCACGCAGACCCAAATTTGGTGAAGAAAATTTGGTGAAGATTGAAGCTCGTACTCTAAGGAGGAAAATTTGAGTCTCCACATTTTTGGGTTTGTACGGGACAATAGAGGAAATGCAAGAACTAGGAAACCTCATATGTTCGATAAGTTATTTAGTGAAAATAATGATGTCGACTGTGACGTATAAAAAGAAATGTAAATTAATGAATCGAGAATTTCAACAAAGTGAATGTAAAAGGTTGATTAAGATGCATGTGTATCACACGTCCATGTGATTGGCTACTGACACTTTGTCCATAGAATTGCTCTTTGGGGTCCCCATCCGTGTCATTGACGGAACTTGGCGATTGTTAACATTATCATTTCACTCGGGATAATTATATGATCGTAGACTAGTATATTAAATCAACCACATAAAATGATGTGTTGGATTGTAAGTAGGTGCATGTTGTGAATGACACCGACCAATCAAGAATGCACACTTGCAATTCATCACACCATAGTATTAATTTAAGGTAAATCAATCTTCATATAACTAAACATTGCTCTTGCACATGTCTGATGGAGAAACAGACAGAAAACAGAGGAAATGGGACGGGGCCCGGCTTGGTTAAAGGACACAGGACAAGGACCCGCACGTGCACGCTGCTCCCTGGAGGCATATAATTGAACTTTCCTTCGATGTTGATTACCACTAGCCAAGAGATTCTTTATCTTATTCGCAAGCGAGGTTACATAGATTTCGTTTATTTGGTGAAAAATAAATGAAAGAATTTACATAAACTAGTTTATATCGTTTTTTTTTTTTTTGATAATTCGGGAAACCCCGAAAGTCGACGGCCGACGGAAAAAACATGGGGCTGACGCAAGCTAGCCACCACACTCACGCCAGCGATTAAGTCACCAAGTAACGCCACTGAGATTCGAACTTAGCACCTTTCGTGTGAGGCACAAAACTCAAGTCAACTACACCACCGCAATGAGTGGTATAGTTTATATCGTTTATAAAGATGAAAGGACAGAAAAGTTTCATCCATGAAAAGAACGAAAGAAAGTTTCTCGTATTTTCCACGCAAGAGATTTAAGACACGTCTATTCACCAAAATCCCAACGCACTTAGCTTTACGGGACAGAATGCGGTCATCTCCAGTCCCCTTGGTTCCTTACGTGGTGTTTAGGGTTCTGCCTCATTCCTGTCCTCCACGACAAGGACACGGCGGCGGCATCCTACTAGACAAAAGCCTAGGAGTGGTGGGGGATGATGGTTCGGGGACCCGAGGTTGGGCCGTGCGCTGCGCGTGGCGCTGTGGTGCTTGGACGGTGAATAGATCGTGTTTCCTTTCCCGAGCCAACCGGAGTGCTCCAACGATGGCTGCAAAATGACCCGTGGAGGATTTGGTCGGACGACGTGCTGGGATCGCAATCGTTCGCGGCCAGGTCCCATGGCCTTCGTCGAGGTCTCGCAGATCGACCGTGGAAAGATATATCGACTACTATTGGGATGGTTATTATGATATTTTGAAATTGAGATGTGCTTTCCGATTTAGAGAGTGAAGTAATGTTTTCATTTATTTCTCCTTCGAGAGAATGGTGCGTCGACGTAGTGGAATTGCGCGACCTGGATTGACCACTGCCGTCCTCCGTCATTCCCGCTCCGTTGTTGTCGCACGCAACCTCCATTCAATATCAATGGTTCTGTTACCCCTCTCTCTCTCTCTCTCTCTCTCTCTCTCTCATCCTATCCTCAACTGGCCTCCGATTTAGGTTACCTCAGGCGAGCGACTAGCTAGACATGCAACGATTGTATTGATCTTTTCATGTTTAGATGGATGAGAGCGAGGAAATAGTGGATAGCAAGTGATGAACGGGGTGAGATGCGACATGTTAATGACAAAAATAGCTAGCTCTAATGCGGTGAGGGAAGTCCCGACAACAAGGTGGCTCAGGATATCCAAGGAAAGAGAAAGAGGCGTGCATTTTCGTGGAATGCAATAATATTATCAATAAGTTGGGTGCACGATTTCAATTGTCTTAATCTGTATGGGAACTGAGTAATAATTTTTTTTTTTTAGATGATAAAGCATGTGGAAACTGGGCAGTGACACTCCCTTTGTTCATCTTCCGGACCTCTTTTAAGGGAGACACTCCAAACATGTTTATCTAAGTCATGCTGGCATGTCTCCCTTTGGCCTTGAAAGGTTTGCATAAAAAAGATATGGAATTAGAGGCCTCAAAGCTTTTCAAGGTACAATGATTCCAATCGTCTTACCGAATCATTTTATCACTCGATTATCCTCTTGATGTTGGAATTAAGCATAGAAGCTCTAGAAACCTTATCTTGTACTTTAAAAAGAAAAGAAAATGGAAAACGTTTTTACATTATTTTTATTTTCACAGAAGAATAATTAGGCCTATCCAATATGGCAACGAAGGAAGTCACCATCGTCACTACAACATGGGCAGGCATTACGGAATGCTAATAGCCGCCTAGCATTACTTATTTGGAAAAATATCAAAAAAGCATACCCATTTTTGACCTAAGTGTCGGTTAAAAGCATTTACTTTTCAAAATAAATATGTCATGCCTCAGCCCAACATAACATAAGTGACAAAAATACCCTTGATTGCATGGAGAGAACCCCGGAATCCCTACCTCAGACTACCCAAACTTCCGTCCCCAAATCTGCCACCACCCTCGCGGACGCGATTTTGGATTATACTTGCTAACTAGACACGTCGGCGAATCACTTCTAAGGGAGAAATTAATAATAAAAAAATGGCCATGTGAAATTTTCAATGACTCAAATCAGAATTGACATTTAAGTTATTGTTTTTTTTAATGAGCAATTAAGGAGATAACTACAAAAAAAAAAAGTCATAAACCTATTACAATTATGTCAATTCAATCATAAATTTATTTTTTTGACCAATTCAGTCATAAATATTTTGCAATTATGTCATTTCAATCCTTCCAGCCAAAATTAGGCGGCCATCGCTGACGTGGCTACCGGTCGGTAACGGTGACGATTTTTTTAATAATATTTTATTTTAAATTATTTTATTGATTTTTATCTTCTTCTTTTTTTCCTTTTTTTTCTCTTTTTTTTTTTTTCTCTGCCCTCCCTCCTTCTTTAGCTTCAGCAATCGGCCAAAGGGGAGGGCTGGCTCTAGCCGATCGTTAGGTCGAGGCGGCTAGGTGAGCTCTCCTTGCCGTCACTTGGCAAGGCGAGCCCCCGTCGATTCGAGAGGGGGCCTCGCCGTCACTAGGTTTGGCAAGGCCCCCCTCACCAGATCTAGCAAGGCTCGCCTGGCCATCGTTGAGCCTAGGATCAATTGGCCCTCCCCTTTGGCCAATTGCCGAGCCGAAGAAAGAGGGAAGGAGGAGAAAAAAAAATGAAAAAAGGAAAAAAAAATCAATAAAATAATTTGAAAATTAAATTATTATTAAAAAATTGTCACTAGCGCCGACCGGCACCCACATCAACACTTGGCAACTAATTTTGGCCAGAATGATTGAGCTCATATAATTGTAAAAAGTTTAAAACTAAATTGGTAAAAAAATAAGTTATGATTGAATTAATACAATTGCAATAGATTTGTAGCTTTCTCGGCAATTAAGTGTACAAACCTTTTGGTATTTCTACTATCCTTATCCTAGGACCATAATAAATCTATAAAAAAAAAAAAATGGCATAATCACTTAGTGGACAAGACCTCTAGGTTCCATAATTGGTAAAATATTGTGTGGGCAATAGCATAATGACTTAGTGGACAAGACCTCTAGGGTCCATAATTGGTAAAATACTGAGTGGGCAATGGCATAATGACTTAGTGGACAAGACCTCTAGGGTCCATAATTGGTAAAATACTGTGTGGGCACCTTAGAAAACAAGTCAATTAAGTTAACTACCAAAAGAGCATTAGTTCAAACAATGTAATCAAATCCTCATTCCTAGAATTGCTAGTTGTGTAGAAAATAAAGAAATCTTCATATGTCTCGCTTGATTTCTAGTTGACCCCAATAAGCTAATAGAGATTTCTTATTGCATAAAATTCTCTTAAAATTAATTGAACTAAAAATGAAAAATCCCAACGTTACTCGAGGTACAGGTTTGTTTGGGAGAACACAAGCCATCGAGGACCAATGATCTCTTTTGGTATTACTTTAAACCTGAAAACCCCTCGGGAGGGTCATGACAGTGATATTTGCCCAACGTAATATTGGATTTTATTGGATTTTAATTTTCTTGTACTTTGCATTCCGTCTTACTAATTTACATGCTTATTTTGATTTAGCATATTCTTATGATCTATATGCTCGATGGATGCCCATTTTTGCAAGTAACCATCACAATCACTTAGTGGAATGTATCTCAAAGCTTAAAACTTGATGGATTGAAATCACATGTTCGATATTGAAGTGACTTTAGGTATTGAAATGGTACTATTCAAACGATTAACGTAACCCAATCCCCATTTCTAGGTCCTCCCTTCGTGGAAAGTTAAATGACCTCCCACATTTCACTTGACCCCAAACTGGCTTAAATAGGTTAGTGGCGACTCTAAAACGAAAGAACATATTAATCATAATGAATCAAGTCAACCAAATGTTGCAAATTGATAGGGTTTGGAAGAATTCGCAGCGAGTAATAGCACAACCTTATAGGAGGCATCTATTCTCACTTGGCAAGCCATCACCATGAAGGATGCAATCAAAAGGGTCACAATAGTAGTATGCATTTTTTTGTATTAAAAGGTTAATCACAGACGACAATGAAAACTAATTTGCATTGGCATGGTTTTTTCATATTTCTGATAAGCGATAACACTACAAATCTATCCTCTTGAGCTATCTCTCATGGACTGGATATGCATTTTGGGTATGGTCCAACTCTATCTTCTTTCTTTCCCTTTATTAATTTATCTTTCTATGAAGCACATTCTATCGCTAAAAGTCATTATGACCGGTCCATGACTCCTATAATGAGGGGGAAAAAACCTGAAGTGCAAAAACTTAGCACAAATGAATACTTAAGTGTCAAAAGTTACGAAAGCAACACTTAAGTGCCAAAATCAAAGCAAAATAGATCAGTTAAGTGCCAACGGCGAGAAAATCCAGTCAAAATGCTAACGTGGTGATTTTTTGGCAAAGCAAGTGCAAAATGACGTCATTTTGTATACTGACATGACTAGATAAGTGCAAAAATAACGTCGTTTTGATGCTAATGTGAATAGATTATTAATATAAATATTAATTGAATAAAATTTAAAATCAAATTAAAGTATTTAAAAAAAATGAGGCAAATGGAGGATGCAAGTGGTGAGGGCTCAGCCTTCGCCGCCACTTCTCCACCGTCGTTGGCCACCAATTGACCCTTCCAGTGAGTGGCAACCCTTGGCCCGGTCGAGAGAGGGTCGATGACCCTCGCCAAATCTAGAGGAGGGCCACAACCCTTGCTCCAAAACTGAGCGAGGGCTCGCAAGCCCTTGCCATCGGTCAGCCAAGGTCACTAGCCCCTAACCAAGGCTCAGCAACCCCAACTGACCCTTCCCCCACCATCACCGGTGGGAGGTAGCGGCGAGGGCTTAGCCCTTGTTGCCTATAACGTCCATCTTCCTCTATTTTTAAATATAAATATATATATATATATATGAATAAAAACATTTTAATTTTATTAATATTTATATTAAATTCAAAAAAAGAAGAAGATAAAACGATATCGTTTTGATGACTCATTGCTAACTCAACTCTCTAGCGTACCACGTAAACAAGTTATATTATTAAAAAAATTGCACGTAGGATTTCCAATCATCTTCGCCGAACTTAACACTCAAATGTTCCATTTCCAAAAAAAAAAGTGAAAGTGAAGTGTCACTTCCATGACTTTTGGCACTTAAGTGTCATTTCGTATTAAATTATGACACTCTAGGTGTCCTTCTTCCCCTATAATGATCCATATAAAGGCAAAATTGATCGAGATTAGATGCTATATTATTACGTAATTGAGTTCAACGGATTTATAGAGAATACCCAAGTGGCCCTTGTACTCTAAGCTCGGGGCCAAAATGGCCCCCAAATTTTTATTTTTTTTTTATGCATCAATTTAGTATTAAAAGTAATTTAATCCATCCTCATCTTGCTAAGGCATATTTGTGAGAAAGCTAACTAAAAAATTGTTGAATAGCCTTTAATGTCCCCCTCAAGATTAGTTCTATGTCAAGGATTACTGTTAGATTTGTTGAAAATTTTTCACTCAAAAGCTTTATATTCATTTCATCAGAAAACTAGGGATCGAATTCATTGACATCCCCTAAACAAAAATTTTAATTTTGCATTTGCATTTCTTTACTTTTTAGATATTGGACAAGTTTATGTATAGGAATAATATGTTCACATAGAATGAAATAGAGGCTTGACTAAGGGGAAAAGTGCCAAAAAAAAATTATAAACATCTTTTTATTTGTGCCATTTAGTCTTAAACCTTTTATTGGTGCCAATTTAGTTCTAAACATTTTTAGTTTGTGCTAATTTAGTCCTAATCATTTTTACTTAATGCCAATTCAGTCTTTTTCAGCTAATTTTGATTGCATTTTACTGTCTAAGCGCCAGTTAGTTGACATGACATGATCGACACTAACATTGACAGCTTTTAATAATATTTTTTTAATTTTTTTAATTTTTATTTTTCTTTTTTCTTCCTCTCCCTCTTCCTCCAGCCAGTCAATAAACCTCGGCAACTGACCACTAATGAGGTCAAGCCCTCGCTAGAGGCCACAAAGGCTACTCATGTTGGGTGGTGAAGGTCAAGCCTTACTAGCCATGGGCAGGGCCTGACCTCACCAGATCTAGATAGGTCAAGCCTCGCCCAACCTCTGGCTAGGGTAACTCAAGGCAGCGAGGCTCACCCTCGATGACCATGGTGCCACTAAGGCGACCTCACATTGGGCTGCCAAGGTTACCCTCGCCAGCCATGGGTGAGGCCTAGCGAGGCCCGACCTCACTCGACCACAAGCGAGGGCTCGAGCCCTCACAGGCATGACCTTGCAGCATCTAGCGAGGACTTGAGCCTCACTAGTGGTTGGTGAGGCTCACTAGAGGTCGGCGAGGTTGACTTCAACCTCATCGACAATCACCCCTGACCAATCGCCGAGGTCCAATGGTTGGCTAAAGGAAGGAGGAGGAGAAGGAAAAAGAAAAGGAAAATGAAAAAGAAATTAAAAAATTGAAAAATATTATTAAAATATTATTAAAAGTTATTTACGTTAGCATTAACCGTGCCACATCAGCCAACAAACGCCCGGTCAGTAAAATCCTATCAAAATTAGTCGGAATGGCTGAATTGGCACCAAATCAAAAGATTTATGACTAAATTAGCACAAATACAAAAAAGTTGAAGACTTTTTTAACACTTTTACCCTTAACTAAGAATTTCAATTAGCTAGAATTGACCATCGAACATTTGAGATGAACTTGAGTTTAAAGGAAAAGGGCTCTTAACTCGTCAAATATTTGTTATTTAATCCAATTGAGCTCGGCCCTACCATTCAGTTCAACCACACTCTTTTTTCCTTGGTCTTACGGAAAATTTCATGTATTACTTGCCGTGCATGTGCCCCAAGTGTGCCATCCGTGTGCCATACATGCGTCGTTCATGTGTTATATACGTAATTAGAGGTGGCAAAATGGATCATGAACATATATTTTAACTCTACTTATTACATTGAGTGATATGTGGGTTGCATAAATTTACAATATGGGCTAAGATGGGTCTAATGAGTGAAGTTTAAATGACAACGGATTCTAATGGGTTTGCAAAGACCCCTATTTCAATCCTTTCTATCAAAAAGCAATACTCTCCGGTGCGCCTCGGCCGAACTCGGGAACTGCGAGCCCATGCTCATGCTCATCCCCATGTACCTTGCTCCCGTGCCCAAGTCTTAGGTGCCCAGGTCCATAAATGAATGGGCTACGGCTCACAAAGGTTGGGCCCAATCCCCCAAGAGTCAAGGCCAAGCCTGAGGCCTTGGCATGGTTGCTTAGGTTCACAGAGGCCAAGCTAGGCCTCTTAAGACCGATTCTAAAGCCTCTTCTTATTAAAAGGAAAAAAATGCCTTTTCATGTATTAAGAATCGAACCATAGTTTTTTTTTTTTTTTTTTTTTTTTTTTTTTTTTTGGTAAAGAGAATCGAACCATAGTTTCTAACATGAAAGAACAACAATGTGTGTTTAAATAATATTTTCAACTGCTATTGCAAGGGCTTTGTATTTGAAGGGTTGAAATTTAATTCCTAGGACACTCTAGAAGAACAAAAGCTATTATAGCCAGTTTGATATATTTCTCCAATAGTAGAAGGAAGAATATGTTCGATGATGCACAAAGCAGTGGACCCGAAGAGGTCGTTTCACAAGTCGAAGCCCTTCAGTGTTGTGGTATTCTTGCAGTTTGGGAAGGACATCCTTTGTAAGGCTGCCCTAAACAAAGGGCAGGAGTTATGACGAGTCCGTCATTTACAGCCACGCCAGTCAGTCTCCCTTCCCTTCATATTATTTAATATATAAAATGTTTATTTTTGGACAAGAGGTGGAGGGACAACCACCACCACCAATATATAAAATGTTTATTTTTAGCCCCCAGAATTCCATGAAGGGTTCTTTTGTGATCATAGTTGGGTGCTTCAGGTAGGCTTGCTTCGTCATTCTCCAACTAATAATTAATCTAATTGATCTTGTCAGGTCAAATCAGTAGGCAATTTGAGGTTTTCCAAATTTAGTGTCTTACGCTCTCAAAAGATAAGCTTTTAGAGAACGACACGGTATACATTTTGTGTTAAACAGCTAATTAGAGATATCGACAACACACTAAGGTCCTGTTTGGTAACCGTCCAAACAGGGCTAAATTCTGATTTTTTGTTCCCAGAATCAGTTTCAGCCGAAAATCACGTTTGGTAAATTTTTTGTTCCCTGTAGTAGATTGGAAGTGGAATCAAGAATAAAAAAAAAAGTTGATTCTTGTTCTGAAAACAAATTTGAGAATCAAAAATCAACTCTTCTTCTTTTTTCCTTTGGCCATCTCGCGACCGCCATCCACCCCCACCTGCCGCCGCTTGCCACTCACCGTCCGTCGTCTGCTGCCGCCGGCCGCTGTCCGCCGCCGCCGCCCACCGCTCACCATCCACCAGTCCAGCGAGCTGGCCAGGCCAGTCAAGGTTCAGTGAGCTCGCCGGAGGCAAGCCTAGCCACCGGCGAGGCTCGGCTTCCCCAAATCTGGCAAGGCCGAGCCTGGCCAGTGGCCAGGCGGGCCTCATCGGGGCTAGGCAAGCCTCACGACGCCCGGCCCCGGCGAGCCTCGCTTGGCCACCGGCGAGGCTCACCCAACCCCGCCGGTGGCTAGGCAGGCCTCGCCTAGCTGCCGACAACGCTCCGGTGAGGTCGCCGGCCACAAGAAAAAAAAGAAGAAGAAGAATAGGAGAAAAAGGAAAAGTAAAAAAGTAAACAAATTATTTAAAATTTAAAATAAATTGATTTGGAACATAATTAATGAGCACAGTATTAAACGCAATTCTATTCCATAATCATAAATTTTGGACAGTTATCAAACGGCTTAAAATTCTTAGAATCAGTTCTCGGAAGCAAAATAAAAAAGAATCATTTCTGATCAAAATCTACTCTCGGGAACAGAATCATTACCAAACGCACCCTAATTTGCATTGGCATGATTTTTTTCAATTTTGAACGAGCAACAACACTACAAATGCATACTGATGAGTTCTTTCTCACGGCTTAGATGCTTTTTGGGGACAGTCAAAGGGTGCCTCTCTATTCATGGAAAGAAGAAACGTCATCGTTTGGTCCATACAGTGGGACACCAAATTATTAGCAATTGTCTATGATGTACACACTCGCAATTTCATGATTATTTAACAAATTTTCTTTAACAAAATAACTTGTAAAAATTAAGGGAGAAATTATCATGCCTTCTACTATGAGCGATCTCATTGTTGTCAGTGATTATTCATTACAAAGTTTTTTAGGACATTACTTCAACCTAGGTCATAAATGTTTTTTTTTCCATAGGTATTGCTTTGTTAATTTCAATATTTTCGAATATTTAAAGTGGATTCTCGACAGCTTCACCTATTAACATAGCTAAATATTTTCATATTTGTGTGTGTAAAAGATATCTTATGTACAATGTTTTTACTAAAAACCATTTTTTATCTTAGAAGCGAGAAAATTACCTTCTTATCTCTATTATCACAAACTTATTATAGTAGTTTTGCATTAATTGATAAATGCAGGGATGGTGTGCTCTGAAGTGACTTACTACATATGGTGGGGTCATGAAATATAGAGGATCAATTTTTAAATTTTTTCCCTCATCAAATTTCTTCCCTAATTTACAGCACATTAATAGTTTACAGACATTGATGGGCTGGGCTCCATGGGCTTTCCATTGGACAGGCCCTGAAACGTAGCCCATCTTCAGGCCCATGATGCCCTCACTCGATCCAACCCCTCAGTGGCACGACCGTAATTCCGGCCTCGTCCCTTCCGTATATATTCCCACC
Source organism: Eucalyptus cladocalyx (assembly GCA_017140615.1). Lineage (NCBI taxonomy): Eukaryota > Viridiplantae > Streptophyta > Magnoliopsida > Myrtales > Myrtaceae > Eucalyptus > Eucalyptus cladocalyx. The sequence continues at coordinate 36,502,215 of CM029526.1, forward strand.
CAAAAACCCTAGCTCGCTTCGCATCTCCACTTCATTTCCGAGCTCGAAGGCGCCGCCGCTGCCCCGCCGAGTAGCCCCCCTCCCCTCCGCCGCCCCAATGGCCGCCGCCGCCGCCGCACGCCCCCTCGTCACCGTCCAATCCCTGGACGGCGACATGGCCACCGACTCCGCTGCCACCGTCCCGCTCCCCGACGTCATGAGGGCCTCCATCCGCCCCGACGTCGTCTCCTTCGTCCACTCCAACATCTCCAAGAACGCCCGCCAGCCCTACGCCGTCTCCAGGCGCGCCGGCCACCAGACCTCCGCCGAGTCCTGGGGGACCGGCCGCGCCGTCTCCCGTATCCCCCGCGTCCCCGGCGGCGGCACCCACCGCGCCGGCCAGGGAGCCTTCGGCAACATGTGCCGCGGCGGCCGCATGTTCGCCCCGACCAAGATCTGGCGCCGCTGGCACCGCCGGGTCAACGTCAACCAGAAGCGATACGCCGTCGCCTCCGCCATCGCCGCCACCGCGATCCCCTCCCTCGTGATGGCCCGCGGCCACAGGATCGAGTCCGTCCCGGAGATGCCCCTCGTGATCGGCGACTCCGCCGAGGGCCTGGAGAAGACTCCGGCCGCCATCAAGATCCTGAAGCAGATTGGCGCCTACGCCGATGCTGAAAAGGCCAAGGACAGCCAGGGGATCAGGGCCGGCAAGGGTAAGATGCGCAACCGGCGCTACATCAACAGGAAGGGACCTCTGATCGTGTACGGCAACGAGGGAGCGAAGATCGAGAAGGCTTTCCGCAACATCCCTGGCGTGGAGATCGCCAATGTCGACAGGCTCAATCTGCTGAAGCTCGCCCCCGGCGGGCACCTCGGCAGGTTCGTCATCTGGACCAAGTCGGCCTTCGAGAAGCTGGACTCCATCTTCGGGTCGTTCGATAAGCCGTCCGAGAAGAAGAAGGGGTACCTGTTGCCGAGATCCAAGATGGTGAATGCTGATCTTTCGAGGATCATCAACTCGGATGAGGTTCAGTCCGTGGTGAGGCCGATCAAGAAGGACGTGAAGAGGGCGCCTCTGAAGAAGAACCCATTGAAGAATCTGAACACCATGTTGAGGTTGAACCCGTACGCGAAGACGGCGAGGAGGATGGCTCTGTTGGCCGAGGAGCAGCGTGTGAAGGCTAAGAAGGAGAAGCTTGACAAAAAGAGGAAGCCCATCACCAAGGTACGTCCTTTACTTGCTTGTCTTAGATTACTTTTCTCTTCTGCTGTAGGCAGTGATATCTGGACTTTGATGCTTTCTGAGGATGCTGGGTGTCCGAGCGGTAATGCTTATAATGTTGCTACGTATATTTGTGGACCTTGTAAGGTTGGGATGGTTACTCACTTTTGCTAAGGAGTTCCTTTGACGCCCAATACACGCCCACATCTTCCCGTAGTTTTGCCTTTTGTCTTTGCCATGTTGTCTTATGGACTGTCAACCTGGTGTTGAGTTAGGATGCAAGCCATGTGCCATAGGATTCACATTTCTTTCTAGAACACGATCGCGGTTTTCTGTTACTTATATTTTCAGATTTAGAAGACAATAGACTCGATGGGCAAACGGACCCATGTCATCAAACTCGAAATGCATCTGATAGGAAGAAGAAATGTTAATTTTTCCTTTCTTGCTGGTGATTCTTGCATGTTCTCTGATAGCATATAGGAGTTCTGCAACTCTACAAATGGTTTCCTTACTTTCCAATCTGTAGGAACCATTGTCCTAAGAGATTTCATTATGATACTCATCAGTAGCTATAGTTGGGGCTACAGTAGTGACTATGCATGGGACTTGCTCAGGTGAAAAGAGTGAGCCATGTATGAGGCATATCCTTATTAATGTGGGTAGTGATGGAATAATTGCATTCATATATTGGCTGTGTTCTGTTAATTTAGTTTCTGCATTAGCTGCTTGTTCAAAAATAACCAATAGTCAAGAGTTGTCAATAACCTTGACGTTGGCATCTATGTCTCTGCAATAAATATTTTAGAGGATTAAATAATCTGCCTCCATATTCTGCTTTTGACTATTGGAGATGCTTTGCATATTTGTAGGCATTCAAATTCTTCTGTTATACTCAAATCTCGACATATTTATTGGGGAGACATATCGATTGTGATGTCAGACTATTGCTAGCAGCTTGCTTTTTCCCTCTTGCTTTACAGTAGTAGAAATGCTTCGACTGTGCTATTATACTAAGCCTTTTGATTTGCTCAATTAATTTCTCTTGTGCCTAATAGGAGGAGGCAGCTGCGATCAAGTCTGCAGGGAAGGCATGGTATCAGACAATGATCTCAGATAGTGACTACACAGAGTTTGAGAACTTCTCAAAATGGCTCGGTGTCTCCCAGTAAACTTAGTTTCCAGTTGAGCATTCGGCTTAGGGTTTTGTTTCGTCCTTCCTTTATTGTTTAATGTGCTGTTTAGTTGTGCTATTTTCAGTGTGTCCTGAGACATTGAAGATTTTGGCCAGGAAGGGAAGTGAGTAAAATTAAAATAGAGGGACTTTTCATTTTTCCAGACCTGTTTCTTTTTCAACAGTCCCTTGTTCCTTTTCTAATGGTAACATACAGGATCGGAACTTTGAGTAATATATTAGCTGGGGTTTTCAACTGTTGCATGCTCTTTTGCTCTCAAGGGTTGCAGCTCAGATGTGCAATTCTTTGAGTGTTCGAGTGTGAATTGCCATTTCAAATATGTTTTTTGCCTGCGTTTTGTGTTTGCATTCTTTGGGTTAGATGCTTGCTTATATCCCCTTTCGAGCCCCTACTCACAAGAGAGACTGTCACGATCTGAGGTGAATGATATATGTTCATCAAACAACATGTTTTCCTGAATTCGTTTCGTGACATCAAAAAGTGTGGAATTTCACTAATTCTTAGTCTACTGGCTAAACACTCAGGGCGGTTCAAGCAACAGATCTTTAAGTCTCAAGTGATTGTAATTCTTGGTATACTTTTGTAACTTCTATACTAGAATGTAGTAACACACAAATCTTAAAGGTTTAACGATCAACGGACAGAATTTATTCTTTCTATGATCCGATGATCACGAAGGGATTGGCGATTCGTTCTCAAGGACGTGACTCTTGCCTTTTTGGCTATCAGCTTTAGAAATTGCTGTTTTCTTGTTAAGCCCCCGACTCTAAGCTGTACATTTGCGAGAGATACTCATGATGGGTTACTTTGTGACATGGTTATAAAATTCGCACTCTCTCTTTGCATGGATGTGCGTTTTTTGTTGGCGGCACCGGTATGAATTTCCGCATTACCGGCGGTTTTACCCTTGGTTGATTTCGTCATTTATCTTCTCTGCTGATCTATGAAAGCGGGCTATCAAACACAGAAGGAGAGTTCTCCAGACTGCGAGCTATCGTGTTCCTTTGTATACTCAGAAGCTCGAAAGCTTGTCACGCTTCCTCTTTAAACTCAGAAGCGTGAGAGGTTTGAGTGTTGTCTTAATAGGTTGTTCTGGCCGTTTGGTTCAACTTTTTAGAGGCTTTGAGCTCTCAAAGCCCCCTGGGGAAAATTAAGGTGTTTGGCAAGTGTTTTGGAGACCTCATTGGTCAAATGCCAAATGTCAACATTGGGAATTGCTTTGAGCTTTTAGGATTTTCAGAATGCTATTGTGAAGGTTTAATTATTATTTTTCTTTTCAACATTGCGTTCGCTAATGATTATAATTTTCACTTTTGCCCTCAAAAAATACTGTATCATCTTCTTCCTTGAGCATACTGGTTCACCATTCAAGTGAGATCCAAGTCAAGGATGCCGTCATTGAGGTCAAGATTGAGCATTGCGTCTGTCGGCAAGCTGCACGCCAGAGTAACTGTCTTTGTTGAAGCCATTGTGAGTTGAGGTTGAGGTTGAGCAATCCAGATCTAGCCCTTCGACCGAAATCATGCGTCCTTGGCGTTGTGCGTCCTCAGCAACTGTCGCATAGGTTGCGGACAATCTAAGGGCTGAGATGGTATGCAGGATTAGTCACCGGTGAAGTTCTCACATTGCAAATCTCCAAATCAAAAACTCTAGAATCAACAAGATTGGTTGTCGGCGAAGCCTCTTCACCTTGTCGAGGTCGCACAACCACTAGGGTTCGCCTTGCCTGGGTTCGCAGGACCCCGGTTTACGATTTCCCCTAATCACTATCAATGATTCCCTGTGGTCGACTCCATTAAAGCTCGCCCAACTACCCTTGCTCGCCCTCTCTTCTATTTTTCTCTTCTTTTTGTTTTTGTTTTTTTTATTTTCCTTTCAAAGTTACTTTATAAAATATACACCAAAATAAATATCCAAACACTATTATTTTCACCAAATGTCCCTTCATTCAAAAATATTTGGGGAAATACAAAGCCATTTTTTCAAAACTGGGCTTCTCGTGAGATTTGACTTTCCATTCTGCTCTTCAGCCTCGACATGTTGGACTCTTGTCTCATGCATGTCCCATTGGGCCACGTTTTCGCCTACGTTTGGTTTGCATCCTGAAAGTCGTGCATTTGATACGAGCTAAATGGAGTTTTATACGAATCTCTTCATAGCACTTTATGACAAAAGGTGAGAGCTTTAATACTAATTTCCACTGCCGTTGGATGCATTTTCTTTTCTACTTTTTTTTTTTTTTGGGGAAATTTGTTGTTTTGCTTGGTGTGATTTGTTCGTGTTTTCCGTGCTTAAAAGTCTGTCTTTTGCATCACGGGCGTTATGGGTATGTTTCGAAGATGATTGATTCGACAAGCACACTTGGATTCCTTTCTTGTCGGCACATTCCATCAATGATTTTTATGAAAGGATCACACGTGACCACCCAAAAAGAAATTTAGAGATGACATTAAATGATGAGCGAAAGTTCAAGAAACATTAGTCATTGTAAGGAAAATATTAGCAAAAATTTATGTCCTCTAATTTAACAAACTTGCAAGCTAATGAAACCAATTTTTTCTTGATGTCAATATGACACGTGAATTTTTACTTGCACCGTTAAGTTCTCCATTAGTACAATTTAATGAATTTGCTTGGACTCATCGTCAATTTAGAACATTGATTGTCAATTTGAGGAGAAAAGAATTTAGTTAAAACACCACTAATTCTTTTAAATATGGGTTAATATCAGAAAAACCTCAAATTAGGAAAATTATAATAAATTTACTCCAAATTAATACATTTGTGATAAATTTATTATTTATTAATTTCTATTAAGTTTTACATTCAAATTGATGAATTTGACAACACACAGCTAACAGGTATATCGATTTGGACTTACCCTTCATTTGTCATAGCCAATTTGTGATTTTTAAGGGTATTAATTCAATTTAACAGAAATTAAGAAATGATGAATTTGTCACAAATATATTAATTTTGGATTTTTCATTGAAGGTAAATCTATCACAAATATATCAATTTAATGTTTTTATGATATTAACCTTCTAAATAAAATGTTAATTTTTTTTTTCTCTTTTCTTGCAACACCGACAGAGTTTGCACGCGTCTCCCATTCTTTAAAATGGGCAGGTTAGCAATTTTTTTGACCACACATAGAGGAAGAGTTGCTCCTAATGTTGCTTACTTTCACCCAAAAAAAAAAAGAGTTGCTCCCAATGCTAATCTTACCTTCACCTACCCCCACTTTCTATTTCCGCTTTCGAGCTTTTTTGGCCCTTTACTTTCAGCGATATCTTTTCTTATTTTTTATGCAATTGGCTGGAAAGAAATTTGTTCGGTATAATCATTACTTAAAACAAATTAATCTATCCTACTCTTTTTTTTCATGAATTCATAGTTTTATAGACTCTCCAACATCAACTGTATTTTTAAGCATTTCATTCATAACACCAATCTCAAACTGCGTGGCTAGATGCACATCGCCACACCGGCACCATGCATCAACGGGCCACATCCCCGATCCCTGTGTCAAATCCGCGGCGTCGGGCTTTCTTTTTTGATTCCGTTCGGCTAGAAGCCAAGCAAAACAAGCTCATTTAGATCAGAATGATCCTTGGGCTACTTGCCCGATCGCTTGTCGTGAAGCCCATGTTGCTGCTCTCGCATGAATCTTAGACACTAAGAAAAGCTTTTTTGTAATATCACTTTACCCTTTCGTTGGCCAAAGCTTTTGTTATAGTTGTCTTCCTTTTGTCTGGATTAATGCTCCACTCACTCCTTAAAAAAGAACGGCGAGTGCATTGAATTGAATATCCAGCCCGCCTCGTGGCGTGTGGCTCCAGTCCTCCTCATGCTTCAACGGGGCAAAGTAGCAAAAAAGGGGTCGAGGCATTTAGACAAAACCAGCAGAGATTGATTGTTTTCTTTTTGAAAAGCCAATCACCACCCAGCTTTTGATTAATAAAGTCGAGCATCAAAAGGATTTAGCTTTCGCGAGAAAGATTGGATCCTCTCAGGCAGGACGGGCTGACTAATTTGATTACTTGGTTTCCACCTATAATGAATGAACAAAGAGCATCCAGGTGCATGGGTCATGGCATTCTAAGGTTTTTCCGGCATCATTACATACAATTCTTACATAGATACGAAATTCCTTACTATATGCTTAATATTGTAAGAGAGAGATAGAGAGAGGCAACGATGTGACCCTAAACAAAGGTGATGACTGATACTAGAACTAGCAGTGTTCAAGTTTGGCGATCACACCGTGATGGTAGACTTTTTACTTTTGCTGATCGATGCATCTCTTTTAAGAAGTACAAAATTACTTGTTAGAAAGCACCATATCTTTTAACTAATTTGTGATGTTGATATACTGGGTAAGTGAGCATATGGTTAGGACTTGGGTTAACTTAATTTAGGTAAAGAAAAGGGAAATAAAGGAGAGCAGGAACTTTTTTATGATTCAATGTCAAAAGGCAGAAAAAGAAAAAGAGACGTGGCGACTTATGTGCTCATCATTTCGAATGGTGGGCTGGGTAAACCCTCGTTATCCTGCTTTTGAAGACTTTCCTCCCGTGTTGGAATCATCTCCCCTAGGCCTCAAGTATATATGGTCAAAGGGGCAAACCCTTCTGATACAGAATCATCTTTTGGCTTTGAGTGTGGAATTTGGATTGGATCCTATGATGCATAATGGGATTTGGACGAAGACCAATCCCATCCGCTGTTGAATTATTCAACTTAAGATGCATTATCAATTACTCATTTGACAAGCTCATCATCACTGTCCCACTAAATATGAGTGACACCTAAATAAACCCAACCCTTGTCTTTATAGACTAATCAAGATTTATTGAGATTAAGTTAGACTGATTTGAGATGTATGACATTGATGTGAAATGGCAAATTGTAGTCTACTTGCTTTCTTTTCTTCCCTAATGTTTTGGAAGGAAAAACTACTAAAGTAGAGGTAATCTTACTTATGAATTCCCTCAAAAATTAAAAGATGAAAGATAACTATTCTAAGTTTCAAAAAATTAAGAAAACATCATAAAATAGCATGTGTACTTTTTGAAAGATTTTATGCATATTGCATTAATTAAACGTTAAAACATATGAGCGGCAAATTTTACGAAGAGATAAAAGATAAAATGTAGTAATCATCATAAATCATAAAAACTAGTTGTGTAAACGGGATGCAAATGGAGCTATGAAGTCTCGTTCAAATAAAAAAAGAAATTCAAAGGGAGAAACAAAAAAAGGGCAAATTGGTAGGTTTGGTATTTAAAATTTCCATTTCAATCTTCACCTAATGTTTCTTCATCTACGAAGCAAATGCTTCTATAATCTAATAGATTAAATCTATGAAAAAAATCAGTGCAGAGGACTGGCCAACGAATAATGCGTTAATGACTAGAATATCAAGAAATTAAAAAAAAAAAAAAAAAAACAAAGAAGAGTGTCATGATATCATAAAAAAATAAACGATAAATTGAAAAGGCAAATAAAAAAAGGTATAAAGTCTAGAAATAAAAATAGCCCCCACGGACGATACAATTTTGCATTTGATAGTTGGTGTGGCAAGAGGTTTCATACAAATTATAAATGGATCCCGTCGAAAAAGTCTTAAATAAAAATAAAATAAATTAAATTAAATAAGAGCGACGCATCCAGCCACACGATAGTCAAAAGATATTTTTTTTCTAATGTACGAGTTGATGTCAAAAGTCGAAACCCTGACTTCGAATCTGGTTTTATTCAAGCAGCCGACATCCATGTTTTCATTGCCCTCGCTTTCGAGGTAAGCGGTTGGACTGGGAAGTCAACCATCTTGGCCTCGTCTATTTCAACACAAGTCCCGATCACCACTATCGTCTCGATGGTAATTCTCGCAGGTGGAGGTCTGCGCAGAGCCGAGGGGCTAGCTGACCTTGGACTTTTCCAAGTAGATTGTTTTCGCCCACTAGAGAAGCTTCCAGAGGAGGGCTTCCCGCGTGTCAAAAATAGACTACTCGAAATAGGATTTCGATTTTAAAAATATAATCATTTCTATCATTTATCAATACAAATGGACAAAAAATATCTTCATCGTCCACGAAAATATTTGAAGGTATATTGTCGTAAGTAATGAAATCACTTTTTTATCAACTAATTATTTAAAACGACACCAACAAATATTCAAATTTATTCTTTTTAGCGAAACAAATAAAGTCTAAACTGACGGAGAAACAATATTTTATTTACTCTCTTAACTTTTAGAAGAAGAAGAAAAATATTATTAATTTTTCTTCAGAAATTCCCTCCAAAAATTGGAAAAAAAATGAAAAATCAATTGAGGTTTTGAAAAATTGTGAAAATATCGTTTCCAACATTGCATGATTGTGATCGTAATTTATGTAATGATTTAAGTATTTCCCATTAAAAAGAATGTAAAGCCCCACATATGTGTAGCAAAATTGACAAAGAAATAAAATTTCAAAACTAGTAGCCATCCCAAATCATCAAAACCAATCAACACGTAAAGTTTCATTCAGAAAGAAAAATCAACAAAGAAATTTTCTTTAAAAAAGGGCGAATTAGTAGGTTGATCTTTAAAGTTTCCAATTCAATCTTGACCTAATTTTCCTCGATTATTAATCACATGGTCGTTGTAGTGGCCAACAAAATACTTTTTAATGACTGGAATATCATAAATAAAGAAATCAATCAAAGAAGAGTCAAAGATAAATGATAAATTAAAAAAGTGCAAATAATAAAAGTTTTTAATCTCTACAAATAAAAATAACTGCACGCGCGGGACGATCCCGCGTATCCACACCCCTATATAATTGGCCATGGCCCAAAAATCTGAAATTAAAAAAAGAATAAGATAAAAAATTAAATAGATTAAAATAAGAAGGAAGCATCCAGTTACAGTGACGGTCAAAAATTAAGATTTTTTTTGCTAAAGTCCAAAATGGTTTCTTCTAATCTGTTTTTCAAACGATTCCCGTATTTTCTATTTCATCGCTAATTTCGTCCTTAGCCCTCGTTCCTAAGCCTTGATACGATGATGCTGCCGTGGTCAACAAGTTGACTGAAAAGTCAACAGTCTGGACCTTTGCTCTCAAGTCCTTGATCACCATTATTATAGTAACTCTTTTAGGGTTGGAGGGGGCCTAAAAATAAAGAGTTCGAGAATAAAATTTCATAAGCGATCCTTGAACTTTTACTGGTGTTTTGCACTAAGGTCACTCAAATTTGATTTTCAATTTTCTAATGGGCTTGATTTTTCATTTCCATACAATTGATGTGCAAAGAGCAGCTGCCAAAATATAGGCTCGAGACATTGAAATTCATCAATTGGAAAAAAAAAAATTTGAAGGAAAATAAGTTCAGCTCATTGGAAACAGGAACACCCTATAGTGCTATTTAAGCCAATCATGCCATTGAAAGTTAGTTGCGCTTGATGGGAATAAACTAATTTTTGCATAGGGTCACGAAGTGACATCCACATACTTCGTTCGATAGAGACATGGATTATTATTCTTTTATGGGTCCTATTTACGTACGTGAATTTGATGGTTTGGTAACAACCTAAATTCTCTCAACGGGGTTTATTTAATTTTTCTGTGATGTCACGATTAATAAGGCTTGTTCAATTATTCAAGGCCCACTTGTTTAGATTATCTTCATGGTACGGTTGAGGCTATGATTTGTATTTTAGCTTGATTGTGAATCACATGGAACCCGATAGCAACTCAACCTTATATATTACAAAAAGACTTTCATGTAATGACTACATTTAAGCTAAAGTGGTAATGATCGTGGTGGTTCCGAAACTTTTCTTCATTATTCCATATGGTTCGTGAACCTAGTTTTATTCAGGAGAGGAGGAGGGTTTATGTTCTAAGCTCAAATTAATTTGTGGATACTAGTTTGCACACTTAATAACGCTCGTTTAATTATTCACGGCCCACTTGTTTAGGTTATTCTGATTTTTATTAATTCGAATTCTTCTTAAACTTTTTCGTTCACTTGCATTGCATGTGAATTTTTTTTTTTTTTTTGGGTATACGATAAAGATTTCGGATGAAGACAAACTATGCTAAAAATCAGGTAATTACTGAAAATCAGTTTAAAATTCAAAAGTAAAATCTAGAGGAATCCGGTTGTTATCCACAGCAGATAAAGTATAAAGTTAGTCTAAAACTAATTTTCCAATTCGAAACTCGTCAATATCCTTTTAAATTTTGCAAAATCACATTAAAAAAACTTCGAACAATATGGAGGTTTCGCTCCAAAGAGTCGCCCAAAAGAAAATGAAAAAAAGAGAGAAAAAAAAAACACCTCCTCCAAAGTTCACAACCCACTAAATTTGAATATTTTATTGTTGCAAAAATTTTCTAAATTCAAATACCATTTTCTCAGCACAAGGAAATCCACTTTTTTGGTCTTCGGAGGTTGTTTGATCCGGTCTCAGTTATTGCGCCAAGGACCAAGTCTCCAGCGATTGATGACCGGAGCTTAGGGCAACCATTTTAAGGAGAGTCCCTTGTCCTTGTCAAAACTAGAAAGCTCTCTGGAAAGTGCACACGGTCGCATTAAACACTCGATCAATCACAGCCGTTGGATTGCACGACCCAATAATTTTAATGAATTGAGCGCACATGGAACGATTCATCAATGCATCCACGGTTCACACGCAAAATCAAAGATTGGACGTGTAGACACTCGATTTAATCACAACAATCGGGTCACATAGATGACTCTCATGTAGAGTGCACATTCGTTGATTAGCCAATGCATCCTTAGTCAAGCTGTAATGTCCGCATTAATCTAATTAAGGTGTGGATTTACACTAAATCCTCTAATCACCACCATGCCATCTCGAGTAGGGTTTTGCCATCTCTCTTTCAAGTGTTAATTTCAAAATGGTTTTTGAATTTCGATTCAATGTGTAATGTGATCTTTATCAATTAATTTAACGGATTTCTTGACTTTTAGTACATGTTTAATGTGATTTCTCAGACTATATCAAGATATTAAAAATAGCCCCTTCGTTAATTCATGATTATACATACATATATTTCTTGAATAAATTAAAAATTCAATAATCAAATTAAATAGATTAAAAAAAAGAGCGTATCGCACCTGAAGCAAAATTTCTCCTCTTGTAAACGCCCATGGACATGTCAGGTCGCACTAATTAGACCAGACACGGAGAATTAAGCCCTGCCAATTGCAATAATGACGCCCTACGAAGGCGACGGACGAGAATGTTGGCGGCGCGTGAGGGCACGCGATCCTCGATGCGAGCGCGATACGCCATGTGCCGAGACCGGAACCTCCAGATGGTGATGGCGGCGGGTCCCTCCCTCCCTCCCTCCCCCCGCCTTAAAAGATTATATGATGGCTGCTGAGGATCTCGTCTCGTTCCCAAGTTTCCTCCCTCTGTCTCTCTGTCTCTCTCTCTCAGCGAGTCGTCGCGAGAGTCCAGCTTCCACACTGTCCCCTCCACTCCCAATTTTCGTGCGCACAGGCCAACCCCCACAGCTCTTGTCTCTCCATTTTCGTCCCCACGAAGCTCGACGGTGAAAGCAAATGATCGAACGAACGGATTTGAGGCCTTTGTTGCAGTTTATGGTGATGGCGATTTGTGGCCCCGTTCTTTCTGTAAATGGCAAGTAGCTGAGTAGTTTCTTCTTCTCCTCTCACGGGATTGTTTTTTTGGAAACTATCTGCTCGAACTGCAGCTTCCGCCATTACCAAACCTCTCCTCTCTCTCTCTCTCTCTCTCTCCTGTAAAGGGACTCCTTTTCTTGGTCCTTTAAAATAAAGAGAAAAAGGGCTTCGCTCCACTGGCCCTCTCTTTCTCCCTCTGTGTTCTTTTTTTTTTAATCCGAACGTTGCTGACACACGGAGTGGCTTTTCTCCGTTCCTTTCTTCTGGGCAATTTTTCCTCTCCTTCTCGCCTCTCTGGGACTCGCGGGAGAAGACGCGGATATGGGGAGAGGGCTCTTCCTGTCTTGCTCGTCTTCTGCACTTCAGTTCTTATGGAGCTCTCCACTGCTCAGATGCCAGGTTCTCTCTCTCCGCCCCTGTTGAATCTCCCGATTGCCTTTGCTTTGGTGAAAGCCAAAGAATCTTGAAATTAAGACTTGCCTTCATATTTTATAGTAATTCGTGATTTTTGTATGACTTAGTCCTATGAGTTTTCAGAAGTTCTCCAGATGATGATTTTTACCCTTAGTTTTTGTCCTTCTAAAGGCTCCTTCTTTTGCTTGCTTGTTTCAGTTGTTAGAATTACCTGTCACTGTTTGCTTCGACGTGCTGATTGTGCGGTTGCTCTGTTGAGGTTGAGCATTCCTCCACGCATCTGCACGTGCAATCTTGTGCCTGCCGGTCGTTTCTGTGTTTAATTTCGATGCGTTTCTTCGTCGTCTGCTTGTACCGAAGAAATTGTACAACGAATCGCTCCCGTGTAAACGAAAATGCATGGTCTTCCTGTCTCGTTAAAAATTCTATTTAGCATCTATGTGAAAGTTCATAGCACAATCTGTTATAAACAGATGAAGGTGTTCTTATTTTGATGTTTTGAGTGAGTGAATTGAAGAATCAAAGACATATCAAGATTGGTACCTCATTGCCCCTGGTCAATTTGCCGGTAATTTGTATAGCCTGTGATTGTTGTTTTTCTAATATATGGACATTAAGAGCATCATAACCTTTATCCTACCCCTGTTAATTTCATGACATATTTCGGGTAAAGAAACGTTAAAACCTCTTTGAGACATGCATTCAGAATCTGTAACTGGCGACAAGATTGCTGCTTTTTTGCAGTCCTTTGTTGATGAGATACAGATTTCCCGCATCTGCTTCACAATTTGCTGATACACATCACTTTTTGGGGTTGGCCAACTGATATGCATGATTTCATTCGGCAGGTTTTGTTAGCTTGGACTGTGGAGGATCTCAGAGTTTCACCGATGAGATTGGGCTTGAATGGACTCCGGATGATCATTTCACCTTTGGAGAAAAAACTAATGTTTCTCTCACGAACGAGACAAGAACACAATACACGACATTGAGATACTTCCCAGCCGATGACAGAAAGTACTGTTACACTTTAAACGTGACCACTAGAACAAGATACTTAATGAGGGCGACATTCTTGTATGGGGACTTTGACAGCAATAACGTCTACCCAAACTTTGAGATCTCCTTGGGACCTACTTTTTGGTCCACAATTGTCATTTCTGATGCCAGTACTATAGAAGTGCGAGAGCTCATATTTCTGGCCTCAGATCCTACCATAAGTGTGTGCTTATCTAATGCTACCACGGGCAAGCCATTCATATCTACCCTTGAGCTTCGTCAGTTCAATGGTTCGATGTACTTTACTGGCTTTGAAAACCAGTTTTATCTCAGTACCTCTGCCCGGATTAATTTTGGTGCAGAAAGTGAAGAGCCAGTCAGGTAGATCTAGAACATTGTGGATGTATTTCTTCCAGCTTTTGTTTCTCGGCTGTTTGTCTAGTTTCTCACCATCCTTGTATTGTATGATTCCAGTTTTAAAAGAGTCTAGACTATGAATAAGCTGTTTGTCCTTATTGCTCACATGATGTTCTTCTTTGGTAGGTATCCAGATGATCCATTTGATAGAATATGGGAGTCTGACTCTGTAAAGAGAGCAAACTTCCTTGTCGATGTGGCCACTGGCACCAAAAAGGTTTCAACCCAATCGCCAATTGATGTTAACCGTGACGAGAGGCCACCTCAAAAAGTTATGCAGACTGCTGTAGTCGGAACAAATGGATCGCTCACTTACCGCTTGAACTTGGATGGGTTTCCTGGTAATGGTTGGGCATATTCCTACTTTGCAGAAATTGAAGATTTGGCTTCCGAAGACACAAGGAAATTCAGGCTGATGCTCCCAGGCGCACCTGATATCAGCAAAGCTGTTGTCAATATAATGGAAAATGCTCAAGGCAAATATCGCCTGTATGAGCCAGGATTTGAGAACCTAACCCTCCCATTTGTACTGTCCTTTAGGTTTGGGCGGACAATAGATTCTTCAAAGGGTCCACTATTGAATGCCATGGAGATAAACAAGTACGTGAAGAAAATTGATGGTTCTCCAGATGGTGGGTCACTTGATCAATTTCCATGAGTTTGTTACCGTTTGCAAGATTGTTGCTAATGCGATGATCATATTATGATTTATCACACTTGGTGTGGGCTTGTAGAGCCCTGTTTCTGGCACATCTAATTTATTATGCTAAATCCACCCTTTGTCAGCATGATATATGTAGTTTTATTAATTTAACTTAAGGTTTTTCCATGAGCTGCAGGAGGAGTTATTGCTAGCATAATTTCACCCTATACCTCAGCAGCTTGGGCACAGGAAGGTGGAGACCCGTGCCTGCCAGTTCCATGGACATGGGTGCACTGCAGCTCAGATTCACCTCCACTGATAACTGCAGTGTATATATCTACTTCTTTTGATGTGCTTGTTTGAACACATTTTCTTATTCTAGGAGCATGTCAATACTGTATGAACGACCAAGTTTTGAAGTTATAAATTGTATTTCTGCAGCAAATTGTCTGGTCAGAATTTGACTGGAAACATTCCTTCAGACATTACAAAATTGAGCGGCTTGGTTGAGCTGTAAGTTTATGTAGAAATTCCCTTTTCACTCGATAGTAGTTGATTTCTTTCCGATGTCTATGCTCAAACTTTTCATGCCAAATGTTGAAGTATCCTTGGCCTATTTTCTGAAGGAGGCTTGATGGGAATGCACTCACTGGTTCAATACCCGATCTTTCTTCATGCGTGAGCCTGGAGATCATGTAAGCTCCATGGATTGTCCTCTTTGAATGGACTTAGATAATTTAATGCTGACGAATCTCTTTTGTGATAGTCATCTTGAGAACAACCAATTGACTGGTGAGCTGCCTTCTTCTCTTGCGACTCTGCCAAAGTTGAAGGAACTGTAAGTATTCTTAAACTTACATGAGGATTTCTCATTTACCATGACGACAATTCAAAGAACTAGCGTATTGTCTTTCTGAAATTACATGTGGATCTGACCGATATGTGATTCTCAGGCCTTGATGAAGTATTGATATAATTGTTGATTAGTGAACAATTTTCTGTGATGACTTGTGTGCTGTGTCTGAGTAAAAACCTTATGCACATGCTAAATTTGATGGCTGTAGGTACGTCCAGAATAACAAGTTATCAGGCACAGTGCCATCTGGTCTTCTCAACAAAAAATTGAATCTGAAGTGGGTACAGCCTCTGATAAGTCTTACTGCGATGCTGAATGCTCCTGCAATCATGCACACATCACACTTTATCTCATTTATCTCATTACATTTAAACTTAAATTGAGT
The DNA here is from genome assembly GCA_017140615.1 of Eucalyptus cladocalyx. Classification (NCBI taxonomy): domain Eukaryota; kingdom Viridiplantae; phylum Streptophyta; class Magnoliopsida; order Myrtales; family Myrtaceae; genus Eucalyptus; species Eucalyptus cladocalyx. The sequence goes on from CM029526.1 coordinate 36,517,995, forward strand.
TATTCCGTGTATGTTGGCCTAATTGCAAAGGGCCAACAAAAGCAAGGGAAACTTTTTATTTTTGTTGGCATGATGCAGTAGATAACGCCAAAATTATGGCTGTTGGCCAGACCACACAATACACTGTTACTTTGTCATAAAAATTATCCAGTATTTATTGTTGGCCTTATTAATTTGACTGAAAGGTTTCTCAGATGTGGGTAACAGACATTTTGGAGCTCAGATCCTTATCTAGCTAAAAGTATTATGTGTCATTCTGTAGAGATCCTTCATTCCGTCACCTTCTTTCGTTTTGTAGTTACCAGATTAACTTTTGATCAGTTGATTATGGCAAAGCAAACGGCTTGTTCTCTTGCTAAGCTTTTGGTGGTACTATGCCTTCTAATTGCTTCAATCTATGGTTGAAGCTGCCACAATCTTTTGCAGAACAATATAATTATCATTATATAATTTATACGTCTCTCATAGTGAAAGGATGTGTTTTAGAGATCCATATTTTAGGAGTTTTATTTTCATGTCCAGAATTTTAGGCGCAGTTTGTGTTTTGGCACCAGATGTGGGATTACAGCACTACAGATAGCTTCTACTGCCAAATTATCTCGATGCTTTTTCACATTTTCTTGGAATCTTTCTTTTAACCCCTGTAGATATTTATATCTGGACTTGGTTCATCATTCTTTCAAACTGAGTTTTTACTTTTCCATACCTTTTACCGCACCTGTATCCTTGTCCAATTATTTATCAGTAGCTTCTTAACACTGCTCTCAACAGTTACACTGGAAATATGAATCTTCATGAAGGAGGGACAGAGGAAACCAGACTAAGATTATCATTGGTTCATCAGTCGGAGCTGCTGTTCTCCTGGTAGCCACAATTGCCTCCTGTCTCTTCATACGGAAAGGAAAGAGGAATCCTAAGCATGGTATGAGTTTGGAGCAATCAAGAGAATGACGTATCCATCTTGTTGTGTTGACCTCTCTATTCTGCAATATTCTTATTTTTTCGTGAAATCTTTGCTAGATGACAACGTGCAAATATTGCCGACGCAGCGGCTAGTTTCTTCCTTGAGTAATGCTCCTACAGAAGCTGCTCATTGCTTTATGTTATCAGAAATTGAAGAAGCCACAAACAGATTTGAGAGAAAAATTGGTTCTGGAGGATTTGGAGTTGTCTTTTATGGGAGACTGATAGATGGAAGAGAAATTGCAGTCAAGGTTCTGACTAGTGATTCCTATCAAGGAAAGCGAGAGTTCTCAAATGAGGTAATTGTACCAAATTTTGAACCCTTTATGTTTAGGGATGCTTAGCCTCTGTAGTCTCTGCCGGGATCTGCCACATGAATTTGTCACGAGTTAATGTGCTTTTCTTTACCCACAAGGAGTAAGTACATGCTACTACTGGGATCTTCTTGACTAAACTCAAATCCCTAGGGGGAGTGAGTAATGAAATAACTCCTTGCCTGTTTAATGGGAATTCAGTATATTTACCTTTTCTTGTCCTTAAATTTCAGTATCTGCAAAGTCTTTTGTGTTATGTTTCTGAAGCATTTTTCTTTGAATTACTATCTGAATATCATCCAACCCTTCGTCACTTAGATTAATTTTCATGAAACTAGTACTCTGCACTGACAAAATTGTCATTAGCATCAGTTATCAGCTACATTGTCTAACTAATGCTGTATGTGATCTAGGTGACTCTTCTTTCAAGAATACATCACAGGAATTTGGTACAATTCCTTGGATATTGCCAAGAAGACGGGAAAAACATGCTGGTTTACGAGTTCATGCATAATGGAACTCTTAAAGAGCACCTATATGGTAAGCTCATACGCTTTCGTCATGCTGTGAACCTCTGTTATCACGTGTCTATATTAATTCTATATATCTATCTCTAAGGTCCATTGACTCGTGAGTGGAATTTTAATTGGATCAAACGCCTTGAGATTGCTGAAGATGCTGCAAGAGGTCGGCAGTCCTCTATAAACTGGTTTAATTCCCCATAGAAGTCATTTTAGCTACCAAAGTTGGTAATTTTATTCATTGTGTTCAGGGATCGAGTACCTTCACACTGGATGTGTTCCAGCCATCATACATAGAGATTTGAAAAGTAGCAACATTCTTGTGGACAACAACTTGAGAGCAAAAGTTTCAGATTTTGGTCTCTCAAAATCTCAAGTTGATGGAGTCTCCCATGTCTCAAGTGTGGTTCGAGGAACTGTTGGGTATCTGGACCCCGAGTAAGGCATCTTTTTGGTCGCACCTTCTGTTTTTCAACGGATATATAGTTTTTTGAAGTTGAAGCAAGTTAATATGGTGTCATTATGTCTTGATGCAATTTTTATCTTTGAATTGGGAATACATCACCTTGGGCATGTTTTGAAAAATCTGACTAGGCAAGCTTTGCACTTATTCATGAATGTGTCTCGGCCTCCTCACTTTCCCTTCTGAGTGTTGACAAAAGCCTTCCTGCTTCTTTGATAATTGTAAGATCTGTTGAGAAGCATATTCCATGAAATTGCATTCTTTGTGCTAGCTCTACGCTACACATGTGAAGACTTTGTGTTTGTGTCTTGCCTTATCATTCTTCTGGGCTCAATGCTCCTACTCTCACCCCAACGAGGAGATGCAGTTGTCTCCACTCTGTACCTTAAGGCCATTAGAAAATGATGTTCATCAGCAAATTGCATTCGCAACTTATCTAACACCACTCACCATTGCAACTTCCAAGCCCATATGCGTTTGATTCATACTCACTTATGAAGCTGCTATGTCATTGAAGGAAACCTTATTCTGTTAGTGTGGATTGTTCCAGAGGGAAAATGGTAGCAAACTAATTGATGCAATCGTATACTATGTAAATGCATTGGCAGCCCCCTTGTGCTAGAACTTCAGGCATACAATGTTAACTGGACTTTGATTTTTAGAATCAGACACTTTGTATGTGTACTTTTATAAGCATATGCATGAGTTGGTACTCTTCCCTAATTTTGTTGATGCTTTTGCATGTACATTATATAGTTTAATGATATAAGTGACTAGTTGGTTGTAGAATTATATGGGTTTACAGCCAATAGTTCTACAAGCTTAAACTAATTGATAGAGGGAGCCCACATGCATTTAAGGCCCATTGATATACCATGGACTAGTAACGTGGGATATTTTAATGTGGAATTGACAAGGGGAGGGCCCCACACGTGGCATAAACTGAGGTGAAATTTGGCTCTAATATAATGTTAAGTCCAACATAAAACGCTTAAGTTGTTAGAAGAGAGCATGGTTTAATATTTTTGTACTCTTAACACTCTCCCTTACACGGTGGTTGGACTTTGACCTAAGACTTAAGCATGAAAATATATAATCGGGGAGGTAAATGGCGGCTACAAAAATTTGAATTCGGGACCTCTCATTCTAATACTATGTAAAGCTTGAACTATGAGAAAATGGCATAATTTAATTTAATGGTTCTCTTCTTATCTTTGTGGGAATTTGACAGGTATTACATCTCCCAGCAATTGACAGATAAGAGCGATGTCTATAGTTTCGGCGTCATTCTTCTTGAATTGATATCAGGTCGAGAAGCAATTTCTAACGAAAGCTTCGGCGTGAACTGTCGCAACATAGTCCAGTGGGTAAGTCCAGTGTAATAAGTACTATGAAACCTGTTCATTGATATTCTTGCGAACTCTTCAAAACCTTCATTTTTAATTTCGAAGCGAAATCTGGCACGTGTACGTTCCTTCACATGTTTTACTCTCTAATTGTAGGCAAGACTACACATAGAGAGTGGGGACATCCAAGGCATCATCGATCCGAACCTAGGTGAGGACTACGACATCCAGTCGATGTGGAAGATAGCAGAGAAGGCTCTGATGTGTGTCCAGCCTCACGGGCACATGAGGCCATCGATCTCGGAGGTTCTCAAGGAGATCCAAGACGCATTGTTGATCGAGAGAGAAGCCTTGGCGGCGCGAGAGGGCCTGTCGGATCTGTCGAGGAACTCGTTCCACTCGTCTGTCAACATGGATGCCTTTGATATTCCTGGGACTGAGAACTACGTAGCGATCGACGAGTCTATTGCGCAGCCAACTGCTCGGTAGAGCTTCATCTTCTCTTTCTTTTAATCCCTTGTGATGTTTCCTCTTCATTCTTGGGAGCGGCTAGTGATTGTATTCCTTGTTGTCTGGGGTTAAGGTGAAGTATCTGGTGATCATGATTATAATTGCCTGCCTAGGTGATCTACCCCCGTGAACCGTGGTGAGATCTCTTTCTGTCGGTTGGTTATATCAAGATATGTGCTAGCTAGCCCAGTTGATACGCTTGGTTATATAAAGATAAGGGTTTAGCCCAGAACATTTAAGTGGGAATTGTGTTCTATCACTCTTACTCGACGCCATGGTTCGAGTAATTATATCTGTGCATTCTTTTGTTTCCAATGCTGAAAGCAAAATCCTGGTGGAATGAGGAACTGCCACACCTGGTTGGAGTTGGGATTATTCGGGTATTCATAGTCTTGCTGATAAAAACGGGAAAAAAATGATTATTGTGTGTCAGATGGACTCCCAGGTTTTAAAAATGATGTTAATATGTAATGACTCATGTAATAAATTTATAATTCATTAAGTGATATGATATATTCTTTGTGGGTTGGCTTTCTGACGGATGCTTTTGTCTTGTCATTTAGTAAACCAATTTCATAAACGAGTCCTACCGTCCCTAGCATTTTGCTTTTGCCACATGTTGGGTCCTAATGAGCAATGCTGGAGATACAAAAATTGCTCTGCTAGATTGATTTACTGAGTGGTGGCGCAAGTCTCTAAGTGGATATTAAATTTACTGGGCGTTGAAGCATTTAAATATTAAATTTTGTCTTCATCTAGGCCCTAAGGTAATGACCTCAGGTGGCATGATCCTGTTGACCCCAAAGTCGAGGTCGTGTGACCCCAGTAAGGGCCGCCTCACGCAACCTCAGTGAGGGGTGCCTAGGGTCGCATGAGGTGGAAATAGCGAGGGTAAACATTAAATTTCGAGAGTTTGTCAAGAGGAAAGTTGGAAGAAAAAAATTGATTAGTATTTCATAAATGCTTGAAGCTCAAAGTTTGGTAGAACTTGCATTGAGCTAAGGGTCTTTAGAGAACTTTTTGAAAATGCAATCGCATATCTCCAAAACTTGCCAAAAAAATTGTCAAACGCCAGTGGCGTATGGTCGGGGGCCTTCAGAGCCCAAAACCTAATTGTAAAGTACAACCAAATGCAGTTTTTGTTGAATCGTAAAGAGGGTGAAATGAATAAAGAATGAAAAGAGGACGAAACACTTTATAATGTCATGTTGGGAAGAAAAGCAAAAGAGAAGAAAGAGAAGAAAGCGAGGGAAAATTAATTGGGCATGGAGAGAATACTTTGGCCTTCTGTTCTTGGAGATAAAAAAATTGGTGGATGGAATATGAAGTGAGAGTTTTCAAAAGGAGAGGTAAAATTAGGGTTTTAGGACTTTTTTTTAATATCCTAAGATGTAAATTTTGAAAATTATGCTCCCTATGTTTTTGTCCTAGTCATGCTTCCTATCCTCTCTCTCTCTCTCTCTCTCTCTCTCTCTCTCTCTCTCTCTCTCTCTCTCTCTCTCTCTCTCTCTCTAAAGGAGAGGCTCCATTTTCAATTTACTCCCTCAAAAGGCATTTGGTAAGATCAAAGAAGTCCAAACTTTTTCTATAAAAATATCATCAAACTAGACATAAAACATGAAAAGCAATGAATTCCGACGATATGAAATGGAGATAATACAATCATACTTCAGATGTGGATGTGTAAGAGGCATCGAATCCTCAAAAGGACACAATCTATCAAGAGAGTTTGGTATAGACATCACTTTTACTTCTCATATTTAGAGAATTCCAAATTTCAAAAAAATGCAATGATAGTTTTCTCTCAACGAAATCGATCTAAATGAATAAACTTACTCAATTAAATCCCCAAATGGAGTTTGTAAACATTCGCAGTATTAATGGTTCAATTACTCAATTTTCAAAGCATTTGTTGCACATGTTAGAACAAAACTCAGTGGTTAAATGTTTCACAAAAATCATCTATCTAGTTATATAAAAACCCAAAGGCATCAATTAAGAGAAATCCTTCTGACAAAATCCGACCAATAATTAATGAGTTTATCGGTAACCTTAGAAAATGCGAAAAACGGTGTGAATATTACATGAATCGCATGCTTCGGATGAAACAGATCAACCAATGATGTGGCGAGAACAAGGGGACATAATATACTCGACGAGGTCCATCCCTCTTCCCCTCGAGCAGTTCTTCCCTACACCTCGGCGTACGCGTTTAACTCCATCTCAGCCTTAGATGAAGCGGGTCGGAAGCGGGGCCCACATGATCTAACGATTAAAATCCAGTGGGCTCACGTGCAAGAACTCCGTCTCTCTCTGTCGTCATCCTCTCCTGCTCCTCTCCTTCTTCGTCGTCCAGTCATCGTCCTCTCGTCGTCATCGTCGAAATCGTCGTCATTGTCGGATCTCTCTCTCTCTCCTCTCGTCCTGCACTTTTTCTGAGCAGAGCCGAGCAAGGAGAAAGCAGGGCTGCCGTCGTCTTGCCTCCCTATCTCTCTCTGTCTCTCTGTCTCTCTAGAGAGAGCGTTACGCATTGTGCCAGGCTCGAAGCAACAGGCGGCGACGGCTTCATCTTCTACACTGCACGACTCTGCCCCTCTGTTTTCCCGTCCTCTTCTTTCAGTTGGGGGTTTAAAGGTGCTGTCTTGACGCGCGATACGAGGTACGTCGCTCTCCGCCGTTGCCAAGTGAGTCGTTATGGCGATTGATCTCTCTCTCTCTCTCTCTTTTTCTGGGCTCTTGGCTCGATTGTTTAATCTGATTTCAGTGTTGAAATCTTGTAGATTGATGAATTTGATGGAGGGGACCAGAAGGCATCGTTGGACATGACTAAGGATGAAATGGTGTGGATGGATATACCGGACGAGATAAATTCATGTCCATGTATTTGCTGACTTGTATTTTGGTTTGGACCTCTAATTCAAATAAACGCGTGTGTATTTTCAACGCGATGCGCGAAATCAGCGCCTGCTGAGTGATTCTCACTTGTCGTCCGGCAGAGAGAACCAGGAATCGCATGACTGCAAGTTCTGAACTTGAAACAGAATACTGCAGAGATAAAGGAGGACGGGAATAGTCATCTTTTGCCATACATGGATTGTGTTAGTAATGTGGGTGAGTGTATTACAGCCGCACCCATTTTGCATTGTGATGATTTTAGGGATGGAACGCGGAGGAATGAAAGATCGGCAGAATCAAGTCGAGAAATCAGTATATCGGATCTTGTCTGGTGCAAAATAAGGGCCCTTATTGGTGGCCAGGGAAGCTAATTGGTTGCTCTGCCGGAGTGACAAAGGATTATTTTGTGGTGGCATGTTTTGGGGATCAGGAACGTGCTCCTGATCGAGTTTCGCTGATAAAGCCATTGTGGGAACATTTCCCACTGATGGAGAAGCAAAGCGGCTTGGACAAGCTCCGTCATGCAGTGGACTGTGCTCTCGGCAAACTTTCTAGGTGGGTGGAATACGTGCTGACTTGCCGGTGTGTGCCCAGGGAAGTGCAAACCAGGTTCGAAGCTCAGGGTGAAGTTAATCTGCTTTGGTGAAAAATTCAAGTCAACAGGGCACTGAAGATAGTGTCCTGAGTACGGCTTCTTTTACACCTCGAGAACTTGTCAAGTATATAAAAAAACGGGGTGTCTCGCCTTGTGATGGACCTAGCAGACTCCTGCTTTCCGTGGCAAAGAGTCAACTGTTGGCCTTCTCCCGATGGAAGGCGTTTTCTCGGCTACCTGAATTCATATCGTTCAGTGGGAAGTTGGAGAACGAGACCGATATGACTCCATTAGGAGATTGTTATCAGAACCCTATAGAGATTCATGGCTCTAATCCAGAGTTTTGGGACTGTCATGGGATGCCTGTGGTGAAGACAGGATGTTGCATAAGCAACTTGAGTGAGCGTAAGAACAGTTTCCAAGACTGAGTGCATCCTGGAAACAAGAGAAAGACCTGCCTTGCCTTGTGCACTGAGAACTGTCTGTGTACTTCAATCGATGAAGTTGGGTCCGTCAAAAGATCTCGTGGGGACTCTTTTTGTTTGGCAAAACTGCTGGTTCTAATGAATCAGTATCACCGTGTACAGGTGCTCTGACGAAGATTAGCACGGACCAATCTGTGCACATGTTCGAGCAAAATGCTCCTAATGAATCAGTATCACCATGTACAGGTGCTCTGACGAAGATTAGCACAGACCAATCTGTGCACATGTTCGAGCAAAATCCCATGGGAATGCTTGAGGTCCAGAGGAAAACAGAATGTCACATAAACAACTCAAATGAGCTTAAGCACATCCCGTTTAATGTGGTGCGTCCTGGAAGAAAGAGAAAGAGCTTCCCAGCCCCGTCAGCGAAAAATTGTCAGCATATCTCGACAGATGAAGTTGGGACAGATAAAGGAGCATGTGGGAACTAGTTTGGCAAAGCCGCTGGTCTGAATGAATCAGTATCAGCATGTACAGGTGCTCCAACCACAATTAGCGTGGACCAATCCATGCAGTTCAAGCAAAATCATAGAGCAATGCGCAGAATCCATAAGGTTGCAAGTGAATCGAATGGGTCACTTTCATTGGAGGAGCATCTTAAATAAAGTCCCTCAGGTAGGAGCAACATTAACGCCCATTCTGGTCTCATTCCTCATGATTCCTGGACTAGAAAACACCTCCTTGGATATGCCTCTCCTAATCAGAAGCTGTTGCGGCTGTCTTTTTGCCGCCAATTCCATGAGACAGAGTAGATTTCCGACTTGCGCAGTGAGATACTTCTCGGAATTCAGAAATTCGGTTGTTCCGGATCATCTCCCATTGAAGTCGTGTGGAGAGTCTGCACAAGAAGCATCTATTGTTAAAACTCAGAGTACTTTGACAAACTTTAGTGTCGCAGAACCTTTGGATCTCAAGTGCTTCAAGGATTCTGTCAGGACCAGCACAATAATTAGTAGCATTCAGGAACCGCGACTGCCGCTTGAAAATTGGAATGCGGGGGATTCTCTGCTTGAAACCCCTCGTGAGAGGCCAGTTCCTTCCGTGGTACCTAAAATGGATATGAAATCCCTTAGTATATGCTCAATATTGTAAGAGAGAGACAGAGAGAGGCAACGACAGGAGTGACCCTAAACAAAAGTGATGATCAATGCTAGAACTAACATTGTTCAAGATTGGTGATTGCACCATGATGGTGAATATTTTTATTTTTGCCGATTGATGAGCCTCCTTTAAAAAGTAGAAAATTACTCGTTAGAAAGCAACGTTTCTTTGAACTAATTCGTGAGGTTGATATAATGGGTAAGTGAGCTAGGACTTGGGTTACCTTAATTTAGGTAAAGAAAAGGTAAATAAAGGAGAGCAGGAACTTTTTTACGATTCAATGTCAAAAGGCCAAAAAAGACTTCTGTGCTTATTATCTCGAATGGTGGGCCAGGTAAACGCTTGTTATATGCTTTTGAAGACTTTTCTCTCATCTTGGAATCATCTCCCCTACGCCTATGTTTGGTGGTCCAAATAAAATTCAGAATATGATAAAATTTATCCTATCTTACATTTGGTGTTTGTTCAAATAGGATAAAATTGGATATAAGAAGATATAGGTCAGATAAAATTATTCCATAGATGAGGTGAGATAAATGTAAATAGAATTTATAATCTTTAAAATAGGAAAGTTATTAAATTAACAAATTTAAAATTATATTTCAATATAAATAACATTTAAATCTAATATAATAAATTAAAAATAACAAATAATATTTAATTTAATCTTAATTTTATTTATATATTTGAATTTAATTTTATCTTATAAAATAAATTCAATATATAAATTCATATATTTGTTACATATTTGAGGTGTTTTAGTATTTTAGGTGTATTAGTACAATTTTCTATTTAAAAAAATATTAGAGAATGATGGAAGGGAAAGAAAGAAATAAAAAAAGAAATTACTTAAAAAGGAAAGGAAAATAAAATAAAAATAAAGTAGACAAAAGTGTCGCAATATACTTTTACCATCTCTATTTATAAAATTTGTGGTTCATTTATATCGATATGTCATTTACACTAATCAATATATATGATATGATGTGACTATATCTAATTTTATCAATACAATTACCAAACAGTTTATGGGATATAATAAAATCTTCTAGATTTCATATCCTTCTGGTCCACTCCTATCTTGTTTAGAAATCCTGATGACCAAACGTAACCCAGGTGTATATGTCAAGGGGGCAAACCCTTCTTATCTAGAATCATCTTTTGGCTTTGAGTGTGGCATTTGGATTGGCTCCTATCTTTTGTTTGGCAAAGAATGCATAATGGGATCAATCTCATCCACTACTGAAATATTCAACTTAACATGCATTATCAATTACTCATTTGGTAAGCTCATCACCACTGTCCCACTAGATACGAGCGAAGAAACTTGAACAAACTCAACCCTCATCTTTATAGACTAACCAAGATTTATTGAGATTAAGATAGACTGGTTGGAGACATACGTTATTGATGTGAAATGGTAAATTGTAGTCTGCATGGCTAGTTGCTTTCTTTTCTTCCGTAATTTTTGGAAGAAAAAACTATTATACTACTGGTAATCTTACTTATGAATTCCCTCAAAGATTAAAAGATGAAGGATAACTATTCCAAGTTTCAAAAAATTAAGAAAACATCATAAAATAACATGTGTTTTTTGAAAGATTTTATGCAAATTGCATTAATTAAAAGTTAAAACATATGAGCGGCAAATTTTACAAAGAGATACAGATAAAATGTAGTAATCATCCTAAATCATACAAACTAGTTGTGCAAACGGGATGCAAATGGACCTGTGAAGCCTTGTTTAAATAAAAAAGAAATTCAAAGGGACACCCGCCGCGGTGGCTCAGTTGGATAGGCTTCAGACTTCCACGCAGGAGGTCTGGAGTTCGAAACCCCTACAATGCAAGTTGCAGGGAAGCTAACTGATCATTTGGCGACTTACCCAGGGTGCATGCCTCCCCAGGGTTTACTTTCCAGTTGTCGGCTGTGCGAGGGTTCTTGGGTCACAAAAAAAAAAAAAAAAGAAGGGCAAATCGTTACCTAATGTTTCTTTTTGTATAATCTAAAAGATTAAATCTTTTTGAATTGGCCAATGAATAATGCATTAATGACTAGAATATCAAGAAAGTAAAAAAAAAAAAAAAATCAAAGAAGAGTGTCGCAATATCATAAAAAATAAATGATAAATTGAAAAGGCAAATAAAAATAGCCCCCACACAGATGATACAAATTTGTAGTTGATGGTTGGTGTGGTTATAGATTTCATACAAATATAAATTGATCCCATCGAAAAGTTCTTAAATAAAAAATAAATTAAATTAAATTAAATTAAATAAGAGCGTTGCATCGAGCTACACGATAGTCAAAAGTAAATTTTTTCTAATGTATGAGTTAATGTCAAAAATGGAAACCCTGACTTCTAATCCGGTTTATTCAAGCAACCGATCCCCGTGTTTTGCATACCCTCGCTTTTGAGGTAAACGGTTTGACTGGGAAGTCAACCATCTTGGTCTCGTCTACTTCAACACAAGTCCCGATCACCAGTACTGTCAATAGTAATTCTCGCAGGTGGAGGTCCCCCGAAAAGGAGTGGGGAAAATTTCCTGATAAGGGGGGGAGCCCACGCTGGACACGTGGTGCAATTAAAATTGCTTTCTTATTTGCCGCTTTGACGTGCTCAATATTTTCCGCCCAAAAAGATTAAACGATGGCTGACGAAGATCTCGTCCTGTTCCTAAGTTTCCTCCTGTCTCCGTCAGCGAGTCATCGCCAAAGTCCAGCTTCCACATTATTGTCGCCTCCAGTCCCACCTTCCGCGTGCACAGGCCACCACCACAACTCCGTCTCTCCATTTTTATCACGACGAAGCTCGACAGGTGAAAGCAATGATTTGAAGTCTTTATTACGGTTTATGGTGATGGCGATTTGTGGCCCGTTCTTTCTGTAAATGACAAGTAGCTGAGTAGTTCCTCTTTCTCCTCTCACGGGATTATTTTTGGGAACTCTCTGCTGGGACTGCAGCTTCCGCCATTACCAAACCTCCCCCTCTCTCTCTCTCCTGTAAAGCGACTCCTTTTCTTGGTCCTTCAAAATATATAGAAAAGGGGCTTCGCTCCATTGGCCCTCTCTTTCTCCTTCCGTGTTCTTTTTTTTAGTCCAAACGTTGCTGACACACGGACTGGCTTTTCTCCGTTTCTTTCTCCTGGGCAATATTTCCTTTCCCTCTCCCTCTCTCTCTGTGGGACTCGCGGAGAAGACACGGATATGGGAAGAGGGCTCTTCCTGTTCTTGCTCGTCTTCTACACTTCGGTTATCATGGAGCCCTCCACTGCTCAGATGCCAGGTTCTCTCTCTCCGCCCCTGTTGAATCTCCTGATTGCCTTTACTTTGGTGAAAGCCAAAGAATCTTGAAATTAAGACGTGACATGCCTTCATTATTTTATATTAATTTGGTATGACTGAGTAGTTTTGAGAAGTTCTTTGGGTGATGATTCTTACCCTTAGTTTTCGTTCTTCTGACGGCTCCTCCTTTTGCTTGCTTATTTCTGTTGTAAGAATCACCTGTCACTGTTTGCTTCAACGTGCTAATTATGCGGTTGCTCTGTTGAGGTTGAGCATTCCTCCACGCATCTGCACGTGCAATCTTGTGACTGCCGGTCGTTTCTGTGTTTAATTTCGATGCGTTTCTTCGTCCTCTGCTTGTACTGAAGAAATTGTAGAACGAATCGTTCCTGTGTAATTGAAGAATGTTTTGAGTGAGTGAATTGAAGAATGCGTGGTCTTCCTGTCTTGTTAAAAATTCTATTTAGCATCTACGTTAAAGTTCATAGCACAATCTGTTATAGACAGATAAAGGTGTTTTTATTTTGATGTTTTGAGTGAGTGAATTGAAGAATCAAAGACATATCAAGATTGGTACCTCATTGCCCCTGGTCAATTTACTAGTAATTTGAATAGCCAGTGATTGTTATTTTTCTAATATATGGACATTAAGAGCATCATAACCTTTATCATACCCCTGTTAATTTCATGACATATTTCAGGTAAAGAAACGTTACACTTCTTTGAGACATGCATTCATAATCTGTAATTGGTGACAAGATTGCTGCTTTTTTGCAGTCCTTTGTTGATGAGATACAGATTTCCCGCATCCGCTTCACAATTTGCTGATACACATCACTTTTTTGGGTTGGCCAACTGATATGCATGATTTCATTCGGCAGGTTTTGTTAGCTTGGATTGTGGAGGATCTCATAGTTTGACCGATGAGATTGGGCTTGAATGGACTCCGGATGACCATTTCACCTTTGGAGAAAGAACTAACGTTTCTCTCATGAACGAGACAAGAACACAATACACGACATTGAGATACTTCCCAGCCGATGACAGAAAGTACTGTTACACTTTAAACGTGACGACTAGGACAAGATACTTAATAAGGGCGACATTCTTGTATGGGGACTTTGACGGCAATAACGTCTACCCAAACTTTGAGATCTCCTTGGGACCTACTTTTTGGTCCACGATTGTCATTTCTGATGCCAGTACTATAGAAGTGCGAGAGCTCATATTTCTGGCCTCAGATCCTACCATAAGTGTGTGCTTATCTAATGCTACCATGGGCAACCTATTCATATCTACCCTTGAGCTTCGTCAGTTCAATGGTTCGATGTACTTTACTGGCTTTGAAAACCAGTTTTATCTCAGTACCTCTGCCCGGATTAATTTTGGTGCAGAAAGTGAAGAGCCAGTCAGGTAGATCTAGAACATTGTGGATGTATTTCTTCCAGCTTTTATTTCTCGGCTGTTTGACTAGTTTATCACCAACCTTGTATTGTATGATTCCAGTTTTAAAAGAGTCTGGACTATGAATAAGTTTTTTGTCCTTATTGCTCACATGCAGATCTTCTTTGGTAGGTATCCAGATGATCCATTCGATAGAATATGGGAGTCTGACTCTGTAAAGAAAGCAAACTACCTTGCCGATGTGGCAGCTGGCACCAAAAAGGTTTCAACCCAATTGCCAATTGATGTTAACCGTGACGAGAGGCCACCTCAAAAAGTTATGCAGACTGCTGTAGTCGGAACAAATGGATTGCTCACTTACCGCTTGAACTTGGATGGGTTTCCGAGTAACGGTTGGGCATATTCCTACTTTGCAGAAATTGAAGATTTGGCTCCCGATGACACAAGGAAATTCACGCTGATACTCCCAGGCGCATCTGACATCGGCAAAGCTGTTGTCAATATAATGGAAAATGCTCAAGGCAGATATCGCCTGTATGAGCCAGGATTTGAGAACCCAACCCTCCCATTTGTACTGTCCTTTAGGTTTGAGCGGACAATAGATTCTTCAAAGGGTCCACTATTGAATGCCATGGAGATAAACAAGTATGTGAAGAAAATCGATGGTTCTCCAGATGGTGGGTCCCTTGATCAATTTCCATTGAGTGTGTTACCGTTTGCAAGATTGTTGCTAATGCAATGATCATATTATGATTTATCACACTTGCTGTGAGCTTGTAGAGCCCTGTTTCTGGCACATCTAATTTATTATGCTAAATCCGCCCTTTGTCAGCATGATATATGTAGTTTTATTTATTTAACTTAAGGTTTTTCCATGAGCTGCAGGAGGAGTTATTGCTAGCATAATTTCACCCTATACCTCAGCAGCTTGGGCACAGGAAGGTGGAGACCCGTGCCTGCCAGTTCCATGGACATGGGTGCGCTGCAGCTCAGATTCACCTCCACTGATAACTGCAGTGTAAATGTCTATTTCTTGTGATGTGCTTGTGTGAACACGTTTCCTTATTCTAGGAGCATGTCAATGCTGTATGAACAACCAGGTTTTGAAGTTATAAATTGTATTTCCGCAGCAAATTGTCTGGTCAGAATTTGACCGGAAACATACCTTCAGACATTACAAAATTGAGCGGCTTGGTTGAGCTGTAAGTTTATGTAGAAATTCCCTTTTCACTCGATAGTAGTTGATTTCTTTCCGATGTCTATGCTTGAAATTTTCATGCCAAATGTTGAAGTATGCCTTGGCCTATTTTCTGAAGGAGGCTGGATGGGAATGCACTCACTGGTTCAATACCCGATCTTTCTTCATGCGTGAACCTGGAGATCATGTAAGCTCCATGGATTGTCCTCTTTGAATGGACTAAGATAATTTAATGCTGATGAATTTCTTTTGTGATAGTCATCTTGAGAACAACCAATTGACTGGTGAGCTGCCTTCTTCTCTCGCGACTCTGCCAAAGTTGAAGGAACTGTAAGTGTTCTTAAACTTACATGAGGATTTCTCATTTGCCACGGTGACAATTCAAAGAACTAGCGTGCCGTCTTTCTGAATTTCACATGTGGATCTGGCTGATATATGATTCTCAGGCCTTGAATGAAGTATTGATATAATTGTTGATTAGTGAACAATTTTCTGTGATGACTTTTGTGCTGTGTCTGAGTAAAAACCTTATGCACATGCTAAATTTGATGGGTGTAGGTACGTCCAGAATAACAAGTTATCAGGCACAGTGCCATCTGGTCTTCTCAACAAAAAATTGAATCAGAAGTGGGTACAGCCTCTGATAAGTCTTACTGCGATGCTGAATGCTCCTGCAATCATGCACACATCACACTTTATCTCATTACAATTAACTTCAATCAAGTTACTCCGTGTATGTTGGTCTAATTGCAAAGGACCAACAAAAGCAGGGAAATTTTTTTATTTTTGTTGGCATGATGCAGTAGATAACACAAAAATTATGGCTGTTGGAGTGACCACACAACATACTGTTACTTTGTCATAAAAATTATCCAGTATTTACTGTTGGCCTTATTAATTTGACTGAAAGGTTTCTCAGACGTGGATAACAGATATTTTGGAGCTCAGATCCTTATCTAGCCAAAAGCTTTATGTGTCATTCTTTAGCGGTTGTCGGGGTTAGCCTTTTGATCTGTAGAGATCCTTCATTCTGTCACCTTATTTCGTTTTGTAGTTACCAGATTAACTTTTGATCAGTTGATTATGGCAAAGCAAACGGCTTGTTCTCTTGCTAAGTTTTTGGTGGTACCATGCCTTCTAATTGCTTCAATCTATGGTTGAAGCTGCCACAATCTTTTGCAGAACAATATAATCATCATTGTATAATTTATACTTCTCTCATAGTGAAAGGATGTCCTTTAGAGGTCCATATTTTAGGAGTTCCATTTTCATACCTGGAATTTTAGGCGCAGTTTGTGTTTTGGCGCCAGATGTGGGATTACAGCACGACAGATAGCTTCTACTGGCAAATTATCTCAATGCTTTCTCACATTTTCTCGAACTCTTTCTTTTAACCCCTATAGATATTTATATCTGGACTTGGTTCATCATTCTTTCAAACTGAGTTTTTACTTTTCCGTACTTTTTGCCGCACCTGTATCCTTGTCCAATTATTTATCAGTAGCTTCTTAACACTGATGTCAACAGTTACACTGGAAATATGATTCTTCATGAAGGAGGGAAAAGAGGAAGCCAGACTAAGATTATCATTGGTTCATCAGTTGGAGCTGCTGTTCTCCTGGTAGCTACAATTGCCTCCTGTCTCTTCATATGGAAAGGAAAGAGGAATTCTAAGCATGGTATGAGTTTGTAGCAATCAAGAGAATGACATATCCATCTTGTTGTGTTGACCCCTCTATTCTGCAATATTCTTATTTTTTCGTGTAATTGCAAGCTGACAACGAGCGAGTATTGCCGACGGAGCGGCTAGTTTCTTCCTTGAGTAATGCTCCTACAGGAGCTGCTCATTGCTTTATGCTATCAGAAATTGAAGAAGCCACAAAAAAATTTGAGAAAAAAATTGGTTTTGGGGGATTTGGAGATGTCTTTTATGGGAAACTGAAAGATGGAAGAGAAATTGCAGTCAAGGTTCTGACTAATGATTCCTATCAAGGAAAGCGAGAGTTCTTAAATGAGGTAATTGTACCAAATTTTGAACCCTTTATGTTTAGGGATGCTTAGCTTCTGTAGTCTCTGCCGGGATCTGCCACATGAATTTGTCACGAGTTAATGTGCTTTTCTTTACCTACTGGGATCTTCTTGACTAAACTCAAATCCCTAGGGGAGTGAATAATGAAGTAACTCTTTGCCCATTTAACGGGAATTCCGTGTGCTACTACTGGTATATCTTGACTACACTCAAATCCCTAGGGCAGTGAATAATGAAATAACTCCTTGCCCGTTTAAATGGAATTCAGTTCATTTACCCTTTTTTGTCCTAAAATTTTATTGCTGCATAGTCTTTCGTGTTTGATGTTTCTGAAGCATTTTCTTTGAATTACTATCTGAATATCATCCAACCTTTTGTCACTTAGATTAATTTTCATGAAACTAGTACTCTGCACTAACAAAATTGTTATTAGCATCAATTATCAGCTACATCATCTAACTAATGCTGTGAGTGATCTAGGTGACTCTTCTTTCAAGAATACATCACAGGAATTTGGTAGAATTCCTTGGATATTGCCAAGAAGACGGGAGAAACATGCTGGTTTACGAGTTCATGCGTAATGGAACTCTTAAAGAGCACCTCATGCATAGTGGAACTCTTAAAGAGCACCTATATGGTAAGCCCATACGCTTTCGTCATGCCGTGAGCCTATTATCACCTGTCTTTAGTAATTCCGTATATCTATCCCTAAGGTTCATTGACTCGTGAGTGGAATTTTAATTGGATCAAACGCCTTGAGATTGCCGAAGATGCTGCAAGAGGTCGGTAGTCCTCTATAAACTGGTTTACTTCCCTGTAGAAGTCATTTTACCTACTGAAGTTGGTAATCTTATTCATTGTATTCAGGGATCGAGTACCTTCACACTGGATGTGTTCCAGCCATCATACATAGAGATTTGAAAGGTAGCAACATTCTTCTGGACAGCAACTTGAGAGCAAAAGTTTCCGATTTTGGTCTCTCAAAATCTCAAGTTGATGGAGTCTCCCATGTCTCAAGTGCGATTCGAGGAACTATTGGGTATCTGGACCCTGAGTAAGGCATCTTTCTGGTCGCGCCTACTGTTTTTCAACTAATATATAGTTTTTTGAAGTTGAAGCAAGTTAATATGGTGTCATTATGTCTTGATGTAATTTTTATCTTTGAATTGGGAATACATCACCTCGGGCATGTTTTGAAAAATTTGACTAGGCAAGCTTTGCA
Organism: Eucalyptus cladocalyx; assembly: GCA_017140615.1. NCBI lineage: Eukaryota > Viridiplantae > Streptophyta > Magnoliopsida > Myrtales > Myrtaceae > Eucalyptus > Eucalyptus cladocalyx. The sequence continues at coordinate 36,536,326 of CM029526.1, forward strand.
CTTATTCATGAATGTGTCTCGGCCTTCTCACTTTCCCTTCTGGGTGTTGACAAAAGCCTTCCTGCTTCTTCGATAATTGTAGGATCCCTCAAGAAGCATATTCCATGAAATTGCATTCTTTGTGCTAGCTCTAGGCTACACATGTGAAGACTTATGTTTGTGTCTCGCCTTATCATTCTTCTGGGCTCAATGCTCCTACTCTCACCCCAACGAGGAGATGCAGTTGTCTCCACTTTGTGCCTTAAGGCCATTAGAAAATTATGTTCATTGGAAATTGCATTCGCAACTTATCTGTCATCACTCACTAATGCAACTTCCAAGCCCATATGCCTTTGATTCATACTCACTTATGAAGCTGCAATCCCATTGAAGGAAACCTTATTCTGTTAGTGTTGATACCTCCAGAGGGAAAATGGTAGCAAACTAATTGATGCAATGATATACTATGTAAATGCATTGGCTGCTAAGCAGCCTCTTGTGCTAGAATTTCAGGCATACAATGTTAACTGGACTTTGATTTTTAGGATAAGACACTTTGTGTATGTACTTTCATAAGCATACGCATGAGTTGGCGCTTTTCCCTAATTTTATTGATGCTTTTGCATGTACATTATATACTTTAATGATATAAGTGACTAGTTTGGTTGTAAAATTATATGGATTTACAGCCAACTGTTCTAAAAACTTAAATTAATTTATAGAGGGAGCCCACAAGCATATAAGGCCCATTGATATACCATTGACAAGTAATGCGGGATATTTTAACACTCCATCTCTTGACAAGGGAAGGCCACACAAGTGACATAAATTGAGGTGGAATTTGGCTCTGATACTGCGTGAAGTCCAACCTAAAAAGCTTTAAGTTGTTAGAAGAGAGCATGATTTAATATTATGGTACTGTTAACACACTCCCTTACACGGTGGTAGGACTTTGACCTAAGACTTAAGCATGAAAATATATAATCGGGGAGGTAAATGGGGGCTAGAAATTTTTGAATTCAGGACCTCTCATTCTAATACTATGTAGAGCTTAAACTATGAGAAAATGGCATGATTTAATTTAATGGTTCTCTTCTTATCTTTGTGGGAATTTGACAGGTATTGCATCTCCCAGCAATCGACGGATAAGAACGATGTCTATAGTTTTGGCGTCATTCTTCTTGAATTGATATCAGGTCGAGAAGCAATTTCCAACGAAAGCTCCAGCGTGAACTGTTGCCACATAGTCCAGTGGGTAAGTCCAGTGTAATAAGTACTACGAAACCTGTTCATTGATATTCTTGCAAACTCTTCAAACCTTCATTCTTAATTTCAAAGCGAAATCCGGCATGTGTACGTTCCTTCACATGTTGTACTCTCTAATTATAGGCGAGACCACACATAGAGAGCGGGGACATCCAAGGCATCATCGATCCGAACCTACGCGAGGACTACGACGTCCAATTGATGAGGAATATCGCGGAGAAGGCTCTGATGTGCGTCCAGCCTAACGGGCACATGAGGCCATCGATCTCGGAGGTCCTCAAGGAAATCCAAGACGCATTGTTGATCGAGAGAGAAGCCTTGGCAGTGCGAGAGGGCCTGTCGGATCTGTAGAGGAACTCGTTCCACTCGTCTGTCAACATGGATGCCTTTGATATTACTGGGACTGAGAGCTACGTAGCAATCGACGAGTCTATTGCGCAGCCAACTGCTCAGTAGAGCTTCATCTTCTCTTTCTTTTAATCCCTTGTAATATTTCCTGTTCATTCTTGGGAGCGGCTGGTGATTGTACTCCTTGTTGTCCGGGGTTAAGTTGAAGTATCCGGTGATCATGATTAGAATCGCCAGCCTAGTTGATCTACCCCTGTGAACCGTGGTGAGATCTCTTTCTGTCGGTTGGTTATATCAAGATATGTGCTAGCTAGCCCAGTCGATACACTTGGTTATATAAAGATAAGGGTTTAGCCCGGATCATTTAAGCGGGAATTGTGTTCTATCACTGTTACTCGAGGCCACGGTTCGAGTAACTATATCTGTGCATTCTCTTGATTCCAATGCTGAAAGCAAAACCCTGGTCGATTGAGGGACTGCCACACCTGGTTGGAGTTGGGATTATTCGGGTATTCATAGTCTTGCTGAAATGATGTTAATATATAATGACTCGTGCACTAAATTTATAATTAATTAAGTAATATGATATATTGTTTGTGGGTTGGCTTTTGACGGATGCTTTTGTCTTGTCATTTAGTAAACCAATTTCATATACAAGTCCTACCTTCCCTAGCATTCTGCTTTTGCTACATGCGGGGTCCTAATGAGCAATGCTAAAGAAAACAAAATTGCTCTATTAGATTGATTTACTAAGGGTGCATTTATTTGTGTTTCTGTTCAAAAATTGTTCCATGAAATAGAAATAGAAAAAATTATTTCTGTTTCTAACAATTTTTTACTAAAAAAAGGCGTTTGGTAAACTTGTTCCGGAATAAATAAAAAGAACCGAAATACATTTGGTAAATGTTTTTTTGTTTCTTTTAATTTTTTAATATTTTATTTTATTTTTCTTTTTTTTCTTTCTTTTTTCTTCTTTTGGCTAGTCGCCGATCTCGGCCATGGCCCGACCGGCCGACGAGGGCCAGTGAGGCTCGGCCTCCCCTTGGTTGGGCGAGCTCAGCCTCGCCGAATCTGGGCGAGCCCAAGCTCGCCCAGCCAAGACGAGGCCGAGCCTCGCCCGCGCCGGTGACGCTCCAGTGAGGTCGTTGGCCCTCAATGGCATCGCCAACACTCGACGGCCGGTCGCCAATCATGGCTGAGGCCGGCGACTGGCCAAAGAATAAAGAAGAAGAAAAGAAGAAGAAAAAAATATGAAAGAGAAAATTGTTTTTAAAAATTGTTCCAAAAACAAGAAACAAGTTTTTTTTGTTTTTTGTTTCTGTTCCAATTGTGTGTTAAAAACAAAAAAAAAAAAAAGATTTGGAACAAAAACGCAAACAAACGCGTTTTCTATTCTTTTTTTTTCCAATAACAAAAAAACAGGAATTATGTTCATGAACAAAAAAAAAATGAACATAAACATGCAGGCCCTAAGTGATGGGGCAAATCTTTAAGTGGATTTAAATTTATTGGGCGTTGAAGTATTTAATTATGATATTTTGTCTTCATCTAATACATTCAAGGCTAATGTAATGACCTCAAGTGGCATATGATCCCGTTGTCCGCAAAGTATAGGTCGTGCAACCCCACTAAGGGCCGCCTCACACAACCTTGCCGAGGGATGCCTGGGTTGCACGAGGTGGAAAGAGTGAGGGTAAACATGGAATTTCAAAAGTTAAGCGAGAGAAAAGTTGGAAGAAAAAAACTAAAATAGTATTCCATAAATGCTTAAAGCTGAAAGCTTGGTAGGACTTGCATTGAGCTAAAAAAAAAGCTTGGTTTTTAGAGGACTTTGGAGGTATAATCGCATATCTCCAAACCTTGCCAAAAAGAATTATCGTACGCCAGTTGCATATGGTCGGGGGCCTTCACAGCCCAAAACCTAATTGTAAAGTACAATGAAATGCGGTTTTTGTTGAATCGTAAATGGGCGAAATGAATAAAGAATGAAAAGAGGATTAAACACTTTTTAAGGTCATGTTGGGAAGAAAAGCAAAAGAGGAAAGAGAAGAAAGTGGGGGAAGAGAAATTGGGCATGGAGAGAATTCTCTGGCCTTCTAATCTTGTTGGAGAAAGAATATTGGCGGATGGAAAATGAAGTGAGAGTTTTCAAAAGGAGAAAGGTAAGATTAGGGTTCTAGGACTTTTTTGAATAACCTAAGATGTAAATTTTGAAAATTATGTTCTCCATGTCTTTGTCCAAGTCATGCTTCCTCTCCTTTAAATTTCTCTCTGTTTTTTTTTTTTTTACCCATATTCTATACCTAAAGGAGAGGCTCCATCTTCAATTTACTCCCTAAGAAGGCATTTGGCAAGATCAAAGAAGTCGGAACTTTTTCTATAAAAAATACCTTTAAACTAGACATAAAACATGAAAAGCAATAAATTTTCAGGCAATATCTAATGGAGATAATACAATCATACTTTTAATGATGTGGATATATAGGAGGCATTGAATACTCAAAAGATCAGTCTATCAAGAGAGCTTGGTATAAACATCACTTTTACTTCTGAAGATTCTAACCTTAAAAAAAAAAAATGCAATCATAATCTTATGAAACTTAATATCTATGAACGAAATCGATCTAAAGGAGTAAACTTACTTAAATGCCCAAATGGAGTTTGTGAAAATTCACTGTATAAATCGTTCGAATACTCGATCTTCAATTGCAATATTTTTCCATGTCAAATTTATTTAATAGAACTTTTCATTTTTTTCATCCACACCATCTACGGTCATGAGATTTTTAAGGCACTTGCGGGAAAGGCTTTCATTTCCTGGGCATTCATTGCACATGTTAGAACAAAAACCAGTGGCTAAAAGGTTTAACAAAAATCATCTATTATGTCATATAAAAATCCCAAAGGCGTCAATTAAGAGAAATCCTTTTAACAAAATCCGAACAATGATTGATGAGTTTATCGGTAACCTTAGAATTTACGAAAAACGGCGTGGATATTATGTGAATCGCATTAATCGGATGAAATAGATCAGCCAATGAGGTGGCGAGAACAAGGGGACAGAATATACTCGACGTAGTCCATCCCTCTTCCACTCGAAAAAAATTCTTCCCTACACCTCGGACTATGCGTGTTACTCCATGACAGCCTTTAGATTATTCGGGTCGGAAACGGGGCCCACATGATCTAACGATTGGCATCGAGTGGGCTCACGTGCTAGAACTCTGTCTCTCTCTGTCATTATCCTCTCCTGCTCCTCTGCTTCCTTCTTCTTCTTCTTCGTCCCTCATCTTCGAACTCCCGTTGAAGCAGACGACGAGAAGGAGAAAAAGTTCGAACTTTCTCCAAGAATCCCTCCGTCGATGGACCAGTCATGAACCCTCTAACACTCCCCACCTCCTCCTCTCCGCCGTCCCCCAATTCCTTCCCGCCCTCCCGCTCCCTCTCCCTCCGCCGCCTCCCCCGCCGCCTCCCACCACCACCACCACCACCACCACCACCACCTCCACCTCCGCCGCCGGACCCAAGTGGCCACTCCGCGCCCACGGCACGGTCGACGCGCGAGACCTCTCTCTCCTCCTCCCCTGCCGCCGCCGCCGCCGCCGCCGCCAGCTTCTCGCCTCCGAAACCGTACTCCCAAGACGCCAATCTCCTCGCCCTCCTCCGCCAGAGGAAGACGGAGGAGGCCTGGGCCGCGTACACCCAGTCCCCGCACCTCCCCAACCCCACCTGCCTCAGCCGCCTCGTGTCGCAGCTCTCCTACCTGAAGACCCCCGAGGGCCTCGCCCGCGCCCAGTCCGTCCTCGCTCGCCTCCGCGATGAGCGCCAGCTCCGCCGCCTCGACGCCAACTCCCTCGGCCTCCTCGCCGTGGCCGCCGCGAAGGCCGGCCAGACCCTCTACGCCTCCTCCGTCGTCAAGTCCATGCTCCGCTCCGGCTACCTCCCCCACGTCAAGGCCTGGAGCGCCGTCGTCAGCCGCCTCGCCGCGTCCGGCGACGACGGCCCCGCGGAGGCGATCGGGCTCTTCGAGGCCGTGACGCGGCGGCTCCGTAATGTCGCCGACCCTGCCGCGGTCGCCGACTCGAGGCCCGACACGGCCGCGTTCAATGCGGCGCTCAACGCGTGCGCGAACTTGGGCGACACAGGGAAGTTCTCGCAACTGTTCGATGAAATGCCTGAGTTCGGAGCCGAGCCAGATGTGTTGACTTATAATGTGATGATTAAGTTGTGTGCTAGAGTAGATAGGAAGGACTTGCTTGTGTGTGTGTTGGAGATGATTCTTTTGAAGGGAATTCCATTGTGCATGACTACATTGAATTCACTCGTCGCTGCTTATGTTGGTTTCGGCGACTTGGGTACTGCGGAGAAGATAGTGCAGGCTATGAGAGATGGAAGGAGAGATCTTTGCAAGATTCTGAGGGATGCCAATAGGGAAGATTTGCCTGATGAGGAGGAAGACGAGTATGACGAGGAAGACGAATATGACCAAGAATTGAAGACGTTAGATTTGGTTAGAGATGATGGCGAAATGGTTGTGTTTGCAAAGTTGCTTCCAAATTCAATCGAACCAAATTTAAGCGACCCTCCATTGTTGCCGAATTCATATGCTCCCAATTCCAGAATATACACCACCCTAATGAAGGGATATATGAGGATGGGACGTGTAAAGGACACAGTCCGAATGCTAGAGGCAATGCGGCATGAGGAAGACAGCTCTAGACATCCGGACCACATCTCATATACTACTGTCATTTCTGCACTGGTGAAGGCTGGGTCGATGGATCAAGCACGCCGGGTCCTTGCTGAGATGAAGAGAATCGGTGTTCCTGCAAATCGGATCACTTACAACATACTCTTGAAGGGCTACTGCCAGCAACTGCAGATGGACGAGGCGAAGGAGCTGATCAAAGAAATGGTCAGTGACGTGCAGGTACAGCCTGATGTGGTATCATACAACACCTTGATTGATGGATGTATAATAATCGATGACAGCTCGGGGGCGCTCGAGTTCTTCAACGAGATGCGAACAAGAGGGATTGCCCCGACCAAGATCAGTTACACTACATTGATGAAAGCGTTTGCCTCGTCTGGGCAACCAAAGCTGGCGCACAAGGTGTTCGATGAGATGATACAAGATCCAAGGGTGAAACCTGACGTGGCAGCTTGGAACATGCTGGTCGAAGGGTATTGCAAACTCGGGTTGGTTGAAGAAGCGAAGAAGGTTGTTCAGAGGATGAAAGAGAACGGGTTATACCCCGATGTTGCCACTTACGGTAGTCTTGCCAATGGCATTGCGTTGGCCAGGAAACCTGGAGAGGCCCTTTTGCTCTGGAATGAAATAAAGGAAAGGTGTCGCACGAGTAAAAGATGCGAGAAACCCGATTCTTCCCCTTCTCTCCCGCCATTGAAACCGGACGAGGGCCTTCTGGATGCTTTGGCCGATATATGCGTGAGGGCTGCCTTCTTCAGGAAGGCCTTGGAGATTGTGGCATGCATGGAAGAGAATGGAATTTCGCCTAACAAGACCAAGTACAAGAGGATTTATGTGGAGATGCATTCGAGGATGTTCACCAGCAAGCACGCTTCTCAGGCCCGGCGAGCCAGGAGGGTGGAACGGAAGAGGGCGGCCGAGGCATTCAAGTTCTGGGTTGGCCTGCCGAACTCGTATTATGCGAGTGAGTGGCATTTTGGATCCGATTGAAGGTGAATGACAGAATTTACAGTGGAAATAGTCGACGGTAGGATTAAAATGTATAGTTAGTTACGCTACACAGATTGACATTGGAAATTGTACGCATATCTTTGTAATTTCCTTTATAATAAAGCTCAAACATCAATTGCAATGCGTGATGGATTGCTGAACTCGCCATGAATCATTGGCTGGTGTGGCGGGTTCCATCAGCAAATTCCAGGATGAGTTCTGCAGTTCTTGGTTTCGTATTAGGTTGATCGATTACTTAATGATGAACAACAAGATTCGCATCCAGGAGACGCGGCGGGACATTCTTTTGGGGCCCTGGTGGTCTGGTCCTTTGATGGAAGTGTTCAAGAGGCATCTGCAACGCCAAATCTGGTAGACTCTGTCTGCTTGAGTGCCAAGTCGATATTATGGGCCTATCCGTTTCTTTCAGGTCAAAGGTTTGATCGTGAAATAACCAATTTAAAAGAACACGCATTTTTTTGTCAAAAGAAAAATTCCGTTCATTTCTCAAAATAATAATTGTGAGGTACATAGAAGGCTTTCCAGCCTAACAAACCCCAAATAACTGCTGAACAAAACAAATGCTTGAAGGCAAATAACAAAGAACAATATGCAAGTTGAAGTTGAAGCCCACACTCATCCTTCAAGAATAAATCTATTATTATAAACGTTTGGCTGCTGATAATCAGATTCAGTGATGAGCACACTCATATCTGAACCTAAATCTAAGTTGGGAGAAGAGAGCGCCCTAATCTCGGAGAGATTGTGGAGCCATGTCATGAACATTCTTCACACTCATATCTGAACCTAAATCTAAGTTGGGAGAAGAGAGCGCTCTAATCTCGGAGAGATTGTGGAGCCATGTCATGAACATTCTTCACACTCATATCTGAACCTAAATCTAAGTTGGGAGAAGAGAGCGCTCTAATCTCGGAGAGATTGTGGAGCCATGTCATGAACATTCTTCTCGATGATTGTTGACTGGATGAACTACCAAATTGGCCTTTATGTTTTCTCAATATCAGCTGCATAAATTTATTCACACACATATACTTCCAAAACAAGTTAGGAAAAAAAGTGAAGACAGTCAAAGTAAAGTAAAAGAAATCAAAAGCTAAGTGGGCTCGAGCTTAGAGCCTACAGGAGAGTTTTTCAAAAGAGGAAAGAGTTGCTGGGAAACACGGGGGTTTGCCGACACTGATCTTCATGGCCAAACTAATCTTCATGTTTTCTCAATATCAGTTGCAGAAATTTATTCACACACACATACTTCCAAACTAGGTCGAAAAAAAAATGGAGACAATCAAAGTAAAATAAAAGAAATCATAAGCTTAGTAGGCTCGAGCTTAAAGCCTACGGGAGAGTTTCAAAAGAGGAAAGAGTCATTGGGAAACGTGGAGGTTTGCCGACACACATGCCTTTATTCATCGTATTTTATCAATGTTTCGAAACCAATCCATGTACCTTCATAAATTAATAATTTTTTCTAGCTTAGAGCTACATGAGAGTTTCAAAAGAGGAAAGAGTTATTGGCAAAAGGCATGGAAGGAATATTGGATGGAAATTGAAAAAGGAGAAGGTTTGAGAGTTACTTTCATAAATAAGGTTAAGGAAATTACAAAGGGAAAGGGAATTTCAGTATAAAACATAAACCGTAATATAATCTTGCTATATCTTGGCCATTAGCCATCGGCGCTTCAGCAATGTATCGTTTGCAGAAATTTTAAACATAATTTATTGTAGGTAACGAAAATTTTTCACTAATTAATCATTTCAAGTCATACAAACAATCATTTTAATAATTCTTTTTCTAGGAAAAACGGAACCTAAATTAATAATTTTTTCTTATTATTATATGAATGGTGGTTGTGGAATGAAGAAAAAATGGATTAATTGAGGTTTCTTAATTTAATAAATATTTAGTGTGATGCAATTGTATTGGTAAATGAATTTCTATGAGAATGAGCTATGTTTCTACTTTTGGAATTGGTTTCCAAATGCTGGATTTCGTTGCCCTGTCGCTACCTCGCATCGCTGTTTCTAGGGGTGATTGGATCCAAGGTGGGTAGGGTATAGACCTAGACCATGTACCCGACCTTGTTATAACCGATTTCTCTTTTCTGGACCCTATACCCGACTCTATTTGTATTGGACCCTATACTCGACTTTGTTTGTATTGGACCATATACCCAACCCACCTTATTTTTCCGATTCGGTTCCAGGGTTAACCCTATTTCTACTGGAACCTGTTTTGCAATCTCCCGATATCCTATACGACTTTGAATTTTATATTAATACGCGAGAAAATAACATAATCCTCCTAATTTGTATTGAAACATTAAGCACTTGTAAAAAAATAAATACATGAACTTTTTGATTAAACGAAAAATTAAGGATCCACAAGGCTAATTATAATAAATAAAATCATAAGGTAAAGAATTAGCAATAAGTATGGGTTTAATATTAGTCTTATTCCCACAACTACTACATGAAGCTACTCATTTATCCAAGCATAACTCCTCCTACAAAAGAGAAATTAAGCGAGCAAATCCATGTGATACACAAGAATTTGGTGGTAACGAACACCGTCCGTCCATCGGACGGTGTGAGAGGGAGCCAGTGAGGGAGGGAAGCAAGTGAGGAAGAGTAATGACAAAGAAGGAGTGTCGTGCGTGTTTGAGAGAGTCAAGAGAAAAAACGTCATGTGATTACGGAAGTAAAAATAGAAATTAGGGGAAAAGAAAAGGGTTTTGGACTTCTATTTACAAAACCGTTCGAGAACCGGTTCCAAAATCGGTCTAGGAACCGGTTTCCGGGTGGATGATCACTCGAAACCTGTTCCCGAACTGGTTTAAACCAAGTTTGAATTTTGGGAATCGGTTCTCGACCATATTTTCCGGGTGCGCCGGTCCAGGAATCGAGTATACCCAGTCCGGTTGCACACTCCTAACTATTTCAACTTAGTGATCTAAAATACAGTTTCCATTGTCGGAATAAAAGGAATTTGTAAAACGATTTAAAATTTATTTTCTTTCCAAAATAGTAAAGAATGCAGACATTTTGGCTAGCAGGGGCTTCGGAAAGGAATTGAAGTACCCACACTCCTACGTGAGAAAGGATGCTATGCCTGGCGAGTACGCTGTGTTTGGCAATTTGAATAAAAACCCGGATTGAGTAAAAGTTAGGATTAATACTATGAAAAGCTTTAAATTGATATATTTTTGATAAATTTATTCCAAATTAATTTTTTGATCACGAAAAATCTTAAACTGATACATTTATAGTAAATTTATCCCAAATGACCACAAAAAAATTCCAAACTGATACATTTGAAACAAATTTATTCCAAACTATTTTTTTACTACCAAAAACCCCGATCCATTAAATTAGATTAATACCACAAAATAAAATCAATATAACCGTGACAATGAAGAGTAAAATCCTAAACTTGTACATTAGTCAATTGTCACGCGTCATCCAATTTAGCAATTTGACGGTGAAATTTAAGAGAAGTTAATATGAAGTAAATTTGTCACGAGTGTATCAATTGAGGATAAATTTAAGATTTTAAATATTTTAGAATAAATTTGTCATAGATCCACCGGATTTGTTTTTGTATTAATCCTAAAAGTTATTCTATCATTTCTTTTGTGATACACGTTATATAGGATAAGTTCGAATGAATGCCAATAAATCGAGAAGGTTGCCTATTACTATTTTTCGAATTTTTTGTTACACACGTAGGGTTTAATTCTCCACTTTTGATTCTCAATAAACCTTAAATATATAGTATTGCAATTAAAACTCTAAAATTGAATTATCTTAGTAAATGAGTTTTTTTTTTTTTTTTGCTGCGCTTAGAAGATGAGTTTTACATATTTATTTTTGGGAAGAAGAATACTTAAAGTGCCAAAACTTGGCAAGACTTGACACGAATGGACACTTAAGTGTTAAAAATTACAAAAGTGATATTTAAGTTCTATTTTTTTGAAAAATAAGACACTTGAGTGCCAAGTCTAATGAAGATGGTCAAAACTTGTATGTGGCAATTTTTTAATAGTATAATTCACTTACGTGGCATGCTGGAGAGCTGAGTCAGCAACGAGTCATCAGAATGATGTCATTTTGTCTTTTTTTGAATTTTAATATGCACATTAATTAAATTAAAATATTTATATTTATTTTTTAAAAAAAGGAAGAGGCAAAAGGCGAGGGCTCCTTTTTTTAATTTAGTTATAATTTTTATTTGATTAATATTTATTTTAATTATATATCTACGTCAGTGTACAAAACGACGTCATTTTGTCATTGCCTCGCTAAAAAATCGCCACATCAGCATTTTGATCGGATTTTTTCACAGTTGGTACTTAACTAATCTATTTTGCTCCGATTTTAGTACTTAAGTGACACTTTCGTAATTTTTGATACTGAAGCCGCTTCAGGTGTCCTTTTTCCTTTATTTTTGGGGCGAGACCCATTGAGATTCGTGGAGACTTTTTTTTATGCTTTCTTTGCAACTGGCGAAACAGTAATGGGCGTGGGCTTATCTCATTTATCAAAGTAAAAAAACACAAAGCTCCCAATTATTATAATGTAAGATTATAATATATATGTATATATAAAACATATCGAGCGATGCCCTTATTTAATCTCAAAACTCGTTGCCTAAAATATCTCACGATGGTCAATGTTCGCTTTCTGACATGTATAACGACGAGTAAAAGCGTATTTTAAAAACAGTCAAACGCAATAGTATTATGTTAAATTATTCGAAACATGGGGCTATCTTGTTATATAACAGGAAAAATTATCTATTAACTGAGGTAGAGCTACAAGTATATTTCGTACCGTGCGAACAATCATTGAAGATGAAAAAATAACCGTGTGAAAAATTAAGAGAACGAAAAAGTAACCGATTCTTAACCTACCGAAATATTTTCCCCACTTTTTTTTATGCCACTTGATGTGTTCGCATTAATTTTTTTTTTTTGAATTACACGGACTTCATTTCGAGTATGAATTTTCGCTTTTGTATCCGATGAAATCCAAATAAATTGAATTACACATAAAGGAAATGGCTCTACGATAAAGGCCACACGGCAGATCCCCATCCAAAAAAACTCAAGATCTTTTTCCATACATGCCAACGTCTCAGTCATTCAGTATTAAAAAAAGAAGGAAAAAAAATCGTACGGATAGATCACTAGCAAAAAAGCATTTGGGGAAAAAAAAAAGAAAAGAAAATCCCCCATTAATTTACAAGCAAATTCCGGAGTCAACGAACCCTAGTCAAGAAAGGGAAAAAGCAGAAGACAGGAGAGGAAACAAAAACCTGGGAGTCATCATCTTCCTCTCGTCGTCATCGTCTTCCTCTCGTCGTCATTGTCGCATCTCTCTCTCTCTCTCTCTCTCTCTCCTCGTCCTGCTCTTTTTCTGACCAGAGCCGAGGAAGGAGAAAGCAGGCTGCCGTCGTCTTGCCTCCCTACCTCTCTCTCTCTCTAGAGAGAGCGTTACGCACTGTGCCAGGCTCGAAGCAACAGGCGGCGACGGAAGGAACACGTCGACGGCTTCATCTTCTGCACTGCACGACTCTGCCCTTCTGTTTTCCCGTCCTCTTCTTTCAGTTGGGGGTTTAAAGGTGCTGTCTTGACGCGCGATACGAGGTACGTCGCTCTCGGCCGTTGCCACGTGAGTCGATAAGGCGATTGATCTCTCTCTTTCTCTCTCTTTTTTCTGGGCTCTTGGCTCGATTGTTTAATCTGGTTTTAGTGTTGAAACCTTTTAGAGTGATGAATTTGATGGAGGGGACCGGGAGGCGTCGTTGGACATGACTGAGGATGAAATGGTGTGTGGATGGTTATACCGGACGAGGTAAATTCATCGAGGTAAATTCATGTCCATGTATTTTGGTTTGGACCTCTAATTCAAATAAACGCGTGTGCATTTTCAACGCGGTGCGCGAAATCAGCGCCTGCTGATTGATTGTCACTTTTCGTCAGGCAGAGAGAAGCAGGAATCGCATGAGTGCAAGTTCTGAACTTGAAACAGAATACTGCAGAGATAAGGAGGAGGACGAGAATTGCCGTCTTTTGCCATACATGGATTGTGTTAGTAATGTGGGTGAGTGTATTACAGCCGCACCCATTTTGCGTTGTGATGATTTTAGGGACGGAACGCGGAGGAATGGAAGATCGGCAGAATCGGGTCGAGAGATCAGTATATCAGATCTTGTCTGGTGCAAAATAAGGGGCCCTTATTGGTGGCCGGGGAAGCTAATTGGTTGCTCTGCCGGAGTGACGAAGGATTATTTTGTGGTGGCTTGTTTTGGGCATCAGGCACGTGGTCCCGATCGAGTTTCGCTGATAAAGCCATTGTGGGAGCATTTCCCACTGATGGAGACACAAAGCGGCTCGGACAAGTTCTGTCATGCTGTGGACTGTGCTCTCAGCGAACTCTCTAGGCGGGTGGAATATGTGCTGACTTGCCAGTGTGTGCCCAGAGAAGTGCGAACCAGGTTCAAACCTCAGGCTGAAGTTAATGCTGCTTTGGTGAAAAATTCAAGTCAACAGGGCACTGAAGATAGTGTTCTAAGTACGGCTTCTTTTACACCTCGAGAACTTGTCAAGTATATAAAAAAATGGGGTGTCTCGCCTAATAATGGACCTAGCAGACTCCTGCTTTCTGTGGCAAAGAGTCAATTGTTGGCCTTCTCCCGATGGAAGGGGTTTTCTCAGCTACCCGAATTCATATCGTTCAGTGGGAAGTTGGAGAACGAGGTCGACAGGACTCCATTAGGAGATTGTCATCAGAACCCTATAGAGATTGATGGCATTAATCCAGAGTTCGGGGCCTGTCATGGGATGCCTGTGGTGAAAACAGGATGTTACATAAGCAACTTGAGTGAGTGTAAGAACAGTTTCCAAGACGGAGTGCATCCTGGAAACAAGAGAAAGACCTGCCTTGGCTTGTGTGCTGAGAACTGTCTGCGTACTTCAACTGATGAAGTCGGGTCCTTTGAAAGATCTCGTGGGAGCTCCTTTTTGTTTGGCAAAGCTGCTGGTCTGGATGAATCGGTATCACCATGTACAGGTGCTCTGACAGAGAGTAGCACGGATCAATCTGTGCACATGTTTGAGCAAAATCACATGGGAATGCTTGAGGTCCAGAGGAAAACAGAATGTCCCATAAACAACTCGAACAAGCTTAAGCACATCCCGTTTAATGTGGTGCGTCATGGAAGAAAGAGAAAGAGATTCCCAGCCTCGTCAGCAAAGAATTGTCAGCATATGTCGATGGATGAAGTTGGGTCAGATCAAGGAGCTTGTGGGAACTCATTTGGCAAAGCTGCTGGTCAGAATGAATCAGTATCAGCATATACAGGTATTCCGACCATGATTAGTGTGGACCAATCCATGCAGTTCAAGCAAAATCATAGAGCAATTCACGGGATCCATAAGGTTGCAAGTGAATCAAATGGGTCACTTACATTGGAGGAGCATCTTAAAGAAAGTCCCTCAGGTAGGAGCAACATTAACGCCCATTCTGGTCTCACTCCTCATGATTCCTGGAGTAGAAAACACCTCCTTGGATATGCCCCTCCTAAACAGAAGCTGTTGCAGCTCTATCTTTTTGCCGCCAATCCCATGAGACGGAGTAAATTTCCGACTCGCACAGTGAGATACTTCTCAGAATTCAGAAATTCGGTTGTTCCGGATCATCTCCCATTGAAGTCGTGCGGAGAGTCTGCACAAGAAGCATCTGTCATTGAGACTCAGAGTACTATGATAAACTCTAGCGTCGCAGAACCTATGGATCTCAAGTGCTTCAAGGATTCTGTCCGGACCAGCACAATAATTAGTAGCATTCAGGAACCACGACTGCCGCTTGAAAATTGGAATGCAGGGGATGCTCTGCTTGAAACCCCTCGTGAGAGGCCTGTTCCTTCTGTGGTACCTAAAATGGATTGCCAGTTTTGTCCTGCCTTTATCCAGGACCCTCGATTACCCCATGAAAATCCTCTGATGGAAGTGAAAAAGCCAACTCATGATGTCTCTGGAATAAGAATTGAGTGCTCAAAAAATCCATTTTCCACCGCCAGGACCATCCAGAGCATTCCTGTACAGCAACCGTCGATTGGAAACCAGAATGCAGGGAATTCTCTGATTGAAAGTGAGAGGCCCGTTCCTTCCATCGAACCACAAGTAGGCCAGTTTCGTCATACCTTGATTCAGAAACTACAAATCCGTCGTCCAAGTCCTTACAAGAAAGCAAAACAGCCAAATGATGACATCCTTGCAACGACGCCTGAACACTCCGAGGATTCATTTATGTCCAGCAGGATAATTCAAAGCGTTCCTAAACCACAGCCGTCTCTTGGAAATCAGAATGTGGGGGATTCTCTGCTTGAAGCCCCATGCAAGAAGCCTGTGCCTTCTACGGAACCACAGACAGGTCGCCAGTTTTCTCCCCTATTGATTTGGAAATCACAGGCTCCTTTTCAAGATCCTTGCGTGAAAGCCAAATGTCCAAGTGATGATGTCTCTGGAACGGCACTTGAGTTCTCAAAGGATATGTTTATGACTGACAGGATAACCCAGAACATTTCTGAACAGAAAGTGTTGCCTGAAGAGGAGGAGGATACAGGGAATTCTGTGCTTGATAATCCAAGCAAGAGGCCTGCTCATCTTATGGAACCACAAATCAATCACCATTTTGGTCCTGCCTTGATTCAAGAATCTCAATTTCCTTGTGAAAATCCTTACATGGAAGTAAAAAAGCCAGACGGTGAAGTCCCCGGGAGTTCCAAAGAAGACTATTTTTCAACCGCTCTGATTTTGACCTTTACCAACCTTAATCTAGCTCCTTCAGTAACTAAGCTGCACAAGATGTTCAGCTGCTTTGGTCCCTTGAAGGAATCAGAGTCAAAAGTGTTGAACAAGAGCAAGCAGGTCAAAATAGTCTTCAAGAATCGTTTGGATGCAGAAACTGCTTTCATCAACCTTGGAGAGCACCGTATTTTCGGGCCATTACTTCGAAGTTATCGCCTCAAGTATGTGCGATCTTGCTCTCCTGAAGCTTCTCCTTCTCACCTAAGAAAGCACAAGAAGAAGTTTCAGCAAGATAACCTGTGACTTCAGGTCTTCTATCGCTATTTACAGTCTACTTACTTTTTTAATTCATACATGAATCTTGAAAAAGTTAAAAAAGAGTTGTGTTATTTTTTTTGTTTGCCTTGTCAGGGATCTATAGAAAGGTCTGGACTTTTTGCATTTGGAAGACTTGAGGTTTCTAAATAATGCTCTGTAAGGCGTCATTTGCTGCGAGTTGCTGATGATTGATTACAGGGTGTCAAAATTGCCAGCAAAAACCTCCTCTTCGATACTTTGCATAATCGACCGCCAGCATCGGACTCAACCTTCATGGTCCTTTTTGTTAGATCTTGAGGGCAAAAGTGATGTCGATGAAAATGTATTTACTCTTCTGTGCCCTCCATTTTTTTTGTTTGGCCAGGAAAGGTAACCTTGGTTGGGATATTAAGTTCGGTCTCTGCCATGGGAAAACAAAACAGGTTTTCGATATAATTTATGGAGTTGAGAGAGGATATGAATAGCATGCTTACAGCTTTAGCTACAGTTTCCTTTCCATTTCTCTTAGTGCATAACATGCCCAAATCTTCCTCAATTCTGCCTTCTCATCTCTGGGTGAGCACTGCATTTTTTCACGTATAATTCTTCATCCAAGTGTTAAAATTTGCATCGGTGCGCTAGATGACCACATTTCTTGTGTGCCAAGAAAAGCGCCATAAAGGATTGAATGTCGAGCATAAACTTACAATTCCTATCCTATCACCAATAGTGAAGGGAACTTCTATATGATACATGTAGCCATAATTTCATACCAAAAATTGTAACAATTCAGCTAGATTCACTGGATCATAGTATGGAACATGTACCTTCTTTCCATGTTACGTTTGACATAATTGGGAACGCTATTTTTCACTTTGCTCTCCATATCAAATGCGGTTCTCATGTTTCAATCTTACCATGTTACATTGGACATAATTGTGAACACTATTTTTCACTTTGCTCTCCATATCAAATGCAGTTCTCATGTTTCACTCTTATTTTTTACACCTACAGGATCCATTTGCCCTGAAAAGACCCGTGCTCACATCAAATACCATCCTCCTCTGTCCCCACCTAAAAGACACCCATTTACCTTCTCATACACCCAAAATCTTACCCAAACCCTTCCCCTATTTTATCTTCCTTCCAATCTGTTTTCTCTCAGTCCCCTCGCAAACAGCACCACCCTCACCCCAAGTCAACCGTTTGCCCTACCTCCCACGGCCCCGTTTCGGCCTCATTTCCTCTTCTTTTCTTTTCATTTTTGTCTCTTATGGTCGATTTATGTCTGGTTGCTTATGTCTGTCCCTCTTCTTGCTCTCATGGCCCTGAGCTCAAGGTCGCCAGGGCCACAGTCAACCATGCGAGCATCTCTGACAGAGCATGGCCATGGCTGCCAGATCAAGGTCGTTGATCTCAAACTCCTCTTGAGCTGGTGCGACTGCCATTATTGGCATAAACTCTTGAGGTCCACAATGGTTGCAATGAACGACTGCCGGAACGACAACGGTGCGCAATGGAGAAGTTGAGACGCGATGGTCTGTGTGTCGGGCCTGTACGCTAGGAGAAGAAACAGAGCGCATGTGGGGGGCATGGTTTTGGGGTGAGGGTACTTCAAGAAATAAAATGTTAATTAAATAAATTGCATGAAGGTTTGACATGGTGCTTTATGGTCGGATGTATCCCCTCGCACTGGAATGTCATTACCTCGCGCGAGAGATGAGTTCAAATCGAGTCACTTTAAGTGAAACCGATGCAACAATCTATAGAAAGAGTCTTTCATATCAAATCACTTGAAGTGAAACCGGTGCAATAAACTAGGTAAGTGGATCACGTCGTTCAAAAGGCCAAGCTCAAAATTGAAAGTATTATCCAAAATTTAATAAAGCTCTTAAACTGACACCAAGGGCCAAAGCCATAATTCAAACTTAAGACCGAGGCTTCTCCTTCTTTTCCTTGAAAAGGGCCAGGAGGGACACGCCCGACACCTTCACCACCTTGAACCTGACACCAGGAATATCTCCCACAGCATGACCCTTTCGTCCAAAACCGGCAATCAAAACTTCATCCTGGTTTCAAGGTTGCAGTCATGGTCAGTAACCAGAAGGCAACAAGAGGAGGAGAAAACGATCAAATACTTGATAACAAGCTATGCAAGATCTTACATTTTCCTCGATGTAGTTAAGGCAACCGTCGTTGGGCACGAAAGCAGCTATCTTCTTTCCGTTTTTGATAAGCTGAACTCTAGCACATTTTCTAATGGCAGAGTTAGGCTGCTTAGCCTCAATGCCTCTGCACATTAAAATATTATCATTTAGCAATTCTCGACATTTACTTGATAAAAGAGGCATTAGTTTCATTTCTGACGGTTGAGAGAGAGACAAAATCTTACATCTTCTCAAGGACAATGCCCTTGGCGTGAGAAGACCCAGCAAATGGCTTCTTCCACTCATTGCCAAGATGGGATTTCTTGTATGACTTGTCAGCCCATCTCTGCCTCCTTCGGTGAGACTTCAATTTGCGACCAGCTCCCATACCACGTGTCTTCCTGCAAGGAAATGTCTGCTTATAAATCTAATAACCATACATAACATCATGTCCTATATCGCGTTACAATAGTGACTGGTGTCACCTGCATTTTCATGACGTTACCTATCTCCAATGAAAAATAGCTGAAAGAAGTGCCACAACTCAAATTGAATAGGCACTCCCAAAGTATTGATAGAGGGTAGCTTGTCAATAGACATTGCGTAGCTATCTCCTCATAATTCAACTTATCCTTGAAAGGATTACGGACCTTTTTTAGGACAGAGAAAACTGCTATTGCATCATTTGCCAATACACATCTCCTAATGCTATGTCAACCATATTTTGTGCTGATTATTTTTATCTCCTCTATCGTTTCATCAATGGCCCCTCCAATTTGAAGCCAACAGAGGCTATTTGCCAAATAGAAAAGCCATTAGCATACTCTTAAGGTAAGGTTCCAGCTTAATTCTAGCTTGCCATCGGAGGGAGTAATAGACTGTACAGCAACATTCAGATGTGGCATAATGTCCAACGTAGCATAAGTCATTTCATATGGCTCTACTGATAAAAGCGCAAATTTATGCCCGAAATCCCATCATCCATAGTACAGAGATAGAACTAAACTTAACATTGAGGTAAAAGAACTAAAGACGCACCCGAAAAAAAGAAAGTTCGCATGGGCATACAATCAAGCGAGAGCTTTTTATAAGCCAGACCTCTCCTCTTAACGAACTGATGAAGATTGAAGAACCAAAAATCACAGACGCCTTGTGGAAATTTACGGAGCTGCTCAAAGCTATCTTAGCCATTATGATACTAAGTAAAACTCAAATCACAAAGACGTAACTTTTCACCTCCAAATTCAACATTACTATCATAACCTGCCAGGATTATCGACTAGACTTCAGTTCTCAAGCGCCGATGCTTTTTCTTCGCTCAAAATGAGCAAAGAAACGAAATCAAAAGCAGTAGCCGCATCCATTTTATCGTCTGGTTCAGCAAAACACGACCTAGAGCAACCTCAAATCTTCTAGTGCTCTAAAGACGAGATGAACACATATGTAGCATCCAATCCGAAAACGAGAATCCAAACCACAACATCAAGAACCGAGTGACGCGTTCGACAATCAAAAAGCTAGAACAATCTCAAACACGAGAAGGTAAAGCCGCAGTGCAGTTACCCCATGTTGGCTGAGTAGGCGTTGTCCGGCCTCTGGAGGAAGTTCGGAGAGGTTGAAGAAGACCCGAGCGGCAGCTGCTGCAAGAAGAAACCCTAGGCCTTGGGGCGCTCCTCGATGACGGGTATATATATATATGTGTGCGGTCGGGCTTGTTTAGGCCTGTTTTCTGATTGGGCCTTGAGTGTTTTGGGCCCAAAGGCCTAGTCTCGTTTGAGTCCTCTTGGGCCTTGAGTGGTTCAGGTTTGGGCTCTTTGTGAAGCCCACGTGCCCCCGTATGCAAGTCGCATAGGAGTGGAGCCTCCTGTCCCGTCAAGTCGGTCTCTTGATTACTAAGGGCGCGTTTGGTAACGATTCGTTCCCCGGCGATTCCGATCGAAGCGATTCTTTTTGATTACTGTTAGGAGCGGTTCTAAGATTTTAAGCTCGTTTGGAACTATCCAAAATTTCGATTCTAATGGAATAAATTGCGTTTGGTACCGTATTCATTAATTCTGTTCCAAATCAATTTCTTTTAATTTTTAAATAATTTTTTTTTTACTTTTTTCCTTTGTTTTCTTTTCTTCTTTTCATTTTTTTCATTTTTTCATTTTTTTCTTTTCATTTTCCTTTTTTTCTTTTCTTTTTCTTTTTTTCCTTTTTCTTTTCTTTTCTCACCTTCTCCTTCTTCTTCCGGCGGCCGCCGGACCGGCGACCGGCCGAGACGAGGGCGGCGACCTCACCGGGCGTCGCCGGCCCTCGGCGAGGCCGGCCCTCGTCGGCCGAGCCTCGCCGGCACCCTCGCGGCCGACGGCGAGGCTCGCCCTAGCCCGCCGAGGCTCGGCCGAGCCCCGCCGGTGGCCGGGCCGACCTCGTCGGGGTTGGGCGAGGCCCGCAGCCACCCGGCGGGCCGGGCGAGCCTCGCCGGTGGCCGGGCGAGCCTCGCCCGGCCACCGGTGGGGCCGGGCGTCGCGAGCTCGCCCGGCCCGCCCGATCCGGCGAGGCTCGGCCTCGCCGGGCGAGGCCGAGCCTCGCCGGTGGCCAGCGGGCCTCGCCGGCCCCGGCGAGGCCTCGCCCGGCCCGGCGAGGCTCCGCCCGGCCACCGCGAGGCTCGGCCTCGCCCGATCTGGGAGGCCGAGCCTCGCCGGGCCGGGCGGCGGGACGGCGGCCGGCGGCGGCGGTGGACGGCGGTGGCGGATGGCGGACGGTGGCGGGCGCGGTGGACGGCGGTCGTGAGATGGCCGAAGGGAAGAAGAAAAATTATTGATTTTGATTCTCAAATTGATTCTCGGAACAAGAATCAACTATTTTTTGATTCTTAATTCTGTTCCCAATCTATTCCCGGAACAAAAATTTTACCAAACGCGATTCTAGGCGGCGATTCCGGGAACAAAGAATCGGGATTTGACTGTTTGGATGGTTACCAAACAGCCCTAAACTCCCGCAGCCATTATTGACCGAGGAGGAAATAGATTTGAAATGAATTTGTTTCATTCGTGAAAAACAAATAATTTAAAATATGATTTCTTAAAAATTACTATTTGTGTCGTCCTCGAAAACATTTTCATTTTCATTTTTTTCTTTTTTCTCTCCACTAATTGTCAAGGCCTCGGTGATGACCAATGACCTCCGTTGGCCACAGGTGACGGTAGAGATGCCTTCATCGGCCACCGGATAAGGTCCATGACCTTCATTGGTCATTAATGTGGCATCCGAGTTTTGCTTAGCGAAATCGCAAGCCTCTAGCGCGTGACACTTAACGCCACATGGCCAAGCTCGCCGTTGGTTTTTGCCACTGAATCTTGGCATGTCTCCCCTCAATTCGTCCCCATCATCGTCGAGCCACCTCAGTCTTGCCATGATGCCAACTCAGTCCTACCACTCCTCGACCCGTCACCCCGCCGCCCCGCCAGCAAGCCAAGACAGCACATCGCCGCTGCCACGTAACCAACCAGGACACCTGGCCACTCCTCCACCTTTCCGACCATCAGTAGCCATGACCTCCCCCAGCTGTCACGGATTTGAAGCTGCCGATTCCACTGAAACGGCAAGAGAGATGCTCAGTTTGAAGCACTGAATGGTGCAAACGAGGAACATCCTACGCGTGTCTCCTCGCGTGTAACGACCGCTCGAGCGGTGGGATGAGAATTGTGCGTAAATATAAAAGCCAGAGAAGCCATTCTTTCTGCTTCGTTCTTCATTTTGGCCAGAGGTGTTCATTCTCGTCTGTTCGTTTTTCAAAACCTGCATCTCTCTTTCCATTTTAGCCGCATAAGACAGGAAACAGCTGCGATCCTTGCTCGCTCGCTCTCTCTTCATTGCAGCTGCTCATGCCGCCATCCATCAAACACACCGTCACCCCACCTAGCTGCCACCGCAGTTCACAAGGAGGTGAGGTAAGTGGATATTCCCCATTCTATACTATATCGATTGTTTGTCATGCAACGAGGAGAGTTTCCTAAAAAATATGTTGAATCTAGTATTTCCAGAGATGTTAGCACCTACTCATTGGTTTCAAATAAAGTTACATAGTTATAAGGTTTAAAAATTTAGTCATTGGATTTATATGTTTTATGGGAAGGTCACATATTAAATCTGCATACATATCTGGATTGACGGTGCCGCAAATTGAGCCGAAATGAGAAAATGTTGTCAAGGCCAGGTTCGATTTAGTCCGACCCTAGGTTTTTTGCTAATTTTGTAACAATTCATGTGATGCAAATTTCATGGGACAGTCTGCACAAAATCGTCCATTATTAGTTGTTCTATGAAATACTTTAGTTTCAGATTTTTCAGACTTCGTACAACAAAAATATATTTAAAAAATTATTGAGTTTGAAATCTATTTTTCGGATTTCTGAAGCAACCTCCTTTTGCTTTCCATTTTCTACAGAATTTTTTTTATCAAGAATCCTAACACGTGTCCTCCATGAAAGTTGTAGATTACATCCTATACTACCACATATAAAATTTTCATGATTTTTTTTGTCTCATTTAGTCTATGAAATATTTATCTTTTTGCTCTATCACATTCTGGAAATTCCTACTATTTTGGCCCGGTTTGCTAAAACTTATTTAGAACTGTATATGCTGAATCAGACTTCAAATCCTCCATGGAAAATCTTTCCCTAGATCTTTTCTATCTTATGTTAAAGTTTCGTAATTTTTGAAGTTCATTTACCTGGGCGACCGCTGTAGTTTCTAGAAGTACGTAGGACGGCCTTATGAGGTTAATTTAAGAACTTGGATAGGGACGAGTGAATATATATTAGTCTAGGGGTTAACAATGATGGAGGATTCAATAGATTCACGCTTGAGTCCTGAATAGTAATAACGTCAACATGTTTTTTAAATTGAATTATGGAATTGTTGCATCATGATGTGGATGTATGGTTGAGAATGTCGTTGGTCTTTAGGACGATGATATCCTCGATTGTAGTAAGGATGCATAGAGGCATAACTAGTTCCTCCGGATGCTTGAGGGTGTAAAATGGGTCCCCCATATATCTTCACAATGCCGGATGAATGCAAGATGCTCATAGGGTAACGGGTTATAACAAGAATTCCTATTGAATAGTAATAACGTCAACCTGTTTTTATTGATATGTTATGTTATTTTGAAAAGATTTTCAAGTAAGTTGATTATTTGCTATACTTTATATTGAGGCTTTCTTTGATTTTATCTTTTCAGATCAATAGAAATGTCAGTCCCACTTGCCTCCCCTATGGTCCCTTACGGAGTTTCGGTTGACTTCACTTGACATGAGAATAAGTTTATAGACCCTGGTTTCCCAGATTTTATCTCATTTAACTGTGGATATAAGGACTTCGATAGGGCTTGTGACTCTTGGGTTCATTGGAATGTACGCCTGCATCAACGGGTGCACGATGGGTCCCCTCCCATTCCGACCATGAAACGGAGGTAGCCCCACTGAATAAAAGGGAGGTAGGACGACAGTTGGATTTTTGGGGACTTGAAAGATTTTTTATGGAGCCAAGGGGTCAAGGCTAGGTGGCCACATGTACAACTAGGTTGGGATGGGATGATTGACTTACAACCGGGTGTAGTCAATAGTACTGACCTTTTTTAATTCCCCACTATACCAAATTTGTTGCTTGACATATATATAAATAAATAAGAAATGAAGTTACTCCATTTGTAGAAGTCTGCGTGCATCCCTGAGTCATTTCAGAACTCAAGCGTAAATCTTTTGAATCCTCAATCGTGGTTAACCCCTAGACTAATATGTATTCACCCGTGCCTACATTGGACCAACTATGCGAAGAATTCCCTATCGAAGTTCTTAAATTAACCTCATAAGGTGTCCTACACACTTCTCGAAACTACAGTGATTGTCTAGATAAACGAACTTCAAAAATTACGAGATTTTAACATAAGACAGACAAGATCCAAGGAACATTTTTCGTGAAGGATTCGAAGTTCAACTCAGCTCATACAATTCTAAATGATTTACTAATTTTTAGTAAATCGAGCTGAAACATTAGAAATTTCCAGAACTTGATAGAGCAAAAAGATAAATATTTCGCAAACTAAATGAGACCGAAAAATCATAAAAAAATTAATATGTGGTAGTATAGGATGTACTCTACAACGTTCATAAAGGACACATGTTAGGGTTTAGAAATTGGAAAGCAAAAGGCAGTCAGTCCAAAAATCCCAAAATCAGATTTCAAACTCAATAGTTTTTTAAATATATTTTTGTTGTACGAAGTCCAAAAAATTTGAAATTAAAGTATGTCATAAAACAGTCAATAAAAGACGACTTTCATGAAGCTCGCCAGATGAAATTCACATCACATAAGTTGTCACAAAATTAGTAAAAACAGGGGTCGGGCTACACTGAACCTGGTCTTGACAATATTTTCTCATTTTTGCTCAACTTGCCGCATTCTTAGTCCAAGTATGTATGCAGTATGCAGATTTAATATGTAACCTTCCCATAATACATATCCAAATCCAGCAACTAAAGTTTTAAACCTTTTAACTATATAACTTTATCTAGAACCTGCGACTAGGTGCGAACGTCTCCGGAAACATTAAATTTGAACAGATTTTTTAGAAAACTCTCATCGTCGCACGACAAACGATCGATATAGTATAAAATGGGGATCTCCACTTGCCTCAGGTCCTTGTGAACTGCGGTGGTGGCTTGGCAGGGTGACAGCGTGTCTAATGGATGGCAGCACGAGCAGCTGTGATGAAGAGAGAGCGAGCAAGGGTCGCCGCTGTTTCCTGTCTTATGCGGCTAGGATGGAAAGGGAGATTGAAAAGAAACAGAAGAAAAATGGACACCTCTGGCCAAAATGAAGAATGAAGCAGAAAGAATGGCTTCACTGGCTTTCATTTTTGCGCACAATTCTCATCCCACCGCTTGAGCGGTTGTTACACACGATGAGGCACACACGTTGGAGGTTCCTCGTTTGCACCGTTCGGTGCTTCAAACCGAGGATCTCTCTTGGCGTTCCGGTGGAATCGGCAGCTTCAAATCTGTGACAGCTGGGGGAGGTCTTGGCTACTGATTGTCGGAACGGTGGTGGAGTGGCCAAGTGTCCTCGTTGGTTACGTGGCAGCGGCGATGTGCTGACTAGGCTCGCTGGCGGGACGACAGGTGGCGAGCTTGGCGATGTGGCGTTAAGCGTCACGCACTCGAGGCCTGCGATTCTATTGGGCAAAACTCAAATGTCACAATTACCAAGGCCTCAAGAACCGGTGGAGGGAAATATGAAAAGAAATTAAAAAGGAAAAAAAGAAGAATTTTTAAACATTACAAAATCCGTCCAAGTTAGCGTTAATTGTATCAACAATTTTCGACCAAAATTGATCGAAGAGAAAATCATCAAAAAGCGGTAAATTAAATTGGCCAAATTAAAAAGTTGACTGAATTAATCACTATATAATAGGTTTCGAATTTTATTTTTGACAATTTTCCCTTATTTTTTGCATAGTCAGAATTTGAATGAGTTTGAGAAGAAAAGATAATGGCTAGAGAAATATTCTGTATTTGGGTTGCAATCCAACAATTCTAAATCTCCAATTTCTTAAAAAGGAGAACGGCCAGAGATTCTTTTTCTTTTCAATAAAAAAGACACTTTATTCTCTTGCTAAATCACATTAACTAGTGCTCTTAAAATACCGGTTAAGTATACTTGAGAAAGAAATATTCGATTTCAAAAATATTGATCGCAATGTAACGAAAAAAGTTCATCACCATAGAAAATTCGCGAACTTCTCTAATTGGTTCAAGTACTAACAATAAAAGGTACCATACATTCATGTTCAATCATCCTCATTCGCATCTTATTCTCGTTCTTGTCTTGCGTTTCATATCCATCTCTGCTGCTAATCATCAGTCGTTTCCGCCTTCACCGACATTCTCCGGAGCAATGTGGACAGATCCTGCACGAAATTCACATGTTTCGACGATTGAGATTAATGAGGCTCACACACATCCGGCTCATGCATTAATAAGGCCAGTTTCCGCGAGCATAGTATCGTCGCCATGTTTCCCTAGCAATACCAATGTGTTTCCCAGTACCGAATCCACTCTTCGGAAACCCAACTTGCGTGTCTGCATAAGCCATTCATCCATACAACTATTTCATCAAGCTGCCAATTGCCAGAAGGGCAAGCAAATGATCCTACAGATCTGACCAGAAGACATTGATTCAACAGATTGAAAAGATAACATGCATAAAGATCCTCACAAATCTTAGGTAAACCAGTTTCGGTTTCCAAAGCTAGAATGAGAACATTCCGCAACCGACTTCTAAATCGTTGCAGAATCATTACATTAAATTCTGCATATTGTCGGGCAAACTTAGCATCTCTTTGCAGTTAAGGAAGCGGAGCGCTTCATCCAAGGCACCACAGATAATTCTAAGCCGAAAAAGGCCCACGAGTTTTTACATTACCTGCACATATTTTTGCATGTATTCAAAGCCTAAACTTGCCCATATTATAAAGCTACACCCAACAATGGACTTGTTGTCCCCCGAGAACTCCCAAGGATTTAACGAGGACGGCAGAATAGCCGTAAGGAAACTCCTTAGGATGGATAAAAGAGTCATCTTAAACAACCAAAAAAGTACTGGAAGAAAGAAAGATCAGCTGGCCCACCTGTTATTCCATCTACTTATTCCCCTTTTTCCACAAGACACCAATTTTCTTCAGCACGTTTCCATTTTTCTTCTTGGGAGATTCATCATCCGTGTCTTCGAAATAAGGTGAACCGAGATTATGGTAATTGTCAAGGGAGCTTGGTCTTTCGACAAACTTCCCGTTGTTCCCAGAAGAAAGCATGGCGGCAGCAGCCTCGGCTGCTTTCCGCCACTGGTCAGATTGCACCTTCAGCCTCCTTAACTCGGCCTCCATTTCCAAGTTCACACCTTGAGCTGCATCGAGCTGCTCAGTGACCCGAGCCGCTCTCCTACTGCTTTTATCGGCCTCCTCTGTCAGATATCCCAGTTTCATCAAAGCCTCTCGCTCCGTGGTCCGTGCAGCCTCCACTAAAGCCACTGCCTCATCACTTGCTTTGTTCTTGTCCACGTCCCTCTCATTTATTTCATGCTTGAGCCTTTTGTTTTCCTCGGCCAAATTCTGCATCTCTCTTGTTTTTTCCAACAAATTCTCCTTCAACCCTTCCAAATCCACCTGAGACTTGCTCAACTCCATCTCGAGTTCATATTCTCTTGCACTGTCCTGGTTGTTCTCCTTCTTCACACTTAGTTTCTGATTCTCATCCAAGACAGTCTGGAATTCTGCTTCCTTTTCTTTTGATTTTGCAGTCAGTTCTTCAATAAGACTCTTGGCCGCCTCTAATTCGGCCTCCAGTATAGCCTGCCTATGGAAGGACTCTCGTTTTATATTTTCGGCAGTTTCATAAGCACTTCTGATTTGCAATGTGCTCTGGATATACTCGTCTTGATACCTGGTCTCAGCAGTACCCAGAGCCGACTTTAATTGAATTACCTCAAGTTTTGCGGAATTAAGCTCTGCTTTGAGTTTGTTTATGTCTTCATCTGTGCTAACTCCGGGTGGGAGGTCCACATCGCTTGTGGAATTAGCTTGACAATTGTTGCCACCACTAAGATCTGCTTGGAGTTTATTCACTAGATCATCCAAAGACTTTTCTCGAGATTTCGACTGTTCTAGCTCATTAAATAGAGAGCTATAAGCCTCCTTGGCTTTCATGCTCTCTGAACGAAATATCTCAACAGTGACATTTGCCACTTCCAATTGCTTCTGAGTATTGTTTACGACTTCTAGAGCCTGAGCTTCCGACTCTCTGCAGTTAGTAAGCTCGATCCTCAGGTTTTCAACGAGGGCTAGGGTTTCTGAAAGTTCCATCCTCATACGCTGGATCTCGTGATGTGCTGATTCTGCGTGCTTAGTTTGGGTAGCTTCAGATTCAGCCACCATCTCTAGGTGTGCTTTGAGCTTCTTTATCTCATTCATGGCTGAAGCTAATGCAGCCGAATCCAAAGAGTATTGCTTTTGGATGGCCTCGAGTTCAGACTGCCAGGATTTATCACGCTCTTGGGAAATTTTAAGCAGTTCTTGAACCCGGGCTTCGTCAGAAGCCGAAAGCTCCGAGAGCTGTTCTTGCGACTCCTCGAGTGTCCTTGACATGGCCGAGAGCTGCTTCCTGGCCTCTTCAGCTTCCTGCTGGGCTTGCCTCTTCGCCAATTCAGATGAGTCCAATTGGTTCTTTGCTTTCTTCAGATCTTCTTGGAGTTGAACGATCTGTGATTCCAATTCAGATGCTCTGCTCAGGCGTTTCTTCTGTAGCTCATGAACGCAAAAACATTTATCATTAAAAGAAAAAATCAAGGCTCAGAGAAATTTCATAGAGATAACTTCCATGGTGTAAGTGGCCATGTATAAAAGTATTGTCTATTATCTAGTATTGCAAATGTTCTTATACATCTGGCGTGTTTAATTATAGCCAGATGATAACAACTGAAACGGGTTATTTTGTCATCCACAAAAGCAAGCTTGCTTAAAATCTGATTTCAAAGCCAGTACTGAATAAGTAGTATTAAAAACATTTTACAATGCAGAAACTTCTCAACTGTCAGCAGTCTTGAACAAAACAATTGTTTTTAAGAAACTTTACAACAAAGACCAAAACAGTAAGCATAGAAGGGTGAGAGAATGCATGTGCTAGCATGCGAGTCCATGAATGAGGCATCGATTTCAGATTTGAGTCAACAGTGGGTTCCGATATTGCTTTCACAAAGAGTACCTCAGTTGATGCCGAACTTCGAGGCGACTTGCGCTCACCAACTTTAGGACTTTTGTCTTTAGGAGTCCTTGCGGTGGCATTTGGGGAGGGCGAAATTTTCTCCGAATCAGATCCTGGAATCTTGAGCTGGCGTGAAGTTCGAGGTGTTCCAGGCGATTTCCTTTGAGGAACTTCCTGAGAATTGGTTCTGCACCACAAGTTCAACATCAACAATTAGTACTTTGTCTCACCAACATGCGCAAAAAATAAATCATATTAAATTACAGTAGAAGAAATACAGTTCTTCCGGCTGCAACATATTAGTCAATGCAGAACCACCATTATAGGCATGTTAAGAAGGGAAGGGCCAACAGCACTTAATAAATTTTTCAACTCTCATTGTGGTTCAGGTGCAACATTTTAGTCATCAATAATCAGCAGATGTCAAGGGTGCTGTCCTTTCAAGCTGGTGTACCAACACTTGCAGGCTAATTATGCATTTAAAGTATGTGTGCAAGGTGAAGATCACCACTAATTAACTAGAACCTCCTTGAGAAAACACAAGCTGCTTGACAGTAAAATCAATGAGGCATACATAATGTCTAACGTATATGTTATGAATCTACCATACACTTGACATGTCTAGTCAGTAGCATATAAACCAAAAAGAAATGTGGCATTTTTTTCATGGAGAAAAATAGAACCCATACTAAAATTGCCTAGGAATGTGAAAAAAGAATATTTAGTATGACAAGAAATTGAAACCTGTTTTGGAGTTTTTATATGCACTCAATAAAAGAAAGTTAAAAAAGAAATTGCATAAATCTGCATACAGGTAGAGAATTTCCAATTTTTGAGTTTAGAAGACATTATGATGATTGAGTCTTCAAGAAGTTGGAGGTGATTACCAACAGAAATGCATTCTTACAATCAGCAAAGAATTAACACAGAAGGCATGCATCTGATATAGCTCCGCAGGATTCCAGTTAGTAGCTGATACATAAATTTGACACATGGTAGAGAAAGATATCCAAAATGAGGCGAGAAGAACATGATCTATGCGAATAACTAGGTTCCTGCCATGGCTCATACAATATCAGACTGAAAACAGAAACAAGTCCATGGATTAGTGCAGATAAAGGCTGTGTCTAATAGATCATTCGGCAAAGATTACAATGACACAGATCGTGAGAAGCACTTCCTTGTTCTGTTACCAGAACAAGCATCTCACATGTTCTCACAAAATGCTCCCAAAGGAAATTCAAGAACATGCTGTTAACAACATGATGTTCACAACAATAGAATCTTTGTATTCTTAACTGGAAAGACACTGATATCGGTCAGGTGACACTCATAGCATCCTATCACAAGCTTTCCTCATTCATCGATAATCTCTTTAATTAATATAAGTAAAAATACCAAGACAGAGAATGCTAGCACATCAGATCAAACGGCTAACTCACCGTGCTTGTGGTGTCTGCATGATTTAGGTCCTCCTCAACCAAATAGCGAAACGAGTAGAGACCAACCCTCCCTTCACAACCCCCTGACCCACACCTCCTGCAGCATTTTCATTGAAACTCCTTGGAGAAATTAACGGGAAAGAAAAAGAAAAAAAAAGGATGTGCAAGCATGTCGGAATGTAAGTATGATGATGTATAAAAGAAACTAAGGTTACTGGTCCTCAACAGGGACAGCCACCTCAAAGAGTATTTAGTACATTACCCAACAAACAAACAAACAAACAAACACACGATCCCTTCAAAGAAACTCTACAGAAACTTTCTACCCCACTACCAACCGCATCCACAAAACAAGGACCCTAAAAGATTTTAGCCATTTAAGAAAATAGAAAGACCATGAAAGAACTCACTGAATTTATCATCAACACCGTCTCTGCAATTGTTTTTTTCCGCTCTTTCTTGATTATCTTTTCCTCCTAACTTTCCTTCCCTTTTACTCTATCACTTAACTCTTGTCTTTAAGGCACATCATTGGAGGACAACCCAACATTAGGGACCAAAAAGCAAAAGGAGCAATAAATGAAAGTAATGGACCACGAAGACCGCCGTTTGCATAAGAAAATCACTGGCGAACCTCCTGAGGAAGTGGGAAGATCCCCAAAAAAACCTCAACATCAAGCACCGACAGCTTGCGTAACGCCTCGCAGGGCACTTCCGTTATGAAATCACGAGCGACAACGCCCCCACAAATATCTAGCGAAATCATTCAAAAAGCATGAAAACTGCCATTGATGGTAAATACTTATCAGGCGGGCAAAACCGGCACCACCTTCGAGTGGGAAAAAGGAACAGGGAAGCTACAGTAGAAAAGGCTCGAGCTTTACTTGACGAGCTCAGACCAAAGAAAATATGTCCCCAAGAGAAAATCTGCTTTCAAATTTACAAGGAACTCCATTTCGGGTTTCTCCGCTTAAAGGCGAGCGAAAGAAGAAAGGTCCTAACTTGATGCGAACGGATTTGCATTCCACCCAGAAAAAAAAAAAAAAAAAGCAGAGGAGTTATACCACAACACATGGCTCAGAGAAAAGGAAAAACGAAAACAGAGTACCTGTGTAGTTGCAAAAGAAGTAAACTTCAACGGAAAATGTGGGACAAAAGGAAGAAGAACGAGAGCATTTTGAGCTTACCGCTGGCGGATGAGTTTTCCAAACGGCGGGTTTGAAACGGGGGCACGAGTTGGCTCCTTTTGAACAATGCGAGGCGAAAACAAGTACAAAGTTCCCGAGAAAAAGCGGAGAAAAATGGAGAAGGGAACCCTAAGGAGACGGAGGTCAGAGGAAGGAAGTGACTTTGACTATACTGGACTGGGCCAATGGCATCTTCGCCTTCTGGTTCTTCTTCTTCTTCGTCAGCCTCAGCGGTCTTTCTTCACTTTGAATTTCTCCAAAACTCAGCCTTTGAAGTAAGAGGAAGAGAGAGACAGGGGAGACCACGCTGACTCCTTGACTGTTGCAGTACTCTTCACGATGCCACGCTCTCTGGCTTCGCACGCGCCTTTTTCTAGTGACCCGTCGTTTCTCGCGGTTCATCCCAGGATTAAAGTGGGCTATCTATCTACTTTCAACTATGTCTATTCAGATTACTTTCCTTTTTTCTCTGTAACCTCTCTCTTTAATGACATGTTCCCTGCTTTTCTCTCAAACCCTGCCCGTTGAAAGCGTCGAAGGAAAAGCTACTCCTCTCCTTCTTGGCTTATCTAACGGAAAGGTTCAACATAAAAACCTATGACAGAGTAGGTGGCTTGAAGCTCTTGGTCCGAAAACATCAGCCAGGAGCGGAGGTCATATTGATTTCAGTACAGGAGTAGTAAACTTGAAGGAGAAAGAGACAACACTTCAGGCTTTTCTGATTTTACTGCATGATGATTCTCTTGAAAAAGATCAAAACCGCTGTTCTTTATTTTAGAGTTACTAAAATGAGAATAAAATCCATGAACAAGGGAACCCAAGG
This sequence comes from Eucalyptus cladocalyx, assembly GCA_017140615.1. Classification (NCBI taxonomy): domain Eukaryota; kingdom Viridiplantae; phylum Streptophyta; class Magnoliopsida; order Myrtales; family Myrtaceae; genus Eucalyptus; species Eucalyptus cladocalyx. The sequence continues at coordinate 36,569,149 of CM029526.1, forward strand.
CTTCCCAAACACATTTGTTGAGAGCGTCATTAATTGTGTTTTACTTTTATTTGAAATATGTCACTTTTTTCTTAAATACTCCCTTTTGATTTTCCAGATACATCCATATGCATTATCACCAATTTTAATAGTCTTAATTGGTATTTCTATGTCGCTTGTTGACAAGATCCATTTCTCCTCAAGAAGTAGCACAAACTCCAATTCCATCTGATTTGTGAAGTTGATATTGAAATGTGATGAGCAACAACCAATCATTAACCTCGAAATGAAGGGTACCAACGAGGGGCATTTATTTGGGGAAAGAACAACAATTAAGTTAAAAGGTTAATACTATTAAAAAAAAAAACTCTCAAAATGGTATATCTATAACAAACTTACCTTAAATTAATTTTTTTATCATAAAAAATTACAAATCGGTACACATTTGATAAATTTATGCTCTATTAATTTTCGCTAAACTTTATGGTCAGATGCTGAATTGAATGACATTTAACAAGTGTACCAATTTAGGTTTTTTTTTCTTCATTTATCATAAGTGTAGCAATTTGTAATTTTTCGTTATATTAATCCAATTTTAACGAAGAGTAAATTTATCATGAATATATTGATTTTTGGGTTTTTGGTGATCAAAAAATTCATTTGAGTTCCTGTATTAACCTTGATTAGGATCTTTGGAGAGAGTCAAACAAAGAAGAAGGGGAGAAACAGTACGGTTTGTAGATCCCAAATCTTGATTGGAACCCAAAATATCTCAAAGAATCTTCCTAATTAAAATTGCAGGAAGGGTGTCCTAGAACACGTGCTTAGTGCCCCATTCGATGTATGTGCCGATTTTGCTCGAAACAGGCTGAGGTCGATCGGCAAACACTGAAATCGCCCCATGTTGCTGTTTGGTCGGATCGATAGGTCTAAAGTCACGGGCACAAACATCGCCGGTCAGCGTCACATGGGCAGCGGAAGAGGGCGACCCTTGCGATTATCAAGAGTTCTGCACGGGTCTCGGCCTCGTTCGTCCGCTGCAGAGAAGCACACGTCGTCAGCTCTTTTGCTTGCCTTAAAGTGGGGGAAGAGCTACGGACAAGAGGGGGCAAGAACAGTCGAAGCATCGATGTTGGCTCAATCGTTTTAAGGGACCCGAAAGGGAGAAAAGGAAAAGAACATGTGATAGCTTACTAAGAAAGCTTGATCCCATTCTGGGGTTTGTGTGATGTTGACCGCGGGACATTTTGGCCTGGGTTCAAATATACATGATGTCCTTGGGATCAAGGAGATAGATATTGGCATACACATGGCTTTTGGGTGAGTGATCTCTCTCTGACTGCACGGAACAGAAAACAAATTAGCGTAATCCAATTGCAAGCTGCTGATTTTGAACACTGCACCACTCATCAGTGCGACGCCCGACCAAACCACCCTCTCCATAACATCTTTTAAACACAATCGCCGCCCCCACTGGCACCTTAAACTCGACCACCACCACCATCATTGCTAGCACTAAGACTCGACAACTTCGCCATCACCATCCTATGCATCATCAAACTCCCTTCCCACTCTTCCTTATCTCCCTTTCTTTTTGGATGTCTACGATCTTGAATTTCGACATCGAATATGAGGAGTAACGATCTCGAATCGGAAGAGAGAAAGAGTCGTGGCATTGATGGCATTGTTGGACATCATTGGCAGCTAAGGAAGAAGAACAAATAAAGAAAAGGTAAAAGTTAAAACGGTAAAAAGAAATGAAAAAAAAAAAAACTATCTTCCATCGATTGGAAATACATAAATTATTTATCTATATTTTTTGCCCATTCATTCCTAGGTGGCAATCTACATTAGAGAAAAGCATGCTACATTATGTTGTATATAACAGAAAGACCACATTCAACTGACTTTTAGAAGCTCGCGGAAGATATTGAATAAAATTGATTTAGGTTTGATATTGAATCCAGGACATGGTCAGGAATCATTAGTATTATCCTTCTTGTCAATCTTTGATCCGAAGTACATGACGCTTTCTGTTTTTTATCTTAAGAAGAAACCTACGATGGTTTCTTAACAAAATAGGCAATCCTTGGTGCAATTGCAACATGTGCTTCTTCTTTTTCCTATTTAACAAATTATGCTGACATCGATGACAACATAAAGACTACTTGATTCGAGAAGACATGCATGATTTCACAAATATTCAAAGCAAATTTCTACGGTCCCTAGGAAATACTTCTCCAGGGGATTTTTTAGGGGATTGGAAGATGCATTATGGATGATTTCTAGAGAGATCAGGGTGGCGAGTACAAAGCACATTAAAGTATAGCAAGTTACGAGTGCATGGATAGAGAGAGAAGGACGGTAAGTGAGAATGTACCATTTGGATCGTCAATCCACGACCATTCATAAGCAAGGAGGGAATAAATTAGAGTTCATATCATTGGCATGACATTGCCCTGTGACAAAGTAACGTCCTGGGATAACGATGACTTGGTTTCATTCTCATAGATGGCAAAGTTCAATGATCAATCCTCGGCCTGTGGAAGGACCGGCCCAGATTTCGGTGTAGCACTTGCAGAAAAACTGGAGAAGGAATGCAGCAAAATGTCCCAACCTTTAGGTACGGTACGGAGAACACTTGGACTCCGCCTTTGTTAATTGAAGCAATCAAAATCCTAATATCTTTTGTTAAACAGTGCAACGGGGCTCTTTTGATTGCCCCAGCTCCGATTTTAGGCTGTCCTGTTGACACTGTTCGATTGCTTCGCAAACAGTTTCTAGCGGAAGAAAATTTGATTGCACTTTTTCGAAAAGATTCAGGATCGGTTCGGATTTCCGGCCAGGACAATGTTTTAGGGCTTTGACTTTTCACCCGTGGAAGTCAGACAATTAATAATGTTTGGCGACCGCATCAAATTGGCGTGGTCTTCAAGGCTAAGCCAATATGCTTGGTGGTTCCTTAAATTTATTGTGTTCTGTATAATGTCTAATTGTTGGAGATAATTAGGAATTTATTTAGATATTTTTTTATGTTAAAGATAATTATGATATTCCTCCGCATTTCTTAAGATTGTATGTATATTACATTTATATCTTTGATTATACGTATCTTGATCGGATTATTATCTTAAAACAGCTATATCAAAATATATAGAATTCTCCAATTCTATCTTTCAGATTCTGCTCCTACTCTAACATCAGTGTTGAGTGGTCCTGGACCTCTCTTAGTCCATAAGTTAACTTAAATATTGACTTTCTTTCATACTTATAAATTGACAACTTGCCTCTTTCATAATCGATATGGGGAAAAAAAACCCAACAATCTCTCCCTCACACTTTATTCCTCTGGTCGGAATGACAACAACTCGTGTAATTATTGGATCCAAACTTGTTGATTTTGTTTTTACTTCTTTATTGTCCGAATATTCAGGAACTAAGAACGTTCCAATTGGTATACAATTGAATTAAGGTCAAGAGAACCAATAACCCTCGTGTTAATTGGGCTATGATTTTATAGGAGATTTTGTGAGAATATTATCAAGTGTTCTAAAAGTTTAAACAATTATATGAATGTTATTTTATTATTCTATGAGACTAAATAAAGGAATTAAAGCAAAACTACACCAAAAAAAAAATAATTATGGCTTTATACTTGACTAATGATAAAATGAAAATGGACAAATTTACAGGGAAAAAAAATGATAAAGGATTAAAAAAAAAAAAAAAAGTTCAAATGAATTAGAAATGTCTTCAGTGCTTCGCTTGCATGTCTTTGGACTTTCCTCATAACTGTTCGATTTTTGACATCCCAGAATCAATCTGGAGTTCCTGATGCCAAACCATGTTCTTGGAGCAATCTTTTCCTTGAACACCTTTCAGTTTCGTGTCATCCTCAAGAACAATTTGCTTCACAAACTTCAACAGATCCTACGCAAGCAAGACGAAAATGAAAAAACCTTGGATCACAATTATAACAGTAAAGAACCAATCAGAAAAGGATAAAAAAACTTCGGCGTGTTTTGTTTTGTTCGGTCAGTTTTGCTCTCGTGCGTGAATTTAGTATGTCTCCAAAGTTAAATGGTCCAAATCCTATATGGGTCCAAGAGAAGCACGTGTACAGATTCCGAAAATAAATCCAAAAGCTTGATGCTTTCATATGACCAACCGCTTATGCAAATCTATAAACTATTGGCAAAAGTTTGGAGGTTGGCCAGATTGCTACTGAACTAGACTTATCAATTCAGAGAACCTATAGCATATAATTTGCAGCATAAAGATATGATCAGATTCTTAAGTACTCTTTAGCATATTTAATAATTCATAGAGCTGGAAAACTAATAATTTAAAAGAAAACTTCAATTGTCCATGTGTGCATGGACCCATCATTGCATTTGCACCGCACCTATAAAATTTTGTATCTTACTTTGAAGGCCATGCATCTCTTCAATTATGAATTGCCATAGACCAATTTTAAATATGCCTGAATCTGCTAGCCTGCTAGCCCAAGTTCAATAAGGTCTTTGATTCCACATATTTAAAGCTTGCTTTTGAGTAATTATTTCGAAATTCTTTATCACAAAAACAAGAAATATAAGGCTAGGTACATTAAGACCGGTGTAACTGCCTGTCTGTGTACCTGGCCGGCGTTGTTCGTGGTGGTGGTAGGCTGAGCAGACGATGAAGATCGACCCCATCTTTCAGGGTCCCACAGAATTGAACTGTTGAATGCAAAACTTGAAGGATGAATCATTTTCAATGGAGGTCTTGGGTCTGTGTCATTGCTCTTGTCACCATCATGCCATCCTCTAACTTGTGAAGCAGATTTGCACACTGGCCACTTTCCCAACACCCTGCAATTAGTAAGCTGTAATGATAAGCAAAATTAACTAATGAAGTACGTTCTCATCAGGAAGAGGGGAAAAAAAGAGTTCTAATAGTTTGACTTAGACTTGATGTTGAAGTATGACATTCATCTCTTGCTTCTACTCGATCTCTACTTGGTTTGAAACGAAATCATCTTGTACAACCAACACCAGTTTCTTTCATTACCGACCATTCCGAAGCAGCATTAAATGAAAAGAAGGAATATCAGAAATATCATGACAGAGATAAATTTTGAATGTAAAGCGAGTTAGATATTTGTGCATACTCTATCTCCCTGAGCCCCTCAAAGAAATCCAAATCATAAGCATTCGAAATCATTGAAAGATGGAGGATCCCGCTTATCCGGTGGTGCTCGATGTGCCGCAGAGCAACGTTGAACTGATGATCCGTTTCTGCTTCCGGGTCGGTGAAGTTCTCCTTGGAGACCAAATGCCTGTACATAATGCCAGTGTTCCTGAGTATATCCGATACTTCTTTGGATTCGGATTGTCCCTCCACAATGATCCAGAGCAAAGGTGCAGGAATAAGTCTCAAAGTGTTGGACAACCTTCTTAGGAACACTCCTTGAAACTTATGTTTTGTCCCGGTGGGCGTGACAATTATGAGAAGTCTTCTTGGAATCAATTTGACTTCCTCTTCTTCTTGCCGTAACTGAGCCTCTCCTCCAGCCAAAGCTGCCACGGCCGATGTCTCAGCTTTTGAACTCGCATCGATGACGCTTATCCTCGATTTTGGTGCTGTCTGAGGATAGAAATCTGCTTTATCCGAGGTAACTGCTACACGACCGGCAAAACTGGAGGCTTTAATTGTCTGAGCGAAGCCTGTGAAGAAACCAATAACGAGGCATACAGAGAAACGGAAAATGGCTCTCTTCCAACGATGTGCTTTCTTCCTTGATCTTTCCACAGATCCCATCTCTGCAAAAACAAGTTAAGAGTCCCCAGAATCTTGAGCTTTGAGACAGAAATAAATTAACCCACTGACAGTGAGGGTTGATGCACTACACTAGTCATCCAGAATATTTTATGGGCAAAGGAGCTAATAATATGTATAAAGAAACAGGATTATAATATGTTGATTTGGATCTAGAGTGAAGGTTTGTATCTGGGAGAGGTATGGAGCAGGGCAAAGATTCTAATAGTTGTTGATTGTTTTTCCTTCTTCTTTTTTTATGTTGAAATGGTTGTGGATTGTCACAGGCAAAGTTAATGCGTATGCCTGAATTTAATCATTTATTCAACTTGGTGAAAACGGGAATTGCTTCACTTGAAGCCAAAGAAAGATGTCAACATATAAATGGACTTGAGCTGAAGATAGGACAAACAGGGGTTGGAATGAATTTTTCAATTAGATTACGCGAAAAGACATATCTCTATCTACCGATGGCTGTCAGAATTACTTCGCAACATGAAAGTTGAAAGTTGACCAGGCACCTTCCGGTCAGTCAGCCACTCTAAAGTTGTACAAATTGCTTGTGATTTTATTCTAAGTTCAAATTGAAAAATAAGTTTCGGGATCTTCTGCTGTTTATCAGGTTGTTCTTAATGTTCCTCCATCTGAGATCAGCTCATGCACCACGGCGAACATCCCGAAACCAATGAACAACAGGAAAGTACAGGCAGAAGGGATAATCTGAAAGAGTTGAAGCTCTGAATTTCCAAAAGATGCATATAACCAAAAGGTTTTGTGCGCATGTAGCCATGCACAAAATTGCTACGATATAGATTTTTATGCAAGCATCGGGAATCATTTGCCCACCATTTCAGGCTTATGGACGTAGAGAAAGAGCGTCCTCAATGTCACTAAGAAAAAAATATAAGGATGGAAGAAAATGTTTTCCCCGTATTGCTTTTCCTTGAACAAAGAGATTCCAACAAAAGACATGCCCAAGGAGGCCGCGAGGGTGTACACAGCCAAACACGGCTAGTGATGACCAGAGACAAAAAAACCCATCAAAATTTGCACATCAAAGAGATGGAATTTCGCAGCTAACTCATCTTGTTAAACTAGCTAAAATGATCCACCATAATTTCACAGGCCTAATGTACATAATTGCAAGTTCAAAAGCCAAGAATTAGGGTCATCCTTGAATTAACCAGCCAATTCATCATCCCCGTAATCCTCCCCAAAGTACTTGTCGACCAAACCATTTGCCATATTTCGCAGGTCCTCATTTTCATGAAACTGGAACCTTTCCATGGCTTCAATCCCGTCTTCTCGCTCTACAAGCTTCGGCCCCTCACCATTAGGCATTCCCCTCAAAACCTACCAACATGGATAGCAGAATTAGTAAGAAAAATCCAAGAGTAACTTTCTTAGGCTTGGGAAGCCCAAAGAATTATTTACTATTTTTACTTAGGACTTAACCTCCAAAATTTGAAATTGGAAGAAAAAAAAATATATATATATAAGTCTCGGAAAATTGTAGAAAAATTTTATACATCTCTAAGAACCAATATCGTGTATTGAAATGGGTTTTAGATTCTTTCAAAAGGTCTGTACGAGCTGCCAAGTTTAAGAAAAGTAGTAAGTTAAAAGTAGAAGTCACTGCAAATAGGTCACTGCCAAGATCAAACGATCTGCCATTCTCATTGCAACACTTTTTATCAATTATCATCACCGTCAGTAACTTCCCAGGCAGCATATTTCAAAAAAATTTCATCTAACAGCAACTGGTCTAGCCAATGCATGGCAAACAAAACACCAAACCTTTCTGACAGAAAGGAATCCCATGCTTACTGTCAGAAAATCTTTCATCAAGTAAATCTTCGTCTGCAGGTTATCATTCTACAAGAGACAAATTGAGAAACGAAAAGAATGGAAAATAGGATGGTTGAATTCAACAGAAAAGATCTGAAAAAGAAAGCCTGGGATCACCCATGAAAGTCCAATATTCTGGGAAAAAATTTATCCAACTTTTGGGGCTACAGTAGTTGGGAAAGTTGACCTATGAAAAGGTAACTACAAGGTCAGTTACCCAGAAAAGTTTTCAGTCATTTGAGAAGACTAAGCACCCAATATGTGGCCCAGAGAACTTATAAAATCGATGTAAGAAGAAAGACATCCTTTAGGGAAAGTTTTATTAATCAAATATAATCTTTTCCTTACCAGCTCTATAAATTGAAGTCCCACTCTTGCCGCCTCAATATCAGCAGACCTTACCAGATCAATAAACCCTGAGAGGCATCCACCACCCACAAGTGAAACCAAGTGTTCCTGAATAAGATAGGGCCTTGCATCACCTTCTGTTGGGCCAACACAAAGATTTCCCAGGACATATGCCACCTCCTTCCTTACATCAAATGGGGCTGATGAGACAAGGCGTATTAGCCATGGCAATGCCTCACTCGAATATATTAACCTTTTGTGTTCAACAGAACCAGCGGCTATGTTAGATAACACCCATGCTGCTTCCTACAAAAGTTGTGGTTTTCAGCGACAAGGGAAGCTTAAGTTTTGTACTAACAAAAAAAGGACCAAGTATACCTTCTTCAACACTCGATGCTCACTCTTTAAACATTTTACAACGACCTTCACCACCCCATCTGAGATTGTCAAAATAAAAATTGATAAACACAAAATGCAAAGGGAAACTACTCTTCTTCTCCATATAATTTGCTAACCTGTGACTTCACTCCCGGGGAGGAGAAGAGTATGGGTGGTGTTTGTATCACCAGCCACAAGGTTACCTAAACCCCGCAATACCTAGACGAAAAAAAGCATACACATATCAACAAGATACCAAGAGCAAGCATCTTGAACTAAATCACACCAAATCCAAGACTGAATGACATAAATATGAAGCTGGGAGAGACAGTAACAGAAAAATTAAATTTTATGAACATGTTAAAAAACATTTATTTCACCTTAAGAAGAGAAAAGCTCAAAAATCAACTAGGGTTATTCAGGTAACATAACATTGACGATGATCCATTTAAAAAAAGGTAACTAGTATTAGAATATGGAATGCTCTTTAGGCTTTACCCATATTGGAGAAGCCATCACAGAGAAGCCAAACGCAAGCCAATTTTTGTCTTAACATTACCTACCCAATCCATCCTTAACCTCCAATCACTTTTATAACTTATCCGCACATTAACCAAGATATGCACCATGTTTTCAGTTCAAATTTTTTAAAAATAATGTGTAACAAATCCAGCAGATTGACAAGAAAATATAGTATTCCCTTAATTATGTTACAGAGAGACAAAATGGCAATGATTCTTTCATTTATAAATGACAAGACTAGCATGTGTAGTTGAAATCAGTGGACCTCCATCAATAATTTGAAGGAACATTGAAAGTTCAAAATAATCTCAACATAATTGGCAAAAAAAAAAAAAAAAAGGTCACTCCCTCCCTCCCTCTCCACCTTTTGTTCCTTCTTTATCCTTCATGAATCCATGGTTCTAAGCACCATTGCCATGCTGCCTGAATCATTATGGAAGCAAACACGAGGTGTGGTCATTTCCCTCATGATCCACATCAGAGTTCATATGTTGGACTTGGTTAAAGGAATTGTGGACTCCAATCGTATGTATTGTTTCGTAAAATCTTTACTCCAAAGACTAACAAAAGGGTTGTGCTATGATGCCCTTAAAACCTACCTCAAGCTTCAAAACTACTTTCAACTCATTTTGTACAAATCTGTCAGAAATGTGCTAGGAGATAACTTCAAACAAAATAAAGAAAAACGAATATATTGCATACAACATGCACCTCTTCCTTTTCTATACACTCAACAGTACTAGGCACGAGGTTTCTGTTAATCCATCATGCTTACCGGAATGAGCAATTGCAGACTACTCGATGTTGCCAATCTTTCCACAAGGAGTTGAACAACATCATTCTTCACCAATAAATTAGTAGCAAAATTTGAAAGGGCTGAGAGATAAACAACTACCCAAGCAATCTCTGTTGCTAACTCCTCATCCCTGATAATGCCAAAACATTGCCACAAGAAAAGGATTTTTCAGAGAACATCATAGAATTTCCAAAATAAGAATACAGCAACAAAGCCAAGTCCCCCATCAGGAATAACTTCCCAAGCATTACCAACTGCATTCCTACACTCATAAGCATTCATCAAACTGCTACTAAATCCAATGCCATCAAATCTACGCAATTTCTATACAGGCTCCCACTTGTTCTTTATTTCCATGGTACTTCACAAGAACCAAATTCCAGCTTCTCTATCTGCTTAAGTGGTATCTCTGGGATATACTGCATATGACATATCCTCAAAGCAGGGAAACTAATTCCTCACCAAAGCTCTAGGCTAGCCGAAATAACCATATTCCTGATAGAGTTCTCAGCTAAAAGTCTCCATTTACCAAGTCCCAGGCTGTCTTCAGAAGCTTTCTCTCAGGTTGATCATTCTATTTACATAAACAGAAGCCAGCAATGCTATAAAATGCATTCTATGAATTTATGTGGGTTATGGACTAGTTTGCCACTGCATCTATAAAGCTTAAAAACGGGACCACTCTGACCAAAACCAAGTACAAGATAAAGAAGACAAACCAGTTGCCACCTGTACATCTATAAACTGAGATAATAGAATTGTCTTTGAGATCAACAAAACCCACTTACGCCTTTTTCAAGTGCCGAACAATTGCATCCAGCACCCCATCAATTTTGATCAGATCGGTTGCTCCTCTAGAATCAGGTCCCTGCATTCAGGCACACTGGAATTATTTCTTAAGTTAAATCTTAAAAAGAGAACAAAAATACAACTCAAGTTAGAGATGCATAATGAATGTAAGATAAGAATAAATACTTCTAGTGCCCTATGAACTTGCATATCCTATAGCCAAAGTATATCGGCTTAGGAAGCATTATGAACACAAGGGACAGACAAATTACAAAAAAAAAGACTGAAAAGAAGAAATAAAATCTGTTATCAAATCAGATAACAGAAAGAAATGACGACCAAGCAGGTGGGAAAGAAAGATCCACCATTTCTTAAGAAGTTTATTTAACTACAGTACTGGCATGTATGTCCTTAGTGAAGAATAGAAACCTTGATTAAGTTAGACAATGCCCAGGCAGCTGTTCTCACAGTTGAACCCTTGTTTGGAAGCATCATTCTTGCAAGAGGTAGTAAGGCCCCTTGTGAGAGCAAAATGTTTCTCAGCTCCTCTCCTTCACCAGCCACATTTCCCAATGCCCATGCACACTGCTCGGCAACAGGTAAAGAACTCTTCTCTGAGAAACAAATGCAATTTCATGAGCAAAAACTACTCAGAGATGAGACTTAGCTTCGAGAGGATAATTTCTGATCTTATCATTCAGAAGGGGCGGGGTGGTGGGCAGGAACTAGCCGAGGATGGCAAAGAGTCAGATAAAAAGATTAAAATGAACACGCACGGTCAATTATGAACATCTGGAAAGGAATAAAAGTATGGTCCATGCTTTAGGAGACAACTATAGATCCTTGATCAGTATAGTATACACTAAAAAATACTGTGTTATTTTGATCCCTTATTGGAGGTAGAATTTAACTGAAGAATAAGAAAAATAGACAACACACAAGAAGATAAAATATACAAATTGGCGCTTTAGCTCAGACTGATAATTCACACTTTTAGAATGGAGAGAACCATGGAAAGACACTATGATCAAATATCACAAGGAAAATGTTTCCAGCAGAATATCATATCAAAGATGACATTTAGTTGGATTAATATTTACCACTCTACCTGTAGAAGAATACATCTAGCACGGCGACACACCATAGATAAGATATACTAAATGCAGATAACTGACTTAAGACAAAAACAAAATCCTTACATGTAGTAATTGCTATAAGTCCAATAATTTAGGTTTTTGCCACAGATCAAGTAAACTCTCCGCAACTTTCACAGATTTCATGAAGCAGTGAATATTTTTAGCCCAGAAGAAATGGTGAGGGACATCTATTGATGCTCTCAGCAAGCAAAGTAGTGACAGAACACTCTAAAAATGGTAAAAGGCCAAATAATTAGGTTGTTTTTGGATATATTCCTTTCTCTTTCAGCTTCAGCTTTCAGCATAAAAATTCTATTTCAATCAGTTTCAATGGGATCCACACCATAATATGACATATTTACATTCCCTGGCCCAAAAAAGCTGGTACGACATCATTTCTACAATAGAAGATGTTGCAAAATCCAACGTACCACCAATATGAGCAATAAGCATCGGCAATGCGGGCAACAAAGCTTTAGTTTGTTCTGGTTTTCCTGCGGCAATGTTTGTAAGGCACCATGCTGCCTCAAGCAACTGCGATGATCAAGAAGAGATGTCTAAATGGGATAATTCTTACTGAAGCAAGTGCCACACGAAATAAAAGAGAAGCTTCATGTGCCCATTAAATTTGAGCATGTCTACACTTGAAGCAAACAAGAAGAGATGATGATTTTCATCCTATTATAGCAATTAACATCATTTCCTACATGTTTATGGTATAAACACAACCATAAACAACAATAACCAAAAGAAGAGCGCACTCAACATAATCTTTGGACCTGTTCATCTGGAGAGCCAAAAGAAAGACACTGCACAAGAATGGGTATTGCTCCTGCGTTGAGAGCAGCTTCAACAGGAGGAAACTCGGATTTTGATAATAAACGCCTTAATTCACGGAGAGCACTCACTCTTTTCTGCATTGCACCTTTTCCCCTTAAAAAACAATAAGCACAGTATAAGATACTTTGAACATTTATAAATCCCTTAAGAATATGAGAACATTCAGCCGTTAGCAGATAAACATATCCCTCGATGAAGTAATTCAAAAAGTCTGTGAGCTTACTATCAAGGTCACTTAAGCAAATAAACTAATCAGCTTCTGTTAAAATTATCTAACTCTAAAGACTTGTCTGAGTTAAACTCAATGATACAGATGCTAGAAGTTGCGGGCATCTCTGTTGTTAAAAATGACAGGTTGTCAATACTCTTTTTGTCACACTTGCACATAGAACACACTTATTCGGAAACCAGAAAATGTCCAAAGTAGAACTCATTGAGCCATACACTAGGAAAAGTTAATATGATATTAAAAACTAGTGAGTTAATATGATATTAAAAAATCAAATAGGTAGATTCCATGTGGGAGGAGTCCAAAGCATTGTTGTCAGATAACCATATCTAGTTTCCCTAGACAGAATGCATGCCTTCTTAGTTTACCCCACTTGCAAGTTACTCTCATAGAAGTCATAGTAATACAACAGCTCGATGGTACATGAATGTAAACAAAAAATGTTAAGATATATGCTCAATACATATCCTAGATATGTATTCCGATGCTTAACATGATGTTAGAGCTGAGATTATACTTTTGATTCCTAGCACTCCCTTACTCTGTTGTATGGTTACCAGGTATCCTCATTGACATGGTTATGGTCACATCTGATATTATGTTCTGCATGCAGGAACAGATCGACCTTATTGCATGTGGGGTCAAGTGGCCCCACTAACTTTTTGCCAAAGTACTAAGTTGGCACACGTTTTTTAAAATTCTTTCAATTTTGCCCCCACTAAATTTCTAAAGTACTAAGAGAAGCCTTTTCCTTCAATTGGCCCCACCGTTCAGAATCCCATCTGAACATTATATACTTGTTTGAAAATATAATAGATGCAGACAGAATCGTTTCAAGTAAAAAAAGCTCCATAAATTTATCAAAATCGAATATGATACTATTATTAATTATTAAGTTTGCTTCCCACTGAGAACAAAATCTACATCCATCCATGTTGGCATGTAAGGCCCCATCTATACACAATACAGAACAGTTACTTGATGTACGTTGTTAATCATTTAATTAGAAGTCAGCCGTTGAGAAATATGCCCCAACTTTTCACTAAGAATAGAATGCATCGTAATGACAAGAGGGTGAGGAGACACATACTGGTATGCAATAGCAGCCTTCAACTCTTCAACGGCCGAGGAAGTTTGAGCTTCCAAAACAGACTGCTCCTCATCGACCACCATGTCAATGTCAGGGGAGACATCACCTTCGCCATCGCCATCACCATCGCCATTAGCACTACCACTAACCCCAATCCTGCATAACCGCTTCGCGCGAACTAATGATTCTCTTCTTTCTTTCCCCACAGCCACAGCTTGTCGCCGCCTCCTCTGTGCAGCGACATTGCCAACTAAATTTCCAAGAACAAAAGAAACAATTACTCACAAAATTATTCCCATGAACAAAACTGCCTCAACAAAATTGAACTCTTCGGAATACCCAGAATGCCCATCTTCACGTATTTAAATAAATAAATTCATAAATAAAAATCCAGATGTGAGTTTCAACCCTACATAGTGTTTTTGACAATAGACTGAGAGAGCCTGCTATACAGCTATTAAGCAAAAGGCTTGATGGGTCCATTTCTATTCTCCGCCCACGCGAGTGTGGGAAATACCAGAACGAACGATCAAAAGGAAGCCGAGCGCTTACACACACGCAAAGGAAATTTCAAAAAAAAAAAAAGAAAGAAGGAACACCGAGAAAAGCTTGGCTCAGAAAAAAAGGAAGAAAGCTAGTTTCGAATATACTTCGCGATCGACTGTTCAGATTCTACGCCGATGCACCGCAAGATCAAAACTTTAAGAGCATACCGGCGTCAAAAGATAGAGGGAAATGATCAGAAGAGAAAGGCGACCTGAAGACTTGATGGGGTCTCTTCGGAGGGGCGAGGCGTCGTCGGCCATTGACGCACGCCCGATTGCAAGCAGGGAGAACTTAATCAGTCGCCGGCGACGGCGAGGGGAGGTCGGAGAAGAATGGCGCAAAGCCTGAAACCTCTCACCGTCTCGCCCGGTGGGTTTTCTTCGGCGAAGAAGTGAATAGAAGAGGAGCCAAAAATTCCCTCGCTGTGCGGGGAAGAGCGTGATGCCTGATGAATATTTTAAATTATATTTACTTAAATAATTTCTTCTTCTTTTTTTTTTTTTTTTTTTTTGGGGAGGGGTCTGAGTACACTAATAATTGAAAAGGCAGGGTACAACCGGGAAATTATTATTCATGAGAGAGATGTATAAAGTCGTTGAAAATTGCAAAAGTGGTCCATGTGCATTTATTGTATTTTGGTTCTCAAAATTAGTCTATAATGTAGTCTGAATCTCCAATCAAGATTTCGAGAAATTACAAAATTGATTTTTGTATTATCGCTAAATGTTCAAAATTGATGTTCGTGCTTTTATTTTGTGATGCTTGACATCTGAACTTTATTTAAAGGTCTTTCTTGCATTTAAGAAAAGGAGAAAAAGAGAAAATTGAGATGCAATTTCCTACTTAAAAAACTCTATGAAATTTGGATTTTAAAACTCATTTTCACGCAAAAAGGGGCAATTTATTTTTTCAAGAAAAGCTCCTAGACTCTTTACCAACCTCTATTGGGTTTACGTTGGATTTAACCTTAAAGTTAAATTTGAAATTAACCGGTGAAGCCCTCAGATAATATTCAAGAGAAAAAAGGAACCCGTCGAATTTATTTGTTTTCACAGGTTTGCCTGCATTATTCAACGCCAATAGAAATTCACACATATTTTCTTGTCTTGTATTCAGACTATTATATTTTTTTTATTGAAAAAAAATTATCAAAAAACATTTCTCTCACTTTCTAACATTTTGATTGTTTAGGAAAATAAGTAATGAAAAAATATTTTCATTATTAACAAATCTATGCTTAAATTTAGAAAATTGATTTTCTCCTCTAAAAATCATAACTCATTTCTCATAATATGACTAAACAATCACACTTTCACCAAATATCTAATAGTTGGGCACTGAAAATCCAACGTCCATGCTTAAGTCCTCAAGAGTCAAAACGAGGTCCACAGAGGTTGCACTTGGGACCTCGGGTCCTTAGTAGCAATGCTCAAGTCTCCCGTGCCTATGCCCAAGTCCTTAGTGGCCACATCGAACCTAGTCCAAAGTCCTCTGAACCAATTCCTTGACAACCAATGTTGGGTCCTCAAGGCTAGCCCAAGGGCCTTGAGGCTTACTCGAGTGCTCGACTCCTACACCCAAGTCACTATTACTAGGGATAAAGTTCAAAGAGGTTGGCCTTGAGACTTCGGAGGAACAGTATAGGTGCTAGGGTCCCTAGAGGCCATGCCTAGATATTCGGTTCCTGTGCCCAAGTCACTAGAGCCCATTCTTAGGTTCATCAAGGTCAGACCTAAGTTTACAAAAAGCGAGGCTCGAGCCTTGGTGCCCATGCCTAGGTACCCAATTTCTATGCCCAAGTCATCGGCACTCGTGCCCGAGCCTAGGTCACGAAGGCGAGATCTATAGACTCAAGGCCTTGACAGCTATTCCTAGGTATTCGGCTTCCATGCCCCACTTATTGTCGCCCAAGGTTAAGTGCACAAAAATTGGGCCCAAGCCCCTATGCTCGAGCTAGAATCCTCGGTGGTAACAGTGGCCATGCCTATGCCAAAGGTCAAATCCAAGTCCACAGAAGTTGGGCTCAAGACCTCAATACTTGTGCTATGGTGCCCAATTCCCTAACCTTAGTCACCGACTCTCAAGCTCAAGTCTCTAGCAGCCATGCTTGGGTTCCTCATGGTTGGGTACGAGAAACCTTCGGTCCTATGATTGGGATCCCGACAACTAACTATCACTTATATCATACAAATAATGAATGTCTTTTTAGGATAACAAGATCGAATTTTCTTTTTCAAACTAAGGAAAATAATGTATAATTCATTTTTTGATTTTAATTGAATATCAAAAAATATTGTCATTTTCATAAATCATTTTTCACAAATATCAATTTTTTTAATGAAATAAATAGAGATTCGAGTTCATATACAAATACATGGCACGGTTGAGGGGACAATCGCCTCTCGTTTTTTTTTACTGGCATACCGGGGATGAAAGTATTTGCCAATCGCAAACTTAGGGAAAACATGTTGGAAGATTTGACTAGTGGAACAATAATTGAGTTATGAATTATGATGTGATTTGTTGTGATGGAAAAGATGCTCGAGTTAGATCATGTCACCCGAAGATGATTGCAATCATCTCTTCCCACTATAAAAGTTAAAATGATAACATTCAGGACTCTTTTCACCAACTAATTCATCAATAAAAAGACGGAATCGATCGATTTATTATTTGTCTTAAGACTTATATGAAAGATACCAAAGCGTTGAAAATGCTAACAGACTCTCAATTACATAAGTACTCAAATCGATGTTTACAAAAGAAAACAAAAATTAGAGCGACTTGCTCATTAACTTTTTTTAATAAAAATGCACACATGTCATGTGATATTAATAAAATATGATACATTTTTATTGTTACTATGTTTATCCTAGTGGACTCCGAATTAAGATCTTGGCAACCTTGGAGAGAGAATTGAAATAAGAATAAAAGTCGACGCGTGTTAATATTTAGGTGTTGTGAAAGTTTTAGGGATAAAATTGTTAAATTACATGTACCATAAGATTTGAATAATAAGAAATTCAAAAATAAATCCAACGAACTAACCTCTAAAAAATTATTTTATACTTTCTTCGGTCTCGCCAAAATTTTAAATGTTTTTGAAATTTCAAGAAATTACAAAAGAATTATGTGCGAATCTATGGATCAACATTTTTATATAGTGAAATTTTAGATGTTTTGGGTAATAAATAATTCAAGCGTATCCGTTGCGTTTAAATTAAGTAAAAAGAAAAAAAAAAGGTCATAATTAATTAAAGGGTGTCCATCATAAGATTTAAAACAAGTAAAAAGAAAAAAATAATCCGTTTAACAAGCTTTTAAGTCTTAGGGACAACGACATAAATGGCTTGTTTGATATCCATTATATTATCAAGAATAATTTTTGCTTAAAAATAATTTTTCTTATTCTATTCCCTCAACGAATTTTTGAGCATTTGAAGCATTTGATAACCGTTCAAAATTTCTATTATTATGATAAAAATATATTTCATAGGACATATTTCTTTTGTGATTTAGGATTTCTTTTAATTTTTAAATAATTTTATTATATTTTTCACTTTTTTTTTTTCTTTTCCTTTTTCCCTTTCATCTTCTACTTCATCCTTTGGCCAGCAACTTCGTCGGAGCGTTGCCAATAGCTTGGCCAAGCCTCATCGACTGAGCTCTCCTAGACGCTAGTGAGGCTTGCCTGACCATGGCAAGGTTGACCTTGCGGTGGCTTGGCAAGATCAAGCTTGCCCAGCCAAGGTTTGGCTGATGCTCACTTAGCTGTTGTAGAGGCTCGGCCCAAGCCTTGCCGAGGATCGCCAATGCTCCATCGAGGTCGTTAGCCCTTGTCTGGCCAGTCGTCCGTGTAGTCGAGGCCAGTGACCAGGCAAAGGACAAAGGAGAAGAAGAAAAGGAAAAAGAAAAGAAGAAAATAACATAGGAAAAAAAGTGGACAAGATTTTGAAATTGTTTTTGGGAGCTAAAAAACAACTTTTTTAATTTATTGATTATATTTCAAATCTATTCCTATAAATAAATTTGTTTATGAGAACAAAAAAGTTAAGGTTAAAACTCTAAGAAATCTAAAACTAGTACACGTGTAATTACTATACTCAAGACTAATTTTTTTACTATGAAAAATTTCAAATTGGCACACATGCAACAAATGTATCTCAAATGATCGCAAAAAAACCCGAAATTGCAGACACTTACAATAAATTTATCAAAAACTAATTTGTTTGACCGTTAAAAATCTCAAAATGGTATATTCTATTCGTTAAATTTATTAATACCAGAAAAAAAAACTATAAAAATTGTACAACCTTTGTAAAATCATACATTGTTTTAATTCAATGTACAATATGATTTATGAATATTTAATTTATTTGATATAGTTCATAAATTTTAACTCAATAAGAATATTATCTATAGATTTTTAATTTTTTTAATATAATCATAGACTTTTCGTAAATATTCAAGTTGTCATGAAAATATTCAATATTATTCTTCAATTAATTCAAGTTCTAGAACAATGTTGAACAGTTTCATATAATTGAAGAATTAGATTGAATATATGTCAAAGCTTAAGAAATTACGTTAAATAAATTGAAAGTTTAGAGACATCGTTACACATTGATAATTTATGTTGTGATCCTGAATCTTATGTTCAGGAACAAAAACCTAACACGTAAGCACGCGGCGAGATTGCCCGATCGGCGAATGAATCAATACCCTTTTGGGCAAGTGAACGGATCCGGCTCCCCGTAGCAGAACGAAGCCGTCCAAACTCCAAACTCTATTGTAACCTCCTCCACAGGCCCACGTGTCATCATCCCCGTGGCTCATCAACTTTCTCGACCACGCTTTTCCTTCCACTTTCTGGCTCTGCAACTTTTCCCGTCAAAGTTTCTCATTTTCTCGGGAAAAACCGCATAAATCTACCTTTCTCAACCACCATTTGTCGTCTTCTCTCTCTCTCCTTCCCCTCCCACGCGTCAATTCTCACGCCCGCGGGCCCCTCTCCCGATCTCCGGCCTCCGCCCCGCGCCGCCATGCCTCTGCCGCCGCCGCCGCTCCCGCTCAAGGCCGTCACGGTGACCCACGTGCGCTACCAGCGGGGCGACCAGCTCGGCCACTTCCTCGCGTGGATCTCGCTCGTCCCGGTCTTCATCAGCCTCGGCGGCTTCGTCTCGCACTTCATCTTCCGCCGGGAGCTGCAGGGCATCTTCTTCTTCCTCGGCCTCCTCGTCTCCCAGTTCATCAGCGAGAACATCAAGGCCTGGGTCCAGCAGGCCCGGCCCGAGACGTGCGCGCTCCTCGAGATGTGCGACTCCCACGGCTGGCCCTCCAGCCACTCCTCCTACATGTTCTTCTTCGCCACCTACTACACCCTCCTCACCTACCGCGGGATCGGCCTCGCCGACACCAAGAACAAGCCGCTCGCGTGCTTCCTGCCGTGGTGCCTGGGGGTGCTGACGATGTACTCTAGGGTTTACTTGGGGTACCACACGGTCGGCCAGGTCTTCGCGGGGGCCACGCTCGGGAGCGTGATCGGATGGGCTTGGTTCTGGCTGGTGAACACGGTGTTCTGCCGCTACTTTCCGGCGATCGAGGAGAGCGCGCTCGGGAGGAGGTTCTACATCAAGGACACTTCGCATATCCCGAACGTGTTGAAGTTCGAGTACGACAACGCGAGAGCCGCGAGGAAAAACTTGGAATTCAAGTCCAACTGAGGCCGACCGATTGGGAGATAATCTCGATAGGTGTGTTCTTCATCGCCGCTCCGCTCATTGTTTAGCCTTTGCTCATTATTTTGGAAGTTTTTCTGCTCTTGTTCGATTCAATTTCTCGTGTCCGTTTGCGCTGTGGCTACCCGACTTACTTTCCTAGAAAGCTGATTTACATGCCGAATAATAAATATTCATAGCTTCTCTTTTCTACATCACCTTTTTAGCGTAGATTAATGTTTTAATTTAAAGCTATTTTAGGATTGAGCTGTCGAATTGGTTACAATGGAATCGTTTAACTTTTACCAACCATTTGTCAATGAAGTTTGTTGTTCAGAAATGTCCCTCTTTTTGTAGTAAGAGCAGAAAGGGAAATGAGCACGAAACAAGGAGGAAAATGTAGCGGGAGTTTACAAGAGTTCAAGGTCGACTCTTGTGATTGGTGTATTACATTGGCCAAGGAACCACAATGAGAACGGAACTCCTGCCAGTTAAAGAAGTAGTGTTTTTTGTGCAATTATCTTTGAAACCACAAACAGTAATTTGAATGAAGTCTAACATCTAACGAAGTTATTCAGTTTCTTCAGCAGATCTATTGCAATAGGTTACAGTGAGTGGACTCTTTGATATTCTTTTATGGCATTGGTGTTTAAGGACATTCTTTTGAGAAGAAAGAACCTGGAAGTCCTCCTCCTTCGTTTTTCACCTTTTGTGCTTTCTCAGTGCGGTTCTTCTTGTCATAAGACCTGTATTACAGAACCAAGCAATGAAAAAGAACCCTAGTAAAGGAGAGAATCTGAGTAAAGTGAGTTGCAATGGAGTTGATGGTTATAAGTTCATGAAGTTTGCACATGAACTTATCTTGTTTGAACATGGTAGCTTAGTTTCTTTTGTTTTTTGCCACAGGTGTCATAGTTTGTTGACTTGTCATAACATGTGAAATTTTTTGTTTAGTTATGCTTCATCTTGGTTTTGAGAAGATAATGCATTGATGATGGCTTTGGAAGTCCTTGCCTAGTGAAAAGAACTACTTGATTTTATGGGCAATGTCCATTCTTCCTTTGGCACTCTGTTAATAATTGGAGACAATCGACAATTCATAAAGTTACTGAGGTGCCTTGAGTGAATCACTTGTGTCACTACTTCAGTGTATAATATGCACTTTTGTCTGGTATTGGTATCTATCGACATTCTTGCAGCGAAGATAACCCAAAGAATTTCTGCACACTTCATTGTACTTCTTCATATTAGATCCTTTTCATTTTTGAATCACTAACCTAAAACCAGGAAATGATGAAATAAAGCTGAAAATGTAGAAAAGGAGATTATGCTAGACTTGATAGTGGCAGAACATGTGTTACACGAGTTTTTTCATTCCATTGTTGTTGCTGATTGAATTGAGAAAAATGAAGAATCTTTAAATTGGTTATTCACTTTTCTTTGGACTTCATATTTGTGAAGCAACATCCGGATTTACTGTCATGCCATTTTTTAAAAAGTTACTTTGTTTCTTGGCCTTTTCAACTCTTCTTGCTTTTTCTCTCTTTAAGTATTTATAATTGCTAGGCAGTGTAAGTGTAGTCCATCGTTAATGTGATTGAAGAATGATCTATTGTTAACTCCAGTAGTATGACTTCTCCGGACTTGCAGCTTCTTTCTTGGTCTATTTCTGAGGGCATATTGCTAGGCAATCTTTCTTCCCCTCAATAGAACTGTTTAACTTAGGCTACCTGATTTATACTGCAAATTCAGTATATTTGTAAGACCACGAAATCCGCTCATATTTGGCATATGATGCAGTGTGTTCAATTGATATGCATACATGTCTATTGAGAGATGAACACTTACTACTTTGATCTGCAGCCCAAATTATAAGATACGTGACTGCTGAAAATTGCTGAAGAATTTTGTTCTTAGCTACCTAGGATGCGAATGATGAATTAAAAGAGTAAGAAGTGATCATCTGCTTGGAGAGCAAAGAACCTTTGCAGATGAAATACTGGATATCAACCCAAAGAATACTGTAGAGGTTGTTACTTGGAATATCCTTATGTTCTTGTGTAACTTCGATGTACTACAATAATTCTTTATAAATAAAATTTGACCTTATCAAGAAAACTTGTTATTTGGTTCATGATCTTTCCTAGCTAACACTCTCCATACTCTCAAGATTCCCAACCTGTTGTTCCTGTTTATTCTGCTAATTGAATCAAATTTGAAAATGAGCTTGTTATCTTAATTATCGAATAGGCAAGAATTGAATAAATTGGTCATCCAAAAGGACCATTCACATCTCTAGTTTGACTAAAGTAGTTTTTTTTTTTGGTAAAGTAGTTTGACTAAAGTAGTTGATTTTCAAACTCACTAAAAAATGTTTCTAATAATGATTATCTCCTGGAGTTGGTAGAGTAAATGTTGATGAAAAATTCTTTTATTGTGTATTCATTATATTATCTTGAAAGACAGAGTTTGAAGTGTTACTGCATTCATCTGCTTCAAGTAAAAAATAAAATAAAATAAAAATCCAAGAGCAAATTGAAGTTGTGGTGGCGAATAATCAATATCAAAGATAGGGATATAAATGCATATTACTAATTAATAAACTAGCATGGAGAACTCATTTACTGCTTCCTGAAAACTTGGAAGGAAAATTTCTTGAAGCTTTGATATTTACTATGTTTCTCACTCAGGTTTCAATTTAAATAATTACAATCGTGAAATTATCATCGAAAGATCCAGAAGTCCTGTCAAGGAGTGAGTCTATGAGGGATAATGAGTTTAACATGTTACTATTTGCAAATGTATGGACACGGTGAAGTTGTAGTCATGCTCTATCGTCTTACCTCAAAATTTGCAACTACTTGATACATTTATCAGTATTGAGAGTCTATTGGAAAGTTCTACGTTAGGAGCACAACTTACATACGTTTCCCCCCCTTTTCCCCTTTTTGGTGTCTAGATCTTCCAATTGTAGTATACATGTTTCATATCACCTGTTGGGGGAGACTGATGGCAATTTGGTCGACAACAATTTTTGAGCACTTCAGTTACCTCACCTCTTGTTTAGAATAGTTTGTGCTAATTTTCCTTGGACAATGAGTTGTGTAGTTGAAGTTATAATCATTCATGACTATCATATCTAGCATGGTCAGGCAGGCAAAAGAAATGCAGATTAAAATTTGTTTGATTTTCATGCAGCACAAGAGGAGTCTAGATGGTCATTCTTTTGGGACAGACTGTGTGGGTCATTACCATGAGACTAGTACTAATAGTGTCTCCTCTGTTTTGATGGCATGGCAACATTTGATGTCATTGGCTGATTCCACGACTTATTTTGCCGGTAGAGCACTCTGGGAAAAAAGTTTTGGATTTTGAGGCTTTCAGCTTCCCTGGAGTGCAGTCTTTTTCCCTGTCTCCCGGTACATCTGTCATCAATCTGAGCCAGGGGAGTTGGTTTATTAGGATATTGCTTTCGCAAGCCTCCCTTTTCTAAATTAAAATGTTGAGTCTGTCATGTTGATCTATGTGCTGGACATCTAGATATTCCTTGGGGGCTTTCTAGTTTCCTGTACTTGCACTTTGGCTGGCACGAACCTTTCAGAGACGTATCATTTTCTCATTTCCAGTCTGTAGATTTTGGATATTTTTAGAGAAGTGGTGAAAAATGATGTGTGGAGCTCATTTGCATGGTGAAAGTGCCTGGGTGGATGGACTTGGTGAGCACTAGCAGGACCTGTGCCCTAGATACTTCTTTGATTAAATTGTGTTGAAATTGCGTTGTACTTCTGTAAAATAGAATTGGACCGAACTATCTTGGTATTTCTCTCTCTCTCTTTCTCTCTCTCTATACAGACAGCCACTCACATAGATGTATCCTTGCATGTGCCTGTCCTTGCACATCCTTGTGCTTGTGTGCGCGGGCAACAAAAGTGTGCACCTTTCTCACATATGTTCAATGGTTGTTGTTCTGCCAGAACTTTTTGATACTATCATAATCTGATAACAAAAGTGGAGCTAATTTGCACGGTGCAAGTGCCCGGGTAGATGGACCTGGTTAGCACTAGCAGGACCTGTGCCCTAGATACTTCTTTGATTAAATTGTGTTGAAATTGCATCATACTTCTGTAAAATAGAATCGGACCGAACTATCTTGGTATTTCTCTCTCTCTCTTTCTCTCTCTCTATACAGACAGCCACTCACATAGATGTATCCTTGCATGTGCCTGTCCTTGCACATCCTTGTGCTTGTGTGCGCGTCCAACAAAAGTGTGCACCTTTCTCACATATGTTCAATGGTGGTTGTTCTGCCAAAACTTTTTGATACTATAATAATCTGCATTTTGATGACTGTTTTCATAATCTTTGTTCAATTCAGGTGAAGTGCTCTAGATGATTAATCAGTACAGATGAGGAAATAATATATGTCCTTACCTTCTTCGGGTGGCATAAGTTCGAGGCTAATCTGAGTTTCCCAGACTAGATTCCAATCCTCAGATTAGACCGACAGAATTTTGATATTCTTGGAGAATTCTGCTCGGTGGATGGAAAATTTGAATCTTTTGTTTTTCAGTTATTGGAGAAACTGGAAAGATTTGCTTCTAATCTACTTCCAGAGGTTCAAATAACGTGTCTGTTGTGACGAAATGAAAGCAAGAGTCATGCAAATGTGCTTTCTTTTTCAATGTTATTACATAAGAATGCAGATATACTTATAGGATATCTATAGTAGAACTCTTCTTTAAAGTTTGAAATGCCATTGCCATCTTTCTCGAGTCTACTTATCGAATGAGAGCTAGTTTAATCGAAAAGTTTCTGCTGTCTTTGGTTCTCTTGCTGAACCTGTGAATCTTTTCTTTTAGTCTAGAATAGAATGGCCACATCTTCCATTGGCTGAATCGCCTGTATGCAGTATTAGTTTGAACCCGTAACACGATTTCTGAGGACAGTATGGTTTCACCATGGCTTGGGCTTCACTGTCCAACTTCATTGATACATTGATGTTACTTATTCGGCCGCTACAGATCGGTAACCCTTCTCACTAGAATTACGAAGCAGTAATTTAGTCCTTGAAAAGTAACATAATAGATAATATGGTACCTACTGGCTGGCGATAACGAGTGAGATTATGGACTTATGACAAGTACATCTAAACATGCTCAACTGCAGCTGTGGCAGGATTCTTAGGCATATACCAACAGATTTTCACCTAATGATCTCAGGCTAACATTCAAGAAAGATCACTTTGGTCATGCACAGATATGATGCTAATCATGCTTTTAACGACGAGTTCACAGTTCAACCGTTAAACCTTGCACATGTTTGCTGATGATGATATGAGTAGATAAACATTGACCAAATCGTGTGTATATTGCTTCTCTATATGTCGTTTAGTTACATATCCCTGGTAGGCTGGAATAAATCGTCCCAACTCCTGTTACTGTATATGTATCCTACTGAAATTGATGTACACGGTGGCCGAAAGATCTAAATAGATCTGTCCTCCTGTATGGCATTTATATCCCGTCTGATGACTCTAATGCGCAACGATGCCATCGCCAAGTAGCTGTCCTGCAAAGGCCCGATTCGCGCGCATCTTCTTCTACCTGCCCAGTTGTAAAACAAATACTCATCTATCGTTGGCTCTTCAAGTTTCCGACGCCATCATGCCTAAACGACGGCATTTCCAACACGGAAGCCCGAGAAATGCCCCTGGAAGAGCCTTCCTCTCTGATTCTCAAATCGTAATCCTCGTTGAATTCTTCCTCCGTGATCTCTCCTTTAGCGTGACTACTCGAGGAGGGAGTGCTATGGTCCAGCGCCCTCCTGGCGGCCCCGAAAGACGACCGTGGAGGGTCGAAATTCGCGGCGGGGCTAGCCCTCGAGTGGTTCGACTCGAGAGACAGAGAAGTCCGCGGGGATTGAAGGAAGGATTGTTCCAGTTTATGGCTGTTGTTCCTTCTCTCCCTCACTTCGGCATGCCATTGCTTTATTATGTTTGCCATTTGCTCCTCCAGGACTTTGCCTTTGAAGTGCGAACCCATCTGGTGTCCACCGAAAAATAAGCAACTTGTAGCGAGAAGATGAAACATATATGCGATATTTTATATCATAATCATAACAATTATAATTATATTATATCATGTTATACCTGCGTGACAAGCGCATACAGGGGAAGAGTGATGTAGCAGCAAATCACTTGAACTGCAACCCTGATAAAAGCCAAAAAAAAAATAAAAATCATGCTCTTGAACGTTAATAATAATAAAAAAAATTAGAGTATATATATATATATATATTCAAACAAGAAGTAGGGTTAATACCCTAAAAAAACCCTAAATTAAAACATTTGTGACAAATTTACTCTAAATTAATTTTTTGATAGTGAGAAACTCCAAACTAGTATATTTGTGACAAATTTATTTTAAATTAATTTGTTCAACCGCCAAAAATATTAAATTGATACATTTGTGACAAATATACAATTTGTTAAATTAGATTAATATTCCAAAAAACTACAAAAATTGTATAACTGTAACAAACGGTAAGTAAAATCCCAAACTGATACACTAGTTCACGTGTTATCCAACTTATTAATTTGATGATAAAATTTAATTGAAACTAACAGAGGATAAATTTGTTATAAGTGTATCAGTTTAGGATAAATTTGTCAAAGAAGTATCAGTTTAGGATTTTTGGTGGTCAAAAAATTAGTTTTTGGTAAATTTGTCGCACGTGTAATATTTTGAGATTTTTTAAGATATTAACCCTAAGAAATAAGAGTAGAGGCTAAATAAAAATATGTAGATAAATATACCAAAAAAAGAAAAGAAAAAGAAAGATATGTAAGGTAAGTTCTTACGCCAACACCACTCTTGTCACAAGGATCACGGTGTGCTCATGGTAGCAGGATCCCACCCCGAATTGTACCTGATGGAAAATACACAAGAAAATCGAATATTAATTCTAATAAATTATTCTACTCAAAAAAATAAAATAATCTTGG
The DNA here is from genome assembly GCA_017140615.1 of Eucalyptus cladocalyx. Lineage (NCBI taxonomy): Eukaryota > Viridiplantae > Streptophyta > Magnoliopsida > Myrtales > Myrtaceae > Eucalyptus > Eucalyptus cladocalyx. Next base: position 36,596,169 of record CM029526.1, read on the forward strand.
GAGGTGCATTAGAACAAAGCCGGAAAAACTGCTCACCGTGACCCAAATGAAGAACGCGAGTTCGAACGCATTCTGAAAAGATCACAGAAGCAAAAACGAAAGGCGTTAGTTTCCCGGTAAACCCTAATACGCGAGCTCTCGAATGCCTGGGTTTAGCAAGCATTCCGCGCCCTCCGGCATTGCTATTTCGAGCCGCCGAGACGCGAGCTGTACAAACGCGTACGTACCACGAAAAGAGTGTAGTGAAGAAGCGTGAGGACGTATTTGGGATGGCCGAACCAGAAGAGGTCGTCATTCGGCCTCACCAGCGGGGTGCCGATGATCACGCTGTTCTGGTTCTTCATCTGCAGAGCCATTCTCGCCACGATCACTTCCAGTTTGGTCCCGACCACCAACACCAACTGCAGTTTTCGATTTCATCGACGGGTAAAAATCAATTCATCTTGTCGGACTGAAGGCCTAGGGAGAAGTTATGCATATATGTCATGAAATCATGCTGAAGTTATGGTGCTTACCAGGAGCGGGACGTAAGAGACCCAGAGATAGACGTTCCACCCTTAATTTGTTTCAAACGATAGATTAGAAGAATAATTGTCAGTTGATATTGAAGTTAATAGAACAAAAGCATCGGAAATTAAATCAAGATTGTCGAAGAATTCAGATATTGGACTCAAAGAATTACCATGAACGTCGACAAGCATGAATATGACGACCACGAACCACATCACGGGGCTGTCAATAATCAAGAGATTAAAGTTATGAGTAGAAATTCGAATCGAATGATCTGATATTTAAAAATTATTTGAAAAATTCGATATATTGGTCCAAACATGAGGTATGGGAATTTCTCATTTTAAATTAGAGGCAAATAAGGGTACGAAGAATTCAAATCCTAACTTTCGATAATTAATGCACCGGACCCATCACTCTTTATTGCAATTTGGAGTTAAATTGTAGAAATGAAGAGTATAGTCACCTTATGCTGACGACAACCTTGAAGTCTTCCTCTAAAGACCGCTGTATGTACCTTTGGAAATTGAAATTATTATGGCGAGCCGATAAGTGAGCCTGAAAATGAAATTTTGTCACTATCATATATGACTAATTCACCAAATTAATTAACTAATTAATCTCCAAATATACTTTTGATTAATGTGATTTAGCTAGGACACTTACCGAGATGAAACCGTGTCTGAGGGTGAGGTAATCGACTTTTGCGACGGAGCGAAAGAATTGTCTGAAAAAGCATTTCTGGACCGAACATCGAAATTGGACATTCATTTTAGCAAGAATGTGAGATTTTGTGGGATTCCTATAAACTATTCCACAAAATTAAATTGACATATGATGGTATGTTTTAATATTTAAATATTCTAACAAGCAATACATATTGACCTCACTTGTGAAAAAATTTAAAAATAAGAAAAGATCAAGTTGGGATAGAAATGACTTACGGTCCATAAATTGATGGATGTGTCGGAACAAGTTGTCATGTGCCGTCTTCCAAAAGTTGTTTGTCTCGTGAATCTGAATCTATTTGGATCTGAAACATTAATACTCTGTCATATTAACAATCAACCATCCCCCCCCCCCCAAAAAAAAAACCCAAAAAAAAAGGAAAGAAATAAAATAAATTAATTGCCTGCCTGAAATTAAAATGTTTTAAAACGATTTATATATAGAAAAACTATGAAATTGATTTTACATGGCTTAGAATAATGAGAGAGAAATGGGGTTCATCTAGAAGGCCAACATGAACCAGTCGTTTTAAGGAATGTACTTTTCATAAAAGTCAACGTCGGCTTATCGGTCTCATCACGACGAGCATATATGTTCACATCGAGATCACTCTCTACACCAATTTCTTTTCAGTTTTATCAACTATTTTTTTTTTTACTTTTTATTTTGAGAAAAAAATTATCAGAGCCCTAGAAAGGAAATAAATCTTTTTTTTACACGGAAAAAGCAAAAGTTGCAAATTACAACTCGTACTTATAATTTTTCACTAGCTAAAAAGTTGTATGGCTAGTCACTAGAAGTTTTGCAGAAGCAAAACTATTTGTATTTGCAACATATGTTCGAGAATGTTCAAGGGTTTAACTTTTGCTTGAATGCGTAATTAAAGTGTCCAAACAGTTCGAAAATTTACAAACCACATAAAATTCGGATACAAAAAGAATCGAAAGCAATAGAAAAAAAATATAAACAGACGATAATTAGAACTTCAAATGATTTTTTTTATTAAGGTGGACATGTCGATTTCTTCAATTCATAGATTTACATGTTTATCCCCAAAATTCATATACTCAAAGCCTAGAATATAGGGTATCTTAGGAATAACATTAGAACCAGTTACTAAAATTAAAAGAAGAAGCAAAAATCATCATTTATATTAGTTTGCCATAATATTTCTTTATCAACCAATTATTATTGATTTTTCTGATCCCGGTTGACTAATCTATTAAAGTGTCTCCAAGTCCTCTGGATTCTGAAAACAAAAGCTTCTAAACCGGGTAATGGGATTTTCAGAATGCAAACCAATTCATTGAATAAACGCTTGATTTCTGTAGATTTATTTTTCTAAGATGCGAGAATGGCCCTCCATTTTAGACTTGCCCATTGAAATATGTAATTATCTAGTAGAAAGGTCGCCGGCCTAATTTAGTCACGTAAACAAACATCAAATTGGCTGAAAAGACCGTTCTCGCAAATTGAGGAACTTCTAGATGGTACCATGGTCATATATAAATATAATATGAGAGAAAAACCCTAATTAGGATCAAGTCAACTTGGCCCCCAAAATTGGAATTGTAAGGACCCATCTTACATGCCGTGTAAAATAACAGAAAAGTGGGCCTTCTATATTTCCCCTCTAGAAATTTATATGCAAATTTCTCATGATCAAATGAGATTTAGGCCTTTCGATATTTCCAACACGTGAATGACTCCGGTCACAAATATATGTAATTGTAATTTTCCACATGCATGGAATTTGTTTTAGAGTAGATGTCATGACCCTTTGAATTACTTGGACTAGATTCTCATATCAATTGCCATATCTCACGTCATGAATTGTTTACTTTTTGAGGCAACATATCATGATCTCAGAGGGATAAAACATGAGTGATTTTATTCCTCCTAAAATGAGATTTCTCAACCCTATATTATGATGAATTCTATTTTTTCCTCTTAAAAAAGAATCTATCTGCAGTGAAAAAGAATAAATAGTTCGGGTGTATATAAAGATGAACATACCATTGGCGACCAAATACTCGGTAGTTTGAGTTTCTCTTTCCCAAGCTTCCCAACGCCTCATCTGACGATTTTTATCAAAATCAAAATGTATTCTTGTATTTATTTCGACACATAAAGCTTTAATCTATAATGACATCTAATTTCTGCTGTATAAATGTGTATAAAGTGGAGACTAATTTTGTTAATTACCTTTAATCTGCCCAAACCCATGGCGATCACACTGTACACAATCTGCATTACCGCCAACACGAAGATGAAGATCTGGAGCTGCTGCATCCCTTCTGGGGTCACCAATGACACCTTCCCCTGCAATTTTTTGTTTATGTTAAATCATCTCCACAAGAAAGAATAAAACCCATCACAGTGGCTTTTCCATGCATGACTTTTCAACGGATGTCATGCCTAACGATTTGACTACAAGTTTTCGTTATCGTTATGAAGTGATTAGTCCTATTTTACTTGTCCTCGGGACTTCCAATAATTGACTAGCGACCTATACATGATGTTCATGAATAAGTACTTCATCAATCTTCGAACTACTAAACGACCATTTGTCATGACGATGAACATCGCAATGAAGATGATCCTGAACTCATGTATAAGCCACAAGGGACGAGAGTTACTGGGAACATCGCTTACAAGGGGTATTGTACTGCAACGAAGAAAATGCGATTTAAAAAACATGAGCATTCGAATACTTTCCATCATATGTTGTTAACTAGATTAGTTGAATCTGCGTACTCTCTCTCTTTCTCTCTCTCTCTCTTTCATTCATTCATTCATCAAGGTAAAGATCGATTTTACTTCTTCATTTATAAATATTTCATAAACTCTAGCAAGAAAAAGGATAATAACGGTACAATATATAAACTGCTATCAACGCTCTACCTTTGAGCTGCAAGGATCGGTGGCCGTGCTGTTTGTCGTTGTTGCCGTCGTCGTGTCTTCATCATCTGCCAGTTGCCGCCATGGACGCCATAGAAGTTTCCGATGTGTAGCTCCGTCGACCACCATCGACAAGTTCGCAGCGGCTGCCGTCATTACCATCTCTCCCAAGAAGCGCTCGACTTGGAATTTCTCCGTCGTTTCGACAGACGTCGAATCTTGCTTCTTACAAGGAAGCATGGTGTCTGCGAGCTTGGCAGAGATGCAGATGTTTGATATCGATTCTTGGGTCACCGCTAAGAGCAGCGATACGAACCCTAGCAGCATCAACTCTGCAACGAGAATGAAGAAAACTAACTAAACAATAAAAAAGAACTATACGATTTTGTCAAGAAGAGTTAGGTAAGCATTACTTTTGGAATGCACATATAGTCCAAAACGATACCTAGCCATGAGATATTGAGAAAGACATTGTTTAAGACATGAATTGCTTCCCTATACTAAGCTAAGTTCCATATTAAATTTCAAGGACCAAGCCCAGTGATGATTGAAACAAGAATATACCGGATTTAAGTCTCTCAACCGCCTCCGTCAAGGCACGCTTCCGGTGTCTCTTGAGCCACTGCGCGACCATGGAGTTCATTTAAGTCCAACGATCGTGGTATCCGAAAAAAAGATCAATAAGAAAAAGAAAGAGCACAATTTGTATGATCTGATTGATTGCTTACGTGTGTGAGGAGATGGATGAGGCGCTCGAGAACGAGGGAGGTCGATATGAACAAGAAGCAAACCGTCGCTAGCGCCCATGTCGGCGTGTACTCCAGAGAACTCTCGGTGCTGGATCCGCTGCCGCCCGCCATGCTACTTGGTACAATTCTCTCCCTTTCTTTTTTGTCTTTTTTCTTTTCCCTTTGGTTATCCTTCTCTTTTTCAGGATGAAGTGCGAGACAAGATGAGCACCGGCGAGATGGAAGGCTGGGGAGGATATTTCTATTTGATAAGCGAAAGCTGGAGAGGGAATGCGCGAAGTCTTTATGCAGAGACAGCTCGTTCGGGGAACGAAACGTGGAGCGAGCTTCGTCCACATTGTGCTGCGTAGTTTACTAACGTTCACACCACATTCCAAATCGTCGGTTTGGTTTCTGAGCGTTGCGACTTGAGTTACTATTCATGTTTTGGGGCCCCGAAGAAAGTCTCCATTCAAAACTGTTCCTTGTGTCAGTCCAAAAGCCTTCAATTCCCACTACTACGCCGCGTTGAAGATCGGAAATATGTCAGGCAAGACCGACCCGATTCGCACGGATAGTAAACACGTCCGGCCTTCGAGAATCTACAGTGGGTTTTCATTTGTATATTGCCCATCATCAACTCATTCGTTTCCTTTCTTTCTTTCTTGTTCCGTTCCCGATTCATTCGGTTTTCGCCCTCTTTCGTTTCCAACGTACCGAATGCGTGCACTAGGAATAGATTTGTGAAGACTGGCACAGCGCCAGTCGCGAGAGATCCACAGTATCCCTAAATGGCAAAACAGTGACAAGGAACTTTCAGAGAGGGACTTCGATGGTGTCCGACGTCGACATCCGACCTTGCACTTAGATATATTTTCATGGCTTTTGTTTATTCTATTCTCACGGTTCGCCTTGGGATTTTTTAGTAGTCTATGGAAAGAAATTAGCCGTACTTGGCTGTGGTCCATATCGTCCTAGACATTAGAAACATAAATTTGATCGATACCGGAAGATTTCTTGGCTAAAAAGCATTCGCTCTGACTGGTTCCGGCAAATGCCGTACATCCGCAACAAGTGTACGTGTTTCTTGGAAAGTTTCGTGTAACGATATATGTTTGACTGACTGGTCTTTTTGTCTGACCTTTTTATAGGCTAATTGAAAGAGTCGTCAAATGTTCATTTCATTTGGAAAGTTTCGGGAGACCGCGAGGTTTTAAGAGAAAAGTAATCAAAACGTTTTTATAGGCTAATTGAAAGAGTCGTCAAATTGAAGCGTTGTGACGTGATTTTTATTGGTAACTTTCCTTTGAAACACGTATCTAATTGAATAAATTAAAAGTCTTCTTTCCATGTATAAGCATCTGGAATTTTTTGATGAGATGGGTTAAGTCGAGATCAGAATGAAGTTCAATGCATTTGGGCATTGACACATCGCTTTTGCTTCAGTATACAATTTTGACCGCAATTGGGCATTGACTTTCGTGGTGCCCCCATTCCAATTTCCTCTTTTAATTTTTTTATTTTGTTCAGAATTCCAATTTCCTCCTTGGGAAGTTGATGTTTTGGCTCCTTTGAAAAACAAAATATTATTCATATTATTCAGTCAAAACTCATATACCTTTAATAAATTTATCATAAATTAATTTTTTGACCAACAAAAACACAAATTTGATACACTTATAATAAATTTACCACAAACTAATTTTTTGATCATCAAAAACCCTAAATTGATTATTTATCCTCCGTTAATTCTGTTAAATTGGATTAATATTACGAAAAATCATAAATTGATGCACTTGTGATAAATAGAGGATAAAATCCCAAATTAGTATGCTCGTCAACCGTCATACACCTTAAACTCAGTAATTTAGTAGTAACATTTAACAGAAACTAGTAAACGATAAAATTTGTTATAGTTGTATCAATTTAGAGTTTGTGATAAATTTGCCACATGTGTACTTTTTGGAATTTTTCGTGATATTAACAATTTATTTTTCGCCAAACAAACGTAACCTAAAATTTAATTTACCATTTGATTATAGTTAGAATGACATATGAAGATATCCGTCCTCATATCAGTGAGAGAGATCTAGAACCTAAAGTAGCTGGAGAGACGTTCTTCCTATCCATTTTTATCTATCCTTACAAGTTGATTATTTAATGTGAAGGTCTTAATTTATACACGTGTTATTTCGTTCTAGTTGCAGGTCACTGTGCACGTATCATATGACGAACCAAGTCGCAAGTGCCTTTTCCCCCTCTTTTCAAATTTTCAGGTTCCCTGGCGTCCAAAGTCAGAAATGACCTGCGAGTTGCAGCGAATTGACTTCTAAGTAGTCAACCACGATGTTTTATAAAGAAATTGGTGTTTATAAAATGACAAGAAATACATGGAGACTGCTGGTTAATAAAAATGCCGACCAAGTCGGGAGCCTTCGTCAAGGAAAGCCGAAAACTAATGACTGTTGTTCCAAAATGTGGCTTTGATGAAATCAATGAGGGGATTATAGAAGAGTAAAAGGTGACTAATGATTATGTCAATTCAATGTTCAACCGAAGATTAATTTGTACCGCATGCAAGAATTGCCAATATTGCCACTGTGACATCATTGTCACATGATTTGTGTCAATACAAATAACTAGTATGTGTTGCATTTGATGAATTCAATTTGGATTGAAATTAGGATTCAATGTCAAGATATTTAATCCCCATTGTATATCTAAACAATATGTTCAAAGGATGGTTCGACGTTAGTAAACTAAGGAATTCGATATCTTAAAGATCAATCAAGTGTAAGTTTGAAATAGAAAACAATGATCAAAGTGAGAGTTTTAGACTTTTGATGAGTATTTTGGAGCATGAGACGGTTGATTTTCTAAATTCAATCACGCGAAAATCAATGCCAACTTTTTAAAAGATTTGCTAATCCAAAGTTCACAATTGCAAGTATGCATATTTTTGGAACTTTCAAACCCTCGAAATGATCCGCTAATTCAAAAAGACCAATTAAGATACGAGACAAACCCTAAATGCCTTGGCCTACACAAGGAATGGCAATCATAATTATGTCTTGCGGTAATGATAATCCGCATACCAACATCGTGTTTTCTAAACCCTAATTCAAAATCAAAGAAAAGGACATTATAAACCTTGGCCCCTGGATTTGGTTTTGGACGTCGTGCCCTTGAATGAATTATGGGATCCGGAGAATCGTCCCACGCGGCAATCCTGGTTAAGCTTTTGACTATGTGGCTCTTGTGCTCACTGCTCACTGCTCAAAGCATTGAATGTTGAGACTAGATAGCCTCACAAGTCACCCGTGAATAAGATTAAAGACAAGGCGATACGAAGTAAGAAGGAAGATCAACCGTCGTGAACCGGTCATCTATGGGCATTTGGTCTAGTGGTATGATTCTCGCTTAGGGTGCGAGAGGTCCCGAGTTCAATTCTCGGAATGCCCCCGTTTCCTTTCTTTTCTTTTTCCCCATGACAATCCCATTTCATTGGATTTGATTATTACATTTGAATCCCGCGGCTTCATATCCACGTCACCGACGCCTGTTTCCCCCGGAATGCGGCACTAAGCTCAGAGACAATCATAAGGCACCGATAGAAAAGAAAATCGAACCCAAACGTCTCTTGATGATCATTTAAAGGAAGGGATAATGATCCGAAAAATACTAAACATATTATAAGGCAGCCAACTCATTCCTAAAATTTTTTGGACAATTTTCCCCTTAATAGAAGCGAAACATACGAAACTTGGTATGTTTGTCCTAATGAGGCCCCTCTCTCGATTCCCCTTTTTATATCAATTCCAAAGGAACTAAAGAATCATATGATATGATCCACATTTCCTATTAAAATTATGTCTCGAGTTTTTCACTGGAAAACAATTTCTTCTTTCGGAATTGTCACTAAAAAATGTTATCCACGGTGGGCCCAGGTTTCCTATTTCCTTTGAATCATTGCACTGCCAAATTCCTTATTGCGAAAAGTCCCTGCGTGTGAAATTGAAGTAGGTGGGCCTAGGTCAAACTTTTGACCTGGGCACATATATATATATATGTGTGTATATATAACAGAAGACATTTTTTGTGAGGCGCGCGGCTGAAGAACCCTATGAGAAAAAGACGCATGCCGAAGACCTAGGAAGCAAGGAGCCGCACGTCTGCGCCGTTTTTTGAAGCCCTACGAAGAGGATACGTATGTGAAGATGTTGTTCTTATTTGACGTACATAGAGCGTTTTGTTTGAGCTTTGAATGCGCAGTAATTTTGTGCCGTGAGTTTATTCTCAAGAGAGTTGTTATTTATAAACACTTAGGATTTGTGGTTAAATCTAGGTGTGAGAAATATTTGAGCTATTGAGCGATTGTAAACTCTGATTCTCCGATTTTAGTGGATTATTTGCTGCCGGCTCTCTCCGTGGACGTAGGTACCGATACTCGAACCGAACCACGTAAATTTCTGATGTCCTGATTTTCTCGTTTATTTCTCTGGCGATTTCACGTTGACGTAATTTGCAAGATCCTGTCGTTTCCGCGTATTATATCCCAACAATTGGTATCAGAGCATGGGGTTAGATTTCTTGATTATGATTTGGGGTTTTTGCTTGTCTGATTATTATCTGAAAATTTTATTATTGCAATTATGTCTGAGAGAAAATCTGAGATTGAGAAGTTTGATGGGAGAAATAACTTTGTGTTATGGAGCATCAAGATGCGGGCTTTATTGACAAGATAAGGTTTGGTCAAGGCACTGGATGGTGAGGATGAGTTGCCGATTATAATGAAAGCCTCAGAGAGGGTAGAGCTTATACAAAAATCAAAGAGCATAATCCTGTTAAATTTGTTGGATGAGGTCTTACTAGAGGTTATTGAGGAGAAGGATGCCGCAGCATTATGGGCAAAACTTCAAGTACTCTATGTGAAGAAATGTTTGAACAATCGCTTGTATATGCTGATGAGATGTTTCAATTTAGATATACTGAAGGTACGTTTATTAGGACCCACCTAGATGAATTTAATAAACTCATGTTGGATATGAAGAATGTCGGTAAGATACTTGATGATGATAAATAGGGAATGATGTTGTTAGCCTCTTTACCAAAGTCATGGGGGCATTTTACTGATTCACTGTTGTAGGGGCGTATTACTATTACCTCAGAAGAGGTAAAGTCCGCCTTATTCTCTAAGGAGTGGTAGAAAAAGTTGTGAGATGACGGTTTGGCGAAAGGAGTTGCGCAAGCACTGACAATTCGAGGTAGAGAACAATATCGAGAGTCTAGTAGCAGTAGATGTAAAATCATATCAAAATCATGCAATAGAAAGTCCAAATGACGCGTGAAGTGCTTTGAGTGTCACGAGGAGGGGCACATCAGGAGAGATTGTCCAAAGCGGAGAAATAAAGTTGATAAGTAAAATGCTATAAGTAGTGTGGCAAACGTTGCTGAGGGGAGCAATAGGGATGCATAAGCTGTTTTATGTGTGACTGCTACTTCGTCAGGAGACGAATGGGTGCTAGATTCAGGGTGTTCTTATCACATGATGTCTCATAAGAACTGGTTTACTACTTACCAAGCTGCAGATGGTGGTAGGGTTCTTTTGGGGAATAATGCAGTCTGTAAGGCTATGGGGATAGGGACAATCCGGATCCGGATGCACAATAGGGTGGTTCGCACATTGACATATGTGAGGCATGTACCGGAGCTCAAGAAGAACCTTATTTCTCTGGGGACACTCGATGACATTGGGTGTAGGTACACCGCTGAAGGTGGTGTACTGAAGATCTCTCGAGGTACTATGATAGTGATGAAAGGGAAGAAAGTGAATACTCTCTATCATTTACTAGGAGAGACCGTGACTAGAAGTACTGCTGTTTCATCAGGTGAGTCAGACTCTAACTTGACTTAGTTATGGCATATGCGTTTGGGGTACATGAGTGAGGCAGGTATGACGATGCTGAGTGAAAGGGGTTGTTGAGTAGTCAGAAGATAGGAAAGCTGGACTTATGTGAGCATTTCATCTATGGGAAGCAGCACCGAGTTAAGTTTACAACAGCTATTCATTCGACCAAACGACCAGTTGAATATATTCATTTAGACCTCTAAAGCCCGTCTTCGGTTCCTTCGAAAGGAGGTGTCCGATATATGTTGACTTTTATCGACGATTATTCGAGGAAGGTATGGGTATATTTTCTGAAGCACAAATTTGAAGTGTTTGATCGGTTCAAGAAATTTAAGGCATTGATTGAGAAGCAGTCAGATAAGCAAATCAAGTGCCTGAGAACCGATAATGGCATGGAGTTCTGTGGTAAAGATTTTATCGAGTTCTGCGAGAAAGAAGGTATTGTAAGACATCGCACAATACCTGGGACACCACAGCAGAATGACGTGGCAGAATGGAAGAACATAATCTTGCTTGAGTGAACTCGATGCATGCTTTCACATGCAGGACTTGGCAATGAATTTTGGGTCGAAGCAGTGAACATGTTATGTTACCTGGTAAATCGATCTCCATCGTCTGGTATCGAGTGGAAGACTCCTAAGGAAGTATGGTCGGGGAAACTTGTTGATTATTCTGGATTACGAATATTCGGATGTCCTGCGTATGCTCATGCGAGTGATGGTAAGCTTGAGTCGAGGGCAAAGAAGTGCATATTTCTGGGTTATGCACATGGGGTGAAAGGCTACCGGCTATGGTGCACCGATCCCAGATCACCCGGTTTTCTAATCAGCAGAGATGTGATCTTCGATGAGACTACAATGTTTTAACAGAGGAGTTCTGAGACACAATCAGCAGGGAATACAGATCATGGTGTCATAAGTGAGGTGGAGCTTCAGGTGAAGACTTCAGAGACCTCAAAGGTAACAGAAGTTGAGATTGCATATGAAGCCGTAGTTCCTGAAGTCGGTGATAGTGAACAACCAGCAAAGTCACAGCAGACTATAGCCACAGATAGAGAGAAGGCAAATTAAACTACCGGTATGTTATGGTTATACATATATTACTTATGCATTAACTGTAGGTGATGAGGTGGAGATAGATGAGCCTTCGTCTTACTCTGAGGCGATTGCTAGTTCGGAGTCATTGCAATGGCTAAGGGTTATGAGTGAAGAGATGGAATCACTCCATCGAAATTAGACATGGGAGCTGGTCAAAGTACCTAAAAGCCAAAAGATTGTTGAAAGTAAATGGGTCTTCAAACGGAAAGAGGGCATTCTTGGTGTCGAGGCAACGAGGTATAAGGCGAGACTTGTGGCGAAAGGATATACATAACGCTATGGCATTGATTACAATGATGTGTTCTCTCCTGTGGTAAGACACACTTCTATTTGTGTTTTATTTGCCTTAGTTGCTTTGCAGGATCTCGAGTTAGAACAGCTAGATGTGAAAACTGCGTTTCTTCACGGTGAGTTGGAGGAGCAGATTTACATGAGGCAACCAGAGGGATTTGCTATTCCGGATAAGGAATATCATGTTTGCTTGTTAAAGAAATCTTTGTATGGTCTTAAACAATCTCCTAGGCAGTGGTATAAATGTTTTGATGCTTTCATGGCTAGTCAAGACTATTCAAAAAGTCAGATGGACAGCTGCGTTTACTTTAGGAGATTGGAGAATGGTTATTTGATTTATCTACTCTTATATATTGATGATATGCTGATAGTAGCTAAGGATATGTCTAATATTGATATGCTGAAAAAGGTAGTTGAATGTTGAATTTGAGATGAAAGATTTATGTGGTGCAAAGAAAATTTTAGGTATGGAGATTTTGCGTAACAGGACTGCAGGAGTTTTACGTCTGTTTCAAAAGAAATACATTGAGAATATTGTGGCATATTTTAATATGCAGTCGGCGAAATCTATAAGTACACCTTTAGTGAAGCACTTTAGACTTTCAGATAAATTATCACCGCATACTGAGGAGGAGGAGGAGCATATGTCCCGTGTTCCTTATTCTAGTGCTGTAGGTAATATTATGTATGCTATGGTGTGCACTTGGCCTGATATTTCACAAGCTGTGAGCGTGGTTAGTCATTATATGAAGCGTCCTGTTAAAGCTCATTGGGAAACTGTGAAGTGGATCTTCAGATATTTGAAGGGGACAACATAAGTGGGTATAATATACCGGAGGGACAACAATGGCAGTGAGATCATTGGTTATGTGGATTCGGATCATGTCGGTGACTTGGATGATTGCAGGTCTTTAGCAGAGTACGTGTTTTCGCTAGCGGGTAGTGCAGTTAGTTGGAAAGTGTCCTTACAGGATCACATTGCCTTGTCTTCGACTGAGGCAGAGTACATGGCACTAACCTTTGTAGCAATGAGGCGATATTGTTACAAAGTTTGCTCTTGACTTTGGGTTAGAATAGAAAAGTGTGGATATACACTGTGATAACCAATGTGCAATATATTTGACGTATAATCCAGTTTATCACGAGCGAACAAAGCATATCAACATCAGGTACCACTTCATCCGAGATGTCTTAGCTAAGGGTATTGTTATTGTTAAAAAAATTGCTACAGCAGATAACCCGGCAGACATGATGACTAAGTCTATTTCTATGGCGAAGCTCAAGTTCTGCTTAAGCTTTATTGGTGTTTGTGGAGAGTGAGCGCCCGTCAGGGCGTTGAGAGAGCAGCATGAGCACTATAATTTGGCTTCAAACATCAAGCAAAAGTGGAGAATTATTAAAATTATGTCTTGAGTTTTTCGCTGGAAAAGAGGAAATATCAAATAAATAAATGGGCACACGATATACAAATTCCTTCTTTCGGAATTGTTGCTAAAAGATGTTATCCACGGTGGGCCCAGGTTTCCTATTTCCTTTGAATTTTTGCATTGCCGAACTCCTTATTACGAGAAGTCCGTTCGCGTGAAATTGAAGTAGGTGGGTTTGACCTGGGCGCGCGCGCACACACACACACATATATATATATATAACAGAAGACGTTTTTTGTGAGGCGCGCGGCTGAAGAACCCTATGAGAAAAAGATGCACGCCGAAGACCTACGAAGCAAAGAGCCGCATGTCCGCCATTTGCTGAAGCCCTACGAAGAGGATACGTACGTGAAGATGTTGTTCTTATTTGACGTACGTAGGGCGTTTCGTTTGAGCTTTGAATGCGCAGTAATTTGTGCGTGAGTTTATTCCCAAGAGAGTTGTTATTTATAATGGGCGAGTTGGTTCGGGCGAACGTTGGCCACACCATTGGCCAGGGTTCGATTCCCCAGCTAGTCACGTTGTGCGACTTAAGTGGGGTGCCGTGGGAGGTGGGTCCCTGCGCTAGTATCCTTTCAATGCAAAATGCGCGATTTACTTATGGCTGGGTCTGTACCACCGCCCGCGGTGGCTGCGATGGTTAAGGCTTGGTACCCCATCCGCAGGGGGAAGGGTTCGAGACTCCGCGTCCGTGTTGCTTCAATGCAAAACGCGCGATTTACCTGTGGCTAGGTCTGTGGTGGCCCCAGGGTTTACTCTCCGCTGCGAAGCGGCGCACGGAAGTTCCCTGGGTCACAATAAAAAAAAAAACTTAAGGTTTGGGATTAAATCTAGGAATTAAATTTAGGTGTAGAAAACATTTGAGCGATTGAGCAATTGTAAACTCTGATTCTTCGATTTTAATGAATTATTTGTTGCTAGCTCTTTCCATGGACATAATAACGATACTCGGACCGAACCACGTAAATTTCTGGTGTCCGATTTTCTCGTTTATTTCTCTGGCGATTTTGCGTTGACGTAATTTGTAAGATCCTGTCGTTTCCGCGTATTATATCCCAACATCCCCACTGCATAGTAAACTTAAATTGGCGTCCACGAATCATTATGGAAGCCTGAAATAAATGAATAGAATCTTTCAGATGATCCCTATACAAGTCCCCTAAGCATCTTCAGACCCCATTTAGAGCCGAGTATCTTTTTGAATATGTACATAACAACAGCAAAGACTAGAATTATAAACTTAGGTTTGCTTTGTGCCCTCGTCCATCGCCGGAGCTTTGCAAATCGGACATAAGTTCTTCATCGATAGCCACTTTCTAATGCAGCAAGCATGGTAATCATGGCCGCAAGCTTTCAGTGCCCCAACGTAGTCCATGTTTTGGTACTCCTCCTGCAAGAAACGGCAAAATTTCAAGCTGCTAGCGAGACATTCTATATTTTACGCACAACACTAACGTCTAGAGTAAATACTTGGCAGATTGATGCAAAAATTCATGGAGACAGCAGCTGCCAAAGTAATTCAATTGCTACCATACTACCGAGTAAAATGATCAAGAAACTTGAAGGAGTGATAGTAGGTTGCATTTTGGGCATTTCAACAAATCCCCAACATGTACAGTATCTGTTCATGCAATTAAGACCAATCAGTCAAAACTGAAAGCTTACCAGGCAGATAACACATCTACTCTGATCCTGAAATTTCTCTGATGAATATTGTACCGTTTCTGTCAAACATTTTGCTACTGAATCCTCAGACAAGCCTGTACTGACATTACCAATCCTTTCCCCCAATGCCAGCAGCTCCTGCTCAAATACAGACATTTTAATATCGAGGAACCAAAATATCAAGAATATTAGGACACATGCAATACTTGTATTCACCTCATAGCTCATGTTATCTATGTCTAGCCTCAAGTCCCGGTGCTCATCAAACGCACCTCTTGAAGCATAAAAACCTGAGCGATCCGCAATCATGAATCCCTTCAAAAAAATTGAAGACCAAGAAATGAGAAACAACGCAATTAAACTAAGAACAAATATTTTTATAGTAATCTGCTTAGGCATTAAGACATAAAAATAAAAAACTACGTAGAGACATCGCTGCACTTCACGCATTCATCATTATTTACAGTCCAAACAACGCAGACATCAACCAGGTTAACTAGTCATTAACAGTAGAATATTAATATCTGTCCCTACCAGACTCTTCCTTTAAATAACCAAGTGTCAAAACAGTTTTCTCAGAGAGAATAACATCATGTTCTAACTAGCATAAGGCCGTATCGCTGCAAGGGCCTATGAACCAGCCACACAAGTTTCATAAAAAAATAAACCTGGATCTAGAACTGTCACAAAGCCACATGATATTTACACAGCTTCCAATCAGAAGAGATCTCGCTTAAAGAAAACCTCTGGAAAACCTTTTCCCCAATGTCAACAATTTCCTGAAACTTCATCTCCTCTCAACTTATCATCTATCATTTCTAGTTACTGCGAATAACTATAAACTGGGAAAAGCTTATACACTTTTAGCTAAAACTTGAATATCACAGAACATCTTGATGAGAAACCAAGTGCCACTTCTGTAGCTCCTATCAATTTGGTAAATAAGTTGCAAGTCCTGCAACCCAAAAAAAACTATTTTCCCCCTGAATGCATTATAATCTTCCCCAAAAATGACTACACACCTCATATTCTAATTGATCACGGCCACTTCCTTCATCAGGAAACGACCGAAATCTTTCAGTAGATACCCTTGATCTCCGAGCCCCATCATTATTACGCCATCCTATGGCAGAAAGTGGCCTCGAATGTCTTGAGTAACCATCTGCAACTGATGGCAGTCTCTCTTCTGAAGGTCCCACTTGTAAAGATCGTAAGCTGCTTGAAGAAGGTCGGGGATCTCGGCTAGATCTTTGAGAAGAGATGCTACGAACACTTCTCAGTGGCTGGCTTGAGGATCCGAGATTGCCTTGACGGATGATAGGATTTCTCCTCGAAATAAAATCAGATCCACCAGTCTCCAGGGGAGAACCAACAGTACTGCTTCCACCAAAAGACTGGTTTGGCCCGTCTCTATATCCACCTACATCAACAAGTTTTCCAAATTGGACCCCTAAAAGCAGCACTATGCATCCAAATGCACACCAAAAAAATGAGTTTAAAATGTACCTGAAATTAACATCCTCCCAGGTGCAGGAGCAACAGTGGTATGGTTCCAGTCACATGTCAGACCATTAGATTGACCTTGAAGATCCACCACGCGAGAATGCTCCACAGGGTTGCTTGTATAAATAAAATTATGTGGATTGGTTGGCATATGTGTCCTGGACACATTGGTATCTATTTCGACCCCATAACGACTTCTCACATTCCTTAAAGGACCCTCACCCCTGATTGAAAGGCTGTTGGGCCCATTGTAGGAATAATCTCCATTAGCAGGGAGATGATCCCAAGGCGCGTGAAGTGAGTCAATGTCTGGTTCCTCCAGCCGTAATTCAGAAGAGACAGGAGGAGCAGAGGAACTTCCACTTCCTGGACAGTAGTATCTGCTACTACTGCCCCTCTCACACAATGACGGTATTACAGGGCTTTTTCTCTTAAGGTGTCTTCTTCCACCATCAGCCGTGAGATCAATAAATCCGGCATCAACACCATATGGCGCATGACCATTGTAATGTGACGATGACGACGACGACGACGATCCATGACATGCATAGTTATCTGTTGATGTCCTGATTGTCCCGATGTTTGGTGCATGTGGAAAAGATTCCTGAGATAGCCCGGCGACATTGGGCTGACAATGTGGCAACACATCATTGTGACCAAGTGGACCATATTCACTTGACCTTGGTGCAGTCCAATGAGAAGCATAATGCACTCCATTCACCGCCGCATTCTCTACAGAATAAAAGAAAGTACCATTTTCTACAGAACTTCCCCTGGCTGCGTCCATTTAAAGAATTAAGTAAAGCAGAGCAAGAGCTATAAATAAATAACCTACAAACACTTCAACAACTAAAGTCTTATGCATTCACCTTAATTAACTCATGAATCTCTGATATGTTGAATGGATACCCATAGGTAAAAATGCATTGGAATAAATCATCTATCATACATAAAAGTCAGCAATTTATAAGTTCTAATTGTTGCCTAAACAAGAAATTAATTCATCATGGAGGGATAAAGACAGGGCAGATCTGACACTGTCAAGCAATGATTGTCCTCTTTTTGGGTGCTAAAAGACACAGGTGCAGTGAGCAAGAAAAGCATGCCAACAAATGACAAGTGACAACCAAGTACCTAATTGCATATTCGGTTGCTCCATATTCATGTTATTCCAGCTTTGAGCATGGTTACCCTCAAATGTCTGAGATGCACCAAATAAATGCCTATGCCCCATAACTGCACAAAGAAAGCCAAAGATGAGTTGAATCCCAAAGAAAAGGACACCCTGTGTTGGATGAAAGATAATTGAAACATTGTTCATTAACATAACATTTTTCAGATTAAGTAATCAGCATCAACCCACCAGAGTTCATATAAATTATTTCCTATTTCGTGGCATGCTACCTGTTCTGCTAAGTACTGGCAAACCCTTCTATGGTACATTAATCTGATTTCTTCAGGGAGAAGCCATCTTCTCTCAAGTCTCAACATTGGATTCAACAGCCTTCCACTAGATATGGTAAATACTAAAGCTCGGCAATGCATTCTTAAAAGGTCTAGGGGCCATTATCTGATGAAATTTTGGTTCAAAACCATCTCTTGCAATAACTGTACGGTTTCAACTTTCTATTCTTGGAGATCACTGTATGTATAGCTGCAAGAGATTCATATTGGAAGTCATAAGCCCTTTTAACATCTTTCTCAATCAACAAGGCAAGAAAATACAAAAAGCTAATCTTTGCTTGGGAGAGAGTAGAGAGTTGATGGTCATTTGGAATTTTTTTCCCCTTTTCTTAATCACATGTCATCCACATCACAAGGTAAGCCAGCACACCAAACTTCAACGCCTCTGATGAAATTCAATGTCCTGTCTAAGCATAACATCAAGAACTTTAACAGCTAATGTAGCTGGCTCGTTCCATCTCATCATTTTCATTACATTAAAGGATTTTGTAATGTAGGTGCATGGAGTGGGTAGGTAAACAAGCATGCCCAGATAACATTTTAATCAAGTTCATCCTTCTTATTGTACCGCCCCTTTGCATGACACATATCTAAAACCCGCTATACTTTCTAGGTGAATGTCAGCATTAGTAAACTATTTTCACTATTCAGGAAGGTTTTAATCTTGAAATTTCCAGAGTGTACTATGCATTTGCAACATAAATATCCCCACCATCATGTTTGAGACGTATACATATTACCACAGTCTGTCAAGAAACGTGAAAAGACCAAGTAAGAATAGAAACTTCACAAATACAATCAAGCTTCTGTTAGCACTGACAAAGAAACGTTTGCTAATGCATTTTAGAAAGAAAGAAGATTAAAACAACCCAATCCTCAAATGCACACCATACTTAAACTATTATTTTACTTCTTCACTGGTACTGAAGAATTTTAAGACCTAAGGAATATAGTCAGAAACTAAAATCAGCCAATTACAGAGACAAAAAACCAAAGAACTGAGCAGAGTCCTCCATTTATTGCTTCTAAACTTTCAGCTCCTACAGTAATTTATTTAGAACATTAAGATATTTGGCCACAGTGTTTTATTAGATCAAACTTGATTCTGAACAATTGGAGATATATTGTAGAATTTGTCCACCGATGATTGATGACATATTGATAATAAACCAAATTTAGATTTGCCCGCTGAAGAAATTAGCCAATTAGAATTTAGAGTGCAGTATAGTACTCTTTAAACCAATATTGTGTTCTCTCTTTAAGACGGACAAATTATAGGAGATCAGATAACAATGCAATATGCACGTACTGATTAAATCAGTCATAGATCATGAAGCAGGAAATGAGATACAAAACAGATTTTGACATGCTTTTATCTGATCCAACTCTCCTTAAAACCCAAAAAAAAAAAAAAAAATCTTGAAAATAATCAATAAGACTTCATAGATCATGAAGCAGGAAATAGGATGCAAAACAGATTTTGACATGCTTTTATCTGGTCCAACTCTCCTTAAAACCAAAAAAAAAAAAAAAAATCTTGAAAATAATCAATAAGACTTCATAGATCATGAAGCACGAAATAGGATACAAAACAGATTTTGACATGCTTTTATCTGATCCAACTCTCCTTAAAAAAAAGAAAAAAGAATTGCTTTAAAATAATCAATGAGACTCTTCATCTGCCCCATTAATCATAAGATCGAGAACTTATCTTCTGATACCTTCAACAGAAAGGATGCATCAGTACATAACATCCCCAAAAAGTAAAAGACAAGACAAGAAAACCAATGTGGTTATAAAAATAAAAAAGGAATGCATGCAGAAAGAAGGCTGAGAGGAAGAAAGAAGATGACATATGGCACGTGATTTCCCAAGACATCTCAAGCATAACATAGACTGTTCGCAATGCAAAAGCACCCGAAATACAGCATATTCAATATCAATAGCCAGTGGTCCATTTCTTTCTTTACAGGAGCCCAAACTGGATCCAGCTCATAAAAGAGGAGTTTACTCTTGTTTCACAGTATCAGCTTGCTATGCAGCAAAAGAAAAGTGTAAAGTGGCGCAGCAGCACTCTTTTCTTCACTTGTTTTCCCCTAAAGGAAGTCAAGTTAAACTCCTTTTAATTGCGAAGCTCAAAGTAAGAGACAATTACATAATGCTGTAACATTTTTTTCCTGATAGTTCATGCAACAGATATTAGACAAATGGAGAACTAGAGGCGCTTACAGCCATACAAAGAGGGCTCATTAATTCATTAACATCGAGGAACAGAATATCAAGACAGAAAAAGTTTGTATATTAGAAAAGGCCAAGCCACACTAAAAAACCTATTGCTGTTTTAGTTATGAGTGAATCAAGGTTTAACATGTGAGGTTTCAACTTAGTGACTATTTTTCATTTCTCTGGAGAAGCAAGCTATTGAGTAACCTGATAATGGAATTGACAAACTTCTCACAAGTTACATAGAATATAACAAATTTCCAAATACTGCTCACATTTTCATTCCCTGTAAGATTGGTACATCTAATCTCCATGAGAAGCACAGAGTATTAAATATGTGTCTCTCCAATATTGACAAAACAACCATCAAAAAGCCCACCAGCAGAGCCAGGGTGATCACTATCCTTTCTTCAAGCGAGTGTGTTTACTAATACAAACAGACGGAGAAACTCCTAGATAGGGGGAGCCTTGTGAACATGGTCAACTGGACTTCCTGGATACAACCACCGTCAAGCTAAGAGAAAACGCCCCTGCAAGATTAGTTTAGCCAAAATCTGATGAACTGTTAGACCCCATGTTCAGAGAAGTCATAGCTAGACAATGGGATAAATCCTACAATCAGGACCATATGCATCTCCATAGAGGGTGATAACTATCTTATCTTACAACGTCAGGCCCCTTGATTTTGGATTAATGATCAAACTGATGCAAAAGCCAATTGCTCATTGGAAACTCAATTGGATCTCACGAGGCCCTCTAACAGGGAGCACGCCGGGAAAGCATTATTCCACTTCTTGTTAAAGGATTACTAACTCCCAGTCCTCAACACTACAGGAGAGTGTTGCCACAATATATGGAACTTCCATAGGAGTGCACACAGATCTGAAGGACCAGGGCTAGTCAGCAAAATCCTCATTCTCATTGTCATAGGCTTTCCTTTGAATAGCAGACAGTAGTAATGTACAACTAGAACCCTGTGGAGAAGTTAAGTGGAGTTGTGGAGATCTATATTGATCAGAGGAAATTGGAAAGTCCTACTACAATAAAGATCAATTGATATCCCAGGAACCAGACCACTGAAAAACACTCCAAGGAAGCAGGGCACCATAAAGTCCAGAAGATGGGATCACACAATCAAATAAGGTAGCTTCTCCAATCACCTGATAAATCAAAAAAGGGCCTGCATCGCCATTGGCAGTTCAGAATGTATATAGCAAAGGCCATGACTAAGCTAAAACTAGTCATCAACATCTAACTAAACAAAGCGCCTCTAAAATAATTACCAAACGAAGTAAAATGAAAGCTACATAACCTGTTTTATTCTGAAAAATGAAGAGAAGGCTACATAAGCTCTTGAGCACCTGTATTTATCAACTCAAACATGACTGAAAAGGGGACTCAGACAAGAATTTCTTACACAGAGAGAGAAGAAGAAGGAAGAAGAGGGGGAAGAGAAAGGGGGGGGGGGAGAGAGAGACTCAAGTAGGTGGATACCACACGATCCAACAATCCTCACCTGTATTTGTAGACATGTCCTTCCAAATTCTCCATATAATAAAAGTCAAGCAAGAAAAATCATACCACCCGTACCCAACAAAACCTGCACAACAGAAACAGGCAAACCTAGTCGATGCCAAAGGATATTCAATTTAACTCTAGGTCCCAATGATATCAAGCCATCATACTTGCAACATTAGGGCTGGGAGATACTATAAGCCTAGTCCACGCACCATGACATCCTCTGTGATTTTATTTTCAATGACTTCAGTATTTTTTACAACTCTACATTCATCAGGCATTTGAAAAACTAAATCAAATGTACACTTTTATCTGCATCATAAAACAATGATTAAGTAAATATTACGTCCACTTGAATTGACATGAAACTGGTACATAACCACAAAACCATAAGCGCTGGGGAGGTACTTATACTTGTTGGCCTATGTGAAGATGTTAATATACTCTCAAGCCTGAGAGAAGGGCTTTCTATTTGAGTATCTAATTGGAAAAAAAAAACTATCCATATTAGACAAATAAACCAGCAGATGTTCAGAAAAAAGCACAAGTGGGCAATTCTTTGTGTGCAATAGGTGCTGCTAATTTTAAGGCCTCTTGGAGGTAACATGATAGTCTAAAGCCTGAGCAACTGGCTTTCTATGTGAGTAATTGACTGATCATCGTCGCCACTGATTTTGCATAGAGACACCAGAAAGAAATGTTAGATGAAGATAAATAGAATGAATACTACCGGTTGTCTTAATCATCGCATTTCCATTTGTGCCATCAATCTTCAGTTTAAACATTCCACGACATCCAAAATGATCATTGCGTATTAAACCCTCCCCACATAGAAACCTTCCCAGTATCGATGATCCACCACCCTGACTACATCTCAAAGACAGAGCCAGAGAGAGAGAGAGAGAGAGAGAGCAAGGACCTTGCAACTGATGGTGTAACTTTTTAAGTATTCATAACAGCAAAGCTGTAGCATATAGCCTAGGAGAAAGATGAAAACAACAAGGCAAAGGGTTCTAAATAGCAATTTCTACGACAAATAGAGTACCGGCAGTGTTTATAATTGCCATCCTCGAGGTAAAATCAGGATCAGCCGACCTCAGCCCAGCGATGACCAACCCAGTGGGAGGAAAAACTTCTTACGACGGATGAAACGATCAATTAAAGGGAGGCGGGGGGAAAACATAAAGCCAGGATACGGAAAATGAACCAACTCCTCACATCCAAAAGCCCAAAGCTAACACATCCTCACGGTTCACGCCACCGGATTTCCTCGCGATTCAAGCAACGGTCGGGCACAAAATCACAAAAGTGAGGTAAAGCGCGACAGCTAGAAACGAACCCCCGCAAAACGACCGAAGACCCCTCGATTTCGAAAGGATCGCGAAGGTATCGCGGAACTTATCCTCACGACAGGTGATCGGAGCCGGATAATCGAGAATTCCGCGGCACGCGATCATGATCGGACCGTCTACGCAACCACAAGAACACGCAAACCGAAAAGAGAAGACCGACAATCTCAAAGGCGATGATCGATCGATCGAAGCGAGTTAGAAAGAGCTTCTGCGGCGGGGGGAGAGAGACTACCTTCGGGGTCGATTCGATCGCCAGTCGCCGCCGCGCCGAGGAGCAATCGCCGAGAGCC
This sequence comes from Eucalyptus cladocalyx, assembly GCA_017140615.1. Classification (NCBI taxonomy): domain Eukaryota; kingdom Viridiplantae; phylum Streptophyta; class Magnoliopsida; order Myrtales; family Myrtaceae; genus Eucalyptus; species Eucalyptus cladocalyx. The sequence continues at coordinate 36,619,775 of CM029526.1, forward strand.
TGAGCAAGCGAACAAGGAAGCAAGCGAGCGAGCGAGAGAGAGAGAGAGAGAGAGAGAGAGAGTTCTTCGGTCAGGACAAGTGGGTGATTTATATAAGAGGTTTGGGGTGCGCTGCGGAGATGACAATCGAGAAAAACAAGAGGAGAAAATTTGTTTGCTCTGCCGAGACGTTATCGTAGTCCCTCTTCCGGGGTACGTATCCGAATACTTTTCCTGCACTTTACCAATTAATAAGTGAATCTTTTCTTTTGGTCGAATATCATTAGTAAATTAGATTAGATTAAATTAGGAGATTACGTATATAGTTCACCCTCTTTATCGAAGGAAAAAAATCGTCTGGATTTTTGCTATTTTCATAGAGAATAGCTTATGCATCAATAGAGAATTTGGTTAGCCAATCTTAGAAAATGCAATAAAATTAAATGTTAAGAAACATGGTGAAGAAAGTAACAAAGTTAATTTCTGAGCAGGAAGAAAAATGATGAGTCTGTTCTTTATTTATTTACTTTTTGTTATTATAAAGAAATCGGCGGGGAGGGACGATCACTAATGGCTCCCCTATTGATCGTGATGTATATTGTATGGGTGTCATATTCATGTATGGCAATAGTAAGGACACATTTTCGAACTTAAACTTGTATTTAATATCACCATTTTGATGAGTATCTTGGGCACTTGTTAAATATTTTTAGGGTCTTAGAACTTGTTGTGAAAATGTAATTGAGTCCTAAAACTTTCAAAAAATGCAATTAAATCCTAAAAATTATCAAGTTGGTATAATCGAGTCCTTTTTAGCAACATCGTTTATTTAATGGAGACTTGGCATTTTAAAGTTAATTTATTTATCTTACGTGGCATTTTTATTATTATTTCTTTAAATCTTATTTAAATAATAGTAAAAAAACTAAAGAAAAGCTAAAATAATTTAAAAAAAAAATTGGAAATGAAGAAAAGAAAAGGGCAAGGATTGTGCTAGGAACGTTGCCGTCGCCACCCATTGTCAGAGGGTGTTGGCAATCTCATCAGCCCCAAGCAGAGGAGGGGGTGGGGGCATAGTCCTCACCAGCTTGGGCAAGGCCATCGCCGGTCCAGGTAAGGCTAGGTGAGGCTTGCCTAGATTTGGGAGGCACCTTAGCTAGGCCAGCATGGGTAGCCCAAATTTGGGTGATGTTGGCCCTTGCTTAAGCTTAATGAGGGTCACCGACCTTCACTTGGGGCTAGCGAGGCCTCATTTTGGGGCCGACGGGCTTGCTAATCATACGCGACGGTCAGCATCATCTAGATCTAGGCGAGCCTTGCTAACTTTTGCCTATGCCGATGATGAGTTTGCCCAAGTTGACTAGGGCCACACTCCCTCTATTGCTGACCCCTCTGATGATGGATAGTGGTGGCATGCCCAGCACGATCCTTGGCCTTTTTCTTTTCTTTGTTTCCAATTTTGTTTTTCAAATTATTTTAGCTTTTTTAAAGTTTTTTACTATTATTTAAAAGATTTAAAGAGAAAAAAAAAAAAAATTCAATGTAAAATAAATAAATAAATTTAAAAATGTCACGTTAGCATATTTCATTAGAAAAATTGACAATGTTAACAAAAAGACTTGGTTGCACGAATTTGATAAGTTTAAGACTTAATAGTACATTTTAAAAGTTTTAGGCTTCTATTATATTTTCACAACAAGTTTTAGGACTAGTGGTATACATATCTCATATTTTTATTAAGGGGATTTTTGATCTTCGACATGTTATATTACAATGACAATCAAGGTATCAAGAGTCGCAATATTTTCTTATTTAGCTGTTTAATAAGTGTTTTTGAAGCACTTTTAAGTAAATCCTTTAAAAAATGGGTCTTTATACTTTTTTAAGACACTTCGTTGCTTCGGCTTGGATTAGTAAGTTCTTTGAAAGGAAAAATCTAGTGGAAATTTCCAAGTATTATGCAAAGAATGCAATCTATTGGTAAACTTTTCGGTTTAGCACATCAATTTCTATATCTTCCGTAAGGAGAAAAGTTCAACGAGATTCTCCCGTCAGAAATTTGCCATTGTTGCTATAAAAAATCACTTTAGTGCACGTATGACAAATTAAATAAAATACAATCGAAAGAATTTTCTGATACTCTTTCTAATAAAAAAATTTCAAATTCAACTAAACTAATAAAGCTTGATTGCATTTTTCGTGTAAGATTTTGGACATGGTACTTTTCTTTTACGTCATCGTATCGTACCAGGTACAAGAGGAAAGAAGAAGAAAGATAGGCGGATGCGTCACGCACATATAGGTGCCCAAAGGGAAGGTTAGGATAAACATCACCGGTTGGACCGGTTGCTTTTGGCCTTTCTTATTTTCTTTCTTACTTTTGCTGCGTTTGGGCAAAGATGTACTTTCGTTTCTTGTTTGACGAGTTCCAAACCAAACCACCCCCTTTTTTTTTAATTAAAGAAAGAGTTGCGAGTCTCTCCTGGCCGTTTGACATGGTGGGAATAGTTATATGGATTAGGAGTTGTTTATTGCGGTAATTAAGAGGGAAAGACGCCCTATAATTATGCCAATCAAGCTTGACTTTATTCCTTTCCCATTATCGAGAGGACTCCTTGTGCAATTTTCTTGTTTTGCTTTCGCCTTGACTCAAAGTTGTCGATCTCTTATTTGCATCTTCTTTCCTCCTCTCTTCCTTTTCTCAATCTTCTCTCTGCTCAAAGTTTCACCGCAGGCTATGGTGTCGCTCTGTAGTCTCCCTTCTATCTTTCCTTTTCCTTTGTTTTTCTATTGCAATTCTCAAACTTCATTGACGCTCAAGCTCAAAATTATGATTAGCCAACACCACGATTTCGACTTAGTGGGTGAATAACGCAACGGCTACTCACGTCCCTCGACATGTAGATGGATCGATCGTGCTGGCAATTCTACTTTGAGGCAAAGGAGGTTCAGGCCCTGCCTATGCCTGCGGCTACCGTAATGGTAACTGCAACACTTATCTCTTTGCTGTTTTCATCGTCACAATTTATGGTAGTGGCATAATTATTGAATACACTATTCCAAAGTAGTGTGGTTTGCCAATCAAAACAATCCTGTAAAGATCGAGCGACCTTGGAGCTCACGTTCAAAGGCGATTTGGTGTCGAAAGATGCTGATGGTACGGTTGCTTGGTCCATAAATACTTATGGAAAGTCTGTTGTAGGCTTGAACTTGACAGATTGTGTTGTTTGATAAGGACAATGCAACTGTTTGGCAGTCTTTTGATGAGCCAACCGACTCGCTTGTTGTCGGACAAAAGTTGAGGTGGGGGCAAATATTGATGCCGAGTGTTTCCAAGGCAAATTGGATTGTTAATGATATGATTTTGCTTTCCATGATTGGCGATGTTTTACACGCTCAAGTGGAGACTAATCCTTCTCAAATATATTTTGAGCATGAAGGTTTAACTGGGAATGCAAGCATCGAGTTTCCATATGTTGAGTTTGTAAATGGAAGCTTGTCTTGGATCTCAGATCCTAGCTCTAGTAAGGCTTGATATCATTCCCTCTAGCATCTTCTGCACAATACATGAAGTTGGGCTCGAATGGGCCTTTGAGATTGTATGATTATGATTGGTCCGGCAAGCATAAAGAAGTGGCCGATCTTTTCAAAGATGATCTCAGCGATTGTGCCTATCTGACAGTATGTTTGGGCGATGTGTTGTCCGGCTTCAAAATTTCTAGCAAGTCATGATATTAATCTTTGTTCTGGAATGTTCTTGTCTTGTGGGGCTTAAAAAAATCAAATTCTTTTGGAGCTTGAAAATGTCACGTATTTCACTTTCACTTTAGATTTTGAGGACATAAATGCTTTAAGTTGTAAAGAGGACTACGCAAATAACTATTCCTACAAAGCAGCTATATTCCGATATGAATCGAATCCCACCAGAGGCAATTGTTACTTATCAACTCAAGTGTTTTCATTTATGAACATTGACAAGAAAACATTTTCCTATAATTCTACTACTTACATTAAAGTACAAAATGTGACCAATGAAGCTCCTTATACTCCAGTTGACAATTGTAAGAGCAATCGTCTCCCTATAATACTTAGGTCTAGCCTCGGAGCTCTCTTTGCCATGATGATTTTTATTGTAGCCTTAGTTTTGTTTGTTCAAAAGAGAGCAAAATGAGGATTATATTGATCAAGTACCTAGAGTGCCACTAGATTCACGTATGATGATTTGAAAACCATCACAGATGGATTCAATAAAAAGCTTGGCGGAGGTGGTTTGGTTTTATTTTCAAAGGTACTCTAAGCACAACAATAAAAAGTTGTAGTAAAATGCCTTGATGGTTTTAGGTTGGTTAAGAAATCCTTTCTAGTTGAAGTTGAGATTATTTGCAGCATCCATCATGTGAACTTGGTAAGACTCATGGGATTTTGTGCTGAGAAATCCTACAGCCTCCTTATTTATGAGTACATGTCAAATGGGTCTCTAGATAGATGGATCTTTCACAAATCTAATGAATGCATTCTCCGTTGGCAACAAAGGAAGAAGATCATTCTTGATATAGCAAAAGGTCTTAATTATCTTCATGAAAATTGCAGACAAAAGACATCTCACTTAGAAATTAAATCCCCAAATATCCTCTTGGATGGAAATTTTAATGCAAAGGTTGCTGATTTTGGATTATCCAAGTTGATAGACAAAGATCAAAGCCATGTTGCCACAACCATGAGAGGAACTGCCGGTTATTTGGCCCTTGAGTGGTGGAGTAAAGCAATCATTGAAAAGGTCGACACTTGGTGTGGCAATCTTGGAGATAGTGTGTGGGAGAAAAATCTTGGATTGCTCTTTGAATCTTTTTAAGAGAAAGGCAGAAGAGGAACGATTGTTGCACATTGTGGATAAGTCTAGCTATGCCATGTAACTAAATGGACCGCATGTGGTGAATATGATGAGAAATGCTGCATGTTACTTGCAAGGAGACTATACAAAGAGGCCCTCCATGTCTATGGCCATCAAGGTATTAGAGGGCGTCATGGAAGTTCCACAAGAATTGGATTATGGAGAAGTGAGATTCAGTTGAATGGATGTCGAATTCAATGCTACCACTACATTACAACCCTCAGTCCTAACTCAATAGTGGTCCACGATGACGCTACAAATTTGTAAGAACTTTTCTTCCCAATATGTCGAGTGGTAAATCGTGTAGGTGATTGAATTTTTCGGACTATGAGGACCTTCATCTTGTCATTCTCTTTTCAGGCCCAAAAAAGGTCTGTGGCATGGTTTCATTTTTTGTTTTCACTTTGCCAATGAGTGGACTTCGCCATAACTTGGCAAATGATTGAGTTAGTTAGGATATTGTGATTTGGTTTATTGCTTATGTAGAAACTGGTCGTATTCAAGTTTGTTGTGTGCTAGTCTAGGGAAAGGGGGAATCTGACGAATCGTTTGTGCAAAAAGTTATTAAAAGACTAGTTAGTTGCTAGCAACACTTGATATCTTTCAAAAGACATTGCCAGCAGCTGACTAGTCTTTTAATAGCTTTTTGCACAAACGATTCGCCAGGTTCCCCCTTTCACTAATAAGTTTGGATTTTTCCTAGCGACTCCTGATTAACTTACAGCTTCTTAAGAATCTGTCTAAGTCATCCCGGGACTTATATTCACCAAAAATAAAAAACCTGAGATGTTTGGGCATTCAAGATTCAACTTTACGATCTTTAGATAACACCGATCATTCGTAATAACCTTGGCTTTTCCACAGTCATTAATCAACATTGAAAGCATACAGATTCATCAAATTTAATCGGGGATAAGAAGCTTGTTCATGTCTTATTTGGTCCTGGAACTGTTCACACAACTAACGAAAGTTCAAAGCGATCTAACGAGGCCCCCTTGCCATGCCGTGGCACCTCTTGACTGGATCTGATCACGGCCGGTCAGCAAACCAGAGCCCCCGTGGAGCTCACCTAAAGGCCCGAGCTACGGTAACCTCTCGCAAAGTCTTCCCGGCACAACTCATTAGCGACGGAAGTATTTCTTCTTATTCTTCCAATTCCTCTGCTTTGTGCCCTTCGCTTTCTCCTCTTCTTGAGGTCTCCAAATTGGAGTCGCCATAGTAAGTTATCAGATCACGTAGAGAAAGGATAATCTCGTGATGAATCTGTCCTCGTGATGGATCTGTCTATCTTCTCCTCGGCCATGGAAGGCATTGCATTGGAGAGGATGGCTCTACACGTTGTTCATTCTGCACTTCGTGTTCGCTTGCCAACTCCTTCACCTTCAGCCTCTCGTCTCTACCCTAGGTACGTCATTCTGGGTTAGATCTGCGAACTCGTAGCCGGATGGAGACTTGGAGAGGTTGTAGTGGGCTCTAAAGCCTGAGCAACTGGCTTTCTATTTGAGTAATTTATTAATCATCGTGGCCACTGATTTTGCATAGAGACGCTGGAAAGAGAATGTTAGATGAAGAAAATTAGAATGAATAGTACTGGCTGTGTTAATCCATGCATTTTCATTTTTGCCATCATATTACGGAGTTGGAAATTAAGATACATAAAGCAACAGCTGTACTTGTCCCCCCTTCTTCCAATCTTCATTGCAGCATCAATTGACCCAGAATGTTCGGTTTAAACATTCCACGACATCAGGCCCTCCCCCTCTATCAATTGTGATGTGTCTTGTACGGGTGCCATATTCATATATGGCAAAGTTAAGGATGTATTTCTTAACTTTAACTCGTAAATGATATCAGCGAACTTTATTTTGATTATGGACAGTTTAATGAGTATTCTGAGCACTTGTTAAATATTATTATTAAGGGGATCTTTGATCTTTGATGTATTAGCGGGTATATCACCGTAACAATTAATGTGTTGGGAATCATAGGGTTTGTTTGTTTGTATTTTTTTTTTGGAACACTTTTTCTGTTTTTTTGTTCCTGGGAACAAAAAAGGAACAGAAACGCGTTTGTGTGCGTTTTTGTTCCTTTTTTGTTCTTTTTGTTCTAAAAACAAAAAAGAAACAAAAATAAGAAACAACAAATTTGTGTTTCTTATTTCTAAAACAAAACTTAGAAACACTTTTTTATTTTCTTCTTCTTTTTCTTCTTCTTTTCTTCTTCTTTTTTCTTTCTTTTTTCTTTCGCGGTCGCCGGCCTTATCGGGGCCGGCGAGCCTCGCCGTGGCTGGGCGAGGCCGCCGCCTCGTCGGCCGGTCGCTGGCCATGGCCGAGGCCGGCGACCGGCCAAAAGAAGAAAAAAAAAAAGGAAAAAAAAAAAGAAAAAAATAGGAAAAAAATAGAAAAAATAAAATAAAAATATTAAAAAATAAAAGAAATAAAAAAATTATACAAATTTACCAAACGTGTTTCTGTTTATTTTTTATTCCCAGAACAAGTTTACCAAACGCGTTTTTTTGTTCAAAAATTGTTCGGCCGAGCAAATGCTTTTTTCTATTTCGTTTTTTGGAACAATTTTTAAATAAAACGCAAACAAACGCACCCGTAATATCTTCTTTTTTAGTTGCTTAAGAAGTGTTTTTGGGGCAATTTTTAAATAGGGAAAAAACCACGAAAAACCCTGAACTTTGCCCAAAGTGACACATTTATCCTAAACTTTTTTTGTGACATGAAAAACCCCGAACTTTCCAAACTGTGACACATTTACCCCATCAATGGCATTTTTGTCTTTTTTATTCTTTTTTTCCTTTTTCTTTTTTTATTCTTTTTTTCTTCTTCTTCCCTCCGCCGGCCATGGCGGAGGGAAGCCGACGTCCGGCGACCTCGCCGGCATCGGGCAAGGACGGCCCTCGCCAGATTTGGCGAGGGCGGGGACACCCTCGCCGACGCAAGCGAGGGCGGCCCTCGGCGACGGGGTGAGGACGGCCCTCGCCCGGATCGGCGAGGGCGGCCCTCGCCGGCGACGGTGAGGACAACCCTCGCGATCTCTTCCAATCCAAACCACCAAAAAAATTGAAAATAAAAATGAGAGTTGCGAGCCCGTTTTTCCTATTTTTCGACATGGTAGAAAGAGGCGATGTTCATTAGATAGGCAGTCTATCGGGATAATAGCCTAACAGGGGGGAAAACACACTACAATTACGCTAATCCCAATTTGAGTTTATAGCTGGGATGCGCTTATGTTGGGAATAACGAATCCCCGAAAACCAGATTCGACACTAAATCGAACCCCTAAAACAAATGCGGAAGCGAAGCTCGGGAAAAACACGTATCACCGATCCTAAAGCACAACACGGATTCGAGCGTACCTTGTTAGCCACAGATTAGACACCAATGCCGAAGATCGAGGAAGGAATTCTGATCCGATGATGCCAATTTGCCTTGAAGGGAAGACGGTATCGTCGTAAGCGTTTTTCTTCTTTTTCTCGGAGGGAGAGAGGGAGAGGAACATACGTACGTTTTTTTTTTTTTTTTGCCAAAGGGTGCCTTCTCCCTCTCTCTCCTCCCTTTATATACGTTCCTCCAAAAAAGGAATCGTACCCCTTCATCCATGGGCCCTAATCTAGTGGGCCGGGCTTTTAGGCCCAACATGGGCGGACGGGCCAACTCAGGCCCATCAATAAAGAAATAATCCATTATCTCTCACTCGCACATGGTGGTCCAAAACCAACATGGGCGGACATTCCCTACTCAGCCCCATCAGAGAAAAATCCATCATAAACTCTCACTTAACATGGTGGGCCGAACAGAATCCTCTTTTCCTCTCTTCAACATTCATACCGGTGAATAATCTGTGCGACCAACATACTTTGAGAGCTCGTTGCTATACATATGTTAGGAATATATAGCAGCTCATAATGGGCATCACATCCTAAGTAGATTTAGTATGCACGATCCTAGATCGATCGATCACATTTATATCTCTCTTGATCTCTTTTAAACAATGATATATATATATATATATATATATATATATATATTCACAATTATGATTATCACAAAGACAGTCATAATTGGTTAATCGGTGAATACAAAACTACAATGTGATTCTCCAAAATCGATCTTCCTCTTTCCTTCAAACTCTCAATTTCAGTTCAGCTTGCTTTTCTAAAAATGTCCCATTAGATCGAATCACTCATGACCATTGGCAACATCCTAAGATAGCAAACACTAAATAGAAATCTTGAGAATAAGTAAGAGTCATGAGGGGACTAAAAAATTGAGGAACTATTTTCCTTAAGAGTCTCACACGACATAAAAGTTGAGATCAAACTTTTGCCACTCTTATTTGTCGACTCATGCATACGTAGTATGAAATACGTATTACGGTATTAACTCATTTCCATGGAGCGTATGTCTATACTTTCAATACTGTACAGATGATAGTTCAGACATACCCAATGTCTAACTTGAGTTCACGTATCTACTCATTCACAAAATTCATCAGAACTCACATCTGGCATCTTAGACAGATAAAGTAAAATATGTTGGGTATTTTACTTTCGGACATAGTAAGTATTATATCATCATCTTAACACCTAGTTAAGGCGACATACGTGTTTTAAGCTTGAGCTCTCGATTATCACCTAGATAATAAGCTTAAAAACAGTCTCATCTCTATTTATCACACAGTAAATAGAGGCGATTACCCGTGTGAGTGGGCTAATCTTATATATGTCCGACATACTTCTCAACTTAAAGTAATGCACTAAGCATTAAGGTGCATAAAAATCAAACAAAGATTCATAGGCATTAATGATGAAAAACATAAATTCATCAAATGTGAATACTTAGGGAAATAACAATATTCAGTACATCAGCCTCTATGCAATCCTTGAGATTTCATATGGTTACAAAAACACATCTCTAGGTATTGACTTTGTCATAGGATCTGCTACCATTCTATGCGTAGTATGTACTTTAAGTTCACTTCTTTTCGTGCAACCATATCATTGACAAGATTATACTTGGTATCTATATGTTTGGTCTTGCCATGATATTTTGGATCTTTGGTGTACATTTTTGCTGCTTGGCTACCACAATTAACCAACAATGAATTTTGCAGCACTTCCAATAACACCTAAATGATCCAAAAAATTTCTTAAGCCAAACACCTTCTTATCTTTAGCTGCGATAATGCCACGAACTCAACTTCCATCGTGGACAAGGCTATACACTTTTGTTTCTTACTGCTCCAACATATGGTACCATTATTCGGTAAGAAAACAAACCCATAGGTAGATTTTCTTTCATCTAAATCTCCAATCATCATCAGAATAGCCTTAGAGTTGCAGATCCTTTCCATAATAACTCAGCGTATAATCAGCAGTCCCCTTTAGATACCTCAGTATTCTTTTAACGACCTTCCAATGTGTTAGACCTGGATTGGATTGGTATCTACTCACCATTCCAACTACAAAACATATGTCAGGTCATGTACACATCATAGCGTATATCAAGCTTTTAACAGCACTAGCATAAGGAACATGTTTCATTTGTTCCTTCTCTTGTGGAGTCCTTGGACACAGTCTATGGCTCAATCCTTTACCTTTTATAATAGGAGTGTCTATGAGTTTACAATCTTGAAATCTTAATTCCAAGAATGTAGGCAACATCACCCATGTCTTTCATCTCAAAGTTGGAAGACAACCAACTTTTGACAGTATTGACAAGCTCCATATTACTTCCGGATATAATCACAAATTGATCATTGGATCTTTTGATATATATACAATGATCCTCATCTATCATTGTAAAATCATATGCCACTATGGCATTATGAAAACGCATATACCATTTTCTTGACACGCGCTTAAGGCCATATATCGACCTCCAAAGTCGACATACCTTTCCTTCTTGGCCTTTCACTATGAAACCAGCATGTTGTTCCATATATGTTCCTTCCTCTAATTCTCCACTGAGGAAAGCAGTCTTTACATCCATTTGATGTAACTCAAGATCCATACTTAACCACTATTGCCAGAATTATGCGAATCAAGGTAAATCTCACTACAGGAGAAAACGTATCTTCATAATCAATTCCTTCCTGTTGATTATACCATTTCGCCACAAGGCGAGCCTTATGCCTTTCTATCGAACCATCAGCCTTTCGCTTTATTTTGAGAACCCACTTGTTCCCAATAGCTCTGCGTCTTTTTGGAACATCAACCAGTTCCCAAACTTGGTTTGATTTCATTGACTCCATTTCCTCTTCCATTGCATGAATCCATTTTTCCTTACTTAGGCAATTTGGAGCCTCATTGATATTTCTTGGCTCATCCTCATCTTGCAGAGCAATCATAAAAATTTCCCTTTCAATGTCAAAACGTCGACGGGAAATACTTTGGCGACTTGTTCGCCGTATGGGAGATTGTACACTTAGCACATCATTCCCCATTATGCTCCCACTTGGATTAGATAATGATGATGTTGTCTCATCATGTGGTTGTAATTAAGAATGAATTCAATTCAATTTATCACTTCTCATATTACTCCCACTTGGACGAACTCCACTAATATCATTATCTTGATCCAAGGTTTCAAATATGGAGTAATCTTCCCCTATTTCGCCTTTCTTAGGAAATTCATCCACTAAGAATGTGACATCCCATGATTCAAATTCAGTTATACTCCCACTTTCCTGCTCACCTATGAACACATACCCTTTCGAGTGTTCGGAGTATCTTATGAAAATACTCTTCTTTCCTTTGGGACCCAATTTCCCAAACTTGTGAGATGACTCATGAGTATAAGCAGCACAACCCAATGGCTTAAGAAAACTTAAGTCTGGTTTTCTACCTGTCCATAACTCATATAGAGTGGAAATAACTGATTTGGAAGGCATCCGGTTAAGTATATAGGCATCAGTTAACAACGCATCACTCCAAAAAGTAATAGGTAAGTTAGCATGCGCTATCATGGACCTAACCATTTCCAGTAGGGTTCTGTTTCTTCTCTCCGCAACACCATTTTGTCGAGGTATATGGAATAGACAACTGTCTTTCTATTCCTTTTTCATCACATAATTTTCTGAACTCATCAGATAAATTTTCTCGACCTCAATCAGATCTCAATGCTTTTATTTTCTTATCTAATTGATTTTTAACCAAGTTCATAAATCTTTTGAAACAATTTAATGCTTCAGATTTATGAGAAATCAAATAAACATATCCGAATCGAGTAGAATAATCTATAAAAGTGATGAAATAAACAGCCTCATGCCTTCCTCTCACATTCATTGAACCACAGACGTCCAAATGGATTAAATGCAGAGGAAATTCAGCTATTTTACCTTTTCCAAATGGTTTCCTTGTCGTTTTCCCTACTAGGCAATGCTCACATATGGGCAAATCAACTTTTTCAATGTTGTCCAACAAGCCCTCTTTGGCTAGTCTATTCATGCGTTGTTGGCCCATATAACCAAGTCTAGCATGCCACACACTCACATCATTATTATATGAAGTAGAAGATGTGAAAAGGGAATAACAAATATTGACATCACCACAGTCAACATATAATACAATAAAACCATCCAGAAAATGACCACAATCATAGTAATTTGTATCCAAATACAAATCTACACCACTATTATGGAAGTTCACACTAAAACAAAACTTAACCAACACCAAAACAGACACAAAATTTCGACGAATCTCCGGAGCATTTAGAACATCAAGGTGCGTCAACCATGCATGTTCAATTGGCAGCTGCCAATCTCTTTAACTTCAGCTCTGGAGTTATTTCCCACATAGATCCACTTAGTTCTAATTGGTATCGTCGGAATTCCACGAAGGATTCTCTATCCTTCGCTACATGGTTTGTCACTCATGAATCTACAGTCCACAAAGGATTTGATTCAGCCAATAATGCAGAACTTGACACATAAGCAAAGTTCTCAAATGTACAAGAGGTGTTGACCTTTTTCGGCTCACAACAAGCCATTCGAGTATAGTGACCTTTCTTGTCACAATTGTAACACCTCACCCTTGACATTTTCTTTACTCGAGGACGTTTTCCTCTCTTGTGTTGGTTAACTTTTGATTTCTTGCAACAAAAACTTGATCCTTTGCAATCCCACATATTGAACGAATCAATACGCTTGCGCTTAGAGCTCAAAACCCTTTCTAAGCTAGGACCAGCATAGCCAATATCTATTTTCGGCTCAAATGCCGATAGACAGTCCTCTACTAGCTCAAGGTGGCGCACAACATCCTCTAGATCTTCCATAATATGGTCAAGAGCTTTTAGTGTTTCTTGTTTTTCCAGCACATATTGAATCTTCATATTCAATATTTCACAATTGTTGCCGTTCATATCGCAATTACATTCTTAGTTGCTGAACCATCGATCTGAACACATCGAGACATACATGCACGAATAATTAATGCCTATCATTTATGCATCCCTATTTGCACAGACCCATCATATTAATGAATAATTTCAAGTAAGGCTTCAGAATCAAAATGTCACTATGTTTCCAATCATCATCCAAAAATCCTAACTTAAGACTATCATTAATAATAATTGTCTTATGCAAAACTAATTCTATGAAGTTACAAAAACTTCTATCAACTACCCACAACAGTCAACAATAACAGAAAGCAAATGCTATCTAACATCTAATAAAATAACAATGCTTTCATATAATACAATTATACATTACACTAAGCAATATATACAGGGAAAAATATCAACATGGAAAGATATTTACACCCACAAAACATCTCATAATTAATCTAAAAAATAAGTAGGGAAAGTCCCTTTTAATCTATCAGTCAAAGTATCTGAGAAAACTGAAGGCACATTTGCCAACCATGGAAAAACTTTTGGAAAGCTCTCATGTCGCCACCAAGGCGCATTCACTTTGCGCCATGTGGCGCTCAATCTAAGGGTTGAAGTTTTGGCCAACTCAATCCTATAGTACTCTCTTACAAAAGCTTCCACTAGCATCCTATAACCCGGGACCACGTTGACCTCCCATAGCCGACCTAACACTGCTTGCCATTCAGGTGGAAGAGTGTTCATCAAAGCCGGTACCTTCTCAAAATCCGGCATAAGATAACCATTCCAGATGATTTCCTATATCATCTGATTGACCTTAACCATATGTGACACTAAATCACCATCAAGCCACCGATAATTAGCTAACTCTTTCATCAGCCTTTTCAGTCTAGCTCTTCCTTCGTCCGTTCTCGGGATTGCAGGTATCCGTGCATAACTGCAACAAATGCAGAACTAAAATGGATCACTTTTAATCCACAATAAACAAAATGGAAAATATATAATTTTTCATGTTTCATGCAACAAATGCAGAATAAAAAATGGATTACCTCTAACCCACATAGACATAATTGAAAAAAGAAACAAATTCCTTTTTATTTTTTTATTTTTTTTTCGGTCAACGGTCAAAGTCAACGGAGGTCAACGGTCGTCGGACCGGTCGGGCTGGTGGGGCCGCTCGGGCGAACCGACGGCACGTGCTGCTCGCGTGCGTGGGCTGACGTCACGTCAGCCGGCACGTGCCGAGCGTCGCGGTTCGGGTCGGGTCATCGTCTGGTCGGGTCACCGGCCGGCCAACGGTCGTCGGCGATGACGTCACCGATGACGTCATCCCGGCGGTTACCGTGACGTCACGGTGATGTCAGCACGCGCCAGTTCACCGACCGTCGGCGCGCACGTGCCGGTTCGCCACCGGCGCGTGTGGCGCACACGCCGGGCGGCGAAGCCGCGGCCGGGCGCGTCGCGCCCACGCGCAACGGCTTCTAGCCGCGCGTGTGGGCGCGTGTGACGTCGCCCGGCGGCGCACGACATGTCGCCGGACTCACCTCGACGTCCTCTTTCACCCTATGTGTTCAGAAATCAATTTCGACTTACGAAAAGTCGAAAAAATCAATGAACAGTGCTCGGGTGTCGGGATTTCTCGCCCCGATCCGTACGGCTGAATTGCTTTTGCGAAAAATCAATCAAAGACATCAAAACAGATCGGGAAAAATGCGAACTAGGGCTCTGATACCAATGTTGGGAATAACGGATCCTCGAAAACCGGATTCGACACTAAATCGAACCCCTAAAACGAATGCGGAAGCGGCGAGAAAAACACGTATCACCGATCTTAAAGCACACCACGGATTCGAGCGTGCTTGTTAGCCACGGATTAGACACCGTCCGTGCGAAGATCGAGGAAGGAATTCTGATCCGATGATGCGAATTTGCCTTGAAGGGAAGACGGTGTCGCCATAAGCGTTTTTCTTCTTTTTTCTTGGAAGGAGAGGGAAGAGGAACATACGTACGTTTTTTTTTTTTTTTTTGCCAAATGGTGCCTTCTCCCTCTCTCTCCTCCCTTTATATACGTTCCTCCAAAAAAGGAATCGTACCCCTTCATCCATGGGCCCTAATCTAGTGGGCCGGGCTTTTAGGCCCAACATGGACGGACGGGCCAACTCGGGCCCATCAATAAAGAAATAATCCATTAGCTTATTTAATGAAAATTAAATAATTTGAAAAATGTTTTCCTAATAATGATTGCTTATATAACTTACTAGAATGAATGAATGAATGAATGAAAAACATTTTTATTTTCCACGAAAATATTTCGATATAAATTATCGTCCATTATAAAAAAATATATTGTTAATTGGCTACTTATTTCAAGAATACAAACGATCAATTTTTAGGAAGATATTCCCAAATTATCATTTTTTCGAGAAACAAACAGAATATTCATGAGCCTTAAAACTTATTTTGGGCCGGCTTCCCCTTTGCATAAGATAACATGCATCAGCTTTGGCTCATATCGTGCGGAGCGATGGATTGAGTCTAATTTAACCACTCTAAGAACACTCGACTAACGCACTATAAAATCTACGAGCAAATTTGTGCGTTTTAATAGCGTGCGTTCTTCCATTTGTGGGAAATTAGTATACATATTTCAGCATGAATTATTCGCAAAATTGTATCATATTCCAAATAAATCTCCCTCTCTGGAATAAAACAAACGCAGAATTCTTAGTTCAAATGATGTGTTAATGTAAAATATAAGACTTGAAACAGTTAGGAAATTGTTAATTTTTGTAATTATATGACATAGGGAGAATTTATATGTACTTAATGACACTATTGTAAATTTGAGAGAAAAATAATAAAAATATTTTAAGGAAATACTCGATAGGAAGAGTTGAAACAAAATGTAAGAATTTTCAATAATTGCTAATTTGCAACATCAAAACTCGTTAAAACTAATTTCTTTTCCTTTTTTGTTGAACAAACTCGTGTTATTCAATGAGGCAAAGTACAAATTTTAGTCGAAAGCAAAAATCAGTTGAGTGCAAAAAAGAAGTCCTTGAAAGGATCAATCCATTCCAATCTAGAGTTTCGGGATAATTCCACTAAAAATTATAAATTTCGTACTCCATGACGCATTTATTTAAACTAACTAATAAATGTTAGATTTGCATCAGAGGTATAGATTTGGTATCTTTTGTGACACGAAAAATCAATTTAGGTAAAATGTGTCATAGAATGCTAATTTAGGATTTGTGTGAGACAAAAGCTAATTTGGGATAAATGTGTCATGATAGCATCAATTTGGAATTTTAATAGTATTAACATAGTTATTTTTAGAGACAGTTCCTTAAGGAAGAATTCGGTCTAATATATTTAAATAAATAGGAAAGTCCTCCGAAGAAAATTTCTTCCTTGCATTTGGGTCCACCGATTTGAGTTCAATATTTTCTTTAGACAACCATCCTTTCATCATTTTGAGGTGATAGTGCATTGCATGCTTCAAGACAATTCCCTGCTTTGAATGAGTTTAGATTTAGGACTGTAGGCATTAGAGTAACAAAATATAACTTTGAAAAGATAAACGTAAATGAAAAACAAGCCTTGGGAGCAAAACATATTTTCGCTATACAAAACAAGGCATGAAATCCTCAATCTCGGAACCTTGTAACTCGATTACAAAGCTTTGGTTCTAGCAAGTAGTGTCACAATCCATCAAGAATTGAATCATGGTTGCTAACATGAACAAATAATAACATAACCACAAAACCAAGGAGACATTGCGAAATCGCAGACGAAGATTGCCACTGTAGCTAAGAAAAAAAAGCAAGACCTGCAATTACTAACACAAATTTCTACAAATAAATAAATAAATAAATTTCATGCTCATTATGAACAGAGAATTCTTACTTGGGAAGAGAGGCAAGAGTGAGGGCAGATGTGAGAAAATGACACATGAAGAAGAGAGCTCGAGGGTGGTAGGTGTGGCGGAACATGGTGTGAGGAAGAGAGCTTAAACACGGCGAGCATGAGGGAATGTGGCTTGAGGCACAAAAGAGGGCGAGTCATGAGGCATAAGAGAGGCGAGCGAACATAGAGTAGCGTTCTTAGGATTTTTAGTTCAAGAAAGGGAAAAAAATGAAATTACATCTAATAAATGAGGGTGGGGTGGGAAGCTAACATATTTTCATTAAACCAACGAACTAGCGTTTCGAAAATGTTACCTCTCTGTCTACTTCTAATTCTCTAGTCACCTAAAGGCCTTTGCATATGCTTAAGAGACTTTGGAGCCCTAATCTCCATTCCAAATACTAAACCAAATAGAGAAACTTGGGCTTAGGCTTTGCATTGAAATGCTCCAAGTCTTGATGATGGGACTTTGGGGCTGGATTGGGCCTGGATTCAGAAGAGCCAGTCTCGTTCATCACATCAAGAACCCTAAAGAAATACAGATCCTGCATGAAAGTTACAGGCCCAGATAAAAAAGTTTTTGTATTTGGTCCAAACCCGCTTGATGGCAAAAGATTTATCCAAACCCAGTCAAATAATGAGTCGTCAATTGGCATCGGTCATGGCGAGTCACCTCCACTTGTTCTGGTTTTAGGTCAATCATCGCGGAGAGGGCCCTGAGTCCGTCGTGGACGTAGATCACAAATCAATCGAATCTTCTCTGTTCTTGACTTTATTTGTTGCTTTGGCAAAAGGTAATGGAACTTTTGACCAATTCCGTGCATGTGGGATTGATTGAAAATGCTCGACTTCATTTGTTGCGTCTTCATCGGGAGTCTCGAGGGCGGTCCAATTTCTCCCCATCGTGGGAAGACCAGAACCACCGTTTTTCCCTTTTTAAATTCTTTAATCCGAGCTCTGTCAAAAGAGGGAAAAAAACTTCCATTTTACCTCTGCTTTCTGTCTCTGTCTCGGTATCTCTTTCCCCACCTTATCTTGTCCCCGTAGCCTCATGAATCACGATGACTTCTCATCTTCTAATCTCCACCCGTGATTTGCGTGCATGTGAAATGCGTGCAATGAGTCGTGCTCGGCCTGGAGCAACGATCGTGAAGTCGGAAGTGCCCGCCCGCATCGATGTTGGAGCAGCTTTGTAACTGTGGTGCCGCCGAGCAAAACGGCATTAAGGCGCTGAGCTAGAGTGGAAAACTGAATTTAGGGTTTCCTGGTGATTGAGCATAGCAAAGTGTTAGGAGCATTTTGGAGAAGAAAGTAACAGTTTGATTTTTTTTTTTTAAAAGTCACGTGGTTGTTTCTTATGAGATGGAATGTGGTACCTAATTACAAAAATAGGGTGTTAAGATTGGATTAATTTAGGAGGTTATGTAACATAGCTCACCCTCTTTATTGAGAAAAAAAAAATTCATATGCATCTTCACTACTTTTGATGAGAATAGCTTACACAATTATTGACATAATAATAATTGATGCTAATATATTAGAGAATTCGATTAATCAATCTTTAAAATTAAATGCTAAGTAACATGATGAAGAAAGTTTTTTTTTTTTTCTCTCCCTATTAATCACTTTCTTAAAAATCCACTCGCTTAATAAAATCCCATCCCCTCGAAATGCTAAGTTAACATGATGATGAAGAAAGTAACATAGTTAATTTTTGAGCAGAAAAAAATGATGAGTTGATTTCTACTTTTTTTAATAAAACAATAGGTAGGGATAGGCGATCGCTGGGTGGCTCCTCCACCGATTGTAATGTGTATTGTATGGGTGCTATACTCATGAATGGCCAAGGCAAGGACACATATTTGAACGTTAACTTGTATTTGATATAAAGCAAACTTTATTTCAATTTATGGCCATTTTAATGAATATCCTGAACACCTATTAAATAATTTTACTAAGGGGATTTTGACCATCAATATATAGTTGGGTATATTACAATGACAATCAATGTATTAGGAGTTGCAATATTTTCTTATTTAGTCGCTTAATGAGTGTTTTCAAGAGACTTTTTAAGTAAATATTATTTATCTCGGGTCTTTATACTTTTTTAAGACACTTCAATGCTTTGGCTTGGATTAATAAGTTCTTTCAAAGGGAAAACCTACTGGATTTTTCCAAGTATTATGCAAAAAAAGCAATCGATCAATAAACTTTCAGTTTGGTACGATCAATTTCTAAACCTTGTATAAAGAGAAAAATATAACGAAATCCTTCCATCGTAAATTTGCCATTGTTTCTGTAAAAAACTGTTTAAGTAGCGTATGTCGAGTACACGAGAAAAGAAGACGAAAGATAGGCTGATGCATCATTGCATCACACATATAGGAATATCAGAATAAACAACACCGGTCACCGGTTACTTTTGGCCTTTCTTCTTTTCTTTCTTACTTTTGTTGCATTTGGGCAACGATGCGGACTTCATTTGTTGTTTGACGAGTTGCAAGGCTCTTCTTCCATCCCAAATCACCCCCAAAAAAAAGTTAAAAAGAATTAAAGAAAGAGATGCGAGTCTCTTCTTGCTTTTTGATAAGGTAGAAAGAAGTGACACGGATTAGATAATTATTTAATGGGATAACGATGGGGGGTAAGACACCCTGTAATCATGCTAATCACGCTTTGAATGATTTAGGCAGTTCACATGCTATTCATCGAAAGGACGTCACTGCATCCCATTCACATTATTGACAGGACTTCCTGTGCAATTTTCCTATTTTGCTTTCATGTCTAGGCTCAAAGTTGACTGTCGGTCCCGTATTTACATCTTCTCTCCTCCTCTCTTCCTCTCTTCCATTTCTCAATCATCTCTCTGCTCAAGAGTTTCATTGCACGCCATGGTTTCAATCTGCAGTCTCCCTTCTTTCTTCCTTTCCATATCCTTCATTTTTCTATCGCCATTCTCAAACTTTGTTGATGCTCAAGCTCAAGATTATGATCATCCAACCGCCATCCTTTCAACACTGTGGACGAATAACGCAACAGCTCCTCCCTTCACCCAATATCGAGATGGATCAATTGTACAGGCAATTCTACTCTCACGCAAAGAAGCTTTTGCCTTTGCCTACGCCTGTGGCTTCTACTGTAATGGTAACTGCAACTCTTACCTCCTTGCTGTTTTCATTGTGCGACTTAACGGTAGTGGTTTAATTGCTGATTACATCATTCCACAAGTAGTGTGGTCTGCCAATCGAAACAAGCCTGTAAAGATTGGCGCGACGTTGGAGCTGACGTCTGAAGGCGACTTAGTGTTGAAAGATGTTGATGGTACGGTTGCTTGGTCTATAAACACCTCTGCAAAGTCTGTTGTAGGCTTGGACATGACAGATTTGGGGAACCTTGTGTTGTTTGATAAGGACAATGCGACTGTTTGGCAATCTTTTGATGAGCCAACTGACTCACTTGTCCTCGGACAGAAGTTGAGGCATGGGCAAAGATTGACGGCGAGTGTTTCCGAGACAAATTGGACCGTTGATGGTATGATTACGCTTTCCATGAATGGCAATGTTTTTTTTGCTCAAGTGGAGACTAATCCTCCTCAGATTTATTTCCAGCGCAAGTCAAGTTGGAATAGTATGGGGGTTTTTTTTGAAAACGGAAGCCTGACTTGGTTCTCAAATTCTACCTATTATGGGACCTCGATATCATTCCCTGAAGCATCTTCTGCACAATACATGAAGCTGGGCTCGGATGGGCATTTGAGAGTGTATGATTATATTTGGTATAATGCGTGGAATGAAGTGGCTGATGTTTTCGCAAGTTATGTCGAGGACTGTGCTTATCCCACTGTGTGTGGGCGATATGGAATCTGCTCCAATAGGCAATGTAGTTGTCCGGCTACGAGCGGGGGGACGAGTTATTTCCAGCAAGTAGATGTTAGGAAGCCTAATTTTGGGTGTTCTAAGAATGTTCCATTGTCTTGTGGGGCTTCACAACAACCAAGTTTTCTGGAGCTAAAAAATATCACGTATTTCAGTTTCACACCATATCTCAAGGACATAGATTCTCTAAATTGTAAAGAGGCTTGTGCAAAAAATTGTTCTTGCAAAGCAGCTATATTCCGGTATCATTCTAATCGCACTAACGGCACTTGTTACTTACCAACTCAAGTGTTTTCACTTATGAATATTAGCGAGAAAACGTTTTCCTACAATTCTACTGCTTACCTTAAAGTACCAAATGCGGCCAATGAAGCTCCTTATACTCCGGTTGATAATGGTACTTCAGTTGACAATCGTATGAGCAACCGCCTCCCTGTAATACTTGTTGGGTCCATCCTCGTAGCTTTCATTGCTGTGATTTTTTTCATCGTAGCCATAATTTTGTTTGTTCAAAAGAGAGACGATAATCAAGCGGAGGAGGATTACCTTGATCAAGTACCTGGAATGCCCACTAGATTTGTGTATGACAATCTGAAAACCATCACAGAAGAATTCGGTAAAAAGCTTGGTGAAGGTGGTTTTGGTTCTATTTTCGAAGGTACTCTAAGTGATGGCACAAAAGTTGCAGTAAAACGCCTTGATGGTTTTGGGCAGGTTAAGAAATCCTTTATGGCCGAAGTTGAGACTATTGGTAGCATCCATCACGTGAACTTGGTAAGACTCGTGGGATTCTGCGCTGAGAAATCCCACAGGCTCCTTATCTATGAGTACATGTTGAACGGGTCTCTAGATAGATGGATCTTTCACAAATCTAGCGAATGTGTTCTTGACTGGCAACAAAGGAAGAAGATCATTCTCGATATAGCAAAAGGACTTAATTATCTTCATGAAGATTGTAGACAGAAGATAGTTCACTTAGACATTAAACCCCAAAATATCCTCTTGGATGGAAATTTCAATGCTAAGGTTGCTGATTTTGGATTATCCAAGTTGATAGATAGGGACCAAAGCCAAGTTGTCACAACTATGAGAGGAACTCCTGGTTATTTGGCCCCCGAGTGGCTAAGTGCAGCAATCACTGAAAAGGTCGATGTATACAGTTTTGGTGTGGTAATCTTGGAGATAGTGTGTGGGAGAAAAATCTTGGATCGCTCTCTAGATGAAGAAGACATGTATTTACTGAGCCTTTTCAAGAGAAAGGCAGAAGAGGAACGATTATTGGATATTGTGGATAAGTCTAGTGACATGCAATTGAATGGACTGCATACCTTGAATATGATGAGGATTGCCGCATGGTGCTTGCAAGGAGACTATAAAAAGAGGCCTTCCATGTCCATGGTCATCAAGGCATTAGAGGGCATCGTGGAAGTTCAAGAAAACTTGGATTACAACTTCCATGCTCGGCCTTCCACTAGTGGGGTAGTGACATTCAATCTGATGGATGTTGAATTCAGTGCTACCACTGAATTACTACCCTCAGTCCTAAGCGGTCCACGATGATGCCACAAATTAGAAAGAACTTGTCATGTGGTAGAACTTGTGGGCAATTTAATTTTTCAAGACTATGAGGACTCCGGCTTGTCATTCTCTTTTTTGGCCCAAAAAAAGCTTTGATATGATATCATTTCTCGTTTTCACTTTGCAAATGAGTGGACTTTGCCACAGCTTGGCAAATGGTCGAGGTTGTTAGGATATTGCCACTAGGTTGTATTGCTTATGTACAAAGCAGTTGTGCTCAAGTTTGTTGTGTGCTAGTCTAGGAAAAGGGAGAACCTGCTAAGTGGTTTGTGTAAAAAGCTGTTAAAAGACTAGTCGCTTGCCGGTTATGTCTTTTGGTAGCTTTACCATGCCGTGGATCCAAATCCAATTTGCTTTTTGGTTCCAACAGGTGACATCCTTTGGATTCAATGACTCCACCTTCCATATCTTCCTCATTTCAAGGTTAATGGGCTATTTTTTAGTCCATTCTGCGAGCATATGATTAGAACCGAAAAACATAATAAGAGCATTTCATTATTGGTAAGTTCAATTTTTTCTTAGTAACTCCTAATGTATCCTAAGTTTAATAATCTTAATTTCCAACTTCTTAACAATCTTTCGTGGTTGTTTTGAGGCATATGTTTGTAAAAAAAAAAAAAAATAAAGAATTAGGATGTTTGGACATTCAAGATTCAACTTTGTGATCTTTAGATAACACTTATCATTTTCGGCTTTTCCACTGTCTTTAATCATCATGATCCAAGCGTGCTGATCCATCGAATTTAACCGGGGATAAAAAGCTCATTCAGGTCTTATTTCGTCCTATAACTGCTCACACAATTAAGGAAAGTTCAAAGCGATCTGATGTGGCCCCCCGGCCATGCCATGGCACCTCTTGATTGGGCCTGACCGCAGCAGGTCAAGAAACCAGAACCCACGTGGAGCTCACCCGAGCTCACCCATGGGCCGAGCTATTCCCGGCACAAACTCAGTAGCGACAGAACTTCTTCGAACTTCTTCCAGTTCCTCTGCTTTGTGGCCTTCGCCTTCTTCTCTTCTTGAAGTCCACAAATCGGAATTGCCATAGTAAGTTATCTATCACCCATCGTGGATAGAAACGCTAACCTCACGATGAACCTGTCTATCTTCTCCTCGGCCATGGAAGGCATCGCTTGGAGAGTATGGCTCCATTCGGTGTTCATCCTGCACTTTGTGTTCGCTAGACAGTTTCTCCTCCTTCAGCCTCTACGGGCACCAGACCATTGAAAAACACTCCGAGGAAGCAGGGCACCATAAAGTCCAGAAGATGGATCACACAATCAAATTAGGTAGCTTCTTCAATCACCTGATAAATCAAAAAAGGGCCTGCATCGCCATTGGCAGTTCAGAATGTATATAGCAAAGGCTATGACTAAGCTAAAACTAGTCGTCAACATCTAGCTAAACATGACTACCAAATGAAGTAAAATAAAGACTATATAACCTGTTTTATTCTGAAAACTGAAGAGAAGGCTGCATGACCTCTTGAGCACCTGTATTTATCAACTCAAACAAGACTGAAAAGGGGACTCGGGCAAGAATTTTTCAGAGAGAGAGAGAGAGAGACTCATGTAGGTGGATGCCACACGATCCAACAATCCTCACCTGCATCTGAAGACCAGTCCTTCCAAATTATCCATATAATAAACGCCAAGCAAGAAAAATCATACCACCCGTACCCAACAGGACCTGCACAGCAGAAACAGGCAAACCTAGTCGATGCCAGAGGTAATTCAATTTGACTCTAAATCCGAATGATATCAATCAAGCCATCTACTTGCAACATTAAGGCTGGGAGACACTATAAGCCCAGTCTACGCACTATGACATCCTTTGTGATTTTCTTCTCGATGACTTCAGTGTTTCTACAACTTTACATATATCAGGCTTTAGGAAAAACTAAATCAAATGTACACTTTTATGTAAGTAAAAGAACACCCCAAGTGTCAAAACTTGACATAATGGGATATTTAAATATCAAAAGTTAAAAAGTAACACTTAAGTGTTACTTTTTAAAAAAAATTGGACACTTGAGTGCCACATCCGGTGAACCCGTTGGAAATCTTACGTGGCAATTTTTTTATTAATTTTGCTCACTTACGTCGCTTGCCGGAAGGTTGACTCAGCAAAGAAACACAAAAACGATGTCATTTTCGTACTTAAAGAATTTTAATATAAAAATTAATTAAATCAAATTTAAAACCCAATATATATATAAAGAAGAAGGAAGATGAATAGCAGCTGGTAGCTAAGGGCTTAGCACTCACCGTCACCGCCTCCCCGCCGTCGCGAGGAAGGTTGGGGGAGGGTCGGTCGAGATCGCCGAGCCTTGGCTGCTAGCTGTTGTTCATCTTCCTCCCTTTTTCTTAATTTGGTTTTTAATTTAATTAAATTAATTTTATATTAATTATTTACCCATGTTAGCAGCAAAACGACGTCGTTTTGGCACTAATCTAATCACGTCAGTGTGCAAAATGACGTTGTTTTGCACTTGGCTCGTCGAGAATTCGTCACATTAGCGTTTTGGTCGGATTTTTTTTGCCATTGGCACTTAACTGATCAATTTTACTTCGATTTTGACATTTAAATATCACTTTCTTAACTTTTAGCACTTAAATATTCCCTCATACAAAATTTTTACACTCTAGGTATCCCGGACTCCTTTTATGTGCATCATAAAATGATGATGAAGTAAAAATTACGTCAACTTCAATTGATATGAAACTGGTAGATAACCAGAAAAACCATAAACTCTGGGCAGGTACTTATTATATATAATCATTGCGATATACTTGTTGGTCTATGTGAAGATGTTAATATACTTTCAAACCTAAAGAAGGACTTTCTATTTGGGTATCTAATTGGAAAAAGGATGTCCATATTAGACAAAAGAAACCAGCAGATGTTCAGAAAAAAGCACAAGTGGGCATTTTTTGTGTTCAATAGGCGCTGCTAATTTGAAGGCCTCTTGGAGGTCACATGATAGTCTAAAGCCTAAGCAACTGGCTTTCTATTTGAGAAATTTATTGATCATCGTTGCCATTGATTTTGCAAAGAGACATTGGAAAGAGAATGTTAGATGAAGAAAATTAGAATGAATAGTATTGGTTGTGTTAATTCAGTGTTTTCATTTTTGCCATCATAGTACGGAGTTGGAAATAAAGATGCATAAAGCAACAGCTGTCCTTGTCCACCCTCCTTTCAAACTTCATTGTAGCATCAATTGACCCAGAAAGTTCGGTTTAAACATTCCACAACATTTGAACTGATCATCGTATAAGCTAATCGTATTATACCCTCCCCATATAGAAAACTTCCTGGTGTCAATAATCCATTACCGTGACTTCCACTCAAAGACAGAGCCACAGAGAGAGAGAGAGAGAGAGAGAGAGAGAGAGAGGGGAACTCGTAACTGATGGTTTAACTTCTTAAGTATTCATAACAGCGAAGCTCTAGCATATAGCCTAGGAGAGAGATGGAAACGACAAGGTAAAAGCAACTTCCAGTCTTCCATGACCAATAACGTACCGACAGACACTGTTTAGAATCGTCATCCACGCGAGAAAATAGGATCAACCGACCTCAGCCCAGCGATCCAACTCAGTGGGAGGAAAAATTTCTTATGATGCATGAAACGATCAATTAAAGAGAGAGGAGAAATGGGGAAGAGGGGGGGGGGGGGGGGGGTGTGTGTTCGCGCCGGGCGACGATCGATCGAAGCGAGTTCAAAGAGCTTCCGTGGGAGAGGGTACCTTCGAGGTCGATTCGATCGCAGGTCGCTGCCGCTAGCGAGGAAGCGAGAGAGAGAGAGAGAGAGAGAGAGATTTTGTCCAGCCAGACAGTGACTATGGAAGCATTTGGGTTTGTTCGTTGCAAAGATGATAATTACAAAAACAAGAGGTGAGAATTTGTTTGCTCTGCCCTGACATCGGGGTACGTGTCCAAATACCTTTCAGCTCTTTAATAATTAGTGAATCTTTTTTTTTTGTAGAATATAATTGGTGAATTTAGGTTAGATTAGATTAAATTAGGAGATTATGTAACATAGCTCACGCTCTATATCGAGAAAAAAATAGTATGGACTTTTACTATTTTCGTAAGAATAGCTTACATAAACATTGACAAAATAATAATTGGCATTAATACATTAGAAAATTCGGTTAACCAATCTTAGAAAACTCGATAAAATTAAATGCAAAGAAACATGATTGAGAAAGTAACCAAGTTAATTTCTAAGTAGGAAAAAAAATGACGAGGTTGATTTTATTTTTAATAAAGAAATGGACGGGGAGGGGGGATCACCAGGTGGCTCTTCTGTCGATTGTAATGTGTATTGTGTGCCATATTCATGTATGGCGAAGGTAAGGGTATATTTTCAAACTTGAACTAGTATTTGATATCAACAAATTTTATTTTAATTTATAGTCAATTTAATGAATGCCTTGCGTACTTGTTAAATATTTTTATGAAGAGAATCTTCAATCTCCGATGTGTCATCAAGTATATTATGATGACAATCAATGTATTGGGAGTCACAATTTTTTTTATTTAACTGCTTAATAAGTGTTTTTGAAGTACTTTCTTAGTAAATCTTTTTTATGTTGAGTCCTTATGCTCTTTTAAAAAAAAATTCTAAATCTTTGACTATACCAGCGAAAGGTTTTTTTTTTTTTTTTTTTTTTTTTTTTTAATACAAGAGGAAAGAAGAAGAAAGATAGGCGGATGCGTCACGCATGTGTAGGCGCGGCAAAGGGAAGATTAGGAGAAACACCTCTAATCGGACCGGTTGTTTTTGGCCTTTCTTCTTTTATTTCTTACTCTTTTTTTTTTTTTTTTTTTTTTTTTGCGTTTGGGCAAAGACGCGTAACTTCGTTTCTTGTTTGACGGGTTGCAAGTCTCTTCTTCCAACCCAAACCACCAAAAAGAAACAATTAAAAAAATTAAAGGAAGATTGCAAGTCTCTTCTTGATGCTCGACATGCGAATCACGCTGGAATGCATTCCATTCACTTTATTGAGAGGACTTCCTGTGCAATTTTCCTGTTTTGCTTTCATCTTGACTCAAAGTCGCCAGTCTATTATTTGCATCGTCTTCCCCACTCTCTTCCATTTCTCAATCATCTCTCTGCTCAGAGTTTCACTGCAGGCCATGGTTTTACTCTGCAGTCTCCCTTCTTTCTTCCTTTCCTTTTCCTTCGTTTTGCTGTCGCCATTCTCAAACTTCATTGCTCAAGCTCGAGATTATGATCATCCAGCCGCCACGCTTTCAACACAGTGGACGAATAACGCAACAGCTAATAACTACACCCAATATAGTGATGGATCGGTAGTGCAGGAAATTCTATTCCGAGATACAGGACTTAGTGCTGCCGCCTACTCCTGCGGCTTCTATTGCAAAGGTAACTGCACCTCTTACCTCTTTGCTGTTTTAATCGTCCAAGTTAGAAGTGATTACATTGGGGGAGTGGAAAACGATCCACGAGTAGTGTGGTCTGCCAATCGAAACAATCCCATAAAGATTGGCGCAACGTTGGAGCTCACGCCTGAAGGCGATTTGGTGTTGAAAGATGCTGATGGTACGGTTGCTTGGTCCTCAGACACTTCTGCAAAGTCCGTTGTAGGCCTAAACTTGACAGATTTGGGGAACCTCGTATTGTTTGATAAGGACAATGCGACAGTTTGGCAGTCCTTTGATCACCCAACCGACTCACTTGTCCACGGACAAAAGTTGAGGTTTGGGCAAAAATTGAGGCAGAGTATTTCTGAGACAAATTGGACCGTTGATGATATGATTACGCTTTCCGTGAATCGCGATGTTTTATCTGCTCAAGTGGAGACTAATCCTCCTCAGATCTATTTCAACTACACACTTGCAACTGGGAATACAAGTATCAAGATTTCATATGTTGAGTTTGTAAATGGAAGCTTGTCTTGGTTCTCAAATTCTACCTCGAAGGGGATCTTGTTTTCATTACCTTTAGCATATTATTCAACACAACACATGAAGCTAGGCTCGGATGGGCATTTGAAAGTGTATGAGTTAGGTCTTCTTGGGTGGATTGAAGTGGCCGATCTTTTCCAACGGTATGTCGAGTACTGTGCCTATCCAACGGTGTGTGGGCGATATGGAATTTGTTCCAATAGGCGATGTAGTTGTCCGGCTTCAAGTGGGGGGACGAGCTACTTCCAGCATGTAGATGATAGGCAACCTCAGCTTGGGTGTTTCGAGAATGTCCCGTTGTCTTGTGGGCCTTCACAACAACAAAGTCTTCTGGAGCACGAAAAGATCACATATTTCAGTTTCACTCCAAATCTCGAGCACATAGATGCTTCAAGTTGTAAAGAGGCTTGCGCAAAGAATTGTTCATGCAAAGCAGCTATATTCCAGTATGAATCGAATCGCACTAACGGCAGTTGTTACTTACCAACTCAGGTATTTTCACTCATGAACGTTGACAAGGAAACAAGTCTTTATAATTCTACTGCTTTCCTCAAAGTACAAAATTTGACCAATGAAGCTCCTTATACTCCAGTTGACAATCCTATGAGCAATGAAACTCCTTATACTCCAGTTGACAATCCTATGAGCAACCGTCTCCCTGTAATACTTGGGTCCAGCCTTGGAGCTCTCTTTACCATGATGATTTTGATCGTACCCATAGTTTTGTTTGTTCAAAAGAGAGATGACAATCAAGCAGAGGAGGATTACATTGATCGAGTACCTGGAATGCCCAATAGATTCGCGTACAATGATCTGAAAACCATCACGGACGAATTCAGTAAAAAGCTCGGCGAAGGTGGTTTTGGTTCTGTTTTCGAAGGTACTCTAAGTGACGGCACAAAGGTTGCAGTAAAACGCCTTGATGGTTTTGGGCAAGTTAAGAAATCCTTTCTAGCCGAAGTTGAGACTATCGGCAGCATCCATCACGTGAACTTGGTAAGACTTGTGGGATTTTGTGCTGAGAAATCCCACAGGCTCCTTATCTATGAGTACATGTCGAACGGGTCTCTAGATAGATGGATCTTTCACAAATCCAATGAATGTGTTCTCGACTGGCAACAAAGGAAGAAGATCATTCTCGATATAGCAAAAGGACTCAATTATCTTCATGACTATTGTAGACAGAAGATAGTTCACTTAGACATTAAACCCCAAAATATCCTTTTGGATGAAAATTTCAATGCTAAGGTTGCTGATTTTGGGTTATCCAAGTTGGTAGACAAGGACCAAAGCCAAATCGTCACAACCATGAGAGGAACTCCTGGTTATCTAGCCCCCGAATGGCTAAGTGCAACAATCACTGAAAAGGTCGACGTGTACAGCTTTGGCGTGGTTATCTTGGAGATATTGTGTGGGAGAAAAATCTTCGATCGCTCTCTCGATGAAGAAGACATGTATTTGCTGAGCCTTTTTAAGAGAAAGGTAGAAGAGGAACGATTGCTAGACATTGTGGATAAGTCTAGTGATGACATGCAACTAAATGGATCGAATGCAGTGAATGTGATGAGGATTGCCGCATGGTGCTTGCAAGGAGACTATATAAAGAGGCCTCCCATGTCCATGGTCATCAAGGCATTAGAGGGTATCGTGAAAGTTCAAGAAGACTTGGATTATGACTTCTCTGCTCAGCCTTCCAGTAGTGGAGTAGTGAGATTCAATCCCATGGACATCGAATTTAATGCTACCGCTACATTACTACCCTCAATCCTAAGTGGTCCACGATGACGCGGCAAATTTAGAAGAACTTTTCTTCCCAATATGTCAAGTGGTAGAACATGTGGGCGATTGAATTTTTGGGTCCGAGAGGACTCCAACTTGTCATTCTCTTTCTCAAGCCAAGGAAAAAGCCTGTGGCATATATCATTTCTTGTTTTCACTTTTGCCAAAAGCATTGAATAGGTTAGGATTTTGCAATTGGGTTTTATTGCTTATGTAGAAACCGTCGTGCTCAAGTTTATTGTGTGCTAGCCTAGGGAAAAAGCTGCTAGTAATGCCTTTTGGTAACTTTACCAATTCATGGATCCAAATTTGATTTTCTTTTTTGTTCCAACACCTGATATCCTTCGGGTTCAATGACTACCTTCCTTGTCTTCCTCATTTCAAGATTAATGGGCTATTTTTAGTTCATTCTGCCAGCGCACAATTAAAACCGATAAAGATAACAAGAGAATTTCATCGTTGGTAATTTTGGATTTTTCCTATTGACTCTTAATGTATCCTAGATTATCTTCGCAATAAAATCAGGATCAACCGACCTCAGCCCAGCGATCACCAACCCGGTGGGAGGAAAAACTTCTTGTAACGCGCGAAACAATCAATTGAGGAGGAAGAGGGAGAGATTTTTTTTTTGGGGGTGGGGGCGTGGGGATGGTGGGGGTGGGGTTACATAAAGCCAGGATACGGACAAATGAACCAACTGCTCACATCCAAAAGCCCAAATTTACACATCCCCACGGTTCACGTCACCGGATTTCCTCGCGATTCAAGCCACGGTTCGCTCACAAAACTACAAAAACGAGCTAAAACGCGAAGACCCCTCGATTTCGAAAGGATCGCCAAAGGTATCACCGAACTTATCCTCACGACAGGTGATCGGATTCCGGATAATTGAGAATTCCGCGGCACGCGATCATGATCGGGACTGTCTACGCAACCATACAAACGCGCACACTGAAAAGAGAAGACCGACAATCTCAAAGCCGATGATCGATCAAAGCGAGTTAGAAAGAGCTTCTGCGGGGAGAGAGAGTATCTTCGGGGCCGATTCGATTGCCGGTCGCTGCCGCACCGAGAAGCAATCGCCGAGAGCCAGAGCAAGCGAGCGAGAGAGTTTTTGGTGCGGACAAGACGGTGATTATATAAGCAGTTGGGGTGCGTAGCAGAGATGACAATTGAAAAACTAGAAGAGAAAAATTTGTTTGCTCTGCCCAGAGGTTATCGTATTTCCTCTTTTCTGGGGTTCTGGGGTACGTATCCGAACACTTTTCTTACTCTTTAATAATTAATAAGTGAATCTTTTTTTTTTTTTTTGGTCGAGTATAATTGGTGAATTAGATTACATTAGATTAGATTAAATTAGGAGACTATGTTCACAGCTTACGCAACCATCAATAGCCAATCTTAGAAAACGCAATAAAATTAAATGCTAAGAAACGTGACGAAGGAAGTAGCAAAGTTAATTTTTGATCAAGAAAAAAATGATGAGTTGTTTCTTTTAATTTCTTTTCAATACAGAAATGGGCAGGGAAGGGCGATCCCCGGGTGGTTCCTCTACTAACTGTGATGTGTAGGTATGGCATATGGGTGATATATTTTCGAACTTTAACTCCTATCAGATATAAGCAAACTTTATTTTGATTTATGGACATTTTAATGAATATCTTGGGCACTTGTTAAATATTTTTATTAAGGGGATCTTTGATCTTCGATGTGCAATCGGTATATTGCGATGACAATCAATGTATTGGGAATTGCATATTTTCTTATTTAGTTGCATAATAAGTGTTTTCAAGGCATTTTTGAGTAAATCTTTTTGGTATTGGATCTTTATATTTTTTAAAAACAAATCACTACGTCGGCTCGGATTAGTAAGTTCTTTCAGAGAAAAAAAACCAGTGTAAATTTCCAAGTATTATGCCAAGAATGCAATCGACCAATAAACTTTTCGGTTTGGTATGAGCAATTTAGAAAAAATTTTATAAAAAAAAAAAAAAAAAAAAAAACGGTTAAAAAGATCCTCACACTAGAAATGTGCTGTTATTGCGCGCGTATGTGGAATCAAAGAAGTAATAACCGAAAGAATTTTCTGATACCCTCTTCAATAAAAAAAATTCATGATTCAACTAAACCTAAATATAGAGCCTCAATGGATTTTTCGTGTAAGATTTTGGACCTAGTATTTTTTCCCCTCTCGTTTTTCGTCCTCACGTCAATACCAATTTCGAGTACAAGAGGAAAGAAGAAGAAAGATAGGTGGATGCATGATGCACATGTAGGTGCAAAAAGGGAAGATTAGGATGAACACCTCCGGTCGGCCTGATTGCTTTTGGCCTTTCTTCTTTTCTTTCTTACTTTTGTTGCGCTTGGGCAAAGACGCTAACTTCATTTCTTGTTTGACGGGTTGCAAGTCTCTTCTTCCAACCCAAACCACCAAAAAGAAAAAAAGAAATTAAAATTAAAGAAAGAGTTTGGAGTCTCTTCTTGCTATTTGACATGGTAGAAAGAAGTGATATTGAGGAAAAACGCCCTATGATTATGCTAAACACGCTGAACTGCATTCTATTCACATTATTGAGAGGACTTCCTATATAATTTTCCTGTTTTGCTTTCATCTTGACTAAAAGTTGACTGTAGGTCTCTCATTTACGTCTTCTTTTCTCCTCTCTTGTCCTCAATCATCTCTCTGCTCAGAGTTTCACTGCAGGCTATGGTTTCACTTTGCACTCTCCCTTCTTTCTTTCCTTTTCGTTTCTTTTGATATCGCCATTCTCAAACTTCATTGACGCTCAAGCTGAAGATAATGGATATCCAATCACCACGCTTTCAACACGGTGAACGAACAACACAACAACTAGTCACGTCACCCGATTTAGGGATAGATCGATCGTGCGGGCAATTCTACTCCTAGGCAAAGAAGCTTTTGGCCTTACCTTTGCCTACGGCTACTGTAATGGTACCTGCAACTCTTACCTCAACGTGACCATTTGGCAGTCCTTTGACAACCCAACTAACTCACCTGTCTCCGGACAAAAGTTGAGGGCGAGGCAAAGATTGATGCAGAGTGTTTTCGAGACAAATTGGACTGTTGACGGTCTGATTACACTTTCTGCGAATGGCGATGTTTTATCTACTTAAGTGGAGACTAATCCTTCTTAGATTTATTTCCAGCATAAAGCTCCAAATGCGAAGGCAAGTATCGTACTTCCATATGTTGAGCTTGTAAATGGAAGCTTGCCTTTCATCTCAGCTTCTATCGCGAATGGGAGCAGGATTTCAGTCATTCAAGCATCTTTTGCACAATACATGAAGTTGGGCTTAAATGGGCATTTGAGAGTGTATGAGTATAGTTGGTCCAATGGGTTGAATGAAGTGGCCAATGTTTTTAAAGGGTATGCTGAGGACTGTGCCAGTGTGCGGGCGATATGGACTTTGCTCCAATGGGCAATGTAGTTGTCTAGCTTCGAGTGGGGGGACGAGCTATTTCCAGCAAGTAGATGATAGGTAGCCTAATCTAGCCTAATCTTGGGTGTTTTGAGAATGTTCATTGTCTTGTGGGGCTTCACAACATCAAAGTCTTTTGGAGCTCGAAAATGTCACGTATTTCAATTTCACTCTAGATCTCAAGGACATAGACGCCTCAAATTGTAAAGAGGTATGTGCAAAGAACTGTTCATGCAAAGCAGCTATATTCCAGCATGAATCAAATCCCACTAGTGGCAATTGCTACTTACCAACTCAAGTGTTTTCACTTATGAACATTGATGAGAAAACATTTTCCTATAATTATATTGCTTACCTTAAAGTACAGAATGCGGTCAATGAAGCTCCTAATACTCTAGTTGGCAATTGAAGGACCAGTTGTGTCTAGCCTCGGAGCTCTCTTTGCCGTAATGATTTTCATCATAGCCATAGTTTTGTTTTTTCAAAAGAGAGCGAAGGAGAATTGCCTTGATCAGGTACCTAGAATGCCCACTAGATTCACGAACGATGATCTCAAAACCATCATAGATGGATTCAACAAAAAGGTCGGCGAAGGTGGTTTTGATTTTGTTTTCAAAGGTACTCTTAACAACGGCACAAAATTTGCAGTAAAACGCCTTGATGGTTTTAGGCATTTTAAGAAATCCTTTCTAGCCAAAGTTGAGACTATCGTTAGCATCCATCACATGAACATGGCAAGACTTGTAGGATTTTGTGCTGAGAAATCCCATAAAATCCTTATCTATGACTACATGTTGAATTTGTCTTTAGATAGATGGATCTTTCACAAATCCAATGAATGTGTTCTCTGCTGGCAACAAAAGAAGAAGATCATTCTCGATACAGCAAAAAGACTTAATTATCTTCATGAAAATTGCAAATAGAATATATTTCACTTAGACATCAAATCCCCAAATATCCTCTTGGATGGAAATTTTAATGCTAACGTTGCTGATTTTGGATTATCCAAGTTGATACACAAATACCAAAGCCATGTTATCACAACCATGACAGGAACTCCCAGTTATTTAGCCCCAGTGGTGGAGTAAAGCAATCACTAGAAAGGTTGACGTGTACAGCTTTGGCATGTTAATCTTGGAGATACTGAATGGGAGAAAAATCTTTGATTGCTCTCCAGATCAAGAAGACATGCATTTACTGAGCTTTTTTAAGAGAAAGCAAAAGAGGAACGATTGCTATTCATTGTGGATAAGTCTAGCGATGACATGCAATTAAATGGACTGCAGGCAGTGAATATGATGAGGATTACTACATGGTGCTTGCAAGGAGACTATACAAAGAGGCCTTCCATGTCTACGGTCATCAAGGTATTAGAGGGCATTGTGGAAGTTCCAAAAGACCTGGATTATGACTTCTTTGCTCAAGCTTCCGCTGGTGGAGAAGCGAGATTCAATTGGATGGGCGTTGAATTTAATGCTACCACTACATTACTACCTTCAGTTCTAAGTGATCCACGATGACGCAACAAATTCGTAAGAACTTTCTTCCCAATATGTCAAGTGGTAGAATGTGTGAGTGATTGAATTTTTCAGTCTGTGAAGTCTCCATCTTGTCATTCTCTTTTCAGGTCCAAAAAAAGGCCTTTGCGCGTGATATCATTTCTTGTTTTCACTTTGCCAATGAGTGGGCTTCGCCATAACTTGGCAAAAGATTGAGTTGGTTAGGATATTGCAATTTGGTTTTATTGCTTATGTAGAAACCAGTTGTGCTCAAGTTTGTCATGTGCTAGTCTAGAGAAAGGGCGAACCTGCTGAATTGTTTGTGCAAAAAGCTGATAAAAGATTAGTCAACTGCTGGTAATCTCTTTTGGTAGCTTTGCCATGTTGTGGATCCAAATCAGATTTCCCTTTTGATTCCAACACCCGATATCTTCTAGATTCAATGACTCTACCTTTCATGTCTTCCTCATTTCAAGGTTATTGGGCTATTTTTAGTCCATTCTACAAGCACATGATTAAAACCGATAAAGATAACGGGAGAATTTACTAGTAAGTTTGGATTTTTCCT
The DNA here is from genome assembly GCA_017140615.1 of Eucalyptus cladocalyx. NCBI lineage: Eukaryota > Viridiplantae > Streptophyta > Magnoliopsida > Myrtales > Myrtaceae > Eucalyptus > Eucalyptus cladocalyx. Next base: position 36,655,573 of record CM029526.1, read on the forward strand.
AGCGACTCCTAACGTATCCTAGGTTAATAATCTTAACTTATATCTTTTTAAGAATCCATCGAAGTTGTCCTGGGACATATGTTTGCCAAAATAAAGAACCAAGATGTTTGGGCATTCAAGATTCAACTTTGCAATCTTTAGATAACACCAATCATTCTCAAAAACCTCAGCTTTTCCATGGTCATTAATCAGCATTGATCCAAGCATACAGATTCATCCAATTTAATTGGGGATAAAAAGCTTGTTCGGGTCCTATTTGGTCCCGGAACTGCTTGCACAATTAACGAAAGTTCAAAGCGATTTGACGAGGCCCCCTCGCCATGCCGTGGCACCTCTTGATTGGATCTGATCACGGTCGGTTGACAAACCAGAGCCCCCGTGGAGCTCACCCAAAGGCCCAACCTATGGTAACCTCTCGCAAAGTCCTCACTCTTCCCGGCACAACCCACTAGCGACGGAAGTATTTCTTCTTATTCTTCCAATTCCTCTTCTTTGTGCCCTTCGCCTTCTCCTCTTCTTGAAGTCTCCAAATCAAAGTCGCCACAGTATGTTATCGCAAATCACGTAGAGAAAGGATAATCTCGCGATGAATCTGTCTATCTTCTCCTCGGCCATGGAAGGCATTGCGTGGAGAGGATGGCTCTACACGTTGTTCATTCTGCACTTCATGTTCGCTTGCCAGTTCCTTCACCTACAGCCTCTCGTCTCTACCCTAGGTGCGTCATTCTGGATTAATCTGCGAAGTCATTGCCTGATGGAGACTTTGAGAGGTTGTAGTGTGCTCTGAAGTCTGAGCAACTGGCTTTCTATTTGAGTAATTTATCAATCATCGTGGCCACTGACTTTGCATAGACACACTGGAAAGAGAATGCTAGACGAAGAAAATTAGAATGAATATTACTGATTGTGTTAATCCACATGTTTCCATTTTTTCTTTTTGATAATTGTGAATTTGATTAGAATAAACTGTGAAAAAAATTATATTAGGTTAGATTAAATTAGATTATGTAACATAACTCACGCCCTTTATCGAGAAAAAATAATTGTATCAATTTTCACTATTTTCATGACAAATAACTTATTTCCGACCCAGAGAGAGAGAGAGAGAGAGAGAGAGAGAGTTAAAGATGGTTTACACAACCACCGATTAAATAATACTTGACATTATTATATTAGAGAAATCGATTAACTAACCTTAGAGAACGCAATAAGTGCTAAGAAACATAACGAAGAAAGAGATAAATTTAATTTTTGAGTAGGAAAAAAATGATAAGTCGATTTTTCCTCTTTTTTAAGAAACAGGCAGGGAGAGGCAATTGCCGGTGTGACGACCCAAACCTGGGGTAGTATGGAGGGACGGACTAAGATCGCCTCGGCAGTATGCGAGCGAAGTTAAGGGCATTTTTCTTGTCCCACATCGCTTAGAGGAGGAGTCTTGGGAGCCTTTATAAGCCTTGGGTCCCTTAATATGTGTGACGCGTTTTAAAAACTATGAGGGAAAAGACCATGGCTGGGATGGCGGTTCGTCCGCGCCAGAGTGGGTGACCCAAAGCAGACAATATCACACGGTGGGGCCTAGGTCCTTACAAATGGTATCAAAGCTGCGAGGCCCAGGCAGCGAGGACAATACGGAGGGACGGACTAAGATCGCCTCGGCAGTACGTGGGCCTCCACCGTGTGATATTGTCTGCTTTTGGTCACCCGCCCTGGCACAAACGATCCGCCATCCCAACCACAGTCTTTTCCCGGTTTTTAAAACGCGTCACACATATTAAGGGACCCAAACACACATATTAAGGGACCCAAGCTCCCAGGACTCCCCTCCTAAGCGATGTGGGACAACAGAAGTTCCCTTAACCTCGCCCGCGTACTGCCGAGGCAATCTTAGTCCGTCCCTCCTTATTGCCCCGAGTCTGGGTCGTCACAGCCGGGTAGCCCTCCCGCTGCTCCCCTTCCCTCCCTCCTTGATTGTGATGCGTATTGTATGGGTGCCAGATTCATATATGGCGAAGGTAAGAATGTATTTTCTAACTTTAACTTGTATATGATATCAACGAACTTAATTTCGATTATGAACAGTTTAATGAGTATCTTAAGCACTTGTTAAATATTTTTATTAAGGGTATCTTTGATCTTTGATGTATTATCAGGTATGTTATGATAACAGTTAATGTATTGGGAGTCGCAATATTTTCTTAAATAGTCGCTTAATAAGCGTTTTTATACACTTTTTAAGTAAATCTTTTTGATACTGGGTCTTTGTACTTTTTAAAGACCCTTCACTGCTTCGGCTCAGATTACAAGTTCTTTGGAAGGAAAAATCTAGTCGAAATTTCTAAATATTATGCAAAGAATGCAATCGACCGTGAACTTTTCGATTTGATCCGATCAATTTCCAAATATTTTATAAAGGGAAAAGTTCGACAAGATCCTTCCACTGGAAATTTGCATTTGTTATTATCAAAAATTGCTTAAATGCACTCAAGATGTATCAAATTATTAATAATCAAAAGAATCTCCCGATGCCTTTTTTCAGTAGAAAATTCAAGACTCGGCTAAACTATCAAAAGATTTAGAGCCCGATTGCATTTTTTTCGTATAACATTTCGGACACGGCATTTTTTATTTCCAAATGCATTCCGTACCTCATGCCGTATCAAATTCGAGTATTCATTAAGCGAGTCTTTGGGTTTTTTTCTTCTTTTTTTCTTTTTAATAAATGTCGCAAGAGGAGAGAATAAGGAAGGTGGATAAGTCACGCATATAATGTAGCTGCGCGAAGGGGGACATTAGGATAAACACCGCCGGTTGTACCGGCTGTTTTTGGCCTTTCTTCCTTTCTTTTTCTGAGTGTTTCGTATGTATAGAGAGATACTTCCTTCCTTGTTTGATGAATACAAAGTCTCTTCCAATCCAAATCACCAAAAAAATTGAAAATAAAAATGATAGTTGCGAGCCTCTTTTTGCTATTGTTTGACATGGTAGAAAGAGGTGATGTTCATTAGATAGGTAGTCTATCGGGATGACAGCCTAACGGGGGGAAAACACACTACAATTACGCTAATCCTGATTTGAGTTTATAGTTGGGATGCATTTATTTAATGAAAATTAAATAATTTGGAAAATGTTTTTCTAATAATGATTGCTTATTTAACTTACAAGAATGAATTAAAAACATTTTTATTTTCCACGAAAATATTTAGATATAAATTGTTGTCCATGATAAAAATATTTTTAATTGACTACTTATTTCAAGAATAGAAACAATCAATTTTTAGGAAGATATTCTCAAATTATTCTTTTTTCGAGAAACAAACGGAATATTCATGGGCCTTAAAACTTATTTTGGGCTGGCTTCCCCTTTGCATAAGGTTACATGCATCAGTTTGGCTCATATCGTGCCGAGCAATGGATTATGAGTCCAATTTAACCACTCTAAGAACACTCGGCTAACGCACTATAAAATCTAGGAGCAAATTTGTGCGTTTTAGTAGCGTGCGTTCTTCCATTTGTGGGAAATTAGTATACATATTTCAGCATAAATTCTTCGCAAAATTGTATCATATTCCAAATAAATCTCCCTCTCTGGAATAAAACAAAGGCAGAATTCTTAGTTCAAATGATGTGTGAATGTAAAATATAAGACTCGATAACAGTTAGGAAATTGTTAATTTTGTTATTATATGACATAGGGAGAATTTATATGTAATCAATGACACTATTGTAAATTTGAGAGAAAAATAATAAAAATCTTTTGAGGAAATACTCGATAGGAAGAGTTGAAACAAAATGTATTTTCAATAATTGCTAATTTGCAACATCAAAACTCATCAAAACTAATTTCTTTTCCTTTTTGTTGAACAAACTCGTGTTATTCAACGAGGCAAAGTACAAATTTTAGTCGAGAGCAAAAATGAGTAGAGAGTGCAAAAAAGAAGTCCTTGAAAGGAGAGGGATCAATCCATTCCAATCTAGAGTTTTGGGATAATTCCATTAAAAATTATAAATTCCGTACTCCATGATGCATTTATTTAAACTAACTAATAGATGATAGATTTGCATAAGAGGTATAGATTTGGTATCTTTTGTGACACGAAAAATCAATTTAGGGTAAATGTGTCGTAGAATGCTAATTTAGGATTTCTGTGAGGCAAAAGCTAATTTGGGATAAATGTGTCATGAGAGCATCAATTTGGAATTTTAATAGTATTAACATAGTTAATTTTAGAGATAGTTCCTTAAGGAAGAATTCGGTCTAATATATTTAAATAAATAGGAAAGTCATCCGAAGAAAATTTCTTCCTTGCATTTGGGTCCACCGATTTGAGTTCAATATTTTCTCTAGACAACCATCCTTTCATCATTTTGAGGTGATAGTGCATTGCATGCTTCAAGACAATTCCCTGCATTGAATGAGTTTAGATTTAGGATTGTAGGCATTAGAGTAACAAAATATAACTTTGGAGGTTGGGACACCTGAGTGCCATAACTTGGCGCGAAGGGACACTTAAGATCATAACTTTAAAATGGTACACTTAAATGTCAATATCGGAGTAAAATGGGACACTTAAGTGCTACTACGGCGAAAATCCGGCCAAATGGTTGACGTGGCCATTTTCCGGCGACTTTAGTCCAAAACGGCGTCATTTTGCATCTTTGACGTGGCGGAGAAAATGCAAAAACGACGCAATTTCGTGTCTAAGTGTAAATAATTATATAAAAATTTATTAAATTATATTTAAAATTAATTTTATTTAAAATATTCAAAAAATTAAAAAAACTTAAGAAAATTTTAAAAACTTAAGAAATTTTTTAAAAATTTAGAAAAATTTTATAAAAGATAAAAAGGGGGTCGGCAAGGGCCGACCGACCCGGCAACCCTCCCCCCCTCCGTCACGGCACTTCCCGGCGGCGGTGAGGGCTCACCCTCACCCGCCCGTTTGACCCCCCTTTTTTAAATTTTTCTTAATTTTTCTTAATTTTTTAAAATTTTCTAAATTTTTTTAAATTTTTAACATTTTTAAAATTTTCTAAATTTTTTTAAATTTTTAACATTTTTAATTTTTTTTAAATTTTTTTAAATTTTCTTATTTTTTTTAATTTTTTGAATATTTTTAAATAAAATTAATTTTAAATCTAATTTAATTAATTTTTATATTATTATTTACACGTAGACATGAAACGGTCTCGTTTTTTGCATTTTCTCCACCACGTCGCATGCAAAACGACGCCGTTTTGGACCAAACTCATTGAAAAGTCGCCACGTCGCCCATTTGGCCGGATTTTCACTAGACTTAGAACCAGGGAATGAGAGTAAATTCCTGTAGGTATGCATCCCACATTGGGCGAACAACTCCCGTTCAAACCCTTTCGGGGACAAAAAATTTTTAGCAGAAAGCTACTCGGCCCTTTAGTTGAGCCTAGAGACACCCAAGAATGCCGGGATGGAAACGTTTCTAACCTACCCAAGCTGCATTTCTCGAAGGATCATACCGGGCTAGAGAAGAAGAGGAATTTAGAAAGCCATGGAGAGAGTTTTTCACAAAGCACACACTTTACTTCAAGGGACTCTGCCCTACACAATACATCCTCATGGCCTTATATAGGCAAATGAGGTCACAAAGCAACAAACAAGGACCAAGCTCATGGGTCCGGGATACAAACAGGGGGGGCAACGGGAATTATTCGCACACTATGAACGATAATCGTCATGAACGACATTCCCTAGCCTAGTGCTACAATAAAAGTGAACGGTGACTCTACTACGGTGAAAATGTACGGACTCAACGGTCTCGTCCGTCTCGGGCATTGTAGCTACGGGAAGTCGACGAATCATCGAGCTGTCTTCTAGGAGATGAGCTTCGTACTTCTGCTGGAGGGCTTCAAGATCTTCTGGTAAGAGGATCTGATTTAGCCTCCTTGATGAGGATGCTTGTTCATGAGCCCAATGTAATGCTTCTTCTTCTGCCCAATTTGTTTCTTCGCTTGTAGGTCGTCTAGCGGGAATGCTTGGGCGAGGCCGGTTGATGCTGTGCATAGTACGATGTGTCCATGTTTTGGAATGAGGACGAAGGTCCCTGTTCGTAGGGATCCTGGGACAGAGGACCTCCAAAGCGTGAATAGGGATCTTGAGCGGACTGGACAGTGTCATCTTCGTTTGTCATTTCATGCTCTTGGGACGATGCAGCTTGTCTGTATTGCATAAGTGCTTCCTTAGCTTCTGGTGCTAGGTCATAATGATCCCACGTAGTGGGTACATTATTCCAAATATTTTCAAGAATGGTTTTGTTTTCTTGGCATAGGATTCTCTGGAGTTCTCGATACTCGTTTTCACAAAATCTAACAGATCTTAGATAAGATTTGTGAATCATGGCTTCTCTACTGTTCAAGTTAGGCTTATAGGATGTGGTTTCTATTTCAAGTGGTGCTTCTAGAATACTTCCATTATTTCTGCAGAAATTCCATGGACGTCGGAAAAACAGGATGGTATGGACTTCAGGATTTGGTGTCATGGTTCTCAGTTCTTTTTCCAAGTCTTGTTTCCAGCATGTAGGATGATAGAACCAATTTAGAAAATCTAAAAGATTTCTATCACATTCTTTTTCGATGTTTCTTCCGAGCAAGAATATCCTGGTGAGATTAGCAATGAATCTTCTGGTGGGGATTTCAATAGCTATTAAGTACTTATTAGTCAAGTACCATAACAGCGTTTTGAGCTGGTCAGGGAAATCATCTTCTTTCCAGATAAGAGGATGAATGAAAGGATAATTCAAATTTAACCCGAAAGGATAAAGAATCGAACATCCATTGAATCTGAATAGGTCTCGTGTGACATTGCCACATGAGGTTCTCCGTTTTCGGCAAGACTGTCATTCTGGATTTGCTGAATAATTTCTTGGGGATATTTCCAGCTTGGCAAATCTCTGATCTTCTCAATCTTGTATTTCACCCCATGATTGAGCATATGGAAAGCAGGCCTTTTGATGTACATGTTGATTTCAGCTTTGTTGCTTTGGGTCTTGACAAGAAGTCGGCAAGCACATTCTTTTTCCCCGGAATGTGTTTGGTTTCAAAAGAGTATTTTGAAAACCATTCAGCCCATCGAAGTAATTGGGAGTTTGGAATCTGCTTTTGTTTAAACTTGGTTATCTGTGGAAAAGATGCCATGTCTAATTCTACTAGGAAATGATGGCCAATGAGATGAAACTCAAATTTTTTGATTCCATTTTTTACGCTAAGATTTCTTTGAAAGTGGAATGGTAGTGCATTTCAGCTTGAGAGAACTTTCCACTTTTGTGAGCACAAAGAAGTCTCTTACCATCAATTTCTTCGAACAGGACGGCTGCCCAGTATTCATCACTGGCATCGGTTTGGAGAATTCTTTTGCCTATTGATGGTATTTGCAATGGTGGGAGATTTTGCATAATCTCCTTGAGTTCAGCGACTGCTTTAGTTTGAGTTTTTCCCCAAGGTGGGGAGTTCTTCTTCAGCATGGATTGCAAAGGGATCAGGAGTTTTGCAATATTGGGAACAAAGTCTCTGAGATAATTGATTATCCCCAGAAATTGCTGAACTTGTTTTGTAGTGAAGTTATCCACAGGAAACTTCAATAATTCTTGAGCAATATGTGGCCCTGGATAGTATGTACCTTTGTTGAGGTGCATACCAAGAAATTCAATTTAAATGTCGGGCAATGTTCATTTTTCTTTGAGAAAGCATAATGCCATGCTTTCTTATTATTTCTATGCGAACTGCTCAAGAAGTTGACGATGTGACTCATCGGACAGTAGAGTAGAATATCGTCAATGTATACGGCTGCACTTGACAGGATTGGTTGAAAAATACGGCACATGGCCTTTTGGAAAAGAGATGGTGCTACCTTTAGACCAAAAGGAAGAACTTCCCATTGGAAGTGCTGGTTTGGGATACATAATCCTGTTTTGGATCTGTCTTCAGGATGGATACCCAATTGCCAAAATCCGGCTTTGAGGTCGAATTTGGAATAGATGTGGGCCTTGGTTAAACCAGTAAAGAGAGAATCTCTGGATGGTAAATGGAATTTGTCATCTTGGAGAAAAAGGTTGAGGGGTTGATAATTAATTACCAATCTCATTTTCCCTCTATTTTGCTCAGCACGTTTATTGACATAAAAAGCTTCACAGGCCCATTGAGAATCAGAGGTTTCAATGAGGCCTTGCTGTAATAATTCTGAGCATTCCCTTTGAGCTAAAGCCAAATGTTCTGGGTTCATTCCCGTATGACTCGCCTTCAAAACTAGCACTCAAGTGTACCATTTTAAAGTTATGGTACTTAAGTGTCCCTCCGTGCCAAGTTATGGCATTTGGACTGTTCTTTTGTCATAACTTTGAAAGGATAGACATAAATGAAAAACAAGCCTTAGGAGCAAAACATATTTTCACTATACAAAACAAAGCATGAAATCCTCAATCTCGGAACCTTGTAACTCAATTACAAAGCTTTGGTTCTAGCAAGTAGTGTCACAACCCATCAAGAATTGAACCATGGTTGCTAACATGAACAAATAACAACATAACCACAAAACCAAGGAGACATTGCGAAATCACAGACGAAGATTGCCACTGTAGCTAAGAAAAAAAAAAGCAAGATCTGCAATTACTAACACAAATTTCTACAAAAAAAAAACAAGTAAATTTCATGCTCATTACGAATAGAGAATTCTTACTTGGGAAGAGAGGCGAGAGTGAGGGCGGGTGTGAGAAAATGACACATGAAGAAGAGAGCTCCAGGGTGGCGGGTGTGACAGAACATGGTGTGAGGAAGAGAGCTTAAACGCGGCGAGCATGAGGGAATGCGGCTTGAGGCACAAAAGAGGGCGAGTCATGAGGCATAAGAGAGGCGAGCAAACAGAGAGTAGCGTTCTTAGGATTTTTAGTTCATGAAAGGGAAAAAAATGAAATTACATCTAATAAATGAGGGTGGGGGCGGGAAGCTAACATATTTTCATTAAACCAACGAACTAGCATTTCGAAAATGTTACCTCTCTGTCTACTTCTAATTCTCTAGTCACCTAAAGGCCTTTGCATATGCTTAAGAGACTTTGGAGCCTAATCTCCATTCCAAATACTAAACCAAATAGAGAAACTTGGGCTTAGGCTTTGCATTGAAATGCTCCAAGTCTTGATGATGGGACTTTGGGGCTGGATTGGGCCTGGATTCAGAAGAGCCAGTCTCGTTCATCACATCGAGAACCCTAAAGAGTTACAGATCCTGCATGAAAGTTACAGGCCCAGATAAAAAAGTTTTTGTATTTGGTCCAAACCCCGTGGATGGCAAAAGATTTATCCAAACCCAGTCAAATAATGAGTCGTCAATTGGCATCGGTCATGGCGAGTCACCTCCACTTGTTCTGGTTTTAGGTCAATCATCGCGGAGAGGGCCCTGAGTCCATCGGGGATGTAGATCACAAATCAATCGAATCTTCTCTGTTCTCGACTTTATTTGTTGCTTTGTCAAAAGCTAATAGTGCATGTGGGATTGATTGAAAATGCTCGACTTCATTTGTTACGTCTTCCTCGGGAGTCCCGAGGGCGGTCCACTTTCTCCCCATCGTGGGGAGCACCAGAACCACCGTTCTTTCCTTTTTAATTCTTTAATCCGAGCTCTGTCAAAAGAGGGAAAAAAAACTTCCATTTTACCTCTGCTTTCTGTCTCTGTCTCGGTATCTCTTTCCCCACCTTATCTTGTCAGATGCACGCAAATGAGTCGTGCTCGGCCTGGAGCAACGATCGTGAAGTCGGAAGTGCCCGCCCGCATCGATGTTGGAGCAGCTTTATAACTGTGGTGCCGCCGAGCAAAACGGCATTAAGGCACTGAGCTAGAGTGGAAAGTGAATTTAGGGTTTGCTGGTGATTGAGCATAGCAAAATGTTAGGAGCATTTTGGAGAAGAAAGTCACAGTTTGATTTAAAAGGAAAAAAAAAAGGTCACGTGGTTGTTTCTTGTGAGATGGAATGTGGTACCTAAATACAAAAATAGGGTGTTAAGATTGGATTAATTAAGGAGATTATGTAACATAGCTCACCCTCTTTATTGAGAAAAAAAATTCATATGCATCTTCGCTACTTTTGATGAGAATAGCTTACACAATTATTGACATAATAATAATTGATGCTAATATATTAGAGAAGTCGATTAATCAATCTTTAAAAACGCAATAAAATTAAATGCTAAGTAACATGATGAAGAAAGTTTTTTTTTTTTTTTTTTCAGTCCTACTCTATTCCTACGCTACACTCACTTTCGTTTTTGTCTTTGCCTCTGCAGTGTGGGAGTCAAAATTCACTCCCGAAACTTACGCGTCATCACCCAATTCCTCGAGAATGTAGGGATTTGAATCCCTCACCTCCCCCTTCCATGTTGGAATGGTGGCCACTGGGGCGAATCCCAGTGGTTCATGATGAAGAAAGTAACAAAGCTAATTTTTTAACATAAAAAATTGATGAGTTGATTTCTACTTTTTTTAATAAAACAATAGGTAGGGATAGCGATCGCTGGGTGGCTCCTCCACCGATTGTAATGTGTATTGTATGGGTGCTATACTCATGAATGGCGAAGGCGAGGACACATATTTGAACGTTAACTTGTATTTGATATAAAGCAAACTTTATTTCAATTTATGGCCATTTTAATGAATATCCTGAACACCTGTTAAATAATTTTACTAAGGGGATTTTGACCATCAATATATAGTTGGGTATATTACAATGACAATCAATGTATTAGGAGTTGCAATATTTTCTTATTTAGTCGCTTAATGAGTGTTTTAGAGACTTTTTAAGTAAATATTATTTTTCTCGGTCTTTATATTTTTTCAAGACACTTCAATGCTTCGCTTGGATTAACAAGTTCTTTCGAAGGGAAAACCTACTGGATTTTTCCAAGTATTATGCAAAAAAAGCAACCAATCAATAAAATTTCGGGTTGGTACGATCAATTTCTAAATCTTGTATAAAGAGAAAAATATATCGAAATCCTTCCATTGTAAATTTGCCATTGTTTCTGTAAAAAAAACTGTTTAAGTGAGCGTATGTTGAATCAAATAAGGTATAACTGAAAAAAAAATCTCTGATACTCTTTCCAATTAAAAAAATTTCAAGATTCAACTAATCCTCGATTTTGAGCGTGATTGCATTTTTCGCGTAAGATATTGTACTCAGTAGTTTCCCCCCCTCTCGTCTTCCGTCCTCGTATTGTACCAATTTCGAGTTCAAGAGAAAAGAAGAAGAAAGATAGGCAGATGCATCATTGCATCACGCATATGCAGGTGTGCAAAGGGAATATTAGGATAAACACCACCGGTCGGACCGGTTGCTTTTGGCCTTTCTTCTTTTCTTTCTTACTTTTGTTGCATTCGGGCAACGACGCGGACTTCATTTGTTGTTTGACGAGTTGCAAGTCTCTTCTTCCATCCCAAATCACGCCCAGAAAAAAGTTAAAAAAAAAAAAAATTAAAGAAAGAGTTGCGAGTCTCTTCTTGCTTTTTGATATGGTGGAAAGAAGTTATACGGAGTAGATAATTATTTAATGAGATAACGATGAGGGGAAAGACACCTTGTAATCATGCTAATCACGCTTTGAATGATTTAGGCAGTTCACATGCTATTCATCGAAAGGACGTCACTGCATCCCATTCACATTATTGACTGGACTTCCTGTGCAATTTTCCTATTTTGCTTTCATGTTTTGACTCAAAGTTGACTGCTTCTTTCCTCCTCTCTTCCTCTCTTTCATTTCTCAATCATCTCTCTGCTCAAGAGTTTCATTGCACGCCATGGTTTCAATCTGCAGTCTCCCTTCTTTCTTCCTTTCCATATCTTTCATTTTACCATGCTGTGGATCCAAATCCGATTTGTTTTTTTGGTTCCAACAGGTTATATCCTTCGGATTTAATGACTCCACCTTCCATGTCTTCCTCATTTCAAGGTTAATGGGCTATTTTTTAGTCCATTCTGCGATCACATGATTAGAACCGAAAAACATAATAAGAGCATTTCATCATTGGTAAGTTTGAATTTTTCCTAGTAAGTCCTAATGTATCCTAAGTTTAATAATCTTAACTTCCAGCTTCTTAACAATCTGTTATGGTTGTTTTGAGGCATATGTTTACAAAAAAATAAAGAATCAGGATGTCTGGACATTCAAGATTCAACTTTGTGATCTTTAGATAACACTGATCATTCTTGGCTTTTCCATTGTCTTTAATCATCATGATCCAAGCATGTTGATCCATCGAATTTAACCAGGGATAAAAAGCTCATTCAGGTCTTATTTGGTCCTAGAACTGCTCACACAATTAAGGAAAGTTCGAAGCGATCTGATGTGGCCCCCCGCCATGCCAGGGCACCTCTTGATTGGGCCCGACCGCAGCAGGTCAAGAGACCAGAACCCACGTGGAGCTCACCCATGGACCGAGCTACTTGTAGCCTCTCGCAGAGTCCTCCCTCTTCCCGGCACAAACTCAGTAGCGACGAACTATTTCTTCTTCTTCTTCTTCCAATTCCTCTGCTTTGTGGCCTTCGCCTTCTCCTCTCCCTGAAGTCGCCAAATCGGAATTTCCATAGTAAGTTATCTATCACCTATCGTGGATAGAAACGCTAACCTCACGATGAATCTATCTTCTCCTCGGCCATGGAAGGCATCGCTTGGAGAGGATGGCTCCACAAGGTGTTCATTCTGGACTTCGTGTTCGCTAGCCAGTTTCTCCTCCTTCAGCCTCTACGGACACCAGACCATCGAAAAACACTCCAAAGAAGCAGGGCACCATAAAGTCAACAAGATGGGATCACAATCAAAATAGGTAGCTTCTTCAATCACCTGATATATCAAAAAAGGACCTGCATCGCCATTTGCAGTTCAGAATGTGTATAACAAAGGCTATTATTAAGCTAAAACTAGTCATCAACATCTAACTAAACATGACTGCCAAATGAAGTAAAATGAAGACTATATAACCTGTTTTAATCTGAAAACTGAAGAGAAGGCTGCATAACCTCTTGAGCACCCGTATTTATCAACTCAAACAAGACTGAAAAGGGGACTCGGGCAAGAATTTTTCAGAGAGAGAGAGAGAGAGAGAGACTCATGTAGGTGGATGCCACACGATCCAACAATCCTCACCTTCATCTGAAGACCAGTCCTTCCAAATTATCCATATAATAAACGCCAAGCAAGAAAAATCATACCACCCGTACCCAACAGAACCTGCACAGCAGAAACAGGCAAACCTAGTCGATGCCAGAGGTAATTCAATTTAACTCTAAATCCGAATGATATCAATCAAGCCATCTACTTGCAACATTAAGGCTGGGAGACACTATAAGCCCAGTCTACGCACTATGACATCCTTTGTGATTTTCTTCTCGATGACTTCAGTGTTTCTACAACTTTACATATATCAGGCTTTAGGAAAAACTAAATCAAATGTACACTTTTATGTAAGTAAAAGAACACCCCAAGTGTCAAAACTTGACATAATGGGATATTTAAATATCAAAAGTTAGAAAGTAACACTTAAGTGTTTTTTTTAAAAAAATTGGACACTTGAGTGCCACATCCGGTGAACCCCGCTGGAAATCTTACGTGGCAATTTTTTATTAATTTTGCTCACTTATGTCGCTTGCCGGAAGGTTGACTCAGCAAAGAAACACAAAAACGATGTCGTTTTCGCACTTAAAGAATTTTAATATAAAAATTAATTAAATCAAATTTAAAACCCAATATATATATATATAAAGAAGAAGGAAGATGAATAGCAGTGGTAGCTAAGGGCTTAGCACTCACCGTCACCGCCTCCCCGCCGTCGCGAGGAAGGTTGGGGAGGGTCGGTCGAGATCGCCGAGCCTTGGCTGCTAGCTGCTGTTCATCTTCCTCCCTTTTTTTCTTAATTTGGTTTTTAATTTAATTTAATTAATTTTATATTAATTATTTACTCATGTTAGCAGCAAAACGACATCGTTTTGGCACTAATCTAATCACGTCAGCGTGCAAAATACGTTGTTTTGCACTTGGCTCATTTAAATTCGTCACGTTAGCGTTTTGGCCGGATTTTTTTGCCATTGGCACTTTAACTGATTCATTTTACTTTGATTTTGACATTTAAATATCACTTTCCTAATTTTTGGCACTTAAATATTCCCTCGTGCAAAGTTTTTGCACTCTACGTATGCCGGACTCCTTTTATGTGCATCATAAAACAATGATGAAGTAAAAATTACATCCACTTCAATTGATATGAAACTGGTAGATAACCAGAAAACCATAAGCTTTGGGCAGGTACTTATTATATATAATCATTGCGATATACTTGTTGGTCTATGTGAAGATGTTAATATACTTTCAAACCTAAAGAAGGACTTTCTATTTGGGTATCTAATTGGAAAAAAGATGTCCATATTAGACAAAAGAAACCAGCAGATGTTCAGAAAAAAGCACAAGTGGGCATTTTTTGTGTTCAATAGGCGCTGCTAATTTGAAGGCCTCTTGGAGGTCACATGATAGTCTAAAGCCTAAGCAACTGGCTTTCTATTTGAGAAATTTATTGATCATCGTTGCCATTGATTTTGCAAAGAGACATTGGAAAGAGAATGTTAGATGAAGAAAATTAGAATGAATAATATTGGTTGTGTTAATTCAGTGTTTTCATTTTTGCCATCATAGTACGGAGTTGGAAATAAAGATGCATAAAGCAACAGCTGTCCTTGTCCACCCTCCTTTCAAACTTCATTGTAGCATCAATTGACCCAGAAAGTTCGGTTTAAACATTCCACGACATTTGAAATGATCATTGCATAAGCTAATCGTATTATACCCTCCCCATATAGAAAACTTCCTGGTGTCAATAATCCATTACCGTGACTTCCACTCAAAGACAGAGCCACAGAGAGAGAGAGAGAGAGAGAGAGAGAGCGGAACTCGTAACTGATGGTTTAACTTCTTAAGTATTCATAACGGCGAAGCTCTAGCATATAGCCTAGGAGAAAGATGGAAACAACAAGGTAAAGGGTTCTAAATAGCAACTTCCATGACCATTAACGTACCGACAGACACTGTTTAGAATCGCCATCCACGCGAGAAAATAGGATCAACCGACCTCAACCCAGCGATCCAACTCAGTGGGAGGAAAAACTTCTTACGATGCATGAAACGATCAATTAAAGAGAGAGAGGAGAAATGGGGAAGGGGGGGGGGGTGGGGTGGTGTTGTTCGCGCCGGGCGACGATCGATCGAAGCGAGTTCAAAGAGCTTCCGTGGGAGAGGGTACCTTCGAGGTCGATTCCATCGTAGGCCGCTGCCGCGAGCGAGGAAGCGAGAGAGAGAGAGATTTTGTCCAGCCAGACGGTGACTATGGAAGCATTTGGGTTCGTTGCAGAGATGATAATTACAAAAACAAGAGGTGAGAATTTGTTTGCTCTACCCTGACATCGGGGTACGTGTCCAAATACCTTTCATTTCTTTAATAATTAGTGAATTTTTTTTTTTTTGGTCGAATATAATTGGTGAATTAGGTTAGATTAGACTATATTAGGAGATTATGTAACATACCTCACGCTCTATATCGAGAAAAAAATAGTATGGACTTTTACTATTTTTGTAAGAATAGCTTACATAACCATTGACAAAATAATAATTGGCATTAATACATTAGAAAATTCGATTAACCAATCTTAGAAAACATGATAAAATTAAATGCAAAGAAACATGATTGAGAAAGTAACCAAGTTAATTTCTAAGTAGGAAAATAAATGACGAGGTTGATTTTATTTTTAATAAAGAAATGGACGGGGAGGGGTGATCACCAGGTGGCTCTTTTGTTGATTGTAATGTGTATTGTGCGCCATATTCATGTATGGCAAAGGTAATGGTATATTTTCAAACTTGAACTAGTATTTGATATCAACAAATTTTATTTTAATTTATAGTCATTTTAATGAATGCCTTGAGTACTTGTTAAATATTTTTATGAAGAGAATCTTCAATCTCCGATGTGTCATTGAATATATTATGATGACAATCAATGTATTGGGAGTCACAATATTTTTTTATTTAACTGCTTAATAAGTGTTTTTGAAGTACTTTCTTAGTAAATCTTTTTTATGTTGAGTCCTTATGCTCTTTAAAAAAAAAAAATTCTAAATCTTTGACTATACCAGCAAAAGGTTTTTTTTTTTTTTTTTTTAATACAAGAGGAAAGAAGAAGAAAGATAGGCGGATGCGTCACGCATGTGTAGGCGCGGCAAAGGGAAGATTAGGAGAAACACCTCTAATCGGACCGGTTGCTTTTGGCCTTTCTTCTTTTATTTCTTACTCTCTTTTCTTTTTTTTTTTGCGTTTGGGCAAAGACGCGTACTTCGTTTCTTGTTTGACGGGTTGCAAGTCTCTTCTTCCAACCCAAACCACCAAAAAGAAACAATTAAAAAAATTAAAGGAAGATTGCAAGTCTCTTCTTGATGCTCGACATGCGAATCACGCTGGAATGCATTCCATTCACTTTATTGAGAGGACTTCCTGTGCAATTTTCCTGTTTTGCTTTCATCTTTTGACTCAAAGTCGCCAGTCTATTATTTGCATCGTCTTCCCCCCTCTCTTCCATTTCTCAATCATCTCTCTGCTCAGAGTTTCACTGCAGGCCATGGTTTTACTCTGCAGTCTCCCTTCTTTCTTCCTTTCCTTTTCCTTCGTTTTGCTATCGCCATTCTCAAACTTCATTGCTCAAGCTCAACATTATGATCATCCAACCGCCGCGCTTTCAACACGGTGGACGAATAACGCAACAGCTAATAACTACACCGAATATAGTGATGGATCGGTCGTGCAGGAAATTCTATTCCGAGATACAGGACTTAGTGCTGCCTACTCCTGCGGCTTCTATTGCAAAGGTAACTGCACCTCTTACCTCTTTGCTGTTTTAATCGTCCAAGTTAGGAGTGCTTACTTTGGGGGAGTGGAAAACGATCCACATGTAGTGTGGTCTGCCAATCGAAACAATCCCATAAAGATTGGCGCGACGTTGGAGCTCACGCCTGAAGGCGATTTGGTGTTGAAAGATGCTGATGGTACGGTTGCTTGGTCCACAAACACTTCTGCACAGTCCGTTGTAGGCCTGAACTTGACAGATTTGGGGAACCTCATATTGTTTGATAAGGACAGTGCGACAGTTTGGCAGTCCTTTGATCACCCAACCGACTCACTTGTCCTCGGACAAAAGTTGAGGCATGGGCAAAGATTGACGCAGAGTATTTCCGAGACAAATTGGACCGTTGACGATATGATTACGTTTTCCGTGAATGGCGATGGTTTATCTGCTCAAGTGGAGACTAATCCTCCTCAAATCTATTTCTCCAACAGTTTTGTAACTGAGGATGCAAGTATCAAGATTTCATATGTTGAGTTTGTAAATGGAAGCTTGTCTTGGTTCTCAAATTCTACCTCGAATGGGAGCTTGTTTTCAATCCCTTCAGCATCTTCAACACAACACATGACGCTAGGCTCGGATGGGCATTTGAAAGTGTATGAGCCAAGTCGTTCTGAGTGGGTAGTAGTGGCCGATCTTTTCGAAAGGGATGTCGAGTACTGTGCCTATCCGACGGTGTGTGGGCGATATGGAATTTGTTCCAATGAGCGATGTAGTTGTCCGGCTTCAAGTGGGGGGACGAGCTACTTCCAGCAAGTAAATGATAGGCAGCCTGAGCTTGGGTGTTTCGAGAATGGTCCGTTGTCTTGTGGGGCTTCACAACAACAAAGTCTTCTGGAGCACGAAAATATCGAGTATTTCAGTTTCACTCCAAATCTCGAGCATATAGATGCTTCAAGTTGTAAAGAGGCTTGTGCAAAGAGTTGTTCATGCAAAGCAGCTATATTCCGATATGAATCGAATCGCACTAACGGCAGTTGTTACTTACCAACTCAGGTATTTTCACTTATGAATGTTGACGGGGCAACAAGTTCTTATAATTCTACTGCTTTCCTCAAAGTACAAAATTTGACCAATGAAGCTCCTTATACTCCAGTTGACAATCCTACGAGCAACCGTCTCCCTGTAATACTTGGGTCCAGCCTTGGAGCTCTCTTTACCATGATGATTTTGATCGTAGCCATAGTTTTGTTTGTTCAAAAGAGAGATGATAATCAAGTAGAGGAGGATTACCTTGATCAAGTACCAGAAGTGCTCAATAGATTCGCATACAACGATCTGAAAACCATCACAAACGAATTTGATAGAAAGCTCGGCGAAGGTGGTTTTGGTTCTGTTTTCGAAGGTACTCTAAGTGATGGCACAAAGGTTGCAATAAAACGCCTTGATGGTTTTCGGCAGGTTAAGAAATCCTTTCTAGCCGAAGTTGAGACTATTGGTAGCATCCATCACATGAACTTGGTAAGACTCATGGGATTTTGTGCTGAGAAATCCCACAAGCTCCTTATCTATGAGTACATGTCAAACGGGTCTCTAGATAGATGGATCTTTCACAAATCCAATGAATGTGTTCTCGACTGGCAACAAAGGAAGAAGATCATTCTCGATATAGCAAAAGGACTCAATTATCTTCATGAAGATTGCAGACAGAAGATAGTTCATTTAGACATTAAACCCGACAATATCCTCTTGGATGAAAATTTCAATGCTAAGATTGCTGATTTTGGGTTATCCAAGTTGATAGACAAGGACCAAAGCCAAATCGTCACAACAACCATAAGAGGAACTCGTGGTTATATGGCCCCTGAACAGTATAATGAAGAAATCACTGTAAAGGCCGACGTGTACAGCTTTGGCGTGGTTATCTTGGAGATATTGTGTGGGAGAAAAATCTTCGATCACTCTCTTGATGAAGAAGACATGTATTTACTGAGCCTTTTTAAGAGAAAGGCAGAAGAGGAACGATTGCTAGACATTGTGGATAAGTCTAGTGATGACATGCAACTAAATGGATCGAATGCAGTGAATATGATGAGGATTGCCGCATGGTGCTTGCAAGGAGACTATATAAAGAGGCCTTCCATGTCCATGGTCATCAAGGCATTAGAGGGTAGTATGAAAGTTCCAGAAGACTTGGATTATGACTTCTCTGCTCAGCCTTCCAATAGTGGAGCAACAAGACTCGATCCTAGGGACATCGAATTCACTAGATTACAATCTTCAATCCTAAGTGGTCCACGATGACGCAACAAAAACTTTTCTTCCCAATATGTCTAGTGGTAGAACATGTGGGCGATTGAATTTTTCAGTCTGTGAGACTCCGACTTATCATTCTCTTTTTCAGGCCAAGAAAAAAGCCGGTGGCATGATATCATTTCTTGTTTTCACTTTTGCCAAAAGGATTGAATAGGTTAGGATTTTGCATTTGGGTTTTATTGCTTATGTAGAAACCGTCGTGCTCAAGTTTATCGTGTGCTAGCCTAGCGAAAAAGCTGCTAGTAATGCTTTTGGTAACTTTACCAATTCATGGATCCAAATCTGATTTGTTTTTTGGTTCCAATACCTAATATCTTTTCGGTTCAATGACTCTACCTTCCATGTCTTCCTCATTTCAAGGTTAGTGGGCTATTTTTAGTTCATTCTGCTAGCGCACAATTAAAACCGATAAAGATAACAAGAGAATTTCATCGTTGGTAATTTTGGATTTTTCCTATTGACTCTTAATGTATCCTAGATTAATAATATTAATTTCCAACTTCTTAAGGATCCGTCGAGGTTGTTCTGAGGCATATGTTTGCCAAAAATAGAGAATCGGGATGTTTGGGCATTCAAGATTCAACTTTCCGATCTTAAAAAACACTGGTCATTCTCAATAACCTCGGCTTTTCCACTGTCTTTAATCATCATGATCCAAGCGTGCTGGGAAGCTTGTCCGGGTTTTATTTGGTCCCGGAACTGCTCGCACAATTAATGAAAGTTCAAAGCGATCTGACGTGGCCCGCTGCCATGCCATGGCACCTCTCGATTGGATCTTATCGTGGCAGGTCAACAAACCAGAGCCCACGTGGAGCTCATCCATTGGCCCGAGCTACGTGTAACCTCTTGCAAAGTGCTCCCTCTTCCCGGCACAAACTCACTAGCGACGGAACTTCTTCGCTCGGAGTCGCGATAGTAAGTTATCACGAATCGCACAGAGAAACGATAATCAGTACATAATGTCCCCAAAACGTAAAAGACAAGACAAGAAAACCAATGCGATTATGAAAATAAAAAAGATACGCACGCAGAAAGAAGGCTGAGAGGAAGAAAGAAGATGACATACGGTACATGACTTCCCGAGACATCTCGAGCATAACATAAGACGGTTTGCAATGCAAAAGCATCAGAAATACAGCACATTCAATATCAATAAACAGTGGTCCATTTCTTTCTTTACAGTAGCCCAAACTGGATCCAGCTCATAAAAGAGGAGTTAACTCTTGTTTCACAGTCTCGGCTCGCCATGCAAAAAAACAAGGGTGTAAAGAGACACGGCAACATTCTTTTCTTCGCTTGTTTCCCCCTAAAAGATGCCGTCAAGGTAGTCTCCATATAACTATGAAGCTCAAAGTAAGAGACAATTACGTAATGCTGTAACATTTTCTTCCCGATAGTTCATGCAACAGATATTGGACAAATGGAGAGCTAGAAGTGCATACAGCCACACGGAGAGGGCTCATTAATTCATTAACATTAAGGAACAGAATACCAAGACAGAAAAAGTATAAATATTAGAGAATGCCAAGCCACACTAAAAAACCCTTGCTGTTTTAGTTATGAACGAATCAAGGTTTACTGTGTAAGATTTTGACTTAGTGACTTTTTCATTTCTCTGGAGAAGTAAGCTGTTGAGTAACCTGATGATGGAATTGACAAACTCATCACAAGTTACATAAGGTATAACAAAATTTCCAAATACTGCTCACATTTTCATTCCCTGTGAAGATTGGTACATCTTTTCTCCATGAGAAGCACGTAGTATTAAGTACGTGTCTCTCCAATATTGACAAAACAACCACCAAAAAGCCCACCAGCAGAGCCAGGGTGATCACTATCTTTTCTTCAAGTATGTATGTTTTACTAATACAAACGGACGGAGAAACTCCTAAAAAGGCGGAGCCTTGTGAACATAGTCAACTGAACTTCCTGGATACAACCATCGTCAAGCTAAGAGAAAACGCCGCTGCAAAATTAGTTCAGCCAAAATCTGACGAACAATGTTTTGAGAAGTCATAGCTAGACAATTGCATATATCCTACAATCAAGACCATATGCACCTCCATAAAGGGTGATAACTATCTCATCTCACAACATCAGGCCCCTTCATTTTGAATTAATGATCACACCGATACAAAAGCCAATCACTCTTTGGAAACTCAATTGTATCTCGCAAGGCCCTCCAATAGGGAGCACACCAAGTAAGCATTATTCCACTTCTTGTTAAAGGGCTCCTAACTCCCAGTCCTCAACACTACGGGAGAGTGTCGCCGCAATAAATGAAACTTCCATAGGAGTGCATGCAGATCTGAAGGACCAGAGCTAGTCAGTAAAATCCTCATACTCGTTGTAACAGGCTTTCCTTCGAATAGTGGACAGTAGTAATGTACAACTAGAACCCTGTGGAAAAGTCAAGTCGAGTTGTGGAGATCTATATTGATCAGAGGAAATCAGAAAGTCCTACTATAATAAAGGCCAATGGAAATTCCAGGAACCAGACCATCGAAAAACACTCCAAGGAAGCAGGGCACCATAAAGTCCAAAAGATGGGATCACACAATCAAATTAGGTAGCTTCTTCAATCACCTGATAAATCAAAAAAGGGCCTGCATCACCACATGCAGTTCAGAATGTATATAGCAAAGGCTATGACTAAGCTAAAATTAGTCATCAACATCTAACTAAACAAAGCCCCTTTAAAATAACTACCAAATGAAGTAAAATGAAGACTACATAACCTGTTTCATTCTAGAAAAATGAAGAGAAGGCTGCATAACCTCTTAAGCACCTGTTCTTATCAACTCAAACATGACCGAAAAGGGCACTCAGACAAGACTTTCTCAGAGAGATAGAGAGAGATAGAGGGAGAGAGAGAGACTCATGTAGGTGGATGCCATGCGATCCAACTTTTCACCTGCATATGAAGACATGTCCTTCCAAATTCTCCATATAACAAGAGCCAAGCAGGAAAAATCATACCACCTGTACCCAACAAAACCTGCACAATAGAAACAGGCAAACCTAGTTGATGCCAGAGGTAATTCAATTTAACTCTAGGTCCCAATGGTATCAAGCCATCATACTTGCAACATTAAGGCTGGGAGATACTATAAGCCTAGTCTATGCACTGACACCCTCTGTGATTCTCTTTTCGATGACTTCAGTGTTTCTGCAACTTTACATTCATTAGGCATTATGAAAAACTAAATCAAATGTACACTTTTATGTGCATCATAAAACGATGATTAAGTAAAAACTATGTCCACTTTAATTGATATGAATCTGGTAGATAACCAGAAAACCATAAGCACTAGGCAGGTACTTATTATATATAATCATTGCGATATGCTTGTTGGCCTATGTGAAGATGTTAATATACTCTCAAGCCTAAGAGGAGGACTTCCTATTCGAGTATCTAATTGGTAAAAAATGTCCATATTAGACAAATAAACCAGCAGATGTTCAGAAAAAAAGCACAAATGGGCATTCTTTGTGTGCAACAGGTGCTGCTAATTTTAAGGCCTCTTGGAGGTAAAATGATAGTCTAAAGCCTGAGCAACTGGCTTTCTATGTGAGTAATTGATTGATCATCGTTGCCACTGATTTTGCATAGGGACACCAGAAAGAAATGTTAGACAAAGAAAAATAGAATGAATACTACCGGTTGTCTTAATCAACGCATTTTCATTTTTGCCATCAATCTTCAGTTTAAACATTCCATGACATCTGAAATGATCATCGCGTAAAGTAATCCTATTGTAATGTTAAACCCTCCCCACATAGAAACCTTCCCAGTATTGATAATCCACCACCCTGACTACATCTCAAAGACAGAGCCACAGAGAGAGAGAGAGAGAGAGCAAGCAAGGATCTTGTAACTGATGGTGTAACTTTTTAAGTATTCATAACAGCAAAGCTGTAGCATATAGCCTAGGAGAAAGATGAAAACAACAAGGTAAAGGGTTCTAAATAGCAACTTCTATGACCAATAAAGTACCGACAGACACCGTTTAGAATCGCCATCCACGCGACAAAATAGGATCAACTGACCTCAGCCCAGCGATCACCAACTCAATGGGAGGAAAAACTTCTTATGATGCATGAAACGATCAATTAAAGGGGGGGCCACTAGAGGTGAGCGGTTCCCGGTTCCTTACAGGTTCCGTCTGGAACCTGGAACCTACTCTCGAGTACAAGTTCCTCATTTTTTGGAACCTAGAACCTACTCGTTAGAACCAAGAACCTGGAACCTACCCTGTCACAGGTTCCAGGGTCAGTTCCAAGTTCCAACGGGTTCTTTTTTTTTTTTTTTGGTTTCATTTTTAGGGTAAACTATGCAACAATTAGTCCCGCCATTGGGTAAGATCTTAAGGAAAAGCTGTGTATGATGTTATAAGCCAACATTTTCAGGTTCCGACAGGTTCTAATGAGGTTAAAACAATAAAATCAGGCTGCCTTTGTTTGAGCAACCGCACATAGCTTTGAGTAGAATCTAAAACCAAAAACATAGTAACTCATTTCCCGAAGAAAACTACATAAACACAACCATAGAGCCCACCATATCAGAAATATACCTTTTATTTTGGATTCTAGTATTTGCTTTTCATAAACACTACATCCCTTTACAAAAAATGGGTGACAAATAAATTGTGAACAACAAAAAATGGAAGAATAGATAGTACTTGTCCCATTCAAGGAAGAAATCACAATGAACAGAAAAACGGAGGAACTGTACAATGCGTTCAAGAATAAACTTACGGCAGAGAGGGGACAATCGAGAGTTGAAGATCGAGAGTTGAAGTTTCGTACTCCCCTCCTTCTCCACAAAAGTTAATTCCATACAACCTGGCCGAGGTTCAAAAGTGAGAAAATGCCAGTAAATCACGGTCGATGCACAACAAGAAGATAACAACATGCTTTGTAATTAACACTTCCTTACAAACTCTTTCAATATATGGAGGTATGAGTAGAAGAAAGAGATATCTTTCCCCAAATGCTTTTCAGGGTTCAACCCCATAGCCGCGACCTGTCACATCCATTTGTCTTAGAAGACAAAATAACAACCATCTAATAGAAACATTGTAAAACATATATTTTTGGATAAGAATCTACTATGTTAGATCTCAATTCGTACTTGACAGCTAAAAGAGCACAAGTACATCCACAGGCATGCCAAATAAACCTAGAATGACTCATTAACTGCGTGAATTTAGGCTTTTAGCCAACCTGAAACTCATCTTTCATCCCAATTTGCACCCTCTAAAATCTTTACTACACTGTTTTCAAACATATCAAAGCATAACATCTGTCTTCAGCAGCAACTATGTCACAAAAAGAGCTCATTGTGAACAGACTCTTTCACTAAGTGAGAAGGGACAGGTGAAAGAAAGAAAGAAGGGGCAGTATATTCTGAGGTAAGAGATGTGCCTTAAAAACCATACAGGAAAAAAAAATAGCATTCTACTTTCAAATGCTGGAAAAAGCATGATAAAAATTTCGATCAATAAATGCACTGTAATGAACTGGCAAACAGGACTAATGGCAAACTTGCATGGTGGAATAGTATCGACATCAGTTTATACATAAGAAATTTATATCCTCATTAGTCTCATTCTAGGCATGACTTTCACCTCACAAAATAAATATATCAACTTATAGAACTCGTGTTTTCACCCAAAACCTCTACTAATCTGCATAAAAAGCATAAAGTGAAGCACTTCATTATCAAAATGAAATAGCTGCAGCAAATTGAAAAAAAAGTTTCACCTTCACCATGATGGCCAATATTCCATTGTCAATCTGATTTAACAAAAGAAGGAATCCTGTAAGTCAAAATAAACCGAACAACTATCTAATGCCACATCAAATGATAAAACAATTTACCTTTTCTTGAAGAAGCATTGACTGATCCTGTTTCCATAAATATGCCAGAGAAACAAGCCCTAACCATGAACAGACACTTTCCACCGGTAGCCTTTGATAATCAGAAGTTATTGCCCCAGAAGATACCGCCTCAATTGATGGTATCTTCTGTTTAACTTCTTTCAACCACTCATACATATCTTCAACTTCATCCCCAGGAGTCGCTTTGTAGCTAAGCTTCTGGTGCCTGTCTGAGCACATAGTCCAAAATTAAGAGAAATTATACAAGAAATGGTATGGCTCCGTAGTAATAGTGAAATTCTTCTCTGCAACAGATCAACAGGTTCTTTTGCACTGAGTGAGAAAGCAACCTGCCCAGGTAATTTTTACTAGAATGGAAGATGTATGCTAAGGTGAAGTGGATAATGACAGCTTCAATCATAATGACTAAAGAAATTAATCCGAATCTAGAGATGATGCTTTGCGTAACTCAGTAAACTAGCGGTGTCGGAAAATAAGTTTCAGGAAGAGGCCACTTTAGCATCTTGACTAATCTATGCCCCCAAGCTAATGGACAAGAAGCAAACCCCTTTTCTGAACAGAGATTTGTAAACATCTAATGTTTAAACAATAACTATTAATTCTTTTTGCTTAGCCAAGAAGGATGGGTAGGGGCGACCAGCAATGACTACCCTCATAAGGGTCACCATAAGGGTCCCATACTGATGATAAAATGTTCAGCATTCACCAAACCAAATCATAAGACTACTGATGCAAGCAAGGTTCAACCCTATAACTTGGAGATGGGAAAATCAACGTGAGACCAACCATAAATCATTACAACACAGAGAAACTAAAATAATGCATTCTGGCTATCAAACATATCACAAAATCAAATGTCCCCTTCAAGCGCAACATGCAAGTCTTAGCAAATTCTTGTTCCTAGTTCTGTGGTCTAATTCGAAAGACCATTAACAAAAGCCAAATAAGGAACAAGACGATGCAAAGGTACTAAAGACTCAAAAAAAAAAAAAAGAAGCCAACCCTGCACAGGCTCTTAATCATAAAGTTGTTCTGTTGGAAGAAATCAATGGCTAACTTACACTGATCTTAAAAGTCTACACAGTCAACTATAAACCATCATCACTATTCAACAGTAATTTAAATAAGTCAATAGATGGATAGATGGGAGTGCCATAAGACTAGATATTGAGGAAACAAATGAAAATTACAGAAGCATAATTGGTGGAATGGAGCTAGTCATTTTCCACCACTATTATGACACTGGACTTTGGTAGACTACGACATCGACATTGGACAGTCTCTGTCTCTCTTACATGCAAGAACATAGATGCCCGCACATGCACATGGAAGACGTCATTGCACAATCTTATGGCAGGTCCTGTGTAGGTCCTGTTACTTATTTTCATAAATCCAGGCTTACCCAAAAAAGAACAAAAAGGTTTATATCTTTGAATCCAGCAGCTCACTGTTTTAGCTCAGAACCGCACATCGATTCTCCTTCATGTGTTAAAAACAGAAAAATGATTAGACAATAGGCACATGTTTGCACACATATACTTCACAGAACTATGTACAACCAAGAGCCAGATGTATAAAAAGAGTTTCTCAAAGTGGCATCAACTTCAAAAGAAACTCTGCATAACAATATATTATCATTGTGGGAGTACCAAATCTATTCAGTCTCGACTCATCAATTAGTTAAATTTGAAACACGGACACGGTTTAAACCATAACAGCATTTCTTCTGAAAAATATATATTTTACCAAAAACAGCCACACAACTTTATTGTGAAAAAAGCCTCGGTGGAAAGCTGTAATCCAGCTCTGTTAATAAAATAAAGTATGGCATGGGAAAAGTGGCACAGCAAGTACTACAGAAACATAAGAGACACATGAGAACAACAATAGAAGAAAGCAGAAGGCTTGCACATACCTTGGACTCGGCAACATCCTCAAAGATTCTAATACCTGAAATCACAAAGAAATCAACATTATAGAGACTTGACAATACTTAAAAATTAGCATGCTTATTTGCCAGGTAAATCAGTCCTCAGCATGCAAACAAGTCTTTACAGAAATCCTTTTTCAGAGTTTTGACAGGAAAAACAGAAGCTAAGGAATTACACTACAATATACAGAGGATAGTTTGTATGAAAATGAACAGCAATATTTTGAGAATGACAATTGAAGCCTCTACAAAACCTCAGTATTCTCTCATGAAATACACACCATACGATCCTGAAAACCCCAAATGGAGCAGCTTTTAACATCATCTTATGCTGATTACCCCAGCGCAGATCTCCAGAGCAAAAGCACTCTCTAGATTTTTTACCGTTAGTCTAAGGCTGTTTAGTCATAATCAGTCAGGCAAGATTCGTGTTTACTCTTGCATTGGTCTAGAGTGAACCTATCTAACTTTAACAGATTTACACGATTTAGAATTGATCTAATTATTACTACTCACAATCGGATGTTTGAAACAATCCAAGTCTTCAGCCACCTCACTTCACAAATCTGTTGAAGATCGATGATTTACTTAGGAGCATCTCTGGACCTGTAAAAACAGAGACAGTGGTGCAAAACATCTCTGGACCTGTAAAAACAGTCATACATATTTCTGGATGACCATTGTTTACCATTTGTACTTCTCAGTATTAGTATGTGTTGAGATAACCGGCACAAAAGGCGAGCGGCGAGCGGCGTCAGGGGCGGCTGGGCGAGCGGCTTTGGGGGAGGCTGGGCGAGTGGCGTCGGGGGTGACTAGGTGAGCGGCGTCGAGGGCGGCTGGGCGAGCAGCTTCGGGGGCGGCTGGGCGAGCGGCGAGCGGCTTCTACTAGGGGGACGAGCGGCGTCCAGCGGCGGCGTCGAGGGCCATCAGCTGAGCAGTGAGGCGAGGGAGGGGTGACGGCGTCGAGGAGGCAAGGGCGGGGCGAGCGCGGGCCGACTGGCGTCTAGCGACGGGACGAGCGGCGTCCGGCGCCGGCGTCGAGGGTCAGCGGCGTCCGGCGACAGCGTCGAGGGCGAGCAGCGTCGGCGACGGGGCAGAGGCAGAGAACAGGAGAGGACTCAGAGGAGAACTGACTGAGGGAGGGTAAACGATTGGAACCGGGAACCGGAACCGGTCTCTTTAGAACCGCGCTCACCCCTATCCATGATTCCATCGCAGGTCGCCGCCGCCGCGAGCGAGGAAGCGAGTGAGAGAGAGAGAGAGAGAGGGATTTTGTCCGGCCAGACGATGACTACAGAAGCAGTTGGGTGCGTTGCAGAGATGACAATTAAAAAAACAAAAGGAGAGAATTTGTTTGCTCTGCCCAGAGTGTATTCGCTCTTCCGGGATACGTATTTGAATAACTTTCTGCTCTTTAATAATTAGTGAATCTTTTTTTTTTTTTTGGTCGAATATAATTGGTGAATTAGATTAGGCTAGATTAGGAGATTTTGTAACATAGATCACGCTTTTTATCAAGAAAAAAATCGTATGGATTTTCACTATTTTCGTAAGTGTAATTTACATAACCATTGATAAAAAGATAATTGATATTAGTATATTAAAGAATTCAAAAAACCAATCTTAGAAATCTCGATAAAATTAAATGCAAAGAAACATGATGAAGGAAGTAACAAAGTTAATTTTTAAGTAGGAAAAAAATGATGAGTTGATTTTATTTTTAATAAAGAAATGGGCAGGGAGGGGTGATCACCGTGGCTCCTCTGCTGATTGTGATGTGTATGTATGGGTGTCATATTCATGGATGGCGAAGGTAAGGGTATGTTTTCTAACTTGAACTCGTATTTGATATCAACAAACTTTATTTTGATTTATGATTATTTTAATGAATATCCTGGGTACTTATTAAATATTTTTATTGAGGGGATCTTCGATCTTCAATGTGTAATCAAGTACGTTACAATGACAATATGCATTAGGAGTCGCGATATTTTTATATTTAGTTGTTGATAAGGGCGCGCGTGACAATCATTAATCATTCCAAAAATAGTTTAAAAAAATAGATTTTTCGATTTCTATTTCTGAAGAGTTTAAGAAAAATAACCGTTTGATAACGACACAAAATTTCTACTCTAAAAATAAATTCATTTGATAACGACAAAAATATCTTCATTTCAAACGGCGGCGGCGACGACGACCGACGACCTTCAATATAAAAAATAAAAATAAAATTGATTTAGTAACAAAAAAAAAATAATGAATAAATAAAATAAAATAAAAATATAATTTTATTTTAAAATAAAAAATCCTTAAAAATAAATTTATTTTATTTTACGAATAAATTTATTTTAAAATGAAAAAAAAATTATTTGGCAAAACACTCAAGACAACTATAAATAAATTATTTTTAATAAATTTAATAAATTTATTTTTAATAAACTAAAAGTAAAATGATAAATAAAAAAATTATTTATTTTTATTAATTATTTTTATTTTTAAATGAATAAAATGAATTTATTTTTTTATTTTTTTTTTAATAAAATGAGGAGAGGCAAAGGAGGAGGAGGAGGAGGAGGAGGCAGAGACATAGAGGAGATGAGGAAGGACTTACCGAAATTAGGATTTAGTGAGATAAATTATTTCGATTTCTTTCCGAAATCATAAGTATAAAATTTTAGGGTGTGCGTAAACACTCCAAAAAAAGTGTTTAGAACACTTCTGTACGGAAAAGTGTTAAGGTAACAAAAAAAAAAAACGCGTTTGGTTGCGTTTACGTTTTTTTTTTTTTTTTTGTTTCGAACGAAATAAGAACAAAAAAAAAAACAACAATTTTTTGTTTCGCTCCAAAAACATTTCTTGAAGAAACATTTTCGCTTCTCTCTCTTCTTCTTCTCTTCTTCTTTTCTTCTTTTTTTTTTCTTCTTTTTTCTTCTTTTCTCTTTCGCGGTCGCCGCCTCGGCCATGGCGGGCGGCCGCCGTCGAGGCTCGGCCTCGCCCGGATCCGGCGAGGCTCGGCATCGCCGCGCGGCGAGGCCAAGCCTCGCCATGGCTGGGCGAGCTTGAGCTCACCCAAATCGGTGGCCGAGCTCGCCCGGCCATGGCGAGGCTCGGCATCGCCCGCGTCGGCGACACCGAGCCTTGCCTTGGTTGGGCGAGCTCGACCTCACCGGATCTGGGCGAGGCCGCCGGCCCCGTCGGCCGGTCGCCGAAGGCCGTGACCGACGGCCGAAAAAAAAAATAAAAAATAAAAAGAAAGGAAAACATAAAAAATAAAATAAAAATGTTTAAAAAATTAAAAGAAACAAAAAAAAGAATAAAATTTACCAAACGTGTTTCGTTCATTTTTTATTCCCCGACCAAACGTTACCAAACGCGTTCTTTTGTTCAAAAATTGTTCCCGAACGTAAATACTTTTTTTTTTTCGTTAAGGAACGGAAAAATAACAGAAAAAATTCCATGCGCGCCCTTAGCTTCGATTTATCTTCTAAACCTATTTCTAGAATAGAAATCTATTCCAAAAATAGAAAACTAAATAGGTTTATCAAACGCAATTTCTTCCGAAACAGTGCGGAATGAAAAACTATTTAACAAAAATTTTGGGTTGTCATGCACCCTCTAAGTATTTTCGAGACACTTTTTAAGTAACTCTTTTTTAGTATCAAGTCTATATGCTCTTTAAAAAATAACTTCACTGCTTCAACTCGAGTTAGTAAGTTTTTTGAGTGAAAAAACCTAGTGGAAATTTCCAAGTATTATGCAAAGAATACAATAGACCAGTAAACCTTTTTAGTTTTGTATGATCAATTTCTAAGTCCTTTATAAAGAGAAAAGTTCAACAAAATCCTCCCACTAGAAATTTGCCATCATTACTATAAAAAAAACTACTTAAGAGCACGTACGTCAAATCAAATAAGGTATAATCGAAAATATTTCTAATACTCTTGTCGATAAAAATATTTCAAGATTCAACTAATCATGTAAGATTTTGGACCAAGTATTCTTTTTCCCCCTCTCATTTGCCGTCCTCCTATCGTACCAATTTCAACATTTTGCTTTTGGCCTTTCTTCTTTCTTTTTTTTTGACTTTTTTGGCCGCATGGTGCATGCAAGGAAACTATATAAAGAGGCATGCCATGTCCATGGTCATCAAGGCATTAGAGGGCATCGTGAAAGTTCAAGAAGACTTGGATTACAACTTCTCTGCTCAATCTTCCACTCGTGGAGCAACGAGATTTAATTCAATGGACGTCGAATTCAGTACTACCATTGCATTATTACCCTCAATCTTAAGTGGTCCACGATGACGTGGCAAATTTATAAGAACTTTTCTTTAGGAATAGTGCAGGCAATTGAATTTTCCATCCGTAAGGACTCTAATTTGTCATTCTCTTTTTTAAGCCCCATAAAAAGCTTGTGGCATAATATCATTTCTCGTTTTCACTTTGCTAAGAAGTGAACTTTGCCATAACTTAGTGAAGGATTGAGTTGATTAGGATATTGTAGTTGGGTTTTATTGCTTATGTAAAAATTTATCGTGCTCAAGTTTATTGTGTCTAAGTCGTTTGAGTAAAGAGCTGCTAAAAGACTAATAAACTGCTAGTAATGTCTTTAGGTAGCTTTTCCATGTCATGGATCCAAATCTAATTTGCTTTTTGGTTCCAACACATGATATTCTTAAATTCAATGACTACCTCCATATCTTCCTCATTTCAAAATTAATGGGCTATTTTTCAGTCCATTGTACGAGCACGTGATTAAAACTAATAAAGATAATCGGGAGAATTTCATCATTGATAAGTTCGGATTTTTTCTAGTGATTTATATTGTATCGTAAGTTAAATAGTAATCTTAACTTCCAGCTTCTCAAGGATCCGTCGAGGTCGCTTCGAGGCATATGTTTGCCAAAAATAGAGAACCGACATGTCTGGGCATTCAAGATTCGACTTTCCGATCTTTAGATAACACTAATCGGGTTATAAAAAGCTTGTTCGGGTCTTATTTGGTAACGGAACTGCTCGCATAATTAACGAAAGTTCAAAGCGATCTGACCTGGCTCTCCCGGCCATGCCGTGGCGCCTCTTGATTGGATCTGACCACGGCAGGTCAACAAACCAGAGCCCACGTGGAGCTCGCCCATAGGCCCGAGCTACGTGTAACCTCTCGCGAAGTCCTCTTTTCCTCTCTCTTCCCGGCACAAACTCAGTAGCGACGGAACTATTTCTTCTTCTTCTTCCTCCAAATTCCTCTGCCTTGTGGTCTCCGAATCGGAGTCGCCATAATAAGTTATCTATCACGAATCGCGCGGGGAAACGAAAATCTCGCGATGAATCTGTCGATCTTCTCCTCGGCCATGGAAGGCATCGCGTGGAGGGGATGGCTCTACGCGGCGTTCATTCTGCACTTCGTGTTCGCTTGCCAGTTCCTCCTCCTTCAGCCTCTCGTCTCTGCCCAAGGTACGTCCTTCTCGCTTAGATCTGCGAACCCGTTGCCGGATGGAGATTCTTCGAGGGGTTTGTCGCGCGGGGATGAATGGGTGGATCTTTTCGTAGGGATCCTCTCGGGATTAGGCAGGAGTTTGTGCGGAAAAGGCGAAATTAGATGGACTTAAGAGTCTTGAAATGTCCGTGCCGGATTAAAAATCTAGTTTCGGAGGGATATTTTTGGCTCTTATGTGACGCATGTGTTGCACGATTGATGAATTTACTGCCTGTCTGGGGTGACCGGGGCGGTTTATCTAATTCTAGTTCATCGTCGTCCTGAGGGTGGCGGCATTGTGGGACTTTCCATGGGTCGAGATTGTAAGATTGTAGAGCAGTTCCCGGGCCCCAGGGAGTATTGGGTGGTGCGTTGGATTGAAGTATGTTGAGGTTAAAAGGATCTGGAGCAATGAAGTACTTTCTAATCTGCTCATGCTCTTTGATTGCCAATAGTTCCTGTATCAGTTTCTTCGCGGATGTTGTGGATTTGCTAGCAAATGGGCATTAGTCTAATAAGAAACCTGTATGTTAGCTTAAGACTCACTGCCATTCTTCGGTGGTGTGCGTAGTCTGAAATATCTTGTCTGTACATGGTTTGTTATGTCCAAGTAGACAACTGGTTTAGTGGAGAAAGTAATTCTTACACTTTAGCAGAACTACATTGGACAGCTTAACGATTGTAGGTTTTTGTCCACCAAATTGGAAGGATAGTTCTCATTAATGTTTATGGTATGCTTTAGAATATATTTCAGCAATTAATCGCTGGCTCATATGTTTCTTTGGATTTTTTTGGCTACTGGGATGTGCAGATGGAAGAGCTGATGCTGCTGAGTTACTTGATAGGGCATCGCAAAGTATCAAGGTGAAACGTTATAATGAGGCACTTGATGATCTTAATGCTGCCATAGAGGCAGATCCAAAACTTTCTGAAGCTTATCTTCATCGAGCCTCCACCCTTCGGCGGCTATGCAGGTCCTCTTCTTATTTTGTGTTTCTCCCTCCATATTTTGGTTTCAAAATAGCACATTCTGTCCTATTTTGAGCTCATGGCATGGAATGCTTCTTTAACTGTTGCCATGATGCCTTTTTTGGATATAAAGTCACATGTTTATGTGATATAAGTTGGAAATTTGAGTTATTTAGACAATCAAGCATAATTGAACATATTAGCCATCCTGCCACCGCGGTACCTCCACCTTTAGCACCACCTCATGCACCACTACAATCACCCATCACCGCAACTATCGTTGCTGCCGACGATTACCTAGCATTGCCATCACTGCCACTGGAAGTCCACCATTCTGTTGTCACCAATTCTACTCAACTACATGTGGTACCTTTTCTAAAATCATTGACACAATCATTCAAAATTGTATGTTGGTCCCATTGACTTAAATGATTTAGTGATTTTTGACTGAAATTAATCAATTGAATTCCATGAGGTACTAAATGACTAAAAATTGTCAGCTCTTAATGAAGTTATTAAACACACCCTTGGACTTGTGGAGAATATAACCAGAGTGCCTGGTCTGTACCCTAAGGCAACATGTTTTCCCCCAAACAAGTGCAGATCTCCATGTTTGGTTAGATTATTTTCAATGTTTTCAATTGTGATCACTATATTCGTTTTGAATTGTGATCACTATATTCTTCTTTTGTTTTTTTAAGGATGCCTAATCTCACAGGATAGTGATTTTGTGGAATTAGGGAAATGCATTATCATTTAAATATATGGAAGAATATGAGCTGATCGTGAGACTACTTCTGCTATATGATTATGAGATCAATCATATTCAGTGACATGGAACATGATGCTGCTGTTGGATCATTTTATGACCTTGCCTCTGATTCAAAATATAAATTGAGACGGATGTTATGGAAATAGGAGGAAGTTAATATGTTCGCTTTTGTCTTTATTACATGAAGAGGAACTGACCCTCCTCCTATTTCTGATTGGAGTACTAATTATGATTCAGGCAATTTTTGGCTGATGTAGATACCAGGAGTCAGAGTCGAGCTACAGAGAGTTTTTGGAGTTAAAACCTGGCAATAAAGCTGCAGAAAAGGAACTCTCTCAACTATTTCAGGCACGGAGTGCTCTCGAATCAGCAATTTCTCTCCTTGACTCAGGAGATTATACTAAAGCTTTGGAATATGTTGATAAGATTGTACTCGTCTTTTCTCCAGCCTGCTCAACGGTAGGATCATGATCCATTTACTTGTTTTAGATTCATAGATGATGGCAGTATGAGATTGCCTTCTGATCTGGCTGACTTTTGGCCACTGTATGCAAGTCCTTTTTAGTTATTGTTTTTTACATTAAAAATATATCCTCTGTTGTATTTCCAGGCCAAAATTTTGAAAGTGAAGTCGTTGTTGGCAACTAAAGACTATTCCAGTGCCATTGCTGAGTCTGGATTTATTCTCAAGGAAGATGAGAACAATTTAGAGGCGTTATTGCTTCGTGGCCGTGCCTACTATTATTTGGCAGATCACGATGTGGCTATGAGGTAGGTTATTTATAGTGTATCGAGTTTTAAGGATCTGTAGTTATTTAGCATTGACTTATGTTTTTTATCAGGCATTATCAGAAAGGTCTCCGCCTGGACCCTGAGCATGCTGACTTGAAGAAAGCATATTTTGGGTTGAAAAATTTGCTCAAGAAGACTAAGAGTGTGAGTTCATTGAATTTGCAACCATTTAGTTATGTAGGGTCTGTCGTGTATTTTTTGTGGGATTGTCACTAAATGTGTTTATTTCAGTTTAACCTTATAGAATTCATCAAGATGATTGGTTCTTTCATTTACTGAACTTTCATTTGTTTTATTCAGGCAGAAGATAATCTGAACAAGGGCAAATTGCGACTTGCAGTAGAGGATTATAAAGGAGCTATTGCTTTGGACCCCGATCATCATGCTCACAATGTACACCTTCATCTTGGTTTATGTAACGTGTTGGTGAAGCTTGGTCGGGGAAAGGAAGCTTTGACTAGTTGCACTGAAGCACTTGACATTGATGGAGATCTTACTGAAGCTTTAGTCCAGGTATGCTGTTATTCTTTTTCGGTCATCCTGAAACTGTGATGACCTCTATATATACCTTTGGTAGCCCCTCATTCTTCTGGACAGAGATAATTCCTTGATCAGTATCTATAATGCATACTTATGAGTGTTTATTGTGTTTCTAGAGAGGCGAGGCAAAACTTCTAACTGAAGACTGGGAAGGTGCTGTGGATGATCTAAAGTCGGCAGCTCAAAAGTCACCTCAGGTTAGTCGCGCTATCTCTGTTGTTGATTGAAGGTTCCCATGTGGATTATATTAAGTAAGCCCAGTACTGCAGATACCAGAAGTTTTTATGTCTTCTACCAAAGGAAAATATGTGAACAAGCTTTAAGGTTACGGTTGTGTTCTTCAGAATATATGGCTATAGAATATAAGCTAGCTTATTGTCCGGACATGCATTTTTTAGCCTCTTTTCCAGAGCCACATAACTTTGGGCTCTTGTTATAAAATACAATCACAATCCTGTCTGCCTGTTAACATCGGCAGAGCGGAGATTGAAAATGGGACTCTTCTTTTGAGAGGTAATCATAATGCAGCAGTGACCTTGTCTTTAAGTAATGCTTTTGTATTTTCTTAACTGTTAAATCGAGATTGATTGAATGCATCTCTGATGGCCATCAGATTTGTCTCCCTTAATGAGGGGGTAAGGTGATTATAATGTTGGAATTAGTCTTGAACTAACTTTTGTTTGCATTCATTTTATTGTGTACCGAGATCTGACTGATAAAGCATAATCATGAACTTGTGCCTTGCCATGAAAGAACTCTAACCGCTGAAAATGCAGGATATGGCTATTCGTGAAGCACTTATGAGAGCTGAGAAAGCATTGAAGATGAGCAAACGGAAGGACTGGTACAAGATTTTAGGAATTTCAAAGACTGCGTCAATTGCTGAGATCAAGCGTGCCTATAAGAAGCTTGCTTTGCAATGGCATCCTGACAAGAACGTGGAGAATAGAGAAGAGGCAGAGAACAAGTTCCGAGAAATCGCTGCTGCATATGAGGTTAGAACCATCATATCCAGCACTACTTTTAAGTTAATAGTTTTGCAGGTTTTCAACTCCATGATAGCTCTGAAATGATATTAGTATACAGAGGTTGACTTGGTTATTGGCGTTCGCAGGTGCTCAGTGATGAAGAAAAGCGTACAAGATATGACAGAGGTGAAGACATTGACGAAATGGGCATGGGAGGTGGCGGCGGCGGTTTCAACCCGTTTGGCGGTGGGGGACAGCAATTCACTTTCACCTTCGATGGTGGTTTTCCCGGTGGCTTTGGTGGGTTTCAAGGAGGAGGCTTTCCTGGCGGGTTTGAGTTCCAATTTTGATTCCGTCAAAATGCGGGGATCCCGACACGGGAGGTAGACAAATTCAATGCATTTCAGCGACCCAAAACACCAGCTGACTAATTCCTTTGGTAGGAGCTCGGTATATAGTTTAGGTCATTCAGAAAGATTTGTGACAATTGAAAAGGTAATCTTTGAGAAAGTGTTGCTTTGCGGGACATTGTAGATGGAAATTTTCCGAGTTAGTGAAATTCAAATTCAATCGTCTAAAATTACAGAGAACCGAGTCATAGTTCCCGTTCGGCCGCGTGACCACTGTCCTAAAATGATAACATATTGCCCGGTTTGCTGTAAAGCATAAACAGGAATCATAACATGATTTTATGCGGAAGCTTGAATGCGCGTCGGACTTGGATGATGATGATGATGAACTTGAAACGACTTTGTTGCATCAAATGAAATTGGGCCAGATTTAGACGTTTACGATAATCTTTGGGTGACAGGAACTAACGTAAGTTAGAAAAGTATGGACTTGATACACCGACTTTTTGTAAAAGCATTACCAGATGTTATCTTCGAAAGCTCCGGTTGGTCCAGCGTAGACAGATGAGATCCGAACGTCATCGATGTTATCTAGGAAAGTCTGGCCCTGTTTACGCAATCACTGCGATGGCGACATAGTGGCATCAACCATTGACGGCGGCCGCCCTTGATATCAAATTACGATAATTTACCAGTAGTCGTGGCACACATTCTTCGAGTGGAAAAATCGTAACCCAAGCGCCCGATCCAACCGCCGTTAATTTCAGAGAGTAGGTAGTTGTAATCCCGACAAACGAATGCAATCTCGGAATCATTCAGGCCACGATGAGGTAATTTCGTTGTAAATCTTCTGATCTCGGCGTGAACGACCTGTCCTTTCGTGCGCGTTGAAGAGAAGAAGTCAGGTGCGGCGCACATAACACTAGCGGACCATCGACCGGTACGCTAAAGAAAAGTGCCTGAACGCGCCACGTCGTCATTGGCTCGATGCGCGCTCTCGCGTCGTGATAGGGCTTCGGTCGGCCATGTTTTATGGCCTGAGATGATACGAATCGCCACCGCCCGGTGCGTCGCCAATTTTTTCTACTCGTGCGCACCTAGTGCCGTACAGACTGAGTTGTTCTTGCGTTTTTCTACCTTTGAAATCAAGCATTGATGACTTACTTGCCTATCTTTTCAGACCCGGATTTTCATAGATAACATCGAGGTGATGCTTTTACCAATTTGTACCTTTTATTGACTTCACGCACTTGTAACGGTATGCTTTCTTCTTTTCATTTTTGCCCTGACTTTCAACGCTAGTGTTTGGTAGCAACCCATGAATTAGTTAATGACTATGAATAAACAAACTAATAAAAAAAACTAGTTCTTTTTTTTTTATTACGCCCGTTTTGGTATGGACCATCCTATTATTTCTATCAAAATAAAGTAATGTATTAACTACTCGATTTCGGTGTAATTATTTGCTCTATGCATAAAATGTATCTAATCTTACATTTTCTAGCTCACGTCAGTTCAATTCATGTGACCCAAAAATCGTCAATATTTAAGACTCTACTTGTTTCCAAAAAAATAAATGTTTTGGAAAACATCTTTCTCGAAATAATTATTTATATCGCTTAAAATAGTTAATCAATTATAAAATTTGCATCATCGATAATAATTTATATTTAAATATTTTTATAAGAGACACGATCATTTTGGTAAATAATTCTTTTTTCGTGAAATAAATAGAATTTAAAATTAATCCAATCTCAAGCGATGCGAGACGGTGGTTCCAAGCTCTCGTCGTCATCCAAATCAGGCGTGCGTTTAAGCTTTCACGCGAAGTCAAGTCATCATCCGTCTCAATACATTCAGCTCATGTGCCTCGGGTTGCATAAACTATTGCCAGTTGCCACCGCTCGATGGAAGTCTGAGGAGGCCAAATCTTAACTCTTTTTCTGAGGGAGGGTTTTAACTCCATACTCAAAGACACTTCACCTTTACTCGTGCATTTTTCTTGGAGAAAATAAATAATTTTAAATAATATTTTTTCATAATAATTACTTATATCGCTTGAAATAATTATTTTTTTGGGTCAAAGCTTGAAATAATTAGTTGATATAATTGGTTTTATTGTCGATAAAAATTTATATCTATATATATTCGTGGAATATGAAAATATTTTTTATTCATACATTTTCTGTAAGAGATGTGAACGATTATTTTTATAAATAAAATAAAATTCTAGGATCATCCATCTTCCGCGAAATAAACTGTCATGGGTTTGATTTGGGTTGATTAAGGAAAAATATTTCTTTATCATTTTCGATTTCCTTAAAATGAATCATCATTCATTGTGCATCTTTGTGCCCATGTGAATTTGAGGCTAATATTATTATTTTTTTTCCAATTAGAGGATCTTTAAGAGATCCCCTGACGTTATAATTCACATTTTAAAGCTGAATGAGCCACTTTGTTACGGGCATAATGTTATTCTCCTCTTAGCTAAGTCGCTCTTTCTTCCTCTCCTTAAGTTTCCCTTTCACATGTGATTTAACAAAAAAAAATAAAAATCATAGATTGAAATAATACATACAACTAATAGCTTCAGCTTTACAAAATCGTGATTATTAAGATCTATTAAAATAATCTCGCAGAGAAACACATAGATTTTCATATCGATTAATATTGATGCAAAGAGAGAGCAGAAAATTCAAAGATGTATATTAATTGACAAGAGTTATTTAAATAGTTGTTAGATGAGGAAAAAATTCAAATTCAATTTCCAAAATAAAATATTTTAGGATGTATCGGTTTTGCCACATCATGTTTTTATGAAATATATGGGAAATTAGAATGACTTGTCATAGCATTTTATTTTATTTTATGAAAGTCTGATGTTGAACTAAATTGTGCCATCAGGTTGATTCATCATCATCCTCAAAACATTAATTTTGTTTTACCTGTTTGTAATTTATTAAAGTGTTCCTGCACGATTGATTAACCAATTCGTGCTCGGTTAAAATATTACATCTAATATGTAGATATGTTATCAGTGAATTATTTCATTTTTGGTGATGGCATGGGGCTCCGTGCTAGTATTATTCTAGTGAAGGGTTCTTCCGTAGTCAACTCTCCAAAATTCAACTATATCTTCACCAGACCTCCTTCCCCCCGATAGCGTAAAAGACGTATTTTTCAAACTTAGACTTTTTCTCGCAATCAATGCTTCAAATATTAAATCTTCCTCATTAAGTTAATAAGTGCCGGGAGGTCATACTAGTGGACCAAACAAGATCTTACACTTTAGGAAGCTTAAGGCCTCGAATTTTGATTCATACCAAAAGGAATTGCTCTCACCTCGATTGGTAGCCTTTAAAAGTTACTACATCCCATATTCAGTATTGCACTCTAGATGGGATAAAACCGCTTGAATTGGGTAAAAATCCCAAATAAAGTACTCAAAAGTAGATCGAATAATTCTTAACATATATACTTATATCCATCATTATATTTGTACTATCCTCAAATTTATCAAATTTCACACTATATCCCGAATAAATTTATATCCTATATGCAGTGTCGCTAATTTCTACCATGATGCATAATAACTGCCCCGCCACTGTGCCAAAAAGGACCGTGCTTTTAGAACATGCTCACATCGTGGTAAAACGTAGCCGATAGGATTACTCTTCACGAATCAGGTAATGCCATAGTGGGCTTGGAACTCTTTACAATAATATTCTCGGACCCCGACCTCTTATCCCAAAAGGCATATCCATTGTCGCAAGAAAACCTCCGGCGCAGGGTCCCGATTCCGGACGGCACCATCTCCAGTGCAGAGGAAAAGCGCATCACGGCCTAATCCAACGTAGAGATTAGAAAGAGATCCGCATCAGGAGACGTCCGTTTCGTTGACCGGATCAACGTTACGGTGGGTCGCGATCCACGCAATCCAGGCCCGCCCCACTCCGTTGATCCTGTAGCCATCGAAAAAACAAGGCCCGCAAAGAAAGAGGAGAAAGAGAGAGCCAAGAACCAGCGAAGGAAAAACACCAGAGACCTCGAAGCTCTTCTCTTTTTTTTTTTGGTCGCGGAGAACTACGAAAGAGCTTTGCAGAAAAGAGACGGGAAGAGGAAGCGAAGCGAACTCTCTCGCGGAGGGGGGAGAGAAGGAAACCCTAGGGGGAGGGGGGGGGGGGCGGGGCGCGGGTCCATGATCACATGCTCTTCGGGCTGTTGTTGTTGTTGTTGTTGTTGCGGCGAGCGAGGGCACCATGATCAACTCAGCGAACGGGATGGCGTCGGGGCAGGGGGCATCGTCGTCGTCCTCGGCGGGGGCGGGGGCGGGGGCGGGGGCGAACGCGCCGTCGCCGGGGCTCAAGACCTACTTCAAGACGCCGGAGGGGCGGTACAAGCTCCACTACGAGAAGGGACACCCCTCCGGCCTGATGCACTACGTCCAGGGCAAGACCGTCACTCAGGTGATTCCTCCCTCTCGATTCTTCTCTTCTTCTTCTTCTTCTTCTTCTTCTTCTTCTTCTTCTTCTTTTTGGGGCCCCCTTTTTTACCTTTTTCCCTTCGGTCGTTTTCGGGGGCGCAATGCTTCTCCGGCGAAGTCAACCCCCCTTTTTGAGGGCGGCCGATTGTTCCAATCCCGATCGAGCCGATTGGCGTCGGGGTGGATGTCGCGGGTTTGTTTTAGATTCGATGTTAGGGATGGTGGTTTCGGAATGATTGCGAAGTATCGGTCGTTCGCGGGTGAGTTTTGGGAAATTGATTTTCGAGGATTCAGTCTCATTGTGCTCTTTCCGATGCGATTTCTCGAGTCCGACTATCGATTCATTTCAATCGAAGTTAAAGCGATACTGACGAGGCTTTCTTTTTGGGCATTTTGGGTCTCGTCTATCAATCTTATCTAAGCCGATTCGTGAGCTTATTCCTGTTGGTTTCGTATCTAGAATTTCCGCAAGATAATTGTATTTTAGGGCCATCTGTTTGGGTGGACTTGTATTTTTTGCAATTCTTCTTGTCTCTGAAAACTTTGGTCAATGGTGGATGCTTAATGGTAGGGTATGATTTGAATCGATTGTCAGGCAACTCTAGCTCATCTGAAGGACAGGCCGTCCCCACCAACTCCACCGGCTCAATCATCGTCTGGCTTTAGTGCCAGCAGCGGTGTACGATCGGCTGCTGCAAGGCTGCTGGGTGGCAGCAACGGGAGCCGTGCTCTAAGCTTTGTGGGAGGAAATGGTGGGAGTAAGAGTATCAGTGCAAGTAGTAGACTTGGTTCATTGGGCGTCTCCAGTTCAAGTAATTCAACTTCGACTTCAAATTTTGACGGTAGAGGAACTTACTTGATCTTCAATATGGGAGATGGACTTTTTATAAGTGATTTGAATTCTCAAGACAAGGTAAGTTTTACTTAGTGGGGATTCATTAAATTAAACATTGAGAAGCTTCAGTTGGTAATCAAGAGGTTGAATTTATATCATAGGAACCTATGAAGGCCATCTACTTTAACAACGTCTACCCGGTTTGCCATGCGTTTGACCAGGATGCTAAGGAAGGGCATGATTTGGTCATTGGTTTGAGTACTGGTGATGGTATATTTCTACATCTAGAGCTAACTTTCAAATTGATTAAAAACATTTAACAGAAAAACTCAGTGTGCTTTTCTCATTTTATTCTAGTATATTCTGTGTCACTGAGACAACAATTACAAGACAGTGGAAAGAAGCTTATTGGGGCTCAGCATTATAACAAAGATGGTTCAGTTAATGGCAGGTAGTGCAAATTATAATTTCCATAGAAGATAATGCAATTTTGTGTCAGAATGCATTGCTTTTTATTCTACATATTCCTTTGCTCCATTTGATGATCAGTCCACTATTGCCCACAAACTGCCACCTTCCTTTGCTGTATTAAAACTGATCAAGATTTAAATGTTACTTCATTTTTAGGATATTTAAAAGTTAGTGGGAATACATACGCATGGACATATAAAATTTAGAAGCCTTTGATATGGCGTGGAATGTGTTTTCCAGGTCCCCTCATCTTTGCGATTAGAAGATGTTTTGATTATTTAATGTTTGGCTTTTGAATGGTAATTTGTATGAGATTTTACAGTTTAAAGAGGTCTTAAATGTTGTAGAGTTGGTTTGGAGAGGACTCATCCATATTTTGTTTTATAGCTCTAATTGTAGGATCTTTTTTGGATGGAAATAAAACCATTCCTTAAATTTCCACCTTTACATATCTCAGTAAGTTTAAGCAATTTGTGCTTGAAGGTAGACTTTAACTGATAGAACATGATAGTTGTTTCAATAAAATTTTCAAAGAAGAGTTGGGGTGAGCTTTTCCCCCCCGTGCAAGAAAAGTGGGGCAGGTACTCTTGTTGTATGCAGTAACTCATTCAAGATCTGTTGATGTTGCATGGCTTCAGGACTGCCCTGGCTTAACCATTTGCCTCTTATACATGACAGTATGGATGGTGATATAACCAACTTCAAGAGTACATGATATTCTATCAATTGTGAATTGTCCTGCATGAGCATTCTTAATACCTGCTATGTTGGGTACTTGAAGCAAATTTGTATAATTGTTTCATGCGTGTTGCTTGTAAAAAGCTGAGAGTGTGTCTAGCTGTGGAAAAGCTTTCTGGTTCTCATATCTAGTGGAGATTTGATTAAAATTGGTTTTGGTCTTCACCTTTTCACTTTTCTAGAATTTTGTTAGGTAGATTGTTTCGATTTCCTTGCGTCAATTTTTTTAGAAGATTTTCTCTCTCATGTTAGTTGGGATTATTTGAACACAAAGTTCTTCATTGACTCATAATTTCTCATCATTAGGATGTTACAGAAAACAGCTCAATGGAAACTGGAAATGTAATCGATTTTCTAGACAGCTAAATATCTTTAAAACACCAAAAACCAAAATGATGACCAAACTCATTTTCCATGCAGTATTATGTGTTTGCTGAGGATAAACTGACATGGATAAATTGCTCCAGCCAAACAGGCCCTTAGAGTGTTGTTTGCATGCTTGCCAAGGCCTTATTATTCCAGTCTCATAAGTCTAATTTTTCTTCTTTTTTTTTTTTTTTTTTTATCTGGTACTTTAGGGGGTTCTAGTTCTAGTAACATCATTGGGCAGTCATCTCCAGCCACTAAATTCTCTTGCTTATGAAAAGCCTGTTGTGGTGACATGGCAAGAGATAGCATTTTATGCCTACAGCTTATATTTTGCTCAGTCCCTTCCTCTTTCAACATGAACTTGAGTATGATTCATTGCCTAGTGCCTAGCCATTAACCACTATTATTAAGATATGTGGTATGCATATACCGGAAGTGTCTAAACATGTGATGGTTCCAAGTAAATTTCTAAGGTCTTCACCTAATAGATAGGGAGAAAATGTAATTAGTTGCTGCATGATTTCTACATATTCCAATATGTGAGAATTAATTGGTTTGTGGTCCATCTACCCACAATTGTATTGACTATCTGCTTTTTCTTTGAACAGTCGCTGTACTTGTATCGCATGGGTGCCTGGAGGCGATGGGGCTTTTGTTGTTGCACATGTTGATGGAAATTTGTATGTTTATGAGAAGGCAAGCCTTGATTGTTACATTTTCTATGTGTCCAAAAATCTGTTGGTTTCTTGAATATCATCATATCCAGTGTCTTGATTGGTACATGTACATTGTATTAGAGCAAAGATGGTGCAGGTGATTCATCATTCCCTGCCATCAAGGATCAAACTCAGTTTTCAGTGGCACATGCGCGCTACAGCAAGGTAAAGTAGTTTATGCCGGTTAACTTTGTTGCTCACTTTCACAGGTGCTTATAAGTAATACCATGACATCATTAATTTCCCATAATAACCACTGGATGCATACTCCAAGGTCTAATTGCATGGAGCATGTTAGTCTTAATGATGTTTTTTTCTCTCTTGCAGATCTTTA
Source organism: Eucalyptus cladocalyx (assembly GCA_017140615.1). Taxonomy (NCBI): domain Eukaryota; kingdom Viridiplantae; phylum Streptophyta; class Magnoliopsida; order Myrtales; family Myrtaceae; genus Eucalyptus; species Eucalyptus cladocalyx. The sequence goes on from CM029526.1 coordinate 36,700,428, forward strand.
ATTCTGCTTGTATATGTTTCTATTTTTTAAGGCGTCTTTTATATGAGGCTTGTTAGAATACTTTCTGCTGTATACAGTGTTGGTGTGGAGATGCTTTAAATAATTTTGACAACATTTTGATGCAATGATTAAGATGCATTTCATTACTTGGTTACCTAATCTCTGCATGTCTTGTTTAGCAGCTATAGTGTCAACCTTGCCTATGAACTGGTTTATGGAGTCTTCTTCTTGCCTTTTTCTGTTGCCTGTTTTCTGGCTCATATTTATACGAGTTATGAAAACATTAAGTGCTTCTTATCTATATGCTTATTGAAATAAGGTTGTCATTGGTATGCCAGACTTGGACCTATTTGTCTGTTCGTGTGGATGGTCAATCAGTACATTTTATGTTTGATGTCTATGCAAATTAGTGCGGTACTGCATTCTGATGCAATTTCTAGCAACCATTGCCTTAAACAGAGTGGGTGAGAGGTGGTTTGTTTATTTTCACTATGCATGCTATGCCTTCTGTCTATGTACACCTAAATTTGGTTATATGCATTTGATGAGATCTGGCCAGAACACATGAGTGATGTCAGAGTGATAGTTGTCTTGACCGACTGATATACAGATAGTTGCAAGAAAACACATTCGCCAAAAGCCACTGATAAGTTAACTCCTCGACAGAATTGAAAGCGTGCTTGTCCAACGTTTCTTGCAGGTTTTGCTCTACGTGAAAATATGCTCTCATTTATAAAAATTAAGTTGAAGGCTCTCGGAGATTCTTTTGAGCTTGTGTCTCTTCTTTTGAGCCTTTGTAGAGTCTGCATAAACATCTTGCATTAACTGCATAGAGCTTCATTTTTTGTTTTCAGCTGTTTTCCCAGATATATTCAATGTTCCATAACATGTTAAAGAAAAGAAGAGTCCGCATCTGGAAGAGCAGCTGTTTTGGTGCAATAGTTTTACCTGCCATTTGCTTTTGTGATTTCCTATGTGCAGAGTAACCCCATAGCCCGGTGGCATATTTGCCAAGGTTCAATTAATAGCATGGTATTCTCAACAGACGGAGCCTATTTAGCAGCTGTTGGAAGAGATGGTAAATCATCTGAATCATTGGCATGTCAACTTCATTCATTTTTTTGCTTCTTTTCTATGTGCTTGGAGCATATCTGAGTTCAGGCAATTTGTTGATCCAGGATATTTGAGAGTCTTTGACTATTCGAAGGAACAGCTGATATGTGGTGGCAAAAGTTATTATGGTGCTTTGTTATGTTGTGCTTGGAGGTAGTTAAACTTCTTGGCATTGATGATGCAACATTTGATTGGGCTTGGCCATAAGATTGTAACTACTTTTGGTACTTTTAATTAATAGAGAAGAAACTGTATCTTGCACTATCTCATGCATCTGAAATAGTAATACTTTAAATATTTTAAAATGTGAGAGGATATGTCCTTGACAGCATGGACGGAAAATACATCCTTGCTGGAGGTGAAGATGACTTGGTGCAGGTCTGGAGTATGGAAGAAAGGAAGGTTGTTGCCTGGGGCGAGGGGCACAATTCATGGGTGAGATTTAGCTTAGCGATTATGAGCTTTATTCCGTGTGTTAAGTTGCAAGGTTTTGTATATGTTATGAGACTTGATGGTGCTGCAGGTCAGTGGAGTGGCTTTTGATTCATACTGGTCACCGCCCAATGCTGATGACACAGGGGAGTCTGTGATGTACCGGTTCGGTTCAGTGGGTCAGGTATTAATAAATGGTTGTGGTCTTGTCTTTCTGTTGCTTACCTGATGATAGATTTGAATATGTTTATCTGGTCCTACTCTTTAATTAATTTTAGAAAAATCCTTGTGCTCGATTGGGCCAATAGTTTCTTAGTAATATTAACCCTCATAAGAAACAGATTGTTTGATCCATTAAGAGTTGAAGGTGGACCTCTTGGCTCATTCAGTGATTCCTCGTCACTGAAGCCAAAATGCATGCACCGCACCTTTTACTGCCAAGGTTGTAAGGATGTCAATGTGGATAGTTTACCGTCAAAAGTAGTGGCTGCTAGGGTACTGCTTAACTTATTTCATGTGGCTCAGGTGTCGATCTCTGGGGTTCATGAAACCTTATGGTAATTGCCGAACTATAAAGGGAAGAGATTGCACTCTAGAGTTGACAAATATGATATTGGTTGGCCAAACAAAGTTTTTAATGGAAGGAATGATGTCTCAATTCTTGGCTAAAAATATCTTGCTCTAACATTGAGCTTCAATTCTAGTGTGAAAATGTAGTTCCAGGATCACTTTTCTCTAGAAATGCTCTACCAAGTGTTATCAGGTGGAAAATTGTACTCAGTAAATGTCATATTTGCAAATTTTCAAGTCACTCATTATTTATCTGTGTGGTTTTGACTAAACTTAATGGTCCATAGGGAAAACATGTCTAGGAGGGAGTTCCTTGCTAGAAATAAGATATTAGACAACTCCCACCTTTTCATCTAGTACAGACCATGTTATGCACCATTACTCTAATCAGTCCAGTTCAGTTTTGGTTGGTCATTTATTGATTTTGGAATGAGGAACTGGTCTGTGATGCAGCAGTGTGAATCCTAGATTAACCTCTTGAAATTAAGAAAATGTTACTTGCAAAGAAACAAGCGGGACCCATGAAGCAATATGACGCAGCATAGCGTAGTGACTAAACTCTGACAAGACCCCTTGCCTGAGGTGGGGAGTCTGAGTTTCAAAATAAGAGAATCTGAAGAGGATTGCTGGAGACTCTATGCAAATGAAATTTTCTGTCTCTCTATCTGCGATGTAGCCAATAGATTGTGTTGATTTGAATGATGTATGTACTATTTGTGGATTAAGATTAATCTCTTCTCAAAAGCAATGTGGGTCCTGGAAGATGAATTAATGTTGAGAATAAAACCAAATAGGATGTAAATCACCATTCTGAAAGCCCCACATTTGTTTTGTGAAAGCCAAACAAGATTGAGTGCCTGAAAGATGTCCAAGCAATTGCTAGATATAAATCATCGTTCACATGTTTATTAAATCTTATTTATTTTACCTTCGTTGGCTTCTTTATGGACTTTCTTCCATCTTGGACATAGTAACCTGACTTTTGAGCCATTAGGAAAGTGCAAATCTGATACCCACAAACTGAATATGTGACTATACCAGTTGGAGATACTCCAGTAAGATTTTGGTTTTATTTTGTTTGGGGAATTCTCTTGGACCATTGACTGCTGAAATTTTCTGAACGGAAGGAGTTAACTGGAATACTGCATTGTTTCTGTTCATTTTATGTTTCTTCCTGTATTCAGCATCTTCTGCTTCTGGGTTAATGGTGTTGGTTTACCTTTGTTCTGATGTGCCTGTCTAAGCAGGATACGCAGTTGCTTTTGTGGGACTTGGAGTTGGACGAAATTGTGGTCCCACTGAGGCGCCCTCCAGGTGGCTCACCCACCTTCAGTACTGGAAGCCAGTCTGCACATTGGGACAGCACTCCTCCAGTAGGTATCCTCCAACCGGCTCCTAGCATGCGAGATGTCCCAAAATTATCTCCTCTGGTTGCTCATAGAGTGCACACGGAACCTCTCTCTGGCTTGATATTCACCCAAGAGTCAGTTTTGACGGTATGCCGGGAGGGTCACACAAAAGTTTGGATGAGACCTGGGGTTGCTGAAAGTCAAGCAAGCAACGTGGAGACAGTTTTGAGTACTAGCTTGAAGGATAAGCCTCCATCAACAAAGGTTAGTTATTCCGGCTACAAGCAATGACCAGTAAAACTGGTGTTTTATTTTTTTCCCAGGATACAAGTTTGAAGGATAATCCTTTCTTGTCAACCAAGGTTAATTATTCCGGACAAGCAATGGCCGGTACCAATGGTGGTTTTTTCCATGGAAGCAGAATATTTGGTCATTGACGTGGCCCTGTCATGTTGTTCATTCAGTTGGTTTGTGTAAATGTAATCTAATTTTTGTTGGGTTGGCCAACTGGTTCCTTTGTATATTCGGGATAAAGGTGCAATTGATGGCACTGATGAGTATGGAAAGGAGATGTAGGTAGTACAAGGATTGAAGCATGAAAGTGACGTCGACAAAATTGAATTCTGCCCAAATGAGTTATTTATAGAATGGCCCTTTTGAGTATGATGCTCCAGTAAACTTCATTTTGTGCGCCTTTTATTTTTAGTTTTCTGTTTGCTGTTGCCTTCTAATGCTTGATGGAGCTTTAGTTGTTCAACCTGGTAATTGCTAATGCTTAAAAAGAGTTATCTGGAGATGTTGAGCAATAGATGTCATGAGGGCTTCAGCAGCCAAGCCTACTTGATCCGGTGGGCATCCTTCCGTTTTCTACCACTCGATAGTGAGACCTTGATGCAGCAGATTATACGGACCGATGTATTCATTAGTCAATTTAATTCCCAAACATCCCAGTTGATGCCTATGCACATAACCCACAGGTACAGACTTACATTTCGATGAACTCTTTTGAGAGGGGAACTTGAAATCAGCGGGTTATTATGCTGAGGGTGTTCTGAAGTAGCCTTTGGCTCGTACACAGGATATCTATTGACTTGCAATGCTGCCTAGGCGGCAAAGTTGTTCTAAGTAGAGATTCTTTCCCTCTTAAAAACAAGGGAAAAGACCATCAAAACTCCAAATTTTACCTCAAGTGACATTTACCCCAAATTTTTGTTTGTGACGTGAAAAATCCCATCCTTTTCAAACTATGACACATTTATCCCATCAAGAATATTTTGTCTTATTTTTTATTTTTTCTTTCTTTTTCCTTTTTTCTTCTTCCCTTGGCTGGCCATGGCAAAGCCGGCAGGGAAGCCGGCGTCCAGCGAGGGCTGCCCTCGCCGGCGTCCGGCGTCGGGCGAGGGTCGCCCTCGCTTGGGCTAGCTAGGGCTGCCCTCATCGGCGTCCGGCGAGGGCGGCCCTCGTCTGTGTCAGGTGAGGGCTTCCCTCGCCAGATGGGCGAGGGGTGTCTCGGCCCTCGCCTATGTAGGTGAGGGCCTAGCGAGGGCACAAGGGAGGCCCTCGCCCAACCCAGCCAAGGGCCACCCTTGCCCGACACTGGCAAGGACAGCCCTCGCCGGATGCCAACTTCCCTCTGCTGGCCAGCCAGGGGAGGGAAGAGAGAAGGAAAAAAAGAGAGTAAAAAGACCAAAACGCCCTATAATTTAAGGTAAATATGTCACACGACAAAAGTTCAGAGTTTTTTGTGTCACAAATTTTTTTTTAGGATAAACGTATCACAGTTGGCAAAATTCAGGGTTTATCATATCACAAAAAAAAAGTTTGCGGTAAATCTATCACTTTGAGCAAAGTTTAGGGTTTTTCATGGTTTTTTTCCTAAAAAAAAACAAGCTTAATATGATGACCTTTTAAGTCCTCGATAGTAGTTTCGGCCAAGGAAATAAGTCCGTGATGGTACTTGATTTTGGCATCCAGGAGATTCAAAGATGACGACAGCCAAAACGATGTATTTGATGCAACGATGGACTACCGGTCGACAAACAAAACTTCTGAGACCTTTCATGGAGCATCGCCTACCTGGAAGATGAGGTGGTTTTACCGCATTCATGTGGTCGTGAAGCATTTTGCTAATTAGCTACTAATGATCCAAACATACAGGTTGACAAAAAGCAAAGACAACATATTTTTATGCTTCAAGTATATGCCAAGGGCATCGAATGTATCCACAGCTAACAAAGACTGTAATTAACCAAACGAAGAAGAGGAGGAACATGTAACGGCAATAAAACCAGGCACCAAATGTATCCACAGCTAACAAAAGACTGGAATTGGCCAAGAAGAAGAAGAAGATGACGCTTTTATATACAGTTGACGCAGTTTACTTTCATATGGCTGCTTGCAGCCGCATGCACACTTATACGTATCAAGTCAATTACCACGTGAAGTTTCTGAGTTCCCTGGTTCAGTTTCCTGATGCTGTGGTTGTGTATGGTTCTGCTCCACGGCCACGGGCGTTTGATCAAACTGCGAATTCTCCCGGGCGTTAAGTCTTTGTGCTGATAGGGCCAGCCACCATACCCTCCATTTTGAAATCTCAACTAGGAAAGAAGTCCCGCACATTGTCATCCCAAATCCGGCGAAGGTAGCTAGGAGAACTGATAGAACGGCTTGCATGTGAAGCTGCAAATAGAAGACGAATGGAATTTCTCAAAATACTTTATAACTAACATGCTCTCTGCATGCTCTCTGCGATCAAGCATGGCCCGGAACTTGAAGCCAATGGCAATTCATCTTCACGGAAAGATGGGTGCCATCTAACTACAAGGCCTATCAAGGTTCTGAACTTTCTCGAGAAAACTACATCAGATCTACTCTCCGAGCAGCATTATGAAACTTCCAAAATAACATCTATGACTTGAGTTCTCACCAGTGAATAAAAAAGATGTGCTGATAGAACCACCAGTCCAAACTGAATAGTGGCATAAACCCAGACAAATCTTCTGTGCACTGAAACAAATTACAATTCCATCGGTGTTAAAATGCAAATTCTTGTAAAGAAGACACGACATTGCCATTCTGAACAATAAGAATTTAGACTTACCCATGGTGGAGGATGTCATGGATGCAAGAAGCCCCAAAATACAGGAAAAAGGGAGAGAAATGGCAATTGCACCAGAACCCATTTTGCCTACCTGTGAGGACAATAATTAAGCATTCTTGACCTTGAAGGCTTAGAAAAGCCACATAAGAATGTTCAACACTTACCAGAAGCTGCTCCAGAAAGCAAAAATAAGCGAGCATGCTGACAATGACAAGAACCGGGACATCCTGCCACAGCCTGTCATGATTTTGCAACAATTCCATTATTGTCAGTCTTGAAAATCAAAATAGCATAGAAGCTTTGCTACTCTCATGTTGTTCTTTACTGGCCACACTAAGCATGAATGAAGATGCGAATCTGTGGTAAAACTCAAGTGCATGAACTGATCATAAAGGTACTAATCAACTTGTGATTTGATACAGCTTGTATGGCATTACATTGCTCAACAAGATCTTCAATGATTCACACTCCTACTTGTTGTACAGGACAATATCTAAGAGGACATCCACTTACAAATGTGTTTGTTCTCTTGCATAATACAACGGAAGATAGTGATTTGATGAAGGGAAATAGTACTATTTACAGTAGCAGTACTCATATGAATGTAGCAATTACCTGTATCGAACAACCGCAGGAGCTCCAATTCCTTGCAAGTTACGGGCTTGAAGATTTTGAATTCTCAAAAGAGTGACAGGTAGGTTCCGGACTTCTTGCTTGCACACATCGCATATCTTATTACCTTTGATGCTAAACCATTTTATGGCACATTCTTGATGAGCTAGTGCCAATTCACCTTTGCAACTACATTCCATCTTAAGTGTGTCAGAGCCCTCTCCAAGTTCGATAAAGCAGATTCGACAGACTGCTTCTTCTTCAGGAATATCTTCCCCATTGTCATGGTTTTCATCTGAACCATAGGACTAAGATGAATTGTAGGTCAAATATCATATATCACAAGAATGAATGATATTTTACGTGGTGAGATGGACCTATTATAACAGACCAAAACAATTTTTTTAAACTGACTGCGTAAGGGCAGACTAAGTTATGACCTATGTAGCACCGACACGCGACACGCGACACGCGACACGACACGACACGACACGCGACACGTCATTTCTCAAAAAGTAGAGAATTTCGACACGTTCCGACACGTTAAATATTAAATAAATATTTTTATATATAAATGTATAAATAAGTAGGTCTCGTATAATTTAGAATAGGACTATAAATTCTGTCGTTTGCAAGTTTTGAAATTGACTTTGATGGGAAACTTTGAATGGCGTTACTCTTTGATAGAAAACTTAAAATCAATGAGTCAATATAGAGAAAGGACAAAATAAAAGTCTAACAATACTATAAAATAGAGAGAGTTATTTCGAAATCTCACTGCTCATCAAGACATTGACAAATAGCCTAGGTTCGAGAGATTTGTGGGAATTTCAAAAGATGTATGAAAAATAATAAGTCTTGTTTAAATCAATGCAAGGAAAAACTAATATTCATAAGCCCGTATGAATGAAGATTTTAAGTTCTTATGACAAGATTCACGCAACAACACCCATTCACACAAGCCACAGAAAAAAATCCAAGAAATTTACTAATCCACCTCAAACTCAGCGTGTGCGACTGAAGTGAAGACTGAAGAGAAGAGTCTGAAATTGTGCGCGCGCGTGCGAAGTCTAAGTTTCAACTTTTAATTTTTTTAATTTTTTTAAAAATTTTTTTCATATATTTATATTTAGTCCCCAAAGTTTTGGAAATTTATAAAAATAACCCCGTGCGTGTCGGAGTCACGTGTCGGAAATTCCGACTCTCGTGTCGGAGCGTGTCGGAGAGAGTTGACCGCGTGTCGGTTTTCTCGACACGCGTTGACCACGTGTCGGAGCGTGTCGGAGCGTGTCGAAGCGTGTCGGACACGTGTCGGAGTGTCGGACACGACACGAAGGGTCCCGGAGAGTGTCCGTGCTTCATAGGTTATGACTAAAAGTTTGAGGGGCAAAGAGACGTGCTGGGAACTCCACAACTTAGCCAGACTTGTCACAGAAGGAACTTTGCACGCAAGTGAACGTCTAACAATTGAAAGTTCGGTTCAAATAAATTAGAGATCTCAAAGGTGCATTAAATCAGCAATAGACAACAAACAAGACCTCTGTCCTGGTTCAGTGATCAATTTTCAGGACAGCGGAAAACCTGTAGTAGAACACAAACTTCGCTGCTTTAGGACACAGACCAGGTTAAATCTGCATTCAGATGAAATGTTTTAACGTTTCCCACTGCGTTTACATCATATGCAGAATGAAAACCTGGGTCTCTCAATGCAAGGTCAGCAAGGAACTTCAAATTTCCAGTTTCAAATTATACTCTTGTGACCACATCCAGGATGAGGGTTGGGGCATACAACTGCAGATATTTCACTCGAATGATGTATTTACCTGTATCACTTGCAGGAGCTTCATCTGATACACTGGCATCTGTAGTGACCCGGGGAGTAGTGGGAACTATGCGAAACACGTTGCCTAAAGAATCCATTGGCCTTATGCTCCCATCTTTGTTAATCACGGGGACTGAACGTGATCGGTGAATAGATGGTTTGACCTCAGCTTTCTGAGAAGAAAGAAACCAGGACAGGAAAACCAGCGATAAGGAAATACATTAAGGATATCAACTAGCATTATACTCCATTATTAACAAATAACACTGTTTTATTGATCTAAAAGTACCACAAGCAGAGAACAGATATATTGATCTGAAGGAGGAGTCAACTACTAAATTTGTAACTAAGAATCTACCAGTATAAACCATAAATGCAAGAAAATAATACACCACAATGGTCAGAGAATTTCACTCTATAAGGGTCATCTTCTGCTCAATGTGCTGGTGACCTTAGCTCTGTGCAGAACAATGCTGTGAACTGGTGAATAGGAACAAACCAATCTCGCAGTGGCCAAACTATAGACCACAAGATATAATGCGTAAAGCTGGTTCTAATTCAGAGAAAAGCAATTTAGCTATTAAATGCTTGTTTCACATCTTTAAAAGTCCTTTCGACAATGATTTCACTCATGGAGAAGCTACAGATTCTGGTGCCAGCTAAAACTAAAAACAAGGAAACATGGCCTGGATTCCAGGCATCTGCAATGATTACCAGCATAAATTTGTAAGATTTAGAATGGCGTGATGTTTTCAAGAGAAAGAATCTAGAATGTCGTCACTAAGAAAATTGCAGCAATTTTGGGTGTATCATAACATAATAAACAATATATAGACCGGAAAGAGCACATCGGATCAATTTAGTCAACTTGAGAGTACAGGAATTCATGGTTGTTGTCACAACCCGATTAGTGATAGAACACTGAGATTTGACAGGATAAAACTGGAAACTGCATTGATGTCTGGTACTTGCCACCTTAAAAATGGTCAGCTTAGGTGATCGATAAGTTCTCCAGCTAAGTAAGACCATAATGCAAAACCAAACACAGAATGGTTATCCTCACCACAGAACCTAGCTGTTCGGTTGTGTTCCGTCCATGCATAGACTCTGGATTGGAATGAGCAATTGGAGTGACAGGTAAGGACAACGATGTTTTCATTCTGGGAGTGAAAAGCCTCGTTAAAGAGAACGTCCTTGGAATGAGAGGTCTCTCCCTCCTTCTTGCCGGAGAAGCACCCAATGCTAGCATTGCCGCCTTCTCGATGTCGAAAGTATTATTTCGAAACTTAAAACTCAGTTTGGGAAGGAGGCTTTTCATAGTTGCTCTGCGATTAGATGGGGACGGGGCACAAGTTCCATCCACTTTGGCAAAACTGGGACTGGGCATGGGCGAAAAGTTGACTCTTCTGGGAGTAAGGTTAGGCGTCGGTGGAATATCAATTACCGCAGTATCCTCTCTACCAAACTCGGAGGTTCTTGGGGGAACCTCTAGGACCAGGCTCTCCCGTCCTTGATGACCAGCGTCTGGGATCTCTTCAATTATTTCTGGAGCACTTCTGACCTACAAAACAAGCGAAGAAGTTCTTTCACGCATCAAGAAAGCGTTGCTGCATCTAAGCAGCCGAAATTAACAACCTCCCAGTCAAGGAATAGCAAGTGCCGGCAGGAAAATGTTGGCCGGGAAGACCCACCCAAACGAATTTTGCATGGCGAACAGGATGCTGTAGACAGTCCTGATGGCCGTGAGATCGGCTTCATTGCCTAGTGAAGAATTTCCCAACGAAGTTCGCCATGCACGACAGAAAATCGGCTCTTGAAGAGTAAAGGGACTTTCCTAGGGAGCGCTAGAACCCCTGTCGCTCAACCAAAGAATATGATCGGCCAAGCGGTGTCCAATTACCTTCAAAAGGCTATCAGACAACCGCTAAGGACGTGGTGGTTGCGTCGAAAAAATCATAATTCCCGCCCTCTGTTCAAGCGATACGTTCGCGTGTTCCACGCACTCCACTACAGCATGAATCAAGTCTCCAAAACTAGCCGCACAACGCTCAGCATGCGATGACCACAGACAAATCAGACCCCAAACCAGGCGCGAGATCAATCACCCCGATTCCAGCTGGAAAGCAGCGCGACAATTCAGAACCGCGCGAGGAAGCCCAACCAATACCCGAGAAGCCAAGACCTCGAACGCTCAAAACCCAATTCAAGCAGAGGGAAAACATGGAGATAAAAAGAGAGAAAAAGAAAAAGAAAAAAAAAAACAACAAAAGAAGAAGCAAGACGAGACGAGAGAGAGAGAGAGAGAGAGAGTCAGCGAGTACCTCGGGAGCTGGACAGCCGGCGCCCGCTTCGGGAGCGTTGACATTATCTCTGGGGGCGGCCCGTCCGTCTTCGTCTCCGTTCGCCATGCCGAAACGAGAGCGGAACCTCCTCGGAAAAGAAGGCAAAGAGAAGCCGCGAGACCCCGTTACACGCGTCGCGGATGGCGGGCGCGAAGTCCGAGCGAAAAACCAGCTGCTGCGCCACTACTCAGTTCGAGAGAGGAAGGAGGACGACGACGACGACGACGAAGGAGAAAGGACCAGCGCGAGCGAGAAAGAGAGAGAAGGGAAAGAAGCAAAACGGAAATCGTTGTTGTAGTAGTCGCCTTCTGCTTTGGCTTTTCGCCTTCTGCTTTTTAACGTTTTCCGAGTCGCCCTGGCGAGAGCAACCTCCGGACCAGACATAAATCATCAGGCTCTACTCTACTCTACTCTACTACGCCCCCGAATAAAAACAAAAAATGCAAATGCAAATGCAAATAAAGAAAAAATGGGATATTCGATTAGAAAATAAAAAAATATATATATAACGTCCAAATCCGTTGTGGCAGGGCAGCGCGGAACTTTCTTTTGTCGGTCGAACCTCACCACATCCTCTGTCATGCGGACTGCTATTTAGTAACAGCGAAATGGGCATTAATTGCGATATGTGTCCAGAAACTCGTTGGGTGTGGAGGCAATAATCGGGGAGAGAGACGATGAGAAAATTAGGGTTCTGATCTAAAAAGTTAGAACTTCAAAATTTCAAAAATTATATATATATATCAATTTAGTCCGAGTCAAATAGATAGATGGGTAGGTGGGTGGACGGATGATTTTACACATATAATCGAGAAACGGACTGATAATCAACGATTTTAGTAAATTGAAATTGTGAATTGAATTGGTCCATATGGGAACCGTCGGTCCAATCCGATTCGATTGTGCTTGATTCTTGATTTCTTTATTCACCCTTAATTATAACGATCCACATATAATCATCAAATCTGATGAATAGACACAATACATATTTCGTTCATTTTGAAGATTATATTCAGGTGAAGATTTGTGGACAACATGTTGTCGTGGTTGGTTATATGCTTTTCCACTCTCTGCCCCTCTTTTCCCTAATTTACATATATATCACGTCATGCATATGCTTTGGCCCCCTCCCCCACAAATATATATGTATATATATTATATTTACAAGGAAAGCCTTTGTCAACTGTTGAAAGGAAAACAAAATATCTTGTGGACATATTGCTCTGTCAAGTAAACTTTACCATAATTGCACAATTCGAAAATCGTGAGCCACGTTCCCCTGCTGATTCCTCAAATCTAATCATTGCGAAAGTGCAATAATTGTAAGGAGCTGCACCTGGTGAAAGTACAACAGCGCAATGCTGCTCCCCCTCTTTCCCTGGCCACTGTCGAGCTTTTCGATAAAAGCATTAACCGAAGGCCGTTGATGGAATGAGGAATTTAGGAAATTTGAACACGGTAGCAATAACGAATTTTTATTTTCCTCTCTTTTTCAATTAATTTTTTATTTCTTTCTTCCAATTCCATCGTTTTCTAATAAAATTTTATTTATAAAAATCTGTACCGATATATACCAAAAATACATAAAATACATAATAAATATGAATATATTAATATATTTAATTTTATATTATAAGATAGAATTAAAATTGAATATATAAATAAAAATAAGATTAATTTTAAAAATAAAAAATGTATTTTTTGTTATTTTTAATTTATTATATTAGAATTCAAATATTATTTATATCAAAATTAATTTTAAATCTGTTAATTTAAGAATTTTTTTTAATTGAGAAAAAATTTTCCCTTATGGATATTATAAATTATATTCACATTTATCACATCTTTCCCATGCAATAATTTTAAGGAAAATTTCAAATAAGGACCTAAAGTGAAGTCGTTTTCTCAAATAAGGGTCTAGAGTGGACCTTGTCTTAAAAATGGGTCTAAAGTTGTTAACTTTGTCTCAAATGAGGGCCCCAACTCATTGGCTAGCCGAATTTTCACCGGTGGATTTATTCCGGCGATTAGAGCATGGGCAATTTTGTCCAAAAATTTTAATCGGGTGAAAAATAGGAAAATTAAAGATCTCAAATCAAATTTTAGGGCTCTTCACTGATTTTCTTTCCTTTCCACATTCCTCAATTCTCAGTACTAGTTCTCTCTGTAAAATTTTATCCCAACCGAATCAGGGAGAAGCTTGTGTATTTGCGATCCAAAACCCTCAATCTCTCATCTCCTCCATTCACATCTCTCTCTCTCTCTCTCTCTCTCTCTCTCTCTCTCTCTCTCTCTCTCTCTCGCAAACACAAACCCATTCATTTGTTCATTTTAATGGCCTTGCTGTGGCTCGGGAAGCCATCGAGCGGAAGGACAAAGTACATCTCTCCGTGCATGAGGTTGTCGTCGGCAGTGAGGGCAGCGATTGGGCGGTCGAGGGAGAAGGAGTCCGCGTGGCACACCATTTTGTTCGGGAACTCGAACACGATCTCGCCAGCGACGTACTTTCCGTCAAGGTCCTCATCGTTCGCTCCCAAACGATGAGCAATCCTCTTTGCTCTTGCTCTCGCTCCAGCACACATTTTCTTCATCTTTGCCGTTCACGTGTTTTTTTGGCGTGGGTTAGAACAACCCTAACTTCTTTAATTTGGATCAAAATGGAATGTTTTGGACAAAATCAATTTGCAATCTTTCTGATTTAATTGAGAGAAAAATTTATAGAGAGACTTCAAGAGTGGAGACGATTCTCTCAGATTTGGCTAGGAGCAAAATTTACAATGAATAAGCACCAAGAATGGAAGAGAAACGTTGGAAAGAAAGAAAATCTGTGAAGAGCCCTAAAATTTGATTTGGGATTTTTGATTTTCCTATTTTACACCCGATTAAAATTTTTGGACAAAATTGCCCATGCTCTAATCACTGGAATAAATCCACGGGCGAAAATTCGGCTAGCCGATGAGTTGGGGTCCTCATTTGAGACAAAGTTAACAACTTTAGACCCATTTTTAAGACAATGTTCACTTTAGACCCTTATTTGAGAAAACGGCTCTATTTTAGGTTTTTATTTGAAATTTTCCCATAATTTTATTCAACTTGTATCCCATTTATATTCGATTTTATCCCGTATTACGTAAGTACTAAACGCAGGATATAATAAATTTGATCTTACCTTAAATATTATCCTAACTACCAAACACAACCTAAGGGTTAATATAACGCCTTAAAAAGAAAATAAGTCAATTCGGAGACTCGGGGTCTTTTAAATTATGGGTCAATATTGAAAGGAGCATAAAATACGTAATTTTCCAAAATAAAATGATCTAAAACTATATGAAAATTATTTATTTTTCCCATGTAAAAATGTAATTGGAGTAATATACCAATTCCAGAATTTCTACCAGCAAGCTTCTTTCTTTCCTGGAAACATCACCTGCAGCATTGAAGAAACACGCTTTTGCTTTAGTCTCATGAACTAAGCAATTTTTCTTCTTCTTTTATTTGAATGCAGGGTGCCTGAAATGGGAATACCAAATCCATCTTATCAAAAAAAAAAAAACGTATAAAAAGCGTGTAAACTCCGTGAGAGATGCGAAAAAGCGGGAATAGATGCGTCCTTTCGCCACCCGCAATAATTGTCCAACTGGTTGCCCAAAGGGTGGTTTCCCCAAGTGATAAGGCTTGCAATTGGAGTTCAGGTCAATCGGTTTCCTTGCCGGACGGGTCCGTATGTTCACAATGATCGCGTGTGAGATGACAGGATTGTCGTATTCGGTGAAAATTAGTCGGATATTCAAAAAGTCTCCGCCCACCATTAGCAAAAAAGAGGAAAACAACACTCGTCAGGCTATATTTCCACAAAATAATGATCGCTGAATTAATAAATCCACCACCCGATACCCTACATACGAAGCTAACTTATAGCCTGCCCATTATTATGTTTATGTATGATAGTATAGTTTTTCTATTTTGAAATCATTCCGACATGATGATCACCTAAGTAATATCGACACTGATACGCGACACGACACGTCGACACGTTATTTTTTAGAAAACAGAAAATTCCGATACGTTGTATATTAAATATGTATTTTTATGTATAAAAAATAATTTAATTCAAATTCACAAATAAATAAATAATAACAAAGCCTAGAATGAATTTACACTAAAACTATTGATCCACAATTTATTAAAATTACTCATTGTTTCAATTTGACAAATTCAACTCCCTTCCAATAATACATAAAACTTAGAAGGAAAAAAAAAAACAAGCAATTCACATTATAGACTCGTGTATTAGACTTATCATAAGAGAAGAGAAAAAAAAAATTGGGATTCAATTGTGTATCATGGAAAGTGAGAATCATAAGAGAAAAGAATGTTAGATTTTTCTTCTTTCCCGATTTACTATTTTTACTTTCACAAATATACATTTTGACTTCTCATTTATTAAAAGTTTTTAAAATTGACCTTCCGTGTCGGAACCATATGTCAGAAATTAATATATTAGAATTCCAACTCGAGTATTGGAAAAATTGATTAAGTGTCGATTTTTCGACACGTGTTGACTAAATGTCAAAGAGTGTCGAAAAAGTTGACCAGGCGTTAGATTTTTCGATACGTGTTGACTGAGTGTCCAAGAGTGTCTAAGAGTATCGGACACGTGTCGAAGTGTTCGACACGACACGAAGACTTTGGAAAAGTGTCGATGCTTCTTAGATGATCACATGGTAGACGATTGACCAAGATTTTTGCTTTCTTAATATCTATGGAATACTTGTTAATTATATTTAATTATAAGATATATTCATTTTTTAATCTAATGCTTACATGCAAAATGAAAAAGAAAAAGAAAAAAAGAGACATTAGAAGTAATAAATTTTATTTATTAAGATGTCTAATAAATTCCTTGAAACAGTCGTTAGGAAAATATTAATAATTGATAAGCATATCTGAATCTTTCACATTGGTTGATTTAGTTATATGCATCTAGAAAGACTTCCCACCGATAAAATGGTAAATGCGGCCTCAAAACACCCCTAAATGGTAGAGCTGAGATTTAGACATAGGGATTTTGTTGCATCTAAACGGACGGCTGGTAATTCCAATCAACCCCATACAAAATTGAGAGTTTTTTTTTTTTTTTTTTCAAAGAGCTAGATGAATCTGCATATCTAGAGAGATGTTTATCGAGATCACAACGCGATTTGGTTGAAAGAAATTATAATCTGAGGCGACCATCCGTTTTGTTTTTAGTTCTATTTTCGTTTGCTAGGTAGGATTGGATTGTCGCAAAGGCTAATCGGATTGGTGTCGCAACGTCCGACCCTAATGCGACATCAGATATTTATGTTTCTAACCCCCCAAAATTATAAAATCTTTAATTTATCCTGGGAAGTGACAACAGCCAAGTATCATGTCGATTGGTGCAGATTAAAGCAACGACCTTTTCCAGCTGGAGTTTAGTCAACAACCATCAGCTACGGGCCCTCCAACTTTGCATTATTAACTAATCAAATAATAATAATAAAAAGAACCCTTTTTGAAGGAAATTCCTTTCGAGACTACGAAATTTTAGTGGAACCATGGTTAACTGTTCTAAATTTTTTTGTTATTTAAATATTTTAGTACTTCCCCTCACGCTTAATTTAGTTTTTTGCTTAGTACTAAGCATGAAAATAGAGAAATATTCGAATTTAAAACCTCTAATTTCGATATTATATAAGATTTTGGTATGATCACTGTCAATTATTATAAAAACTTAAATTTTTAGACGATTGTTTGAAATTGAGATATTCTTGAAAAATAAATGGTGTTAAGAGAAAGGTAGTGTCAATCAAACTCTCTTGATTTTGACCTCCATAGAAGTTAAATAGATTACTTGATAAGAAGATGATTAGGGTTGGAGCGCGTGCATAATGGGATGTACCGCGGGCTCGCACCACAGCCGGCAGTAAAATCGAAATTGATATCGAATTTATCCTTTTTTTCGGGATGTGACTTCATTCGAAACATCTGGTTTCATGGAAACCTGGGTCCGCGTGAAACATAAATGATAATTCAGGGATTGAGTTTAAAATTTCGAAATCTTGGACGGACGACACCTATGCTGAAAGTGATGATTGTACCCAAAAGCACAGAATTTAATTAGTTCAAGTAGATTGTGTCATCGTTAAAAAACTTCCCGGCCTCCCCCATGCTTCCACTTGGATTGCATCATTATATAGCATCTAGTGGAATAATAATTATAATAATACTCCACAAAATTAGTTAATACATACATTAGAAAGCTACTTTATGAGCTAGTATTAGTATAATGAAAAGCAGAAGAGGAAGTCAAACCCCTTTTAAAAAAGAATTTAACTGATGGAGGAACCTTATCCTGAATTATAGAATCAGACATTATTATCTAAAACACGCAATGTGATCACTTGTCACATTCCTGCTGAAAATGCAAAAAGCTTGGCCTTCATTGAGAAGAGGAAGCCAACCTTTGCCCACTACCCACTTGAATGGCACACTCGATTTCCACAAAAAAAAAATGTAGACCATCCAATAGAAAAACCTCAGTTATGTTCAGTCGTCTAGACATTCTTATTGGATCGGATTTTCCCATCCAATTTTTGTTGACGTTTGCATATAAATGAATTCAAATAAATATTATCCAAAAGATTATATAATTTCCAAGCTTAAGATTAAAAATAAGTAAATATTAAAGATTACCATTGGCAAAAGCTTCCTTGAGTTGTGTTCCACATCTATAACCTCATAATTTTTTACTTTTCCAAATTTCACATATCCTATCCGAATCCATCCCACTTCTCAGATGCATTTTTTTTTTATCTGGACTTACATTTGGATTTCCCAAATATTGATAATACTCCGATCCAGAGTTTATCGGGTCCACCAAACAAAGTTTCAAGAGTTTCGACTTTTAAGGTTAATGCATCAGTTTCAGGATTCAAAGATCAAGTCGATGCATCGATTTCAAAAGGTGGTTATCATTACGGTATCTGTCTATCTTATGGCGTCCTTCCTGAAAAGTCAGGGAACGATTCATGTGGGTGAGAACTACTTTTACAATGGTTTACGTCCAGAGTTCATCTAGATCCAGGCTCGATATAACCCAGCTCTTCCTAGACAGCAACATCACCAAATGCAAGCTAGAGATAAGGCCCTTTTGCAACCATACAGTTTGTGAGGATCGCAAGCAGGGTTCGATCTCGCAATCGGGCAATAACATGAAGACATTGCCTCCTTCGCAGTGTTGGAAAGAACTGAAAGAGAAAGGAGTCTGGGCCACTCTGCAGGAGGATTAGGTCCTGAAGCTTCTGGTGGACCTACCATCTCTTGACTTCTTTTGTCTTCAACTCTCAAGGGCTGCTGATATTGATCATAGGGCGTTCAGCCCGATGGCTTGGGCTGAGATCGGGGCAAACCGACCGGGAGGGTTATGGGACCGGATCCTAGCGACGAGGCAGGAAAAAAAAGCGCTGCCAGGACCACAGGTGCAGGAAATCTTGAGCCAATTGAGGCGCTCTTATTCGACTTCTCCCGCAAAATGAAAATAATAATTTCAATCATAACTTACAAAGAAAATTGGAATCCTTTGTCAATGGTGGTCTAACATTTCTCGACATGAGGAACTAATCGACGATACTATTTACTAACAAAACTCAATGTCTTATTCCCAGTTTTCTAGAGCCCTTCACACCCATCAGATAGATCACAAAGTCAGCTGTGATGGGGGGATTAAACAGCATCAGAACCAGAATTTCATTACAACATCATCTTGAGCAGCTAGAAGAGTTAAGATTGCATGAGATGCTCAAAATTTCACATAAACAACACCCAGAAGTATAGAAAGTAGTATGTTCTTTGATGCATTCACAGCGAATGCTTCTTCGTGCCTTGGTGAGTGAAACTTGCCATGTGATCATTGCACAGGCAACACTAAATAAGCACAGAGAAAGGAAGAAGAAAAAAGAATTTCAAAGAAAATAAAAATAAAAAAGGAACAAAACCGGAGGACTATGATACAGCATGAGCATGCTAAATTAATGGCAACTTCATTCGTCAGGAGCACCGCTGACCTTGATCTCCAGAAGCCTCTCAACTGGTTGCCGGCAAATGGGACACCTGTTTGTCTGGAACCTCAAAACCTTGGCACACCCGCTACACATACACTGTACCATGGAGAGAGCGAGAGAGAGAGGAAATCAAAACTGCCCTCTTGATAGACCAGTTCCATTGTGAAAGTAAAGGATTGTTGAAGGAGGGAGGAAAGTGAAGCATTTAGTGCTAAAGCTGACCATAACATACTGATGATATGAATGCCATACGATGTTGTCACCGTTAAACCCAAACAAGCAACACCAAATAAACAATTCAATCAGACATTTTCACTTCAGGATTAGTTGAATACTTCAACATTCCTAAACCACCATCATGAGCAAAATCGGATGCTGGAAACTAGGGGTGTGCATGGTCCGGGCGGGCGGTTCCCAACCTAGAACCGGGAACCGCCCGCTAAGGACCGGTTCCGAAAAATCGGAACCGGGATCCACCCGTTTATTGTATGGATCCACTCGGGAACCGGACCGCCGGTCCGGTCCGGTTCGGGTGGATCCATGGAACCGATTTTGACGCCAAAAATTCTGGGGTAAAGCGTGCCTCCGCCTAACTTCCTCCCGATGTTGCTGTGGAACTCCAACCAAGCGGTGTTTTCGTTGAAGCAAAGCTCCTTTCCACGCCAGAGAGCCGCTGGAGGGAGAAGCAAATCAACAAGGTACTACAATTGCAAGTCTTTCATTACTATACAAGGCCGTAGACAATTAAATCACCTACACAAATGCGAAGGGGCGGATAGCAGTGGCAGAGGAGCAACAACGGCGGCGTCGAGGCTCAGGGAGGAATCAAAGATGAAGAGACTGAGTGTCGGCGAGGGGGGCGGACAGCAGAGGCGGAGGAGCAGCGGTTGTGGCGAGTGGCGACCGGCGCGAGGGGGCGGACAGTGGCGGAGGAGGAGCAGCGGCGGCGGCGTGGATGCTTGGTGAGGAATCGAAGACGAGGAGAAGAGATTGAGGAAGAAACAGAGAGATAATCAAAGACTGAGGAAGAAATCGGAAGAGAATCAAGAGATGAGACGCGAATTAGGGCTTCGTACCTTGTTGAGTGACGGAAAAGGGCTCGCCGGCTCGGTCGAGAGTTCTTGCAGAGGCGGAGGAGCAGCGGTTGTGGCAAGTGATGACCGGCGCGAGGGGGCGGACAGTGGCGGAGGAGGAGTAGTGGCGGCGGCGTGGATACTCGGGGTGGAACCGTGGAATCGAAGATGAAGAGAAGGAAAGGAACGGAGAGAATCGAAGGTCAAGAAGAAGAAACACGAATTAGGGCTTCGCGAATTAGGGGCGGGGGCTTCGCGACTTTTTTTTTTTTTTTTAATTATAAATAGTACCGGTCCGGTCCGGTGGGCGGCGGGCGGATCCGCCCACGGAATCGGGAACCGGACCGGTTCCCACCGGTTCTTAACAATTGGACCGGGAACCGGACCGGTTCCCTCAAGAACCACCGCCCGGGCGGTTCCGGTCCGGTTCCGGCGGTCCGGGCGGTTCCGGGTCCAATGCACACCCCTACTGAAACCCCTCAAAACATTCAATAGCCTTCAATTAGCATGTATCTCCCTCTAGGCTTGAAATTAATTCACCTTTTTACCTTTTCCTTATCTTTATTCAGAAAGTTGATACCATGGAGTGAAGCAATTAACATGATCCTCTGGTGATTGAACAACTCTTGTATAATTCAGTAAAGCAAGATTTCAAACTGGTTTTGATAATTTGACAAAGAACTCAAAAGAATTCAGCAAGAATAAAACGAACTTTTCTAGTCACACACCTTGACACAATGTATATTTCTTTCATTTTGAAGATTATATTCGAGTGAAGATTTGTGGACAACATGTTGTCGTGGTTGGTTATGTTGGGATTAACTGATCCCCGAAAACCGGATTCGACACTAAATCGAACCCCCAAATCAATGCGGAAGACGAAGCCCGGGAATAACACGTATCACCGATCGTAAAGCACACCACGGATTCGAGCGTACCTTGTTAACCACAGATTAGACACCGACGCTGATTAGAGGAAGAAAATCTGGCCCTGTTCGATCCGATGACGCCTTGAAGGGGAGAAAACAGTGGCCTTGTACTTACTGTTCTTTTTGGAGGGAGAAAAAGCGTTGAAGAGGACGTACCTACGTTCTTATGCCAAAGGGTGTGTCCTTTCTCTCTCTCATCCCTTTTATACGTTTCCCCATCCATGGGCCCTATTCCCGTGAGCCGGGCCTTTTGGGCCCAGCATGGGTGAACGGGCCTTAAGCCCATCGCCAATTAAAACCATCAGGTTATCTGCTTTTCCAATCTCTGCCCCTCTTTTCCCTAATTTACATATATATCACGTCATGCATATGCTTTAGCCCCCTCCCCCAAAAAAAAAAAAATATATATATATATATATATATATATTATATTTAAAAGGAAAGCCTTTGTCAACTGTTGAAAGGAAAACAAAATATCTCGTGGACATAGTGCTCGGTCAGTAAACTTTACCATAATTGCACAATTCGAAAATCGTGAGCCACGTTCCCCTGCTGATTCCTCTAATCTAATCATTGCGAAAGTGCAATAATTGTAAGGAGCTGCAGGTGATGAAAGTACAACAACGCAATGCTGCTCCCCTCTTTCCCTGGCCACTGTCGAGCTTTTCGATAACTTCATTCACTATTAATTAAAAGCTGCAGCTTCTGGGAAGTTGTCTGTCTGTCACTTTCAATTAAATGTCGTGAGTCACGCGATACAAACGTCCAAAATGAGGTCTCTCATTAACGAAAGTGGCATCAGACTTCGGGTGTTCAAATCAAGAATTTTGTGGTCATATCTTACAGCCTTTTCTCCTTTTTCTTAATGTAATGGGCTTGTTCTTCTTTTGTAAATTTCTAAAGGAGGATGATATGGTGGAGAAGCTTTTCACATTAAGAATGTAATAAAAGCTCTTCCCATTAATGAATGTAATGTTATTATTGCTAAAATGTCCAATCCAAAAAAACACTTGAAATTTGACGAACAACGAACTTCTCACTTGAAATAAAATGCACTTAAACTTTTCTATAGGACTATTTTCTTATTATGCATTTATATAGATAAATTCCATTTGTATCTATATAAATATGTTTAACCATTGCTATAGAATAATTATAAATGATTTAAACATTTGAAAATCAGATTTTCTTTTAAACATTAGAATCTTTTTAATCTTGAAAGAAATTAATGCGTGCTTTTATATGTTAGAAGCATATCCTCTAACTGGCAAAGTTAATCCGCGAATTGAAGGAAGGAAAGTACGTGATATTCTCTATATTTTGCAAATATTGTTATCTCTTTTACAAGAAATTGCAGGTGGCAAATAATCTTTCCATCTAAAATTTGGAAAATTTGATCCGAAAAATTGCGAAGATTCCAAACCATTTTCGAAGGAGCGAAAATTCTCCTCTAGGCGCAAATTTTGTTAAATTTATTAAAGAATGAGAAAGTGGATGCACAGTAAAGGAGAAGAACCGCGATCATCTCATAGTTGCATTAAATTAAAAGGGAGTGTAAATTAAGTGTGAGAAAATCCTGATTAAGTCAATTTAATTTTTGCCTCCTTTTGATTATGGAAGAAAATATAATGTCTATTAGAACTTGCTAAATTCTACATGATCTGGTTAGTATATTTCTTACTTCACTTACCTTTTGTCATTATAAATCTCATATTTCCATTATTGTTTTATTATAACAAAAAATGTATATGAAATTTATATATTGCATATGTTATCATTGATATATATTTATTGATGTATATGGTATTTGATTCTATAATAACATGAGCTATATTGCAATTATTTTATGTTCACCATAGCATCTATAAGATGTTTATGAAAATTCCGTTTCATGCTAAATATGTTTGAAGATTGTGGTGAAGATGAGCTGAATAGCATATTCTCTATGTGATACTCCTTCCAATATTATTGTCTCTTTTGTGATGTTGACAAAAAGAAAGAGAAAATGCAAGAAAAGCAAAACACTATATGTAGATGAAGATCTTTTGTGATCTTTCTATGAGGAGCTATATAAAAAAAGGAAGTTTTCTTGAATCTATTCTTATCTTGAACTTCCTTAATCAAAGTAAGGAATTTCTTCACAAATCAAGGAATTTCTTTACAAATCTTATTCACTCTAATTAGCTCAATATTTTGTAAGAAGTTTGTACTTATCTTTACAAAATTAGCAAAGTTCTTATAGAATTCACATTGTGCCTTATTTAAAATATTGCTTTCAATAGAGCTATTTGATTACTACATCTCTTTAAAATATTTTCTTAACTTCTGCTTGGAAAGTTTTGTCAGAGATTGTTGAGAAAATCTCCCAAATTAATTTTGAAGATTGACAAAACTTATCTAGCATAAAGACTTTAATTCTGATGATAAGTATTTTTTAAGTGCAAAGTCCAACAGAATATGATCAAATAATATCAATCAGAACCAGAGTTATGACTTAATTATTTCCTTTCTCATGTACTCTGTCAAACATCTAGAATGAGACAATATCCTCATGTAAAGGTTAGCAAGACTAATTGGATTCCTTGTATTTCCTAGAACGATATACTTGAGGCAAAACATTCTTTTTAAGTTGAAGCACTCGATTTATGAAAACCCAAACTGTTGTATCAGCGGCAGAATCTATGAGAAGTTTTATTCTTGGCATCCCTCAAATATGATTAATTACTTTGTGTTTAAATCTCATAATTTCTTTTGAAATAACCTCTTAATCTCATAAAAGAAAAGAATGACCTGAATATTAATATAAAATTTGACTGGCTTCATTTTGTGTAATTTCACGAAAAAAAAACCTTTTTTGAATCAAAACTTTTAAGAGGAAATTTTCAATCTCCTCTGTGCAGTTCTCGGAGCTCTCATTAAGGGCTCTTTCCTCTTCATATTTAAATGGAAAAATGAAGAAAATTCACTACAAGCAAATAAAGAAGAAGAAAGGAAACAATGAGGCCCATCATTAAAAGACACCATTATTGCAACTTTCTTCGTCGTTTTGCTTTCCCCTAGAAGCAAATAAAGAAGAAGAAAGGAAACAATTGAGGAGTCATCATTAAGAGTAAGAATGATAACGTTTCTTTTTTTTTTTTTTTTAGGGAATAGAAACAAAAAAAAGTGTTTCTGTTCCGGGGAATGGTTTTTAAACAAAAGAACTCGTTTGGTAACGTTTGTTCCGGGAATAAAAAATGAATAAAAACACGTTTGGTAAATTTTATTCTTTTTTTGTTTCTTTTAATTTTTTAATATTTTTATTTTATTTTCCATTTTTTCCTTTCTTTCTTATTTTTTCTTCTTTCGGCCGGTCGTCGGTCTCGGGCGACCGGCCGACGAGGCCGGCAGCCTCGCCCGGCCACGGCGAGGGTCGCCCGGCCTACGCCGTGGTTGGGCATGGCTCGGCTCGACCTCGCCTTGGCTAGGCGAGCTTGGCCTCGCCCGCGCCCGGCCCGGCCCGAGCCTCGCCTTGGGCCGGCGAGCTCGGCTCGCCCGGATCCGGCGAGGCCGAGCCTCGCCATGGCCGGGCGAGCTTAGGCTCGGTCTCGCCCGCGCCGGCGAGGTTGCCGACCCTCGAGGGCGTCGTCGGCCCTCGACGGCCGGCGACCGGCCAAAGAAAAAAAGAAGAAGAAAAGAAGAAAAGAAGAAGAGAAGAGAAACGTTTCTCCAAAATTGTTTCTGGAACAAGAAGTAAAAATTTGTTATTTCTTTTTTTGTTCCTATTTTGTTCCGGAAACAAGAAAAACAAAAAAAAAAACGCAATCAAACACGTTTTTTCTTTTTTTGTTCCTAGAACAAAAAAATAAAAAAAATGTTCAAGAACAGATATAAAGAACAATTCCATGTAGGCCCTGGGGGTGCGTTTGTTTGTGTTTATTTTAAAAATTGTTCTGGAAATAAAAAAAAAAAATGTTTATGTTCCGGGAACAATTTTTGAATAAAAAGACGCATTTGGTAAACTTGTTCTAATAAAAAATAAAACAGAAACATGTTTGGTAAATTTGGATAATTTTTTTATTTCTTTTATTTTTTCTATTTTTTTCTTATTTTTCCTTTTTTTTTTTTTCTTTTTCCTTTTTCTTTTTTTTTTTTGGCCGGTCGCCGCCATGGCCGGCGACCGGCCGGCGAGGCCGAGCTCGCCCGGCGGCGGGCGAGGCGCGCCGCCGGGCCACCGCTGTGCGACGCCGACTCGCCAGATCTCGGCGAGGCCGAGGCTCGCCGGCCGCCGGGCAAGCCTCGGCCTCGCGGATCCGGGCGAGATCGAGCCTCGCCTCGCGGCCGCGAGGTCGACCTCGCCATGGTCCGAGCTCGAGCTCGCCCAGATCCGGCCGAGGCCGACCCGCCCGCCTACGGCGAGCCTCGGCCTCGCGGGATCTGGACGGCGAGCCTCGCCGTGGGCCGGGCGAGGCCGCCGGCCCTCATCGGCCGGTCGCCGGCCATGGCCGAGGCCAGCGACCGGCCAAAAGAAAAAAAAGAACAAGAAAATAAGAGAAAAAAGAAAAAAAAAAAGTGTTTCTCATAAAAAAACAAAAAAACAAAATTTGTGTTTGTGTTTTTTTTTTGTTCTTCGAACAAAAAGAAAAAGAACAAAAAAAAGAAAAAATGTTTAAAAACGAAAAAAAGAAATACAAACAAACGCGGCCTAAAAGACCCCATTATTGCAACTTTCTTCGTCGTTTTCCTTCGCCCTTTGTCTCATATCAGCCGTGGCCATCATCAATCTCTCTTTGACCTTTCTTCAGCTGAGCAAAGTCGTCTCTTAGGTCAAGGCCAGCACGGTCTCTCTCTTTCCTCGCTCAAAGCAACACCATGATGTGATGGCATCACCGCCATGGACAGGCCATCATTGCATTTCCTCTGACCACTCGGATAGAGAACTACGTCCTCGCTTTGGGAAAAACTACGGCTTTGATGACATGAGGGAAACCCAGGTAACTAAGGGCTTATTAGTCCATTTGCAAGAAAAATTATTATCTGGTATTTGATGTTCTAGAGTCGTGACATTGATAAACATTGATAAACATTGATAGATGCTAATTGTACTAGATGATGTCGATGAGGACAACCATATCCAAAAACTAATCATAGTGAATTCTTTGGCCCTATTTGGTAACCATCCAAATATGGCCAAATTCTTATTCTTTATTCCAAAAATTAATTTAGGCCTAAAATCACGTTTGGTAAAATTTTTATTCCCGGGAACAGATTGGAAATAGAATCAAGAACAAAAAAAGAAGAAGTTGATTCTTGTTTTGAGAACGAATTTGATAATCAAAATCAAGAACTTTTCTTTTTTCCTTCGGCCATCTCGTGACCGCCGTCCACCACCGCCCGCCATCGTCTGTCGTCCGCCGCCGCCACCGCCACCGCCGCCGGCCGTTGGTCCAGCGAGCTCGCTGGAGGCTCGCCAGACCAGGGCGAGGTCCGGTGAGCTCGCCGAAGGCAAGCCCAGCCACCGACGAGCTTGCCGGAGGCTTGCTCACCACCGGCGAGGCTCGGCCTCCCCGGTTTGGTGAGGCCGAGCCTCGCCGGTGGCCAAGTGGGCCGAGCCTCGCCGGTGGGCGGCGGGCCTCGCCGGGCCGAGCAAGCCTCGCGACACCCGGCCCCATCGGTGGCCGGGTGGGCCGCCCAACCCCGCCGATGAGGCCTCGCCCGGCCCGGCGAGGCCGAGCCTTGGGCCCGGCCATCGGCAAGGCTCGGCCTCGCCATATCTGGCGAGACCGAGCCTCGGTGGGGCTAGGCGAGCCTTGCCCAGCTACCGGCGAGGCTCGGTTGACAAGGGCTAGCCTCGCCGAGGGCCGGCGACGCTCCGGTGAGGTTGCCGGCCCTTGTCCGGCCGGTCACCAATCCGGCGACCGGCCATAAGAAGAAGAAGAAAATGAGAAAAAGGAAAAAAAAAAAGTAAAAAAAAAAAAAAAAAGTAAAAAATTTATTTAAAAATTAAAATAAATTGATTTGGAACAGAATTAATGAGCATGATATCAAACGCAATTCTATTCCAAAATTAGAAATTTTGGACAATTACCAGACGGCTTAAAATGCTTAGAATCGCTTAAAATGCTTAAAGAATAATTTCGATCGTTTCAAAATTATGAATTGGTGGGTTGAGCAATGAAGAGAAAAGAATAATTTCTGATCAGAATCTACAGTAAAAATTCAAAATTATGAATTGGTGGGTTGAGCAATGAAGAGGCACTTAAACCTTTGTGTAGGCATGCTTTTAGTTAAATGTTGAAAAACGGAATAGAGAAAATTGGGAATTTGTATGTATTACAATATATATAAAATAGTACATAGAGAGCCTATTCATAGACCTTAATATATGACTATCTAGGGAAATTAAAGGAAAACAAATTATATATGCATAATCAAATTAGATATAAAGAATCGGAGGAAATATCTAAATGTTTCTAGAAGATATTTAACTATCTTTAATATCCTCCATCATGAGTCATGATGAATAAGGCTTGAGTTTGAAATAACTTTCAAATCTAGCTAGTTCGAGGACAACGAGTCTGATGGTTGTGTTGACTTATCAAAACGACGAGCGAAAGTTCGAGAATTGAAGGGGACATAGCAAGCGATCGATGCAGCTGACTTGCGAAATAGTAACTAAATGATGCGGCATATGACTAGCTTGGAAAATTGCCACTGAGTGATGTGGCTTATGCAGCTGCCATTGAAAGAAAAGCCACTTTTGTGATAAAGGCTCCATTGGGCAACGCGGCCAGTACGGTTTACGTCGAAACATGGCCATCATGGAATGGATTCAATTTAGTGCTTCCCTAGATTAGACTTGTGCACACAATGGGGATGCCGTTGATTGTTGAGTGGCGGTGTGCGATGTGCATTAGAGTGCTTAGGGAGCATCGGTGCATCAGCTCTAATACCGAGTTAAATGTTAAAAATTGGAAGAGAGAAAATGAGAATTTGTGTATGCTAGGATATATAGAAAAGAATACATGGAGAGCCTATTTATAGGCTTCAATAGATGACTATCCAAGGAAATTAAATCACAAATACATAATCAAAGTAGATATAGAAAATCAAAGGGAATTTCCTAAATATCTCTAGAAGATATCTAACTATCTCTAACACATTCAATGACGACTCTCCTTTGATCAATTACTACATTCTTTCATAAGGCGTTGTTTCTACAGCAGATGGCCTACCTTTAGCTCTCAAAGCAATAAGTCCAAAAGCTAATTGTTCGATAACATCGATTTTCACATGCCTTAAACCTTTTGGATTTATTAAAGTTGCGCGCAACATGCGTGATTGATAAAAAAGGTAAAAGTGTGATTTTGATGAATGGCATTTTGGCATCTTTTGGGGATTTTGTAATATGGTGATCTTCCAATTTACTAAAAAGTAATCATGCACGTGTATTTCAATTGTTTGAGGCAATGGCTTGAAAGCATAGGATGTACATTTCCATAGCGTTTTCATAAGGTGTCGCTAAGTTGAACAAAGTAGTGCATCGAATATGACCATAGTTATGATATCCGATTGCCATGTGATAGAAAGAATTGTTGTGCAGAGTTGAGTTCCTATAAACCGTCATGAGTGCATTACGTGTATTTTGAACGCTATTCTTGAAACAATATTTTGTTCAAATTTGATCATGGTGTCTCTTACTCATTGCTAGAGTGTCTTGCTAGCCATCCTGGGAATGGAACTAATCTAACGTATATGGATGGAGTGGTTTGCGTTTATAAATCGGTGTTAATTGAGTCCAGTGATTTGGATACTAGTGTTATGAATGAGATAAAATAAATGTTGGCAAGTCATCCACTCGAAGACTTCGTACAGTGCACTGATTTAGTCAACAAGTCAAAACAACCAATAACGCCATGAAAGACATTTATAAATAAAACAAGCCAAAAAATAAATAATTGCGGCTAGGCTCTATCTGAGCTTTCATTACTTCAAATTTTGAAGGATAATTTTCCTAATGATTTTCAATTTCTCATGAAAAATTATTAAGAGATGAAATATGAAAATGATTTATGTTAAACATGCTAATTAAAAAAATGTATCGCTAACAAACGTCATGAAAATCTATGTACAAACATCATGAAAATCTATGTACAAATAATGCAAAATAGACTTATTTAATAAATGAAGGTTGTAGTTGCAAATTTAGGGTTTTCTTGATATGTTGCGTCCAAAACTAAATAAATAAAATATATGTGACCATAGAATCATGGAAAATGATGGAAGGAAAGTGAAAGGTACACACGGCGGAGCAATTTAATGGACAAAATGGCAATAAAAGAACAATACCCCGTAATGCTGATCATATTGAATATCTTTTAGTTGGGTTTCACTTTCCTTCAAACCATATTCCTTTTTGGAAAAAAATTGAATAAAATGCACAAAACAAAGAAATAAATCAAATATTAAATTCACCTGATTTGATTTATGACTTAGATTTATGAGAGAGCAATAGAAGATTCAATTATAAATCAAAAGATATGACGAAATTTACAATCATCCTTGAGTCATTTAAATGCTCTTGATATTTTTCAAATCCTAATATCCTCAATAATTCATAAAATGTTTAGCCTTCAAAATTTCTCTTGAAAAAAATTTCCCAATCTTTTAAAAGTACGAGGCAAATCTTAACGAAAGATTTAATCCTCTTCAGAACATAAATATTTGGTGTTATCGAGAGGAACTCTTGACACGCTTTTCGATATGCTCTGTGCAGCCTTCAGAGCTCTCTTTGACTTTAAGAGCTCTTCCTCTTGGTACTTGAAGAGGAAATTCAGCGGAACCAAATAAAGCAGAAGTAAGGAAACAATGAGTGGCCAACATGAAAAGACACCGTCCTTGCAACTTTCTTCGTCTTCTTCCCTTTCGGCCCATTATCGGCAATGTGTTATTTTTTTTTTTTATGATTCCACATTTTACATCCGCATTTTCTCTTAAAGGTTGTAACTGTTTGACATAATTTTTTTCACGCTTCATACCCTTTCGTGACAACCATTCGTCTTGATGGGAGACGATGTATAAATAGGGACGTACGTTGATTTCTGACGGGCACAAGGTCTAACGCAAAATCCTCACATTTAGAATACATCATCAGTACGTAAGGAGATTTGGTTAGTAGAGTGTGCCTATTACCTTCTTGATTTTCTGACGAACGCGAACAAGAACAATAGCTGGAGGTTTGTCTTCAATTAATCCTGGCTTCCGCATATTAATTTTTATGTCTTACATTTGGTATAAGAGCGTGTTTATTGCCTCTGCCTTGTTTTTTTCGAATTTTTTGGTGTATTTTTCGGTCATTTTAGAGATGAACAGTAACTCGGCATTTTGAGGCCAAGAGAGAAACTCCCAAATTTCGGCGACCCACCCCATGATTTCGGACTCGCACGGTCGCACCGCCATAAGGAACATTAGCCATGAGTTATTTCGGCATATCGGTGTTCGCCGGAGGCTAATCGGACGGCGGAAGTCGCGGTGGTTGAAGGAATTGTGTTTTGGAAAATTTTCGTCTGATTTTGGGGCCAATTTTTGCTCATTTTCGCCGAAACTTGGACCCATGTGGTCGTGCCGGCATGTTCTTCAAAACCCATTATTTATTTTTGTATGAAATGGGCTGCCGGAGAAGAAACCATGGTGAAATCGCGGCTGAAAATGGCGAAAAACCAGCGGAAAGGCTTCTGTTCGCGCGAGGAAGAAGGCGCGTGGAGCCCACGCGCGCGCTGCGGTTGCAGGCGCGTGGATTCCACGTGCCACGCGCTCTCACGCGCGGGCAACCGTGCGCGCGTGGGATCCATGCGCGCG
Source organism: Eucalyptus cladocalyx (assembly GCA_017140615.1). Taxonomy (NCBI): domain Eukaryota; kingdom Viridiplantae; phylum Streptophyta; class Magnoliopsida; order Myrtales; family Myrtaceae; genus Eucalyptus; species Eucalyptus cladocalyx. The sequence goes on from CM029526.1 coordinate 36,731,694, forward strand.
GCGGTTGCCGAGGCGTGCGAGGCACGCGCCTGCGCGAACGGCGCGCGCGTGCGGGTCACGCGCCCGCGCGGAATTTTGGCGCGTGCTCGGCACGCGCCGTCACCCCTCACCCGTGGCTCCTATTACGCTTTTGCCTCAAAATTTTTTAAATTTTTGCAATCTTGCCCTTGGCCAATTTATTTATTTACTGTTCTGCCATTGATGTATTTGTTTATTATGTCATTTCATGTATTTTTATGAATATTTTGTACATGAAATTAAATGTCCAATGGTCCATATATTTAATTAATTAGGGAGTGGCCACAAGCATCTTTAATTAATTAAATTATAAATTAAAAGCCTCCGGATCATATTTAGAAATGGACATTGATTGTAATTAATTATATTAATATGATGAATTTTATCCCACAGGAATTTTCATTATATTAATATGATTAATTAGGATGAAATATCATATTATTTTTCTTAATTTACCTACGGGGATTAAGAAAATGCATATAATATGGTAGTTTCTTCATGATGTAATTATGAATCTATTTAAATTAAAAACTTAGCCCACAGGTAGTTTTTTTTTATGTTATGTGATTCATATTGTGACATGTTTACTTTGGTAAAACATGATTTATTTATATTTGCCTCAAATTTTGTGACATAAGCATGATTATCTGTTATGCGGTTTCGCAACCCGTGAATTTCTCGAATTTAAGTTTGATGTTCCCATATTGAATGGTGAGAACTATAAAATTTGGAAGGAGTCGTTCTTCTTCAATTGGGGTGGATGGACATTGACTATGCTATAAGGAAAGACGAACCACCGCTCCTACTCGATTCGAGCACTCCAGCTGAGATAGCTCTTTATAACCAATGGGAGCGGTCCAACCGCGTTTGTGCCATGTTTATAAGAGCTAAGATATCTCCTAGTATTCGTGGTTAAGTTTCTCAGCATAGAAATGCTAAGGCTTTATTGGAGGCTATAGATGCGCAGTTTGAAAGTTCTGAGAAGGCGCATGCCATGACCCTGATTATGAAGCTTTCATCATTGAAGCTCACTAGTGTTAGAGGTGTGCGTGAGCACATCATGCAAATGAGGAACATTGCGGCTCAGCTTAAGAACCTTGAGGTTGAGATATCTGAATCATTCCTTATGTATTATATTCTGAACACTCTCCCACAATAGTATGCACCTTTCAAGATCTCTTATAACACACATAAGAATAAACGGTCTATTAATGAACTCATGACTATGTGTATTCAAGAGCAAGAAAGACTGGTTATGGAATTGGGAGAAAGTGCTCATTTGGCAACACAAGGAAATAATAAGGGCTATGGCAAGCATAAGGGAAAAGGTAAAATACATCCCCAAGCTGACATTAAGAAAGAATCCAAGTGTTTCTTCCGTAGACGACGAAGGGGCATATAAGGAAGGATTGTGTCAAATTTAAGGCCTGGCTTGAGAAGAAAGGTAATCCAATCTCTTGTGTTTGTTATGAATCTAATATGACCGATGTAAGTCACAAAACTTGGTGGATTGATTCTGGATCTACAATCCATATTTCGAATTCCTTGCAGGGTTTTCAAAACCACCGGAAGCCAGTGGGAAGTGAACAAAGCATCTATTCAGGAAACAAGATGCGTTCGCATGTGAAAACTATTGTGACATATAGACTAGTTCTCAATAGTGGTTTTGTTTTAGATTTGGAAAAGACCTTTTATGTTCCTAGTTTTTCTAGAAACTTAATTTCAGTTTCAAGACTTGTACCTTTGGGATACTCTTTTAACTTTTCAGATTCAAACTTTTGTTTATCATTTAAATATGAAATTGTTGGGAGTGGTATTTTGTCTGATGGTCTTTTTCGAATTAATTTACAAGACAATGCCTATTATGATGCGATGCATGTTTATGATAAAGCTGGTATGAAACGATGTGTTGTGAAATAACATTCTTCTATGTTGTGGCACCGGAGATTGGGACATATCTCCATAGAAAGAATTAAGTGATTAGTAGATGATAGAGTACTCGGTACTTTAGATTTTACTGATTGTGATACTTGTGTGGACTGCATAAAGGGAAAACAGACTAACAAAACAAAGAAAGGTGCCAAGAGGAGTACATAAATATTAGAAATCATACATACGGATATTTGTAGTCCGGATATGGACTCATGTGGTCAGAAATACTTCATCTCCTTTATAGATGATTATTCACGTTATATGTATCTCTACTTGATTCATAATAAATATGAAGCATTAGATGCCTTTGAAGTATTTAAGGCGGAAGTAGAGAAACAATGCAATAAACAAATTAAGATCGTGAGATCGGATAGAGGTGGAGAATTCTATGGTAGATACACTGAAGATGGACAAGCACATGGTCCATTTGCAAGATTTCTTCAAGAACATGGGATAGTTGCCCAATATACTATGCCTGGTTCTCCAGACCAAAATGGCGTAGCGGAAAGAAGAAATCAGACCTTATTAGACATGGTGCGTAGTATGCTTAGTAGCTCCAAACTTCCTAAATTCTTATAGACTGAAGCACTTAAGACGACAGTGTACATATTAAACCGAGTTCCGACTAAGACTGTCCCAAAGACACCTTTTGAGTTATTTAAGGATTGGAAACCGAGTTTGCATCATGTGCGCGTTTGGGGATGCCCGTCTGAAGTGAGAATTTATAATCCACAAGAAAAGAAGTTGGACCCAAGGACCATAAGTGGGTATTTCATTGGATATGCCGAAAGGTCTAAGGGATACAGGTTTTATTATCCATCTCATACCACTAGGATTGTGGAATCAAGAAATGCTAAATTTCTTGAAAATGACTTGATCAGTGGGAGCGATTGACCAATGGATCTTGATCCTAAGGAAGATCATTCAGACACTCAACTTTCCACCTCAAGTTTAAGATTGGTTGTTGCTCATAATGCCCCTTCAGTTCAATCGGCTATTGAACAACCAATTGTTGAAGTTCCACAACCTGCTGATATTGATCCAATAGATCCAATTGTTCAGCAATTACCAGAAACTGTTGAACAACCAGTTGAACAACATACTCCTCAAGAGAATGTTGATCCAACATTGAGAAGATCTGCTAGAACAAGGAAATCGGCTATTCCTAGTGATTATATTGTGTATTTACAAGAGTCTGACTACAATATTGGAGCTGAGAATGATCCCGAAACGTTTTCACAAGCCATGGATAGTGATAAATCCAATTTGTGGTACAATGCCATGAAAGAAGAGATGAGTTCTATGGCATCTAACAAAGTCTGGGATTTGGTTAAGTTACCTAATGATGCGAAGGCCATTGGTTGTAAATGGGTCTTCAAAACTAAGAAAGATTCATTGGGTAACATTGAAAGATATAAAGCTAGACTTGTTGCCAAAGGATTCTCTCAAAAGGAAGGAATCGATTATACTGAGACTTTTTCTCCTGTATCTAAGAAAGATTCTTTTCGTATTGTTTTGGCATTGGTTGCCCATTTTGATATGGAATTACATCAGATGGATGTGAAAACGGCGTTCCTCAATGGAGAACTAGAGGAGGAGGTTTACATGAAACAACCTGAAGGATTCTCCTCTAGTAAAGGTGAGCATTTGGTGTGCAAGCTTACGAAATCTATATATGGCTTGAAACAAGCATCCCGCCAATGGTACTTAAGGTTTCATGATGTTATCTCTTCATTTGGTTTTATAGAGAATGTCATGGATCAATGCATATACCAAGATTAGTGGGAGCAAAATTTGTTTCCTTGTGCTTTGTATGTGGATGATATACTACTTGCAACCAATGATAAGGGGTTGCTACATGAGGTGAAACAATTCCTCTCTATGAGTTTTGACATGAAGGATATGGGTGAGGTATCTTATGTCATTGGCATTAAGATCCATAGAGATAGATCTCGAGGAATTTTAGGACTATCTCAAGAAACCTATATCAATAAGGTCCTAGAGAGATTTCGGATGAAAGATTGTTCACCAAATATAACACCCATTGTGAAGGGTGACAGGTTCAATTTGAACCAATGCCCGAAGAACGATCTAGAAAGGGAACAAATGTGCAACATTCCATATGCTTCTACTGTTGGAAGCTTGATGTATGCTCAGGTTTGCACTCGACCTGACATCGCTTTTGCTGTTGGAATGTTGGGAAGATATCGAGTAATCCAGTTTAGACCACTGAGAACCGCAAAGAAAGTGTTGAGATACCTTCAAGGTACCAAAGACTATATGCTTATGTATAGACGGATTGACAACCTGGAAGTGATCGGTTATTCGGATGCGGACTTCGCGGGTTACATTGATTCACGAAAATCAACATATGGATACATTTTCATGTTAGTTGGCGGGGCCGTGTCATGGAGAAGTGCCAAGCAGACTTTAACTGCTACTTCCACTATGGAGGCTGAGTTCGTTTCTTGTTTTGAGGCTACCTCGCATGGTGTATGGTTGAAGAGTTTCATTGCTGGGTTTAGAATTGTTGATTCTATTTCTAGGCCATTAAGAATATATTGTGACAATTCAGCTGCAGTTTTTATGGCTAAAAATGCCAAAAGTGGCGAGTCAAGTAAGCATATCGACATTAAGTATTTAGCCATAAGGGAGCGTGTTAAGGAGAATAAAGTGGTCATTGAACACGTTAGCACTGAATTGATGATAGCCGATCCTTTAACTAAAGGCATGCCACTAATGAAGTATAAGGATCATGTAACTCGTATGGGAATAGGTCCCATCATGTGATTTGTCGACATATGAACGGTTTTTGTTGTATGGAACTCTTATTCAGTTGTAATGTTGATTCTCAAATTTTGTGTACACATTTTGTTATTTATGAGAATAACATTTATCCTTGGTTTTGGAATAAACATGAGATTTATTCATTAAGATATGTTGTCACATATAGGCTGACATTAAAGAAATAAGATGCATTGTGATACATGGAATGTATTACTCACTCTTAGAGGACATGTCGCCATGATCCATGTGTTTTGTTTCTTTTCTTTAAGCATAAAGTTTTCGTGGAATTAGTTGAATGATCTGTATGATGAAAATGATGGGATCAAGTGAGAGAATGTTATTATTTTTTTTTTTTGTGATCCCACATTTTAGACCCGCATTTTCTCTTAAAGGTTGTGACTGTTTGACATAATTTTTTCCACGCTTCGTACCCTTTCGTGACAACCGTCCGTCTTGATGGGAGACGATGTATAAATAGGGACATACGTTGATTTCTGACGGGCGATCACAAGGTCTAACGCAAAATCCTCACATTTAGAATACACCATCGACGTGAGGAGATTTGGTTAGTAGAGTGTGCCTATTACCTTCTTGATTTCAGGCTTTTCTGACGAACGCGAACAAGAACAATGGCTGGAGGTTTGTCTTCAATTAATCCTGGCTTCCGCATATTAATTTTTATGTCTTACACAATGGCCATCATTAATCTCGCTCTCTTATTCAGCTAAGCAAAAGCCGTCTCTTGTGGTCAGGACCATCAATGGTTTCTCTTTCTTTCTTTCGTGCTCAAAGCAATACCGCAATGGACTGGGATCATGGCCATTGACAAGCCATCACTGCACTTCCTCTCACCAATTTTGAACAGTGGCTGAGCGCCTATAATTCTCATCTGATCCTACTCTATCCGAGGTGCTCAAACTCAAAATATATTTATATATTTTGGCTTGATTTGACATCCAAACTGCACTAACTACACCATGCTCACATTCTAATAGTTGTTAGTAGGAAATAAATGATCATTTACCTTTTAATATAAAGGCACATTTTACGACAATAATTGAGTTGTTAAAGGAAATTGGTTATAATAGAAGGTAAGTTTTCAAGGCGGAGAGATCAAGACAAAGTGAAAAGCACAAAGGAGAAACTCGAAAGACATTGGGCGGTGCACCTCCATTATCGTCCTCCACCGTATTTTTCTTTTTCAAAAGCACAAAGTGAAAAGGACAAAAGAAGAAACTCGAAGGACATTGGGCGTGTGAAAAGGTGCATCTCCATTATTGTCCTTCGCCTTATTTTTCTTTTTTGAAGTCATCAAATTGATTGACTGTAAACTAGAAACACTACGGAGTTGCCTATGCGCGTTTTGGATGGCAAATGGGATCTAATTCAAATATGTGAAATGTCATATTGCGAACTCAGAGATGAGGTGAGAGGGCTGACCTTGTTAAGTGCGAAGTGAGCTCCTATGGCAAACTCAGAGACAGTGACGAGCACCAGCAACACGGTAGGAGGTGAATACCAGGCTTTCCTGAGTTTTAGAGGGCCTGATACTTGTCTTCCATTCACTAATATCCTCCACCAAGCCCTGGTAGATGCCGGGATTTGTGTTTTCATCGATGACATAGGGCTTCAACCTGGTGAAAAAATTAGCATCCTTCTGCAAGTGATTGACAATTGCAAGCTTTACATACCCATCTTCTCCAAAGATTACACTTCAAGTCACTGGTGCCTTGATGAGCTTGCGAAAATGGTGGAGAACACCTCTAAACATAAAGAAGATGGGAAAGAGAAGGTCATATTACCCATCTTCTATGACGTGAAGCCCACAGATGTGAAGCTGCAAACACCGTTATACACGGATGTCATATCGAATTTGGAGCAAGAGATGGAGGATCAGGAGCATAAGTTCAGCTCCGAGAATATAAAGACGTGGCGGGAGTCTCTCGTAGAAGTTGGTGGCATCAAGGGATGGGAGGTGGAGAAACATTCAAGGTAACAATCTAACCATGATTGTGAAAATTATTTTGTATAATCAGGCTGCCATTTTTTTTATTTAAGTAAATATTCCAGTACATTAATTCATTAGATGTTTATATTTTGATTCTTCTACCCTTTTTTGCCAGAAATTGTGATTCTTCTACCTGATATAAAGATCAAACATTTCTCTTCTATATTTTTGAACTTGATCGCGTCCCCACCCGGTTGGTTAGTAGATGGTCAATATGCAAATTTGTCACGTTTGGTCAATTGAAACTGTTCAACTTTGTGGCAGCCCTTTAAAACTCATCCAGGCTATTGTTGACGAGGTTGTGGCCAAGCTCGAGACAAAACGGAGACGTGTAACCGGAGATTTCGTTGGAATGGAAGATCAGATAGCAAACATAAAGAAATTATTAGACATTGATTCTGATGATGTGCAGTTCATTGGAATCTACGGGATGGGCGGCATCGGTAAAACAACACTCGCCAAGACTATCTTCAACAAACTATGTCCTCGATTTGGCAAAAACTGCAGCTTTCTTGATGACGTGAGGGAAACGGCAAAAAACAAGAACATAGTCTAGCTACAAAAAAAATTATTGTCTGATATCTCTTATTCTGGAGTGGCTCACAAAATTAATAAGATTGATGAAGGGATTGATACGATTGAAGCAACAATTTCCAACAAGAAAGTGCTAATTGTATTGGATGATGTTGATGAGGCCAACCGATCCTACAACTAATCAGAGAGAAATCTTTGCATGGAATTAGTAGAATACTTGTTACCACTAGGGACAAGAACGTTTTGACTAACAGGAAACTTAAGTATGAATTTAAGGATTATGAAATGATGGGGTTGATCGGTAAAGATGCACTTAAACTTTTTAGTAGGCATGCCTTCAATGAAGACTCTCCTCCAGTTGATTATTGCGCTTTTTCAAAGGGCATTGTCAATACTACATGTGGACTACCTTTAGCTCTTCAAGCAATTGGTTAATCACTTTTTGGGAAAAAGAGAGAGCTATGGGAAGAGTGGCTAGAGAGGCTACAGAAAGCACCTCATGAGGATGTCTTGGCAAAGCTAAAGATTAGCTATGATGCCTTACATCAGAATGAAAAACAGATATTTCTTGATATTGCATGCTATTTCGCTGGTGAGAATAAGACTAATCCAATGTACGTGTGGAAAGATTGTAATTTGTACCCAGAGGATGCCATGGATGTCCTCATGAACAGATGCATGATAAAGGAGTTAGACAATAATAGCCTTTGGATGCACGATCAATTTAGAGACCTTGGAAGGAAAATTGCCAGAGAAGAGCATATCGGATTGTGGGATGAAGACGACATCTTTCGTGAATTAAGATCAACGAAGGTAAAGTATGGCCTAAATTGAATAGAAAATTGCTTATACCCTCTTCTTAATTCAAGATTCACTTTTTAACTTGAGAGCTACTCTTTTGTTTTATTTTCTCTTCTCTTCTACGAATTGGCAGATCAAAGAAAGCGTCCAAGCACTCGATTTGCCATGGAATCATTCTCATTATCGTATGACTGTCACTTCGGAGCAAATCAAACGGTTCCCACGTCTGCGGTTTCTTTGTTTTGATGGTGTAATCTACCGAGGTGACTTTACGGGCTGTCTTTCTGAGTTGAAATGGATCCGTTTGTGTTGCCCTTGTGGTAATCAACATTATTTGGAGGCAACCAATTTGTTGCGTCTAGAAAACGTGGTTGTGGCCAATCTTTATGGGATAGAAATCACAAAAGATTTGTTAGATAGCCTAATCAAGGTATGCTAGTTTCCCTCTTAGTCTAATTTTCTCATTCAATGAAGGACAGAATTTTATGGATTTTTTATTTAATTTTCTCATTGGTACCCTAAATGCATATTTATTTCTTGTTTGTCCTGCTCTTTCATTGGCTTTTGTAGGGGGCAAGGAAATTGAAGGTTCTCACTATTGAGAATAGTACTTTGATGAGTGGGACACCAACCTTTTCTGAGTGCTCAAATTTAGAGAAGTTGAAATTTTCTATACTTGCTTCTTTGATGGAAAGTGATCGCTGGCTGAGGGACTCGAGTTTTAAGGATTGTTCGCAACTTAAAAAATTGCCTGAACAAATTGGAAAATTACAGAATTTGCGGCACCTCTGTCTTGATAATTGGGATCGCTTGATTAAACTTCTTGGCTCTGTTTCAAAATTAAAGTTGTTAACGAAGCTGGATGTACGTTGGATACCAAATCCAAAAACGCCCTTTACAATGAGCGAGTTTCGTCATTTCCAAACACTGGACTTGGATTATTGTCAAGAGTTGCCAAAGCTCCCCATAAGTTTGACCACTCTACGGATGGATTCTTTTTTGTTGCTGACTATTCCTAATCTCTCATACCTTACAAATCTAGTTGAGTTGGTCCTATCCGATGGCTCTGAATATAGAGAGGCATCAAATGTTATTCAAACTTGTGACTTGCGGTGGATCGGGATGCTGTCCAAACTGAGGAAGCTGTACCTTTGCTTTTCAAGTGTCTGCGTACCAACTACACAGTTGGATTCGCTTTCTCTGCTGAAAGAACTTACTGTACATGGACTAGGCTTGCCAGCTTTCAAACAACTTCCTCCAAACTTGATAGATTTAGAGCTCTACGAAACTCGAGGGAAACAAGTACACCTCGGTGGGCTTCCTCCATCGGAAAAGGAGACTCTATTCCTTTCAACGAGTTCGGGAAAATCGAGAGAAAGCAAGGTGTACCAGCAACTAGATGTTCAATTTCTAGATGTCTTAGAATCGTCGGAGAGATCACGTATTCAGGATTGCAAATCTTCTGAGAGTTTGGTTTGTCTGCCGGAGGAGTCGAGGTGCAGTGAACCACAAGCTCCCGAGTTGATTGATCATGGGAGGAAGTCTCCTTTTCCCAAGCTCCCAAAAGATGCTTGTAAAATTTATTCTGTCAGGGTTCCCGAGGTACGGGATATTCAATTTGTTACTGCATTTGAATCATTGGAAGAATTTTGTAAAAAGTGCTTTTCATTAAAAAGCTTAGGTGGTTTGTCAAACTCGAAGAACTTGAAGCTGTTAGAGATTGGCCAGTGCCCAAGCCTGAAGGTTGTCAAGGGCATTGATGAATTAGAGTTTTTGGGTGACTTGAGAATTAAATACTGCAGATCAGTGGGAAGGATTCTTGATCCATTGAGCTCAAAAATACCAGATAATTGCTCGATAGCCATACTAGGTAGCGGGGAGTTACCCGACTGTAGGAGTTGTCGCGGTGGTTATAGGCCTGATCGTTGGAAGTCTTACAGAGAGAAGATTCTGAATGGAGCAAAGCAAGCGTGGAGCTCTGAAACAGAAACAGGGGATTGTCCGCAGAAAACGGTGCGCCTTCTTTCTATTCATAGATCATCGTTGTTTCTTCTGCTTTGCTTGCTTTCTATTTCTGCTTTATTCTAGTGAAGAGAGACAGTGAACTGATTCTAAAACGCGCAACCAAGGAAAATCTTATTAAAATTCCCCATCTTACTGGGAATCTCCATATGTTGTGTGTGTCCACTTCGGTGGCGACGTTGGGTATCTTACCTCCCTCACCATCTATATAACAAAAGGGCCTTTCTCAAGAGAAATTTAGTCCCAATAGACCTCAACTCACTTGATTATTTCTTTCTGCAGAATCAGGAAAATAAAGAGAAGAAAAGGAAGAAAGAGACAGAGTCGGCAAAAGAACAAGAAAAAATAAAGGGGAAAAAGGGCCTGAAGTGGATTTTAGGACCGAAGCGGGTTGGTCAGTCTCAAATCGCGAATCGAATTAGGATTAGATTTCTTATTCCTTTCTCCCGCTGCTCAATCAAATCGCTGTCGCTCGCTTCTTGGCGACTCCACGCCCAATCCTTGCTCGCTCCTCGCAAGCTTAAGTCTGTCGTTCGCCGTCGTCTCTCCTTTCCCAGGTTCTGTCGTCCGCGAGCTTGAAGCTCGTCATTCGTGAGCTTCGAGTTCGATGTCCACGAGCTTCAAGTCCTTCTTCAGTGCCACTTTTCACTCTCGTGCACACTTTCTTCTTCAGTGCCGCTCAGCTGGAGGAATTTGGTGCCACATGAGGCTCGAACGGTTGCATTCATTAACTCCATGAGTGGCGGGAGTCATGGGCCTGAACTCGAGCTCTGGATCACTAGCTAATCGCTGAAGAACAGGTAAGAAAGGTGCGGCAGTTGGTGTTCTTTTTTTCTTTTTTCTTTTTTTGGGGTGTTTTTTTGGTGTGGCAGTTGGTGTTTAGTTGAATGTAATCGTGTGATTTGTTTTTGCATAGTTAAGCATGAGCTGTAGCTCTAGTTTCATATGCTAATAGTTGTATAAGGGTCTGTATGCCTAGTCTAGTTATGTTGCTATGCTTTTGTGGACTGCTCGATTGAGCGTAATCATGTGCACAGGATATTAAGCATCTTCTCGTGAAGAGTTTGTCTGTAAGTACATTCTAAAGTTTGGTTAATGGTCGCTTTAATAAGTATCCACTGTCTCTTTATTACCTGTGATGAGCTCTTGATGATTGAAAATGAAGCAGCCAGTGCTTCTCTTCTTGCTTCATCATGCAGAATTAAAATGGGATATCTAGGTTTTTTTTTTTTTTTTATATTTTGGGCAGTTGTGGTTTCCATTGGTAATTTGAGGTCTGCTGCATATGGTTGGACAGGTCAAATTTACTACGTGATCGACTGGACAATTGGCTAGACAAAATACACACGGTTTTGTTATCCGTTGAAGTAGAAACACCAAATCTTGTCGCGTCATGATTGCTCCCACGTTCCAGTTCTCCCTTTTGCACATATCTTCTAATTTGAATTGAAGAAGTGAGAAAAATGAGCCACTTAGGAAGGTGCTTGGTCAGGCTCTTTTGCATCTTAATTTACTTGCTTGGTGCTTTATTGTTTTATGTCCAATTCTCCTCCTGAATCAGCAATTCCTTCCTTCCGACTTTCTCACGTCTAAGATGAGTCCTAAGGAATGTCTTGAAACTGTGGCAGCTCGGTTTTATCCTTTGGATGTGTACATTGGAACATAATTAGAAGACCACCATGTATTTAAGCAAATACATGAGTTTCTAAGCACCAATCAGAAATTAGAAACCAGCGAAAGAGCTCCAGCATGAGGTTATGACAGACTTGCTAGATTTGGTTGGGTTGCTAGATTTGCTCTATATTATTCAAGGGTAGGACATTGGACTGGAGAAACTTTCGTTATTGCTTAGCTAGGGGAGGAAAGAACTGCAATTCTTTTGAGGCCCTCCGTGACTGCTTATGAGAATGCAATTTTCGATTGTCGCTCATTGCGGGTCTTACGCGTTTGAAGTGTGCTTCCTTGCTCAGTTAGCAAAGCATTCTAGGATTTAAGGCGGTTCTCTTAATCTCATGATTACTACTTTACTAAGTCCTGAGGTTATTCAGATTGGGATACTTGCCGTCAATTGTGGACCTGCTGTGTCCCCGAATGTAGACTTCTTGAACTGCACATTGTAGGATCCTAGGAATTGCAATGAAAAATTATTTGAAACAGATGATTTATGAAATTCATTAAGTATGCCTTGACGTCGAGTTTACATTCTCAAAATATACTTTCACCAAGATTAAACCATATTTAATTTATATGAGACTATAGTCTTACCGATCCTAAGGAGATCATTGTCTTGTGAAGATTGTAGCTTAATAATATCTTAGGCAACTCTGAAGTTTCTTTACCTTTTGTGATGGTACGGCGAGATTCTGGAATCTTAGTTGGCATTTTGGCGACAAATAGTCCGTTGTAGATATAGCTATTAGACCGAATGATTTTCTCCAACTATTAAATACTACCACGTAGATTAGTTGAGAGAGCAAGGACATTAGTGAGTTGTCTTAGGATATCTTAGACGTCAGTGGTTCACACAGTGATTATACCATCAAGATGGAAGCCAAGGCTGTTTGCAATGGTATCATTTCAGGTGAGACCCTGCACCGGGATTGCAACCAAACCCGCCATCCAAAGTTTGGCAACTCACTATATATCTGACAGCATTCTCCACATTTATCGAATCCAACTGTTTTAGTATCGCAAGACAGCATATAGCACAATGAGAGAATCTTCGAAGGGAAAAAGTGGTGAAGGGATGTCAATTATTTAAGAAACATCCTCAAGAAGCACAAAAATAATAATTGATCAAAGATGAGGACAAGACATCGAGCATCAACTTCTCCCCATATATCCCCAGAGAAAGATTCATCTTCATTCAGGCACAACAATGTATAACATTTGATACCAGAGATAATCCAACAGTAGCAACTTCAATCTCCATAGAGAGACCGCCCCTCATCAATGTCTGGTTAGCAATATACAGCTATAAAATTCCATAACATAACGTAATCTGACCTTTTACATGCAAAACAGAGTCTAAGGTAAGTCCATCAAGGAACCTGTGAATCTAAGACACATTATTCCAAAGAATACAATCTGTCACCTTATTGATGTCAAGAATATCTAACTTGTCATAAAGGGCCGGTACTTGCACAGCTCTGAGTGCATACAGCAGATGCAGATCATGTCCAATATTTGGCAACAAAGCCACCTGCACAAGCAGCCCTAAGTGTCATTCACACTTTGTTTTTAGAGTCGAAGTTTTAGAATATAAATAAATAAAGCAACACTAATCACTCCTAAGACACGGTTGTCATTGTAATAGATGGAACTTGTTAATCCTAAACTAATATCTTAAGCATACTGTCAAATAAGAAATGTTTGATTATATGTGGAGTGGAGGTTCTGTCAGCCGCATGTTTTTGGTAGGTAATCACGAAAAGGAAGCCGAGAGACAAATAAATACAAACCAGACAGATGCTGGCATTGCAGGATCCAAGAAACACTTCATTTGAATCCACAGTGCCCAGTTTTCCAAGAAGATCTAGAGTGGTCTATCCCCAACATGCTCCATTCAATCTCAAGTGCTCCATAACCAGTGACTCAAAACTGTCCTTTCTCTGAGTGCAGGATCAACCCAAAAACTCAAATCAGTAAACTCTGAAATGCTGAATTGTAGCAGATCCATATAAACTAAGTCATTTTCAGTAACTGGCAGGAAGTGGACAAGAGAACAAGAAGAGAATTGTAAAAATGTCATACCTACCATTTCAACAAACAGTATGTACTTGACATGTTCATCGCCAGCGAACTCGCTCATCTGGCAGTAAGACGCCACATATCAATGAACATGGAATCAAATCTTAAGCATGCCCCATAAGAACTCAGCAATTTAAGCGCAAAAAGTATACAATAACAAAATTTCGTGAGGTCATCAAGGATCATAATGATCCTAAAAATTGAACAGATTGTGTTCCACTTTGTTTTGACCAATCACATGCATATTAACATGGACAAAAGGGAATAAAGCACATCTCTCTTTCCAATTGAAGAAGATGGGTCCATGCTCATATTGCTCGCATTCCCAATTTCTGATTCAAGCACAAAATAATCTCTAGTTCAAAGAAAGCACCGCCATTTAGACAAACAAGCACGTCCAACAGAAGTAATTCCCGGACACCCGTCAGCAATGACGGCTCGAAGACAACTACGGGCACAACATTTCTGAAATCTTCATCTCACCTTATTACACTACTATCTATCTCGATAACCACAAGAGATTTTCTTGCTACCCAAGCTACAAACCATCCGGCCCCAGGTTAAAGACGATCTAATCAGCGAGAAACACTCGCTACATCAACGGAAACTAGCTTAAAAAAGCAAAATAGATATCAAATTGAAGAACAGAAGCGGCGGCGTGACGATTAGTAGTGAAAAACGCTCGCAGAAGCTCCCCGAAGACCTTAGCAGTCGATCGATCAAAGGTGAATTAGAGCGAAAACGAAGGTTTGAGCTCGATTCAGAACCAAAAATGCTCTTCAAGTCGACTGAAAGATGAAACTTTATTTCGTTTTTCTGAGGAACGAAGGTTTTAATAAACCCATAAAGCTTTTTGGGCCGGCGAAAAATGGGCCCAATTGTCCATTTTCTTCTCCTGAATTTTTTTTTTGTTATCCTCCATTTGTTTTAAGAAAAATGAATTATTTGAAAAATATTTTACAAAAATAAATGATCGGGATATGTTTTTATTGTTCACCAAAATGTTTAAACATAGATTGGTATTAATAATGAAAAAATTATTTATTGACTTTCAAACGATGAAAAGATCATTTTTTTTAAAAATTGTTTCGGAATCATTTATTTTTCGTGAAACAAATACGACATAATTATTGTCAAATGCTTCACCTGAAATTGACCAACTGCATTTGGCACCACAAAACAATATCTAACCTAATATGATTAAAGGAAACTTTATATTATTATTGGGCCCACCGTCAGTATGTAAAAGAAAAACGGAGAGAGCTTTGGCTAAATTTCTTAATCATCAAGTCTCTCTACCGGGCAGTATTTCTTAAGAGCTTAGCATTTGATTGCGTTGAACTTTAATTTAGTCAATCGATATTTCATTAAATTCCCTCTAAGCTATGCACCAATGTAGTCTCGGACAAACACAACCCTGATATAACCTAATATCATGGCTGCAAAAGTGCCTTTGAAGTCAGTTTAGTATGTTTCGAAAAAATTCCCTATCAAAACAAAAGATTAGATAATAAAAGAGACAATACTGTAAACACACATGTTTCAGCAGCTTGAAATTTAGGCTTGTTAGATTACTCCATTGATCTCAACCTCCAATCATTTATGGTTTGCAAGCAAACTAAACAAGACATAGGGGAACTGATATCTCCATTTCAATATTGTATTTTCACCGTTTGAAAAGGGATATTAAACACAAGTACAAACTCGTTATGACACGACCCTTAGTTTTATGACATGGGAAGGTGGTTTAGGCTTGAAGAAGCTACAAACACAAAATCAAGGTAGTTTTATGTATGGTCTGTTACTACTAAAAGTTAGGTCCATTCTTAGGCGACATGCGATTAGTGATGGACAGGGCACTTCATCTGTGGTGTCATCGAGGCACCCTCATGGCATTTCTAGAGGGTGTTTATCCTCAAAGAGCGATTCATGATATTGCCCTAGATATATCAACTCTTTGGTAGCTGCTGTTATTAGTTAGAGATGAGTGGTCTTGTCTCTAACAAGATTAGATCTATTCGTGCAAATACAAGACAGCTTTATGCGGGACGCTTTAATCCTCGTCATATTGCTGAAGATAAGATTGATGTTCACTAGAAATGCGTCCGGTTGCTTTACCCAAGACTGATGCTTTATCCTTGTCATTGGATCCAATAAAAATTAAAAAAGAAAATTTTCTTACTTGAGAAAGTCTACACCGATGATAATGGATATGATATGATGACTTAAACCTTGCTAATCGTGAAACTTAATTCTTGTATAGATTAAGTGGGTATGATGGAACTTCCCTTGTGAGGCAGAGGGGGAGATTTGCTGGGCTGGATCCACCTCTTGCGAGCCCCATCTCATCATCTTAAATTCAAAAAGAAAAGAAAAAAAGATAGGGCTGAATGTTCTTGATTTAGAAGATAGAGAAGAGCAATTCAATGTTACAAAGAGAAAGAGGCGGAGAGCTTTGCTTTGAAAAAGAGAAGAGGCACTTCGGATTCAATAGTGTAACTTTGTTGGGATTGGCGGAAAGTTCGGTATGCTATACGTGAGTTCAAGAACTACAAGTTGATTGATTTTGTTTGTTAAAATCTTCTCCAAATTGTCTCTTAATTTTCTCTGCAGCAGTGAGATCTTTCTTGCATCTTTGTATTAATTCACCTTTGCTGTGATGATGTTTTGCTAATGTGAAGAGCCTCTAGCTGTGTTATTTAGGGGTGTGCAACCGGACCGGGTAAACCCGGTTCCCGGACCGGCCCACCCGGAAAACAAGGTCGGGAATCGGTTCCCAAAATTCAGAACCGGTTTGAACCGGTCCGGGAACCGGTAACTAAACTATAAATATGAATACATATTCAACAAATTTAAGATGACACAATAATAGAAATTTCGTACCGCTAACGCTCATCGAGATATGGGACAAGATAGGGTCCACAATGCGACAAGCAGGATGTTGCTACTTTTGATTTTGGCAAATTGAAGAACAAAGAAGACATAATGGAAGAGAACGTACTTTGGGGAAGGAAGCCGTGAGAAGATTTACGACGTAAACTTCGCCATTTTAGATGTCGCGAGTCCGTGATCGTGAGGAGTCCTTGGTCCTCACGGTGAAGAACGTACTCTAGACTGTGGAGGAAGAGGCTGTGAAGACCTTTGCGGCGTAAACTTCATGCCTTTTGGAATTGGATGTTGTTTGTCCGTGATTGTAAGCCCGAGGAGTCAACAGCTTTAACATCATTTTACTTGGGTTTTTTTTTTTTTTGAACAGACATTTTACTTAGATTTGAATATATAAAAGAATTATATATAATATAATATAATATAACAGAAATTTTACTTAGGTTTGAATATATAAAAGAATTATAAATAATATAATATAATAATATACGGGGTTGGTCCCGGGGTTGGACCACCCAAAACTCTCGGGACCGGGACCAACCCGCACGGTGTTGGTCATGGAATTCGGACCAAGGACCGACCCGGTCCCCTTGGGAACCGGACCCGACCGGCAGGGTTGGGCCGGTCCGGATTGGTCCAGGGTCGACCCTAGACCGCTGCTCACCCCTAGTTCCGAGGGATTACCCACCCGAGAACCGGATCGACCGGACCGGTTTGGGAACTGGTTTGAGAACCGGTAGTCCAAACCCTAATTTGTTCCCCTGTTTGAGAACCGGGTTGTACGCCTTCTTGTCGACCTTGCAGCTCCACTGGTTGCTAGTGTCGCGAGGAGCCGAGCGACGGTGCTGGTGCAGTGGCGGCTTCACAGGGGCAAGGGCGACGGCGACGGAGCTTCGGGTGTCAAAGGTGTCGGGTTGTTGCGGCCACAGCAAGGGCGACGAGTGGCGGTGCGAGCTCGCGGGTGAGGGGGCTCCGGCGGGTGGCGCGGTGGTGCGGCCGCGGCGACGTAGGCGCAACGGTCGGCGGCTGTGGCGTGCGGAGGAAGCCCGTGAAGAAGATGAACAATGCACTGTTCTGTTTCTTCTTTTTTCTTTTTCTCCCTGCTGGCTTGTCACGTCTCCCTCACGTCCCTCTCTATGCTGCCCATGTCTCCTCTGCCTCCTGACCTTGACCTTGACTCTCAAGCCTTTCATTCCCTTTTTTTTTTGTGTTTCTTTTTTCCAAGGAATGAAGAAGGCCTCCTGCCGAGTGATCCCAAAAATAAAACCCCGGTGGAATCGTCAAGCTGTCGTGACCTAAAATCATCTAGGATTTGGCTAATGCATACGAAATGAAATAGAAATTTACTTATTAATTACGTTTAATATTCCAATATAAATTAGAAGAATTATATTATTTTCTCATGTATTAAAATAAAATTCGAAATCGTATAGATGTGCGGTTGCAAAACAGGTTCCAATAAAAACAGGGTTAACCCTGCTCCCCGGATCGGAAAAACATGGTGGGCCGGGGCAGAACGGTCCAATGCAAATGGGTAGGGAATAAAGGTCCAAAAAAGATAACCGGTTATAACAAGGTCGGGAAACGGGTCCCGTGTCTAGACCCTACCCACCCTGACCCGATCACCCCTAGTGTTATTAGAGATAAACTAGTATGTATTTTGCTATTATTAATGATTAGTGGAAGATTTTGACTGGCCCAACAATTTTTCATGTATTGAGTTTTTCACGTAAAATATGTGGGTGTTGGTTTTGCCTTGCTTGAATATTCAGCACCATATTCACTGCTTTAGGGTTAATATTGTTGGAATATCGTGACCGGTTGCTATTGGGGTTAATTTAATATTAGTTGGTTGATTTTTGGGAAAAAAATCGATCCTGAAGAGGCATAAGCAATAAATTGTTGCCATTTCCATGTTACGGAATAGGATTGCTTGTTTGTCTATCGCAAATAAAGAATGGTGTAGCAATGAGTTCGCGAGTTCCTTTGGTGTCTAGTAATTGGAAGTACAGTTGCAAATGGGTGGCTTTTCTATTGAAAAATATGTCCCACCCGATCAACTTCAGGCCCGGTTGAAAGGTTCGGGCCTAAACAAGTCCTCTTGGATTGGCATTAATTTAATTTTGGGCTGGGTTTGGCCCAAAATATGACTGACTTAAAATATGAGAGAAAAAGACACGAAGAATTTCTAGTCATCTCCGATATCCACAGCGCTGTTGGAAATCAACGCAACACCGTTGAGAAAGCCACGGGCGGCTGAAGCCACCGCTCTCTGCTTCAAAAGTCGAAGCCAATTGGGTGGGCTTCTATTGAAAAGTGTTCCGACCTTTGTCCTTACTCCCCTCATCAAACTCGAACACTATCGACAAATTGCCTGTGGGCTTGGGCTCAAGATGGTGTTGTCGCTCCAAATTTTCTTCGATGAAGAAAATTTACTGTTTTTTTGTTTCTTTAATCTTTCTAATAGGGACACTGGAGCCACATTGAGTCAACTTGGCATTTAACGGTCACATAAGCAATTTTTTCATCTTTTAATGTAAGATCCAATGTGAATGGATAAATCATAGTTCATTAATTTGTTTGCAAAAAAAAAAAAAAAAAAAAAAAAATCAAAGATGGCATTGCACAAAATGATAAAGTTTAAGGATTTCTGGTAGCGTTATGCCATATCAAGAAGATAACTTGCAAAAGAAAAGTGGGAAGTTTTTCGCATTGGTCATCTAAACTTTAGCACTGCTATGAAACATTTCTCTCAATGCCTAAGAGATGGATTATATCTCATGTATATTGTGTCATTTTACTACGTGGAGGGCACAATTATTGGTCTGATTACATCGATAATACAAAGTTAAGGCAAAGCAATAATTAAAGACATGGTCGGACTTGAACACAACATTATGATAAAGCACCGCATTTTTCCCAATTTTCTCGTTCCTTCATTTTTCAAATGCAGAACTGCAATGTTCTAATAAATTCAATATCAATCTCAAGTCTCGTATTACGTCGTGATTACAAGAAGTGAATCGTGATATGGGTCAAATCATGTATTTATCATTTCTGTAAGGAATTCGATAGATTGAAAAAAGAAGGCTTACTTTTCCAACATTTCGGCGGTTGGTGCCACACGTGCGACTCACATGCTTTGGTAACCGCATGTCCGATTCTCCAAAAAGCATACTTGCCAGAGGCGTGCGCACAAGAACGTGAAAGAAAAGGAATAAAAAGGCGCACTCAAGCTCCGGATCACTAGCTAATCGGTGAAGAACAGGTACGAGTGGTGTGGCAGTTGGTTTTTCTTTTTCTTTTTATATGTTTTTTTTGGTGTGACAGTTGGTGTTCAGTTGAATGTAATCGTGTGATTTTTCTTTGTGTAGTTAAACATGAGCTCGAGCTCTAGCTCCAGCTTCATATGGTAATAGTTGCATAAGGTTATGCTTTCTTGCATTTGTTTGACCATCTGTATGCTGGTCTAATTATGTTGCTATGGCAGCGTATTGTGACGTTTCTATTCCTTTGAACTTTTGTTTTTTTATTCTCCCGAAATAAAAAAAAAAAACATTTGGTAATGGTAAGTTGTTTTTCTACTCTCTAGAATAGAAAGTTAGCCCGGAAATAGATTTGGAGCAAAAACAAGAAACAAAAAACAATTGCTTCTTATTCTTTGGAATAATTTATAGAAATAAGCCAATTTTCTTTTTTACTTTTATTTTATTTCTCTCTCTTGTCGTGGCCACCTCCAATCTCTCGGAGCCATCGCCGCCTGTTGCCGCTCGCTGGATGCCGCCGCCGCTGCTGCCTATTGCCAACACTACACAACCGCCAGCCGCCGCCCTTGCCATGATCATCGGCCACGGCCACCGGCCGTGGTGGTGGCGGCCAATGGGCATCGGGCGGCGGCCGAACGGTCGTGTAATGGCGGCGGGACGACGGCACGGCGAGGGCAGCCTATGGTTGACAATCGGCGATTCGTGAGTAAGAATAAAAAATGAATAAATATAAAAAAGAAACATTTGAGTGCCATACGCATTTCTATTTTTTATTTATTTATTATTCTAAGAGTAGAACTTTTGTATAGTTATCAAATGCGTCCTTTTATTCAGAAATTGTTCTCCGGAATAGAAATAGAAAAGAACTATTGCTGAGGAAAAAAGAAAAAAACTCTTCCCTAGCCAAGAAGTAGGGGTGATCAGGTCCAGAGTGGGTAGGGTCTAAACCCAAATCTTGTACCCAACCCTGTTATAACCGATTCCTCTTTTTTGGACCATATACCCGACCCTATTTATATTGGACTTTGTACCCGACCCACTCTATTTTTCCATCCAATTTCAGAGTCAACCCTGTTTTCCACTGGAACCTGTTTTGCAATTTTTCGATATCCTATATGGCTTCAAATTTTATATTAATACGCGAGAAAATAACGTAATTATCCTAATTTGTATTAAAACATTAAGCACTTGTAATAAATAAATACATGAACTTTTTGACTAAATGAAAAATTAAGGATCCATAAGATTAATTACAATAAATAAAATCATAAGACAAAGAATTAGCAATAAACATGAGTCTAATATTAGTTTTATTCCCACAACTATTACATGAAGCTACTCATTTATGCAAGCATAACTCCTCTTACAAAAGAGAAACTAGGCGAGCTAATCCATGTGATACACAAAAATTTGGCGGCAATGAATACCGTCCATCCATCGGACGGTGCAAGAAGCAAGTGAGGAAGAGGAATGCCAAAGGAGTAGTGCCATGTGTGTTTAAAAGAGTTAAGAGGAAAAACGTTGTGTGATTACGGGGCTAAGAATAGAAATCAGGGGAAAAAAAAAGATTTTAGACCTTTACTTACAAAACCGTTATGGGAACTAGTTCCAAAATCGGTATGGGAACTAGTTTCTGGGTGGGTAATCACTCGGAACCCGTTCTCGAACCAATTTAAACCGGTTTTGAATTTTGGGAACCGGTTCTCGGACCGGTTTCAACGGGAACCGATTTCCGACCCTATTTTTTGGGTGGGCCGGTCCGGGAACCGGGTATACTCGGTTTGGTTGCACACCCCTACCAAGAAGCATTATCATGCGCAGCCTATGCTTTTGTGGATTGCTCAATTGAGTGGAATCATGTGCCGGCGTCTTGTGCATCTGCTAGTTGGGGTATTACAAGAATTATGTCTATTTGGTGAGCTGACTTGATTAAAAAGCTTCAAAATTCTTGAAACAGCTTTAATGGAGAACGGTGATGTAAATTTTTGCAATCGACCATCCGAGAATCGAATCATTCCCGTGAATGTTATTGCAGAGGACACAAAACTTTCTACGCAAGATGTTGAGCATATTCTCTTGAAGAGTTTGTCTGTAAGTATATTTTAAGGTTTGAATAATGGTCGCATTAATAAGTATTCATTCTCTCTATCACTTGTGAGGACCTCTCAATGATTAAAATGAAGCAAACAATGCTTCTCTTCTTGGTTCATCATACAAAATTAGAATGGGATATCCAAGGTTTATATATATATATTATTCGGCAGTTGTATTTTCCATTGATAATTTGAGGTCTGTTGCATATGCCTGGGGATTCCACAGGTCAAATTTACTACGTGACCGACTGGCTAATTGGCTAAACAAAATACACATGGCTTTGTTATCTATTGAAGCAAGAACACCAAATCATATCGCTTCATGATTGCTCCTACATTCCTGTTCTCTGTTTTGCAAATATCTTATTATTTGAATTCAAAGAAGGGAGAAAAATGAGCCACTTTGTAGCAAGGTGCTTGGTCAGGCTCTTGTGCATCTTAATTTACTTGCTTGGTGCCTTATTGTTTTATGCTTAATTCTCCTCCGGAATCAGTATACCTTCTCACGTCTAAGATGAGTCCTAAGGAATGTCTTAAAATTGTGGCGACTCGATTTTATCCTTCGGATGTTCATTGGAACATAATTAGAAGACCACCATGTATTTAAGCAAATGCATGTCTTACTAAGCACCAATCAGAAATTAGAAACCAGCAAAAGAGCTTTGCCGTAAGGTTATGACATACTTTGCCCTTCATGAGACTCTGCACCAGGAGTGCAACCAAACCCGCCATCCAAAGTTTTGCAACTCACTATATAACTTATAGCCTTCTCCACATTTACTGAATCTTCGAAGGGAACCGAGCATCAACTTCACCCCATATATCCCCAGGGAAAGATCCATCTTCGTTTTGCAGTGCTCTAATGTCTGAATCATTGTTCAGGCACAACGATGGAGAGCATTTAATACCAGAGATTATCCAACGATAGCAACTTCGATCTACATAGAGAGAGCCCCCTCAGCAATGTTTGGCTAGCAATACTCACACTATAAAGTAACCGTAATCAAAATTTTACAACATTTAAAAAGTTTACATAATCTGAAATCTTACATGGAAAACAGAGCCTAAGGTAAATTTTACACTCTCATGATGTTGAAAACTTAAAAACATAAAATAATACCGAGGAACTTGCATCTATGGTAACAGTTTGGCAAACTAGGACACTTCATTCCAAAGGATACAATCTGTCACCTTGTTGATGTCAAGAACACGTAACTTGTCAAAAAGGGCCAAAACTTGCACGGCACTGAGCGTATACAACAGATGCGGATCATGTCCAATGTTTCCACCAAAGCCACCTGTAAAAGCAGCCGTAGGTGACATGCACTTTGTCCTTTGGAGTGAAGCTATAATAAAAGATCAATAAAGCAACACTGATCACCCCTAAGATGTGGTCATTATTGTAATAAAGGCAATCTGTTAATCCCGAGCTAAAATGTTGATCATTCTTTCAAATACTGCATGTTTTTTGTGGGTATTTAAGAAAGAAGCCAATAGACAAATAACTACCAACCAGACTCATGCTAGCATTGCAGGATCCACAAAAGAACTTCATTTGAATCCACGGTGTCAGGTTTTCAAGAAGATCTAAAGTGGTCAATCCCCAATATGCTCCACTTAATCTCAGGCTCTACACAACCACTGACTCAAAACTATCATTTTTCTGAGTGCAAGATCAACCCAAAAACTCAAATCAGTAAACTCCGAAATGCTGAATAGCAGATCCAGATAAGTCATTTTCAGTAACTGGCAAGAAGTGGACAAGAAAACAAGGAGAGGATTGTGAAATTTCATACCTACCTTTTCAGCGGACAATATGTACTTGACATGTTTATTGCCAGCGAGCTCCCCCATCTGTCAATAAGAAACTACATATCTTTGAACATGGAATCAAATCTTGCACATGCCACGCAAGATCTCAGCAACTCAAGCACAAAAAGTATACTATTACAAAATTATGTAAGTTCATCAAGGATCGTAAGGATCCTATATATTTAACAACACATTATGTTCAGCTTTGTTTTGAACAATTGCATGCATATTGAAAATAAAAAGTGGGAAAGAAGCTCATCTCCATTTCTAATAGGAGAAGATTTGTCCTTGCTCAAATTACTCACATCACGAGGTCTCGTCTGACAACGAACTGTTTCGCTTGCCTGGTCTACCGAACGAGATGACGATGACGAGGCCCTAGCTCCCGGATGAGCTGAAGATCAGCGTCGAGACTGATTTCACCAGGTTGCTGAAGAGATCTCATCAAGCTGCAGATCGATGTTTTGGGATGATAGTGAACAGCTTCTATGAGCTTGAGCCGAGTTATGTGGATCACTACAGGAATGCTCTCGGCAAGAGAGCTTGGCACATAGGACCTGTTTCGTTGTGCAATAGAAACTTGCAGGAGAAGGCCCGGAGAGGAGGGACGGAAGCATCCATCAACGGGCACGAGTGCCTCAAGTGGCTCGACTCAAGAGAGCCCAGCTCGGTCGACTACGTCTGCTTCGGCACAACGTCCAAGTTCTCGGATGCGCAATTGCGAGAGATCGCCACGGGATTGGAGGCCTCTGGCCAGGACTTCGTCTGGGTTGTGAGCAGAGACAGAAAAGCAGAGAAAGGAAACGAGGGTGAAGGGCAGGACGATTGGCTGCCCGAAGGGTTCGAAAAGAGGATCCAAGGCAGAGGGCTGATCATACGGGGATGGGCCCCGCAAGTCCTGATCCTCGACCACCGTAGCGTCGGGGGCTTCGTGACGCACTGCGGGTGGAACTCGGTGCTCGAGGGGATCAGCGCGGGGCTCCCGATGGTGACGTGGCCCATCTTCGCGGAGCAGTTCTACAACGAGAAGCTGGTGACCGAGGTCCTGAGAATCGGGGTCGGGGTCGGGGCCCGTGTTGGAGAAATCTTTCCAGAATATTTTAAAGTTGACAAAACGTTTCTATCAGTCTAGTCTGGATATTTGCAAACCGACAGTTTAAAGTCTAAAGACTTTATGATCACCAGACTCAAGACTCAAGACTAAATACTCAAGACTCAAGACTCAAGACTATTCTCACTGATAGTCTTTCTAATCCAATAACGAAGGAAATCCAGAGCCGAAGTATATGGTTGAGGATTCGATCCTATCCTCTGGAGTAGATCCCTTGATTGGATAAAAATAACGGATTCTTTTATTCGTATCTAGATCGATTGAAGATCCGATGGTCGACGAAATATTCTTGGAATGTTTTATTATTGGAAACCAAGATCCTGATTGTATGGGCGAACATGATTGATGGGCTATCGTCAGGTTCCTTTAATAGCTCGAATGATCTTCTTGATTGATTCCGTCCAACGGGTAGATTGGAGGAATTCCATTGGTAAGTGCCAACGGCTATGATGGCATAAATGAGTATAAAAGGAAGACGTTCTAGTTGTTTTTAGTGATGTGATTGATAGAGAAATTCCAGAGTCTGAAGAACCTTGATTATTAGTCGATACAATTTGAGCGAAATTGTATACACAGAGAGTGTTTATACTTGTTACCTTGAGCGAGTGTGGTAGATCATCTACATCTAGAAATCAAGGAAAATCAACACTGTAACATCTCTTTGTTCATAGTGGAATCCAGCCAATAGGTTGTCAGTGCAGAAGAGTGGACGTATGCTTGAATCAAGCCGAACCACTATAAACCGCGTGTTCAATTCTCTCTTTCATTTACTCAGTCTTACGATTGATTATTAATTGTTGCAAATCCTTTAACTGTCTAAGTATTGTGCAATTATCAAGAAAAATCTTTTATATACCTATTCACCCCCCCTCTAGATACTCGTACTAACAATATCAGCCCGGCAGTGGGCAAGGTTAGTGGGGGATTTCGTGAGGAAGGAGGCGGTCGAGAGGGCGGTGAAGGAGATAATGGTGGGGGAGAGGGCAGGGGAGATGAGAGGCAGAGCAAGGAGCTTTGGGGTTATGGCCAAAAGGGCAGTTGAAGAAGGGGGTTCTTCGTACAATGATTTGGGGGCTTTGATAGAAGAATTGAGGACATATGGCTTAGGTTGAAGGACTATGGTTTTGTGAGGAATAAGTAAGGTGGTGACATTCGTGGTGTGTTTTAAGGAACCAGAGATTCAGATTTAAGTGCGAAGTATAAGTCTGTGGTGACGATTTCAATGCTCATTTTAGATATTATTGATTTGCTGGCTATAAGTTTCAATCCCCCAATTCTTCTTTTTGTCCCCCCCTCCAACAAGAACGTGGTTGATTTAGTTCTCAAGGCACACATTTATGAACAAGAGGGCAAAGCCATGGGTTGATCGGTAAGAATTGAGGAAAAGGATCGAACAAGAACAGATAACTTGAGAGATGCCAAATTCACATAGAATTTTACATAAACCATTATCTTGTAATGAACACATTGCCAAAGATGGTACTATTTACTAAATGGACTTTATTGCACTTTCTAAAGAATGTTTAGCACCCGATTATAATGCTGAGAATTTAAGAATTTCATAAAGAACACAAGATTTAGGACCTCTGTTGAGTTCTCTCCCCTTAAATATATAGGAATGATGACTTTTACCAAACCTATTTTTGCACAATGTCTTTCAATCAGGGGTACTGGGCCAACAAGTTAGTTGAAAGACACTTTGCGAAGTACAGGTCGACTTTGTTGGAATTTTTGCAAGTTCCACTACCTCACTCTAGGCATGGAAAGCTACTATACCTATCTACCTAGTAGTAACCTTTCTTTGGAGAGAGAAATGGGGAGTCTACCATCCCCCCACGGTCTCTATGTTCCTCAGGGAATCTTTGTCTTCTTTCCTTTAGTGAGAATCCCCCTGAATTTTATGTCTCAGAGTTCAGATGAAACAATTTAAGGACATACTTAGATCCATTCTCTTCTTAAATATACAAGTTTGAGGACTTTTACCAAACCTTCTTTCTTTAAAAAAAGAAAAAATCTAGGAATTAACTATATAAATCTGCACTAATTGGTAAGGACAATAGTAAACTCTCACAGGTGGTAGCCATAAGAGGATAACATTGTCAAGAGGATTCGATGGTTCACCATATCAACATCAAAAGGTTAGGTCAACATCAACGTTGGTCAATGAGATGGACCCCTTCGATGGTAAAGGGATCATGGGCTTCTTGGGGTCCCAGTGGATCATAGTCATCCAGACATTTTCTACCTTAACCACTTCGATATAGCCCAATTCACAAGAAGACATTTGACATTGACAGTTGATTAGCGATGGTGGCGTTGTGCTGAGGTCGATGCACTAAGAAAAAGAACAAGTGTACCGTAGCCCAAACTTGGACATCAAGTTAGGGACGGGCCTGTTAGTTCTTTTAAGTGGGGACAACCATTTATTATACGTTTCCATACTGTGCACACGCAAACCAAACAGGAAATAAACCAAGAAGATTATTCAAAAAGTCTTAAATTTTATTATATTTTTATTAATCAAGTCAAATTTTTTTCAATTTTATCAATTAAATTTTAAATATTTTTACGTTTTGCTCACTTAAGTACATCTGGTCAATTTTTGGCCGAAATTTTTTTTTTTGTAAATGCTTTGCCATTTTATGTGGCACATGATTAACGCGATAGGGATCATCATTTTTTTAATATTTTTTATTTATTTAATAATTTTTATTTTTCTTCCTTTTCTTTTGTTTTTCCATTTCTTCTTTCTTTATCCTTTTTTTTCCTCGGCAGGCCATCGACAAGGGAAGCCTGGGCTGGGCTGGTGAGGCTGCCCCGCCACATCGAGTGGTGGCCAGGGCTGGCCCGCCCCCACGGGGGCTTCGGTTTCCATGGCTACCGTCCATGAGAACTGAAGCATCGCAACCCCTGATGAAGCAATCGGGGAAGAGGAGACGGAGAAGCGCGGGGGCAACTTCGGAGCGTTGGGAGGAGACTCTGGACATGGATGACCTCACGATTTCTTTAGTAGCAGGGCACGTGTGGCGGCAGAAGTCGTACTGGAGCCCGAGCGCGGGGTCTTCTCGGTCGATGACCCCATCATCGTACCTCTGAAGCAGGGCGGGCGAGAGGGAATCCATTGAAAAATGGAGGGTGAAGGGCCGTCCGTCCATGCCAATCTGCACTCGAGCCCTTGCGATTCCTGAGTGAGGCGAGGAAGGAGACGAAGAGAACGAAGATGACGATCCACTTGTTCAGGGAGTTGGCAATGGCTTCTAACCTTCTGATCTTGGTTTTCTCTGGAGATGTTCTGCAAGCGAGGGACCCTCGCCCTCGCCCAGGCGAAGGCTGTCCTTGCCAACCTTCACCGAAGAAGACCTCGGAGGGAAAAAGGGGAACACAAGAAGAGAAAAAATGAAAAAAAAAAAAAAAAAAAGGAAAAGAAAATAAAAAAATTTGAAAAAATATTAAAATATTATTAAAAATTGTTAATGTTAGCGTCAACTGTTTTACATGGCATAATCGGTATTCACACTAGCGATTTTCAGCCAAAATTAACTAAACGTACTCAATTGACAAAAAGTGAAAATGTTTAGGACTCAATTTGCAAAATTAATAAAATTTATGACTGAATTGATCAAAGTGCAATATATTTAGGACTTTTTGGATCCCAAAATAAATCAATGCACGTTGGAAAATGATATTTTGCAATACTAGGAAAGTGATTCGATGGTTAAGGGATGTATCAATGTAGGTAATTTGCACACATGACATACATTAGATTCTCCACATCAGCTTGTACAAATGTTTCTCTCTTTGGGCTAATATGCCAGAAATTATCTTGTCTCTTATCTGGTTTATGAAATAAACTTGACCTTTATTTCCTTTCAAAGTAAAATTTGGAATCTTTAAGGAAGAGTATATTGGTGGTTCGAAATCCAATTACAAGATGTTAAATAACCATTAGGTAACCATCATTCGACTCCTAAATCTAACTTAAAATAACCAATCAAAAATTTAGCTGGAAGAGTTACACATGGGATCAAAATTCATTATAACTCTCACAAATTTCTTAACAATAAGTATGCTGCCCGAAGAAAGAAAAAGAAAGAAAAGACAATTACATTCTTCGTCCCTAGAATTCGGTTTGTCACAATTCTAGTTTTTTTTTTTTTTTTTTTTTTTGTACCATGTTATCCTTAATAGGAGTTGGGAGTGTTGAACTTCAATTTGAAGCTCTACAAACTTACAAAGTTGACAGTGATCATTGACATGTTGTGCTGGTGGCACAAAACGGCGTTGGGTAAGGCTCAATAGCTATAGTACCGTGCAGTGTATTGTAGTGCGTGGTACCTAGGCTGGCCTGCTACTACCGGATCATGCTTGGCTTGGCTCGTTAATAGATAGAGTTGTGCCATTATCTCGCTCGTGCTATGTTGTGCTAGTACTCATGCTATTGCTGTGCTTGTCTCGTACGTATACCATGCTTGCCCCATGCCTGCATTATTTTCGTCGTGTAAGCTAGTAGCAATTTATTCTCCGATTGAATTGATTAGGCTTTAGGCACTTCATTGCAGAGATCCCAAGGTCGAAACTCTGCAGCCGCTAACACGTCTTAAGTGGGGGGCCATGGTGGTGGGATCCTATACTAGCTTCCCTCGAGGTATTGACGCTTAGTCCGAGGTGCACCATGCACTGTATAGGCCGTGGGTTGCCAATTAGCGTAAGCGAAAGGGGGGCCCGGCAGATCTTCAGTTACCAAAAAAAAAAAAACTATTCTCTAATTGAACGTAACATAATTTGCAAATAAATTCAAGGGTTGATAACTTAAAAAAATCATAAACAGGTGCATTTATGACAAATTTACCTCAAATTTATTTTTTGACGACTAAAAAACATTTTTGACAAAGTTACCAAAAACTGGTACATCTATGATAAATTTACCTTATGTTCGTTTCCGTCAAATTTTATTATCAAATTGCTAAGTTGGATGATACATGATAATTGACTAGTGTACCAATTTTGGATTTTATTCTTCCTTTATCGTAGTTATACAATTTTTATAATTTTTTTTATAATATTAGGACATATTTAATTTGGGGTTTTTGACGATCGAACAAATTGGTTTGGGATACATTTGTCATAAGAATACCAGTTTGTGGTTTTTTGTAGTCATTTAGGGTAAATTTGTTATAGGTGTATTGGTTTGAAGTTTTTCATGATCAAAAAATTAGTTTGGGATAAATTTATTACATGTATACTGTTGGAGAAATCTTTCCAGAATATTTTGAAGTTGACAAAACGTTTCTATCAGTCTAGTCTGGATATTTGCAGACCGTCTGTTTAAAATCTGAAGACTTTTTAATCACCAGACTCAGCACTCAAGACTCAAGACTCAAGACTATTCTCATTGACAGTCTTTCTGATCCAGTGACGAAGGAAATCCAGAGCCGAAATATATGGTTGATGATTTAATCCTATCATCTGGAAAAGATCTCTTAGTTGGATAAATATAACGGATTCTTTTATTCGTATCTAGATCGATTGAAGATCCGGCGGTCGACGAAATATTCTTGGAAGGTTCTATTTTTGGAAACCAAGATCCTGATTGTATGATTGATGGGCTATCGTCAGGTTCCTTTAATAGCTCGAATGATCTTCTTAATTGATTTCGTCCAACGGGTAGATTTGAGGAATTCCTTTGGTAAATGCCAACGGGTATGATGGCATAAAGGAGTATAAAAGGAAGATGTTCTAGTTGTTTTAGAATGTGATCGATAGAGAAATTCTAAAGTCTGAAGCACCTTGATTATTAGTCAATACATTTTGAGCGAAATTGTATACACAGAGAGTGTCTATACTTAGTGATACCTTGAGCGAGTGTGGTAGATCATCTACATCTAGAAATCAAGGAAGATCAACGCTATAACATCTCTTTGTTCATAGTGAAATCCAGCCAATTGGCTGTCAGTGCAGAAGAGTGGACGTAGGCTTGAATCAAGCCGAATCACTATAAACCGCGTGTTCAATTCTCTCTTTCCTTTACTCAGTCTTACGTTGATTATTATTTATCGCAAATCCTTCAACTGTCTAAGTATTTTGCAATTATTAAGAAAAATCTTTTATATACCTATTCACCCCCCTCTAGGTACTCGTACAAGCTATATCATATACCAGTTTGGAGTCTTTCTAGAGTATTAACCCTAAATTTGAATGCTTAACGCATGAATATAACAATTCTCTCTTTACTCCCTATATTTCTACGATAAATTGGCTGTGATAGTGATTTTATAAACAAAACTCAAGTTCACATGTTCTGCAAGTAGAACTGCGGAAATCGGTGATCTTCAAATTGAATCCTCGATCAACACTAGATAATATCTTACGCACCAGTACAAACTAGATCTTAGGGATTATAGAGGAAAAATATACAGCAGAAGGATTGAGAACTCAATTTGTGAGAACTTTTTGAAGGTTAGGCATGGGGCAATCTTAGAAATAAATGAGTTGCAAGCAGTGGGGAGAGGGACGAGAAATGGAGAACATAAATAAGTACAAATTGCATGACAGCAGGAAAAGCGGTCATTGCAGGTGCAGTTTTAACAAAGTAACCCTCGGAGTGATGTTCGTTTCAAAATTTTTGATGACTTGATCTCAAATAACCCCAGAATACCGGACGGTGACCGTGTGCGTTTTACGTGCCATTTTCCGCGCCTTGGCAGGGGCATTTTTGTTCGAAATTTCTGGAACCTAAATCAGGTTTCCCAGCGTCCCTAAAATAAACCTTCGTCCCCAAATTTCTCAATTGAGAGAGTAACTGTTCCTTCTTTCGTCAAGAAGGTGATTGTAGCTCGTTGAATCAACATGACGACACGGGCATATGTCATCAAATGTGAGATCAATGGCAGTGATGGCTTGCTTGGTCAGATTTATCTTTGCATTTGTCTCTCCTTTAGTGCAAATCGATGCATGCAAATTTCATTTTGTAACTTCAAGTGGTACTCATGTGTGCATTTTGTAATTACAATTGGTGCTGTCATGGTCCTTGATATTGGAACTTTCTAACTATTTTTTTTTTTTTTTTTTTTGTTTTTTGTTTTTTGGTGTTATGTCTGACCATATAAGGCATTAAGAAAATACATGAACGTTATTTTTTTCTTTTATTTTGTACCAGGTAAGTGATATGAAGAAGTAAACTGTTCCACATTTGATAGTAGGGATATTGAGGGTGCTAAAGAAGATAAGTTTGCCATTATAAATATGAATGACTTATATAGGAGAAATTCAAGAAATGAGGGTGTCAATAGTGACGGCTCAATAGAGGGAAATTGAGATGTTGGAGACAGTAGTATGTAGCCGTTTTAGCTGATGATGTAGATTTCTTGGATATGAGAAACCAAAATAAGTACATGCATCCCAAGTTCAATGCTGAAGTAGATACCAGGAATCTTGTCTTCAAGTTAGGGATGTTTTTTAAGAATGCTAAGAAATTTAAAAAGTCTGTTAAGAACTATGTTGTAAAAAAATAGGAGATGAGAAGGGTCAATTAAGAATGAACTATATAATTTGAGAGTAGTGTGTCCTAAAGGCTTATGCTTCCAAAGGTGCGAAACAAGCGCGCATTACAAGTCAAAACCTTTAAACTTGTACATACATGTAATCGAGCTTTGTATGTTCCTTAAGTAAGCAATTAAATAGTTAGTAAAAAATATTGTGATAAGTTGAGAAATAATCCTACATACCAGGTGCTTTAATGAAAGATAATAGTGGAGTCCAAGAAGAATGTTTTATAGGTATCAAGGGCAATGGTGTACAGAGCTAGGGCAACACCAATAGAAATGATCACATGGAAGGAGAAGGAAAAATTTTGGTTGCTTATGAGCTATCGCAAGAACTTTTTGATGCCAACTTAAGATCCTCATGAGTAATGAAGATAGAGGCATGTCAAAGACCAATTTAAGTGTAGAGGAGTTTTCATTTGTCGATATACTAAGGGCTTTTTTTTCGGAAGAATAATGTGGATGCTTTGTGCGGTTTGATGGTTGACATTTGTCATTAAGATTCCAGGCATGCTTCTAGTAGCTGTGAGCATGGATGGCAACAATCAGATGTATCCCTTTGCATGGATAGTAGTGGGACAAGAAGTGTACAAGACATGGCACAAACTTATTAATATGATTGTAGAACCTATGAATTATAGACTCTAAAAATTTAAAGTAATTTTTTTTTTTTTTTTAATTGCGGGACAAGCAGAAGGGATTGATGCAAGTAATGCCTAAAGCAAGATATAGATTTTGCTTGAAGAATTTTGTTAGAACTTTAGGCTGCATCACAAAAGGTTGGAATTCCAAAAGTTTGTTTGAAAGGCTGCAACGATAACTAAGGCATTTGATCATGAAATGGCAATGGAAGAACTGAAGAAAGTTAATGATGAGGCTTATGATTGGTTGCCCCTCAAACCTGCAGTACAATGGAGCGAGTTCAACTTCGAGACGAGCTCAATATGTAGTAGTCTTTCCTTGAACAATTAAAATGAAAGCTTCAGCAAGAGTATACATTGATGCGAGGGGTGAGCCTATATTAACAATGCTTGAAGCTATAATAATGCATTGAAGAGATTCACACACACTAACTAAATTGGTAAGGTTTGTCCTAGGATCTATAAAATATTGGAGCTTTAAAAAAGATTTTCAGCATAATGGATTCTTAGCTGGAATGGGAAGCATCAATTTGAACAAGAGAGCTGTTAATATTAGAGTCGAAACTTCTTGTTTAATCCTTTGCTATCATTGCTATCATGTTGCGGTAGCTTGTATACATGAGGGAAGAGCTTGAAAATTGAGTTTTTACAATGACACTTGTAATGGTCTAATCCAATACAATTCCCATGTAGGATTGTGGTATTCTGCCTCTTCAACTTTGTTCCTGTAAACTCTTGCCCAACTTTCTTCTTTCTTTTTCTCAATTTATCGTTAGTTGTTTCATTCACTTCGCTCTTTCTTTACTTTTTGTATCAACTTGCTAGGACACATTTATTGTCAGTAATGGTTCTCTAGAAGGCGATGTGTACTTGGAATCTAAAGTATACACAACATGGCTATAAGTTTGCATGAATGTTTCCTTATTCAAATATGTGGGAACTCATTTTTTAGACTCTTCTCTCATGTACATAAAAAATGCCACAACACGATAGCAAGGGATTTCACTAATATCCCATCTTCAATAATATTAACAACCATATTATCTCCAAATGGCCCACTCAATTCAAAATTTTCCTCCACATTCCAACTAGGAATCAATGACATTGAAAGCCCCGCTTTTGTAGCTCTAATATCTTGATTTCTAGGAAAGATAACACAATTGTTGTTCTTCATTTTATCCCTTTACTTATGAATCTTTTCTATGAGTTGCACTCTTATAGCTCCAAGTATTGTGGGGATAGGCCCGTCCATAACATCAAGAGTTAATATCCTGAAAAACTCTAAACTAGTACACTTGTGACAAATATACCCCAAACTAATTTTTTGACCTTCAAGAACCCCAAACCGGTATACCTTTAATAGATGGTATATTTGTTACATATATATTAGTTTGAGATTAATGGAGATCAAGTAAATTAGTTTATGGTAAATTTGTCATAAGGGTAACAAATTAAGGCTTTTGGAGATCATTTTAGGTAAATTTATCATAGGTATGCCAATTTGAGATTTTTCGGGTTATTAACCCTAACATCAATGATGTTATTGTTAAAACTTTTACACCAGTTTTTTAGAAATGTTAAATTTTGAGCTTGTCCTAAAATGGGACTTGCTCTAGTACCCTAGAAGCCTTCGGAACATCCAATGAAAAACTCTCATCAACTGCCTTATGCTTTCCCACTACTAATTCCATATTACATATCCAAATTGCCTTAGAAACCCAATTTTTTAATTTTCTCCTTTATGATGCAGCTTGAAATTCTCATAAAGATGCCTCAAGCAAACTCTATATTCAACTTGAGACGTTAGATTTGTTAGTAATTGGAACAATCTCTTTTGCTTATCACAAAAAAAAAGTTCAATATTTAATTTTTTTTTCCAAGGTCTGTACTCCCTAGGTTTTGTTATGATACTCACAAGTTAATGCCATGTCTTATATGTTTCTTGTCCCACTACTACTCATGCAAAGGGACACATCTAATTGTTGCCAACTACATCCACAACTACTAGACGCATGACGTTCTATACTGATGATAATGGTAACCTATGTAGCACTGACACGAACACGTGACACGCGACACGACACGATACGACACGCCGACACGTCATTTCTTAAAAATAGAGAATTTCGACACATTCCGACATCGTTACATATTAAATATATTTTTTATATAAATACATAAAAAATAATAAAAATAGCCTAGAATTAATTTACACGAAAAATATTAAATAATATCATTTATTATTTTAATTTGTTACAATAATACACAAAACTTATAGGAAAAAAACATTGTTTAAAGAAAAATGCTGAAATGATATTTTTAAATTTATTTATTTATCATATATAGCATTTTTTATTACTTCTTTCATAGTAAAAGACTTTTTAAAAAAATAAAACAATTCTAAAAAACAAAACTGAAAAAAAAAATTGACCCCGTGCATGTATATTTATAGCAATTTTATTACTTATTTTGTGTATATTTATATTTTGACCACTCAAGTATTAGAAATTTTAAAATTGACCCCGTGCGTGTCGGAATTTCGTGTCGGAATTCTGGACTCGCGTGTCGGAAAGAGTTGACCATGTGTCGGATTTTTCGACACTCATTAACCGCCTGTCGGGACGTGTTGGAGCGTGTCGGAGTGTCGGACATGACACGAAGGCTTTCGGAGAGTGTCCGTGCTTCATAGATGGTAACCATCAAACCCCACAAAACTCCTACATCCTTCTTGGAGAACCTCTCAATGCAACTAGACAAACATAGACTCCTTTACACTTGAATTGATCTTGACATTTCTTAGTCTTGATTACACATGTGGATCCCAGATCGGCATAAAAAAGTGCTTGGCAGTAGCCAACATCGTTCCTCCTTCATTATGATCATACCCATTGGTGTAGCCCTAGTTTTGTAGATCGTAGCCCTTGACAGCTTGAAAACATTCTTTTTTTTCATAATTATCTTCATTGAAGAACATTGCTTGCAATGTAGGATTGTTTCTCAACCAATCGCAATCCTTGCTTATAAGTCATTTACTACTTAATGAACATTCAAAGCTCCATTACATGTTTAATGAACATTCAAAGCTCTATTACATGTATCTAGATGCTTGAAGGTTTTGATTTATAAAGTATGATCTCTTTGCACTTTAAAAGTATATATGAGCCAATCACACTCCTCAGAACACATTGACCTCGCCTTATTTGTTCATTTAATGAAGAAGCTTTCCCATCTTCCATTTTTTCTTTATGACAGTTCATAATAGACTCTTTATACTTATTAGCATCACTAAAGCACATTGCCAAGCCGAAGATAAGATTCTTAATATCAACTCTAGCATCAAACTTAAGATGTGTATGCTAATTTGGGTTTCTCGTACTCAAGATATCTATATTATTAGCTAAAACATAAACATACTCATCACTCTCTCCAGATCCCTTGCAAATACCATCCCCATCGACACCCTCGTTTAAAAAAAATTATCTAAATAAGTCATCCAAGTCAATAATGGCAAACTAATCTTCTTCAACGCCTTCAGCTTCCCTATTATCAAACATAAAATAATTTACTTCTTCACATCTATCATTTGATACAAAATGGAATTAAAAATAATATGAATATGTTTCTGTGCAATACATGACAAAACATACCCCCGAAAAAATAAAACAAAAACAGCAAAAAACTACAAAATACGGACCATTGTAGCACTCAGGTATCACAATGACACCATTTGCAATTACGTAATGCACACGTAGATACCACTTGCAATTAGAAAATGCAACTCGTATGCATCGATTCGCACAAAAGAAGAAATGATGCAAAGACAGATCTAACCAAACAAACCAAAGTAACACTAAAATAACAACATAATTCTCATAACATCACTGTCATCAATCCATGCAACTTGTGCCCAAGTCGTCGAAATGTAGCTTCAACTAGTTGCAATCGCTTTCTTTCTAGGTGAAGGTGCAAATAGTTGAAGGTAGGACTTGCTGCACTCCTAATTGGAATATTATGAGGATTTGGAGATTTGAGTCTACTTAAGGGAATCGAACAATTTTAGGTTCAAATTTGGGAGATACAGTCTAGATTTAGAAGATTTCAAACGAAGATGCCCTTCCAATGATGGGGAAAATGGCAGGTGAGATGCACGTGGTTGTGCGACGAAAACTTGTGCCGCCAGTGATCTAGAAGGTCAATTGAGACGAAGTCACCAACTTCAGTGACTTCTATGAGACAAACACCATTTTGGAGGTTACTTTGCAAAAATTGCCTTCAGGGGCTCTTTTGAAAGCTTACCCTAGCTCTGTAAAAAAAGAACACATTCGATCCTTGTGCTTTTCATGGTTGTGTGTTCCTTACCTAACAAGATAACACCTAAGCCCAAGTGTTTTCCAGTTTGGAACAAGAAAGAAAAATTGCACTCATCAGGACCAGATCTGGGAAACCAACTGATTTTCTACTTGAAATTGGCCTGAAATTGAACAGACTAGACCAGCCTAGTTAGTCCTCGGTTCTACCCTAGACCGTTGCCCAACCACACTCATACACCAAGCAACCATGCCCATGAACGATGCTGGCTAAGCAATTTTCATCAAGTTTCCAATCATCAAAGACTTAGATTATTGCCAAAGAAAAGCACAAGAACCAAGTTTATAATAAAAAGAATCCCAGGGATCAAACTGAACTCCCCAACTATTGAGTCGTGCTCATGAATATTGAGGTTGCCACCATGCAAACCACAACTGATACGCATCCTGTCCTTTTGTGCTAAATTCTGCAAAGACGGTTTCAGCATACAAAATTTTATAGGAGATAGACTAAGGTACAAAAAGGTGAAACTAAGTTATAAAAAGGCGAATCTATAGCTTGAGCCTCAAGAGAGATGAAGGTACATAAAGGCAAACTATAGCTTGAGAGAGACAGAGGCACAAAAAGGATTAAAAGAAGTTTAGGTTCTCCCAGGGTAACAAATGGTTCACCAGAAAAGTTGTGTTGACCAACAACTATTTCAATTTTTGTGGAATTTGGTATACAGTGAAGTAGAAAGTTGGTTAATGATGCTAGTATGTTTACTCAGAAAGTCATGAGAATGTAATAAATTGTATGGTCTGTGGTCAGGTTGAACATCTGCCAAAGAAAATCCTATTAACAACATCGACCGGCAAGGCATAGGCTGGGTCTGTGGCTTTAAGTCCTGGATATTCAAGAAGGGAAAGACCTGAAATTACCACCAAGAAAGAAAAACCTTAAGAATTCAATGAGCACCGTATGTCACCAGTTACCATTTACATTCTTCACCAATAAAGACAACCTCATATCCTTCAGGGATGACTTTGAAATTAATTAAATATAATTCAGATAATATATTTTGTCAGGTAACATTTAAAATCAATGGATGAACAGACATCCATTTCCGCTTTCAGCATGATATTACGAACTCCTATCCTGAATTCACTGCTAATTTAATTTGATAAAGCCAATTCAACAAGGAGGAGAAGGCAAAGGAACACGGCAAAATCCAACTATTACTTACCAGCCACTCCAAAATATGTATGGAAAATGTCCACGGCATCATCTGGTCTATCAGAAATTCCACCATTTTCAGTGTCCTGAAAGAGAAGGTCATAAATGAACATTGTTTTCCCAAACTCAACATTCAGGTAGTAACTCAAATCCAAGAAGTTTTCAATTCAATCATAGAAGAGCAGTTAAAGAACCTGACAGTCTAAGATGAATTTGATAAGCTTTTCTTTGTCAATCCAGTGAACTCTGTCAATCATAATCAAGCTAGAAAGCACCCACCAGGAGTAGCAGACCTGAAACCATGCAACTAGTTCAGTACATAATTTGACAAAATGGTCCGCATATAATAGGTTAATCTCATTTGATACCCACGTCAGCAAGTTTTTCAGGGCGGCCATTTAAACCTCCAGATTTGACTTGTCGTTCGCATAACCACCAGCCAAGAAGGTCCTTGTCAATGTGATGTAGTGAACCCGTGATAGCCAGAGCACCCACACAACAAAATACTGCAGATGTAACCAAGTAAATCTCCACTGCAGATTGTACTCTAGTTCCTAAACTCAAATCATTAAAACAAAGAAGGAAGCCACTTCAATGTTGGGCTTTCTAAGGAAGGGAAGGATTGGGGTGGATTTGCCTCGAACTTGTGCTTCTACCTTTAGGGTCTTCAACCATTTTGTCATTTGGCATCAGGAAGTCAAAATCCAATTTTTGAAAGCTAGAAGTAGACATAGAAGCTCATTCCTCTAGTTTTCAGCTTGTAACATTGAGGACAATCAAAGTTGAATATTATAAGAGAGTAGCCTACCAAGGCTAGGCTGATAACCAGCATATTTATCTCCATTAAAACAATAAGTAACTATTTTCCTTTTAAATCCATTACGACTTCTCTCTTCCCTTCACTTTTCATACTCCATATCCTCTCATCTTTCTCATATTTCAATCATCTCTCCTAACAGTGAAGATGGACATACTTTGATGCAGAAAATCGGGAATAACCAAACTTTTGGAAAGGAAAAACCTACTGCATTTAATGGTGGAATAAAGTCCAAGCCACCTCATTCGTTTTGAATAAAATCCTTGAAAAGATATCCAGCTTTGCAACCATTTTGCAGTGCATATTTAATTACCAAAGGCCCAGGTTTCCTTCTCACTCTAAAACAGTATGCAATATTGGTTAGATAGGACCTAGAATGGAATCCTTGACCAACACAATTAGGAGATGACCTTTTTATATAAGCAAAAACATAACTTAATAAGCACCAATCAGAAATTAGAAACCAACGGAAGAGCTTGAGCGTAAGGTTATGACATACTTTGGCCTGCATGAGACTCTGCACCAGGAGTGCAACCAAACCCGCCATCCAAAGTTTTGCAACTCACTATATATCCGACAGCCTTCTCCACATTTATTGAATCCAACCGTTTT
Organism: Eucalyptus cladocalyx; assembly: GCA_017140615.1. Taxonomy (NCBI): domain Eukaryota; kingdom Viridiplantae; phylum Streptophyta; class Magnoliopsida; order Myrtales; family Myrtaceae; genus Eucalyptus; species Eucalyptus cladocalyx. The sequence continues at coordinate 36,771,848 of CM029526.1, forward strand.
AGTATCGCAAGACAACATATGGCACAATAAGAGAACCTTCAAAGGGAAAAAGGGGTGAAAAGGATGTCAATTATTTAAGAAACATCCTCAAGAAGAATATAAATTCTAATTGATCAAAGACAAGGACAAGACACCGAGTATCAACTTCTCCCCATATATCCCCAGAGAAAGATCCATCTTCATTCTGCAGTGCTCTGATGTCTGAATCATAGTTCAGGCATAACAATGTAGAGCATTTAATACCGCAGATTATCTAAAAATAGCAACTTGGATCTCCATAGAGAGAGCCCCCTCATCAATGTTTGACTAGCAATACACACACAATATAGTAACTGTAATCAAAATTTTATAACATATGAATAGTTAACATAATCTGACCTCTTACATGCAAAACAGAGCCTAAGATAAGTTTATTAATCTCATGCGAAAACTTAAAATTATAAAATAACACCGAGGAACTTGCATCTATGGGAAGATTTTGTCAAATTAGGACACTTCATTCCAAAGGATACAATCTGTCACCTTGTTGATGTCAAGAACATCTAACTTATCAAAAAGGGCCAAAACTTGCACGGCACTGAGCGTATACAGCAGATGCGGATCGTGTCCAATGTTTCCACCAAAGCCACCTGAAAAAGCAGCCCTAGGTGACATTCGCACTTTGCCCTTTAGAGTGAAGTTATCAAAAAATGAATAAAGCAACACTGATCACCCCTAAGATATGGTCATTATTGTAATAGAGAGGATTTATTAACTACAAGCTAAAATGTTTATCATTCTTTCGAAAAAGAATTATTTGATTGGAAAATGTGGAGCAGAGGTTCTGTTAACTCATTTTTTTGTGGGTAATCAATAAAAGAAGCCAAGAGACCAACCAGACTCGTGCTGGCATTGCAGGATCCACGAAACAACTTCATCTGAATCCACTGTGTCAAGTTTTCCAAGAAGATCTAGAGTGGTCAATCCCCAATATGCTCCATTCAATCTCAAGTGCTCCATAACCACTGACTCAAAACTATCCTTTTTCTGAGTGCAAGATCAACCCAAAAACTCAAATCAGTAAACTCCATCATGCTGAATGGCAGGTCCAAATAAACCAAGTCATTCCCCAAAAACTGGCAGGAAGTGGACAAGAGAACAAGAAAAGAATTGTAAAAATTTCATTCCTACCTTTTCAACAGACAATATGTACTTGACATGTTTATCGCCAGCCAGCTCCCCCATCTGTCAATAAGAGACAACATATCTATGAACGTGGAATCAAACCTTACACATGCCACATATGATCTCAGAAACTAAAGCACAAAATGTATACAATTACAAAACTTTGTGAGGTCATCAAGGATCGTAAGGATCCTATAAATTTAACAACAGATTATGTTCAGCTTTGTTGTGAACAATTGCATGCATATAAAAAATGAAAAGAGGGAACGAAGCTCATCTCCATTTCTAATAGGAGAAGATGGGTCCATGCTCAAATTACTCGCATTCCCAATATCTGACTCAAGCGTAAGATAATCTCCAGTTCAAAGAAAGCAGGCCATTTAGACCAACAACCAAGTTCAACTGAAGCAATTCAACGGACACCCATCAGCAATTAAACCAACTACGACATAACATTTCTGAATCTCAACTTCACCTTCTTATACTACTATCTATCTTGATTACCACAAGAGATCTCCCTTATTTTCTTGCCACGCGAGCTAGAAACCGCACAACTCCATGTTAAAAACGATCTAATGAGCAAAACAGTCGCAACATCGACGAAAATCAATGCAAATTGACTTAAAAGGAACAAAAAGAATCAAATTGAAGAACAGAAGCACCCAGCGCGAAGATTCAAGGCGGAAAAACACGCAGAAGTTCCCAGAAGACCTTACAGTCGATCGAAAAAGATGAAGTGGAGTGAAAATGAAGATGTGGGTTCGATTCAGAAACCCCGAAACGCTCTTCGCTCGACTGAAGATTCCGATTCTTCCGACTCCCCTGGACCGCCGGCTTCCTTTCGTGACGGGCTTCGATCTTCTTGAGGAAAGAAGGTTTTCCTTTCGGCCTGGCCCGCGCCTTGGCCGCTCGACCCCCCTGCAGATCCCGCGCCGCCGCACCAGCCACTGCGCCTGCAGATCCCGCGCCTCCACCCAACGCCGGCAGCTGAACCGCTGACCACCGCCGCTCCGCCAGCTGTCCGCGACCGCCCAGCGCCGACCCGCATCTGCTCCGCCTTCGCCTGCCGTCTCCCGGGCCGATCCGCGATGACCTGACGCCCCGTCGCCGCCAAGAAACCCTAGGATTTCGGCTAAAAACCAGGTCAGCTGCGGGTCGCTAACCGGGTAGGGTTTTTAACTGTTAAATAGCACTCGCTCAATTTTATCGCAATTAGGATTCACAGGGAAAGTCAAGAGTATGATATTGCTAGATAAATTTTCTTGATTGATGGAGCAATTTACTCAAGACTATGTTTTGGCATATGGTGGTATTTGGTTGTGTTGTGAATCTTGTGATAGGCAACGCAGCATGTCTAGTAACCTTGTCAAGCAAAAGTTTAATGGCTAATCTTGTGGTCCTTTAGACTTCATGCGGAAAAGCTTATTGCTATTTTGAATCATCAAGGGCGATAGTTGTCATTGGCTATCACACACCACCTCAATAGGTGAGTTCTAGCATTACAAGCTCTGAATATCTTCCCGGTGGTTTGTTATCAAGTGTGATGTATCCGTTTTAATTGAGCTGATTTTGACCATTACACCTTATTGTTAAACATGTACCCAATGTGAATTTTAGTTAGTGTTGTCTTGTTGATGTCTAGAAATAGTGACCCATTGCTTACTAGTGTTCGTCCATTTGAGTTTGATACTCTTGACTTTGATCAATACATATCCTCATGCTGAAATGTGCTGGAATTAGAATTACGCATGCTGGTTGTAATTTCTCTTCTCCATTTTGGCCATGATATAGGTGGAATTTGATATACTTTTGGCAATAAATGTTTACATGCCTTTGTGATATGATAGATTCTGAAATCACATTAATTCTTTGCTAAGTAATTGGGGAATTGTGTTTTTAAAATGCTTGAATTTGTTGAATGGAGCTTGGACTTGCTGGTTGCTTTGGTTCATCCGTAGATGAGAGATATTGTATCTTGTTTTATTTTATTTGGGACTTGTAAGGGTATTTTGTGAATATTTCTGTTGCACTTGTTTGAGATCAATTCATGCTTTAATTCTGTATATAAAAACCTCGGTTGAAACGTATGTTGTGTGCTTGATGGAATTCTTGAACAATATCAGTATGTCTATATGTTTAAATTGGATCAGGATTCTCTTCGTTGCTCAATTCGTTTGTTCGTTTTAGTCATTTAAACTTCACTCAGGCTTTGTTTTATTTTTTCTTCATGAATATGTGTGGATCTTAGTCTTGCTAGTGTGTTCTTTGTGGGGCTTAGATGATTTGCTTTAATGAGGAAATGCATATATTTATTTCTTTGGAGCAAAATATGAACATGAGAGAAAAAATTCATATAGTTTCTAGAATCAATTGTGAAAATGGTGGTGACTAAATGTGGTATGAGCAAATGGCAATATTGCATCACCGGTTAGGTGTGGTTTTCGTGATATTCTAAGTCATAATTATCAATTTTTTGTAAATCATGCACGTTCATTGTTATGATGGTGTTATCTATTGGTTGCTACTTGCTACACGCTAAAAGCCTAAAACTCATGTTGCAAATGAAGAGGTTTTCTCTTACCCCATTTGAGCTTTGAGGAGAAATTTAGGTTTTTCCCAATAGCATGTGCGTTATAAATTTCTTATTTTCTATTGAGAAAATAACACATGAATTTGGAGATAACGTATGTGATTGGCATTGTTTTGCTTTATCACATGAATATGAACATGCGCATTTGTATGTTTGACGTGATCTTAATTATATTACTTGTTATGACATGGTGAATGTTTTTTTTTTGTTTTTTTAATGATATGGGCTCCAGCGATTGGTTGTTCTACTCTTCGTATTGATATTCTCATTGTTAGGGATGTCTCTCAGATTGATTTATAGTTTGACAATCTGATATAAAGACATGGCTAAAGGCTACATATTCTCTACTGTATGGGATGCCTCACAGTGATATAATTAAGGCATTTTACATGGTGGATTTCCCATTGTATTAAAAGTATACAATAATGTTAGTAGAATATGGGGTTCAAATGAGACCAAATCCGCTATAGATTATGTGTTCAACTTCAAAGAGATACTGTAGAATCAACCAAACGAAATTGTGGGGAAAATGACAATCTTGCTAAACCAAAATTCGACTTGGTTGAAGCAAATGATTTGATGACACAATTTTGTGGTCATTTTTTAGGCCAATATTATAGCCAATATGAAAGAATGTGTAGTAGACTAATAGCGCTCATGATAAAATTTCTATTTCTCTATTTCTCTAATCTCCAGAAGAGATTTGGAACAGAAATCCGTTTGGTAACACAATTTTATTTTTCTAATTCTAGAACAGATTTCTATTTCAGAAATAGATTTAAAGAAGAAATGATAAGTTAAAATTTTTAACTTCTCAAGAAATCAATTTCTAATCAAAAATCAATTTATATTTTAGAAATGTTGTTATGCGCATCCTAAGGTGCTACTAGGCACGTATGTGCGAATATCCTTCTACACTTAAGAAGGAAGGAGAAGATAAGAAAATATTTATTTTGGTATTTTGAGAACTACTATAGTTCTTGAAGAAAGGGAATATTCTTCTCAAACTTATATCAAAAAATGAGGCTAAGTAGTTGAGAAACTCTTAGCAGATATTCCTTTGTGAATAAATTGGCAGCTTATGTGTCTAAGTGTTGTGATTGCCAAGTGGCAATAACCATTGTAATGAAAAAATTTCAATTGTAAAATAGACACATTTGATTGAGAGATGATGTGGTAAAGTAGCTGCTTAACGATGGAATTATGTCCATTGATTGTATGAAATCAGAAATAAATTTTGGCCAAACCTCTGACTATTCATCGAGGGGAATGGGTCTCTAACCAATTGAAGAAAATCAAGAGTGGTAATAACTCAACCTATGTGATTGACGATTCCATTAATTAGGTTCATATGAATAATAACAAGTTATTTGTTGATCTAGTGCACTATTAAAAATTATTGTCCATCCTAAGATGAGAATAGTGCAAAACTGCAAAAAAAAAGATGTTGGGCTAAGCTCTTAATGAAATTCCATAACTATTATTGATAGTATATTAAGCTGCATAATACACTTGATGAAATTACTTATATAAGTGTGGAGTGGGGCCACTTCTATGAGAATTTTTGGCAAAAATCTCTAAAGCACTTATGAATAAACTAAGCACGAGCATAGCCTATTAGCGCAAAACTGCGTTGAACAACAAAGTTTGTGGGAATGTAATGTGATTGATGAAAATTATAATTCACAAAAGAAATTTTTGATTCATAAAAATTTCAAACTTCACCAATAATTTTGTGAATTGTATTTCATTTTTTCTAGGGCTGGTTCATAGCCTAACAAGCACCAGTTCCGATGTATTACACTTTAATAACCCAGCATCATTATTAATTTTCTATTTTCAAAATCTTTTGAAATATATTGGGCATTGTTGGATATTTCAATAATATTTTGAAATATTTACAATATTAGCTTCAATAAAAGTTATGACCACATTAAAGACAATCATTATTTTTAACTGTTATATAACGATTTCTTAACGGTCGTATAACGGTTTTTTTAAATCGTTTTGTAACGTTTAATTTAATTTTCAAATAAATCCTCAATTATTTTACACCAGCTCTTTTAACGGCTCTATTTTGTCTGAATATAAAAACAAAACCTCATAAGACAATCTTGAAAATATATACTGAATGAAAGAGAGAATATCCTTCCTTTAAAAATCTTTCCTTTCTTTTTCATTGCTAGGTTATACACAAAAGTTGTTATGTTTCCTTTTAATATTCAGTGCGGAGTATAGAAGAAGGTCTGTTGTAACATGGGAGAATAGCTGCTGAAGCTTTACACACCGAGTTTCGTATTTCGAGAGACGGAACTATCCTTAAAGATAGTGCTTTACACGCCCAAACATTTGTTTTTAATTTTCTGATCCTTTGCAATATATTAACAGTTATTATTATTTTATATATCCTATATATATATATATATATATATTTTTTTTTTATAACAAATCCATAATGCTCTAGGTGCTTGGTAGGAAGAAGGGTGTTCAGTTGCTGACTTGGTTATCATCTGTTCTCTTAATGTGTTGTAGCCATTTTTCATCGTGAAGGACCCATTTTGTCCCTGTCCATACCAGTTCATTTTTTACTGGAAAGTATTTCAACAGTGCTTATTAGAGAGCCCTTTTTTGGGGGGGTGGGGTGGCCCTCCTAAGTGCGAAGTGAGCTCCTATGGCGAACTCAGAGACAAGAACGAGTACCAGCAATACATAGAAGGGGAGTACTAAGTGTTCTTGAGTTTTAGTGGCACTGATACTCATAGTGGTTTCGCCGATAGCCTCTACCATTTCTTGGTGGGTGTTGGGATCCGTGTTTTCATCGATGACAAGGAACTTCGACCGGGAGAAACAATTAGTGGCAGCCTTTTGCGAGCGATCGACAACTCTAAGCTTTACATACCAATCTTCTCCAAAAACTATGCTTCAAGTCACTAGTGCCTTTGTGAGCTTGCGAAGATGGTGGAGAACACCTCCAAATTTGAAGGAGATGGGAGGGTCATATTACCCATTTTCTACGACGTGAAACCTAACGACGTGAAGTTGAAAACCCCATTGTATAGTGAGGCCATATCGAAGTTGGAGCAAGAGAAAAAGTTCAGCTCTGAGGATATAACGAAGTGGCGGTGGGCTCTCACGGAAGTTGATAGCATTAAGGGATGGGAGCTGGAGAAATATTCGGGGTAATATTCCAACCATGATTGTGAAATTTATTTTGTAATATTGAACAACAATTCTTATAAAAATTCATTAACTATATTCCAACTCTAATTTCCCTTATTTTAAATAGAAAGTTTCAAATTCTTCTTTTACTTTTTTTTTCAAATCACGAGATTTCCAATTTTTTTCTGACCTAATAGGGTTATTATAATTCATTTTCACCTATTTTCCATCATATAAAAAATTTGGCTTTGCTTCATCTTTTTTATACTAATTTGATCCATGTATGTATTTAGGTTCCTACTTTATGCTAGAGAACTTGATTAAGGGACTGTTACCTTTACAAAGTTCTTTTCCACGTTGAAAGAAATAAGACGTTTATATTTTGATTCTTCTACCCTTTTTTGCCAAAAATTTTGATTCTTCTAATTGATTTAAAGATCAATTACTTCTCTTCCTCTATTCCTTTAACTTGTAATGGATGTGCAAGTTTATAATTCATGATGTTCCAAAAGTTCTGGGGTTAACGTTGAATATTTATATATCCCAACCTTGATTGCATTCTCAAGTTGCTTAGTAGATGGTTGGTCAATATGCAAATTTGTTACCTTTTCTCAATTGAAACTATTCAACTTTATGGCAGCCATGGGGATCTTATAAAGTCGGTTGTTGAAGAGGTTTTGATCAATCTCAAGACAAGACAAAGAGACGTGACTAGAGATTTAGTTGGAATGGAGGATCAGATAGCAGCCATAAGCAATTTATTAGACATAGACTCAGGTGGCGTACGGTTTATTGGAATCTACGGAATGGGCGGTATCGGTAAAACAACACTTGCCAAAATTATCTTCAACCAACTATGTCCTCAATTTGGCAGAAACTGCAGCTTTCTTGATAACGTGAGGGAAAAGGCAAAAGCCAAAGGCTTAGTCACCTTGCAAAAGAAGTTATTGTCCGACATCTCTTATTCTAGAATGGTTTGTGAAATTGATAGCATTGATGATGGGAATATGATTAAAAAAATAATTTGCAACAAGAAGATGCTAATTGTATTGGATGATGTCGATGAGGGCAACCAAATCCAAAACCTAATTGGAGTGAATTCTTTGCATCCTGGTACTAGGATACTTGTTACAACTAGGGACAAGAGCATTTGGAATATCAGGGGATTTAATTATAGAATTGAGGATTATGAAATGGTGATGTTGAGTGATGAAGATGCACTTAAACATTTTAGCAAGCATGCCTTCAATTGCAACTCTCCTCCAGCCAATTACAACACTCTTTCAAAAGACATTGTCTCTACCGCGAGGGGGCTACCTTTAGCTCTTCAAGCAATAGGTTCATCTCTTTTTGGTCAGGAAAACAAAAAAATATGGGAAGAGAGGCTAGAGAAGCTAAAGAAATCACCTCATGAGGATGTCTTGGGAAAGCTAAGGATTAGCTATGATGCCTTAGCGATAGATCAAAAAAAAATATTTCTCGATATTGCATGCTGTTTCATTCATAGAAAGAAGAAACATGGAATGTACTGGTGGAAAGATTGTGAGATTGGCCCAGAGGATGCCATTGATGTCCTTATTAAGAGATGCATGATAAAGGTTGTCGATGATAGATTTTGGATGCATGATCAGTTTAGAGATCTTGGAAGGGTAATTGCCAAACAAGAGCATACCAGGTTGTTGTCTAGTTTGTTGGATGAAGAGAAAATCATTTGCGAATTAAAATCAACAGAGGTAAAGTATGATCAAATTTGAATAAGAAATTGCTCACCCTATTCTTAATTGAGAATTCGCATTTTTGAATTAAATTGTGCGATACTGACAAATTCCTGCTTCTTCTCCTCGATGTCATTGGCAGATCAAGGGAAGCATTCAAGCACTCGGTTTGATTGTCTAAACCTTCTATAACCATCACTTTGGAGCAAATTAAACGTTTACCACATGTACGGTTTCTTAAGTTGGGTGGTACAAATTTCGACTTCCAGGGCTGTCTTTGCCATTTGGGAAAGGCCGATATTCTTTGCCCTAAATATCCTCGATGTTTGGAGCCACCCAACACGTGGCATCTAGAAAACTTGGTTGAGGTGCAGCTTTTTGGCCTCAAATTCACAGGGCAAAGGTTTTGAAGCTCTCCGGTCCATGGGCTAATCGAGGTATGCTGGTTTTCCTCTTAGTCTAATTTTCACTTTCAATGAAGGACAAAATTTGATGGATTTGTAGTCTAATTTTCTCACTTAGTAAAAAGATTAGATGACATATGACACAAGGCGGGAGCCTAAATCCATAATTACTTACTCTACAGACATCTAATGGTCTGTCCTGATGTTTATTGACTTTTGTAGGCGGTAAGGAAATTGAAGGTTCTCTCTCTTAGCTGCATTACGTGGGCCAATGAGTGTCGGATCAATCTGACAGGAACCTTTCCCGAGAACTCAGTTCTTGAGGAGTTGAGTATTTTTGAGTGCCAATTCTTTACGTATGCTGACAGCTCTATTGGGAAACTGAGGCACCTGACTCACTTGAGCATTGCGTTCTGCGACTACTTTATATCATTGCCTATACAAATTGGAGAGCTACAGAATCTTCAATACCTCTCTATTAGGAGCTATGCTAGGTTCAGAGAACTCCCCGACTCAGTTTCGCAATTAGTGTCATTAACAAAGCTGGATGTATCATACACGGGAATTACAAGGTTACCGGACTCCATTGGTAGACTACCAAAACTATCATATGCCAATGTATCACACACACCAATTGCGAAACTGCCCAGTACAATGAACAAGTTTCTTCAGCTCGAAACACTAGACTTGGATGCTTGTGATAAAATACAAGAGTTGCCGAAGCTCCCCGTAAGTTTGACCACTCTACGGCTAAGATCTACTTTGTTGATGACTGTTTCTAGCTTCTCACACCTTACTAATCTAGTTGAACTGCTCCTATCTGATAACTCTGAAGAAGCTACGGCCAAATCAAATGTAATTCAAACTCGCAAGTTGAGGGGGATTAGGAGGTTATCCAGACTGAGAAAGCTGCACTTTTGCTTATCAAATGTCTGCGCACCAACTAGAGAGTTGGGTTCCCTTTCTCTGTTGAATGAACTCACTCTGTATGGACCAGACTTGCAAACCCTCGAGCAACTCCCACAAAACTTGACCGTTTTAGAAGTCAAGCGCACTCGAGCGAAACAAGTACATCTCGACGGGCTTCCTTCTTTGGAAAAGGAGACTGCATTCGTTTCATCAACTTCGAGAAAATCGGGAGAAAACAAGGTGGACAAGCAACTTGATGTCGATGTCTTAGAATCATCAAAGAGATCTCGTATTGAGGATTGCAAATCTTCTAAGAGGTTGGTTCGTCTGCCGGAGGAGCCGGGGTCCAATGAGCTACAAGCTTCTGAGTTGACTGATCGTTGGAGGGGAGAGTTACTTGTCCCAAGCTCCCTAAAGAAGCTTCGAGAATTCCATATGTGCGAGTGCCCGGAGGTACAGGATATTCAATTTGTTTCTCCATTGGAATCGTTGGAAATATTTTCTATTGGAAAGTGCATTTCATTAAAAAGGTTGTGTGGTTTGTCATACTTGAAGAACTTGAAGCAGTTAAGTATTTACGAGTGCGAGAGCCTGCAGGTTGTCGAGGGCATTGATGGATTAGAGTTTTTGCATGGTTTGAGATTACGTGGGTGCAGATCAATGGAAAAAAAAATTTATGCATCGTGCTCAAAAATACCAAATGAGTGCCTGATAGATATAACAGATAGTGGGGAGTTACTTGAGTGTGGGGAGGTATTCGACACTGATTCAAATAGTGGATATCCTACTTGTTATCTCAATTGGGAGTCTTACAGAGAGAAGATTCTAAAGAAGCGTAAGATGCGTCGGATTAAGAAATGGAAACGACTGATTCTGAAGCAGAAACGGACTCTGAAGCAGAAACGGTGGATCCTCTATAGAAAACGGTGCGCCTTTTCTCTAATCATAGATCATCGATGTTTCTCCTGCTTTATTCACTTGCTGTTTTTGGTTTATTTTAGTGGAGAGACAATAAACTCATTATTTCCTTCTGCAGAACCAGGACTATCAAGAGGAAAAGAGAGAGCAAGACAGAGTCGACAAAAGAACAAGTGAAAAGAAAGAGGGGAAAAAGGGCCCGAATTGGATTTTAGGACTAAGTTGGCCAAAACAGTCTTCCTGAGCTCACCGATCGATTAAATGTTCGCTGGCTGATATTTTGTTCATTTAATGAAGCTTATATGAGCCAATCATACCCTCAGAACACATTGCCCTCGACTTATTTGTTCATTTAATGAAGCTTTCCCGTCTTCCATTTTTTTTATGATAGTTCATAATAGACTCTTTATACTTCTTAACATCACTAAAGCACATTTTCAACCCGAAGATAAGATTCTTAATATCAACTCTAGCATCAAACTTAGGATGTGTATGCTAATTTGAGTTTCTCATACTCAAGATATCTACATTATTAGCTAAAACATATACATACTCATCACTCTCTCCAGACTCCCTATCTCCATCCCTCTCCACTGAACCATCACCATTGACACCCTCATTTTAAAAAAATTATCCAAATAAGTCATCTGAATCAATAATGGCAAACTCATCTTCTTCAACACCTTCAGCTCCTTTATTATCAAAAATAAAATAATTTACTTCTTCACATCTCTCATTTAATACAAAATGGAATTAAAAATAATATGAATATGTTTCTGTGCAATACATGACAAAACATACCCTCGAAAAAATAAAACAAAAACAGCAAAAAACTACAAAATACGGACCATTGTAGCACTCAGGTATCACAATGACACCATTTGCAATTACATAATGCACACGTAGATACCACTTGCAATTAGAAAATGCAACTCACATGCATTGATTCGCACAAAAGAAGAAATGATGCAAAGACAAATCTAACCAAACAAACCAAAGTAACTCTATAATAACAACATAATTCTCATAACATCACTGTCATCAATCCATGCGACATGTGCCCAAGTTGTCGAAATGTAGCTTCAACTAGTTGCAATCGCTTTCTTTCTAGGTGAAGGTGCAAATAGTTGAAGGTAGGACTTGCTGCACTCCTAATTGGAATATTACGAGGATTTGGAGATTTGAGTCTACTTAAGGGAATCGAACAATTTTAGGTTCAAATTTGGGAGATACAGTCTAGATTTAGAAGATTTCAAACGAAGATGCCCTTCCGAAAATAGCAGGTGAGATGCACGTGGTTGTGCGACGAAATTTGTGCTGCCGGTGATCTAGGAGGTCAATTGAGACGAAGTCACCAACTTCAGTGACTTCTATGAGACAAACACCATTTTGGAGGTTACTTTGCAAAAATTGCCTTCAGGGGCTCTTTTGAAAGCTTTCCTTAGCTCTGTAAAAAAGAACACTTTCGATCCTTGTGCTTTCATGGTTGTGTTCCTTACCTAACAAGATAACACCTAAGCCCAAGTGTTTTCCAGTTTGGAACAAGAAAGAAAAATTGCACTCATCAGGACCAGATCTGGGAAACCAACTGATTTTCTACTTGAAATTGGCCTGAAATTGAACGGACTAGACCAGCCTGGTTAGTCCTCGGTTCTACCCTAGACCGTTGCCCAACCACACTCATACACCGAGCAACCGTGTCCATGAACGATGCTGGCTATGCAATTGTCATCAAGTTTCCAATCGTCAAAGACTTAGATTATTGCCAAAGAAAAGCACAAGAACCAAGTTTATAATAAAAAGAATCCTAGGGATCAAACTGAACTCCCCAACTATTGAGTTGTGCTCATGAATATTGAGGTTGCCACCATGCAAACCACAACCGATATGCATCCTGTCTTTTTGTGCTAAATTCTTCACAGACGGTTTCAGCATACAAAATTTTATAGGAGATAGACTAAGGTACAAAAAGGCGAAACTAAGGTACAAAAAGGCGAAACTATAGCTTGAGCCTCAAGAGAGATGAAGGTACATAAAGGCGAAACTATAGCTTGAGAGAGACAGAGGCACAAAAAGGATTACAAGAAGTTTAGGTTCTCCCAAGGTAACAAATGGTTCCCTAGAAAAGTTGTGTCAACCAACAACTATTTCAATTTTTGTGGAATTCAGTATACAGTGAAGTAGAAAGTTGGTTAATGATGCTAGTATGTTTACTCAGAAAGTCATGAAAATGTAATAAATTGTGTGGTCTGTGGTCAGGTTGAACATCTGCCAAAGAAAATCCTATTAACAACATCGACCAGCAAGGCATAGGCTGGGTCTGTGGCTTTAAGTCCTGGATATTCAAGAAGGGAAAGACCTGAAATCACCACCAAGAAAGAAAAACCTTAAGAATTCAATGAGCACCGTATGTCACCAGTTACCATTTACATTCTTCACCAATAAAGACAACCTCATATCCTTCAGGGATGACTTTGAAATTAATTAAATATAATTCAGATAATATATTTTGTCAGGTAACAATTTAAAATCAATGGATGAACAGACATCCATTTCTGCTTTCAGCATGATATTATGAACTCCTATCCTGAATTCACTGCTAATTTAATTTGATAAAGCCAATTCAACATGGAGGAGAAGGCAAAGGAACACGGCAAATCCAACTATTACTTACCAGCCACTCCAAAATATGTATGGAAAATGTCCACGGCATCATCTGGTCTATCAGAAATTCCACCATTTTCAGTGTCCTGAAAGAGAAGGTCATAAATGAACATTGTTCCCCCAAACTCAACATTCAGGTAGTAACACAAATCCTAGAAGTTTTCAATTCAATCATAGAGGATGCAGTTAAAGAACCTGAGTCTAAGATGAATTTGATAAGCTTTTCTTTGACAATCCAGTGAACTCTGTCAATCATAATCAAGCTAGAAAGCACCCACCAGGAGTAGCAGACCTGAAACCATGCAACTAGTTCAGTACATAATTTGACAAAATGGTCAGCATATAATAGCTTAATCTCATTTGATACCCACGTCAGCAAGTTTTTCAGGGTGGCCATTTAAACCTCCAGATTTGACTTGTCGTTCGCATAACCACCAGCCAAGAAGGTCCTTTGTCAATGTGATGTAGTGAACCCGTGATAGCCAGAGCACCCACACAACAAAATACTGCAGATGTAACCAAGTAAATCTCCACTGCAGATTGTACTCTAGTTCATAAACTCAAATCATTGAAACAAAGAAGGAAGCCACTTCAATGTTGGGCTTTCTAAGGAAGGGAAGGATTGGGGCGGGTTTGCCTCTAACTTGTGCTTCTACCTTTAGGGTCTTCAACCATATTGTCATTTGGCATCAAGAAGTCAAAATCCAATTTTTCAAAGCTAGAAGTAGACATAGAAGCTCATTCCTCTAGTTTTCAGCTTGTAACATTGAGGACAATGAAAGTTGAATATGATAAGAGAGTAGCCTACCAAGGTTGATAACCAACATATTTATCTCCATTAAAACAATAAGGCCCTGTTTGGTAACCATCCAAACAGGGCCAGATTCTGATTCTTTGTTCCCGGAATCAGTTTCGGCCTAGAATCGCGTTTGGTAAAATTTTTGTTCCCGGGAACAGATTGGGAATAGAATCAAGAACCAAAAAAAAGTTGATTCTTGTTCCGGGAACGAATTTGAGAATCAAAATCAATAAATTTTCTTCTTCCCTTCGGCCATCTCGCGACCGCCGTCCACCACCGCCCGCCACCGTCCGCCGTCCGCCACCGCCGTCCACCGCCTCCGCCACCGCCGTCCACCGCCGCCGCCGGAGGCAAGCCCAGCCACCGGCGAGCTCGCCGGAGGCTTGCCCAGCCACCAACGAGGCTCGGCCTCCCTAGATCTGGCGAGGCCGAGCCTCGCCGGGGCTAGGCGAGGCCTCGTCGGGGCCGGGTGAGGCCCGCCTCGCCGGGACTGGGCAGGGGCTAGGCGAGCCTCGCGACGCCCGCCCCCACCGGTGGCCGGGCGAGGCTCGCCTAACCACCGGCGAGGCTCGCCCAGCCTCGCCGGTGGCACAGCGGGCCTCGCCCAACCCCGACAAGGTCGGCTTGGCCACCGGTGGGGCTCGGCGGGGCTAAGCGAGCCTCGCCCAGCTACCGACGAGGCTCGGCCGACGAGGGCCGGCCTCGCCGCGAGGCCGGCGACGCTCCGGTGAGGTTGCCGGCCGAAGAAGAAGAAGAAGATGAGAAAAAGAAAAGAAAAAAGGAAAATGAAAAAATGAAAAAAAGAAAACAAAACAAAGGAAAAAAGTAAAAAAAAAATTACTTAAAAATTAAAAGAAATTGATTTGAAACGGAATTAATGAACACGGTACCAAACGCAATTCTATTCCAGAATCAGAAATTTTGGACAGTTACCAAACGGCTTAAAATGCTTAGAATCAGTTCCCGGGAACAGAATAAAAAAGAATCAGTTCTGATCAGAATCAGCTCCCGGGAACAGAATCGTTACCAAACGCGCCCTAAGTAACTATTTTCCTTTTAAATCCATTAAGACTTCTCTCTTCCCTTCATTTTTCATACTCCATATCCTCTCATCTTTCTCATATTTCAATCATCTCTCCCTAACAGTGGAGATGCACATACTTTGATGCAGAAAATCGGGAATAACCAAACTTTTGGAAAGGAAAAACCTACTGCATTTAATGGTGGAATAAAGTCCAAGCCAGCTCATTCGTTTTGAATAAAATCCTTGAAAAGATATCCAGCTTCGCAACCATTTTGCAGTGCATATTTAATTACCAAAGGCCCAGGTTTCCTTCTCACTCTAAAACAGTATGCAATATTGGTTAGATAGGACCTAGAATGGAATCCTTCACCAACACAATTAAGAGACAACCTTTTATATAAGCAAATACATAACCTAATAAACACCAATCAGAAATTAGAAACCAACGGAAGAGCTTGAGCGTAAGGTTATGACATACTTTGGCCTGCATGAGACTCTGCACCAGGAGTGCAACCAAACCCGCCATCCAAAGTTTTGCAACTCACTATATATCTGACAGCCTTCTCCACATTTATTGAATCCAACCGTTTTAGTATCGCAAGACAACATATGGCACAATAAGAAAACCTTCGAAGGGAAAAAGGGGTGAAAGGTGATGGGAGAACGGTAATAATTCGAACAATATCGAATCAACGCAGCGGAATAAAATAATCTCTCATCTTGTATAAACCTAATAGGAATCGATATAGTAGAGTAAAATAAATACCAAGCACGCGAACACAAGACGATTTTTTTACGTGGAAAACCTCCTCGATGTGAGGAGATAAAAAACCACGGGATCGGAGTCCACCTGAAAATCTTCACTATCAATAAAATTGTTCTTCTCTAGCAAATACTAGAGGTACTTAGCAGCAAACACCTCAAGAACATAATTCTTGGCAATACACATGAACTTCACAAGAGATCAAGGATAAATCTAACCAAAAACGTAGGTTTTGATCAATCCACAAAAAAACCTGATTATGGAGCTTCAAACGAAAATCAAACTATTCAGATTCGATAAAATTGCGCCACGAACATACTGACAAAATTTCAGCTCAATCAGACCACGAATCGACCTCCAACGCCAGCTTGATGTAAATCAGATATTGCCCAAAACCCCACATTTCTGCTTTATCTTTTTTTCTTGTTACTGTTTCCTTTTCTGTTGCTACTTCTTTATATAGATAGTGAGAAACCCTATTTTCTCATATACCTTATTATATGGACTCAAGCCCTTTTTGGGCTTGCAACTCATTGGGCTTCCTCCACATAGGAGTGAACCCAGCTAACAAATCTCCCTCTCACGACAATGTGGAGGGATTCACCATCCCTGCTATCAAACGGCAATGTTCAAGCTTCTCTCTTGGTAGAGTCTTCGTCATCATATCGGAGTCATTATGATCCGTATGAATTTTCTCAAGTTCCAACAACTTTTCATCTAGAACATCCCTTATCCAATGATATCTAACATCAATATGTTTCGATCTAGAATGAAAAGATGAATTCTTACCAAGATGAATTGCGCTTTGATTATCACAAAATAGCACATACCTCTTTTGCTTGAACCCAAGTTCTTCTAAGAACTTCTTCATCCATAGCATCTCTTTACTAGCTTCAGTCACTGCAATAAATTCAGCTTCGGTTGTAAAAAGTGCAACACACTTCTGCAATATTGACTTCCATGACACAACTCCACCCGCAAAAGAAATCAAATAACCAAAATTAGATTTACGAGTATCAATATCTTCTGCCAAGTCGGAATCTGTGTATCCAACTAACTCAAGTTTCCCGGTCCTGAAACTGAGTTTCAAATTTGAAGTTCCCCGAAGGTACCTCATAATCCACTTCACTGCATTCCAGTGCTCTCTACCTGGATTTGACAAATAGCGACTAACAATGTCAACTGCACGCGCCAAGTCTGGGCGTGTACATACCATCGCATACATTAAGCTTCCTACAGCTGAAGCATATGGAACACTTTCCATATCTTTCTTTTCTTTATCAGTAGTAGGACTTTGCATCATATTTAACTTAAAGTGGGCAGTAAGAGGAGTACTAACCACTTTAGCCTTGTCCATGTAAAATTTCTGAAGGATCTTTTCGATATATTTCTCTTGCGACAAAAACAACTTCTTAGCATCTTTGTCTTGGGTAATTCTAATGCCAAGAATCTGCTTCGCCGAGCCCAAGTCTTTCATGGCAAAAGACTTGCTCAATTGTTTCTTCAATAACTCAATTCTTAAAGCATTCCTGCCAATAATCAGCATATCATCAACATAAAGCAAGAAAATAATAAAGTCACCATCAGAAAATTTTTGGACAAACACACAGTTATCTGAGGAAGTCTTCTTATAGCCTTGTTCTGTCATAATTGACGCAAATTTCTTATACCACTGTCTCGGTGCTTGTTTTAGGCCATAGAGACTTTTCTTCAATTTGCACACATAATCCACTTTCCCTTTCACTTTGAAACCCTCAGGTTGTTCCATGTATATCTCTTCCTCCAAGTCACCATGTAGGAAGGCTGTTTTAACATCCATTTGCTCAATTTCTAAATCTAGGCTAGCTGCCAAGCCTAGTACCACACGGATAGAAGACATTTTCACTACCGGAGAAAATATATCATCAAAATCAATACCATTTCTCTGACCGAATCCCTTAACAACCAATCTAGCTTTGAACCATGGTTGTAAAGTATGTTCATCTTACTTCAACCAATATACCCACTTGTTCTTCAAAGCTCTTTTACCTTTAGGTAATTTCACCAACTCAAAAGTATGATTATCATAAAGTGACTGCATCTCATCTTGCATAGCATCGAACCAATTGCTTTTGTACTCATCTTCTATTGCTTCTGCATAGAACTCTGGTTCACCTGCATCAGTCAATAATACATACTCATCTTCTGAATACCTAGTGGAAGGTCGTCGGTCTCTAACGGATCTTCGGACTGGAACATCCAGTGGAACATTTAATTGAGCCTCTGGTTCAGGATTAGTATTATCTTTTTCAACATGTTCAGGAACATGTGCGTTATTTGGAACATTGACTTCCCGCTGCTCTTCATCAACCTGTGTAGGAATATTTGTAAGAGGAACTGGATCTAAATCAACCAGATTATCACTAACCTGTGGTGCTGAAATCATCTTCGATTTCTCAATATCCTCTATTGTTTGATCCTCCATAAACACAATGTCTCTGTTTCTTACAATTTTCTTTTCAAGTAGATCATAAAATTTGTAACCAAGCATATCCTGTCCATAACCAATAAATATGTACTGTCGTGTTTTCACATCAAGTTTAAACCTCTCATCTTTGGGAACATGCACAAATGCTTTGCACCCAAATACATGCAAATAATCATAAGAAACTTCTTTGCCTGTCCAAACTCTATTAGGAACATCAAACTCTAAAGGAACGCATGGAGTAAGATTTAATACATGCACAACTATACTTAAAGCCTCACCCCAAAAGGATCTAGGTAACTTTTACTGTGAAAGTAAGCATCTTACCCTTTCAACCAATGTTCTATTCATTCTCTCAGCTAAGCCATTTAACTGAGGCGTCTTGGGAGATGTCTTTTGATGTCGAATACCTTGTTGTCTGCAGTATTCATCAAAAGGTCCAATATACTCTCCCCCGTCATCAATTCTGATGCATTTCAATTTCTTTCCAGTCTGTCTCTCAACTGAAGCTTGAAATTGCTTAAAAGCATCTAACACTTGATTTTTTGTTTTCAAGGTATAAATCCAAATTTTCCTTGAAAAATCATCTATGAAGGTAACAAAATAAAGAGAGCCACCAAGTAATTTTGTTTTCATAGGACCACAAACATCAGAATGCACTAAATCTAGTATACTTGACTTTCTTGAAGGAGGGGAGCTTTTAAATGCAACTCTGTTTTGTTTTTCTACTAAACAATGAACACATTTCTTTAGCGTTGAACTTTTCAATCCTGAAAGGAGCTTCTTCTTGGCCAATATTGACAAACCCTTCTCACTGATGTGACTGAGCCTCTTATACCATAACTCAGCTGCATCTTCGCTATCTACTGCATTAATTTTGTCTCGTAAACAACTTTGCCTCGCATAATGTATAACGAAGAATATTTTTCACCTCTAGCCACAACAAGAGAACCTTTGGTAAGTTTCCATTGACCATTACTGAAGGTGCTACAATACCCCTCATCTTCCAACTTACCTGTAGAAATCAAATTCAAGCGGATATCAGGTATATGTTTAACATTATTCAATACTAACCTTGTGCCATTGCTGGTTTCTAGGCACACATCACCGATGCCTACAGCTTGAGCTATACCATTGTTTCCCATCTTCACAGATCCGAAATCACCTGACCTGTATGATGTAAAGAAATCCCTACGAGACGTAGCATGAACGGATGCACCACTATCAATTACCCAACTGGTTTCATGAGAAACAAAATTCACCACATCACCATCAAAAATAGTGAGAAAGTCTTCTTTAAGTGCAGCGACACGATTGTCATCACTGTCATTATCACTTATCTTCTCTTTACCTTTCTCCTTTTGTTTGTCCCTTTTTAACTGACGACAAAACCTCTGAATATGTCCCTTCTGATGACAATAATGGCACTCAACATTAGCAAATTTATTATACTTACCTCTGCTTTTGTCTCGACTTTTATCTCTATTTCTCGGACCTCAAGACTCACTTCTCCCCATTTTCTCAACAACCAAGGCATCAGAATGTGAAGATGACGATCCATGTGCCTTCCTTCTCATCTTTTCATTCAAAATACTACTCTTGGCTAAATCCATGGTAATTGTACCATCCGGGGCAGAATTAGACAAAGATGTTCGGAACGTCTCCCATAAGTCCGGCAAAGTACCAAGCAACCATAGTGCTTGTATCTCATAATCAAACTTGATTCCCATCGCAGCCAACTGATTTATAATTCCTTGAAAAGAATTTAAATGATCATCAAAACGAGTACCATCATGATATCTCGTAGCCATCATCTGTTTTATCAAAAATAACTTATTATTCCCGAGTCTTTCAAGCATATAACTGTTCGAGCTTATCCCATAAACTGCATGCATGTGTTTCCTCAATAATATGGTTCAAAACATTATCATCTATGTCGCGACCTCCCCGAAGCGGGTTTGGACCACCTAAGGGTTCGGCTAATGGATTGCTAAGCCTAGACTTAGCTCGAGCTCTCCCAAGCCCATACCAATTCGCGACTTAGGGTTTAATTCTTAACATGCAATTGATTTTTCAATTAGGAGTCGCCACTAATCTATTTTTGGTGGGTCGATTAGAAACCCAAGTAAAGTAACGGGAGAATTACTTCACTCCTGCGAACCGAGATTGTGAGTTCGGGACTTGGTTACGCTAGATTTCTCTAACGCCCTTTCGGTACCTTTCTCTTTTAAAAACATGTTTTGCAGGCAGCTTGGATTGATTTTAATTCACTTTCCTAACATGTGAGGTGATCATGCGGATGCGCAAACCACCAATTTAACACCCAAGAAAGCGATGAATAAATTGCAGGACTTACTTTATAGCAACGAAAGCATCTGCATTGTTAGATCGAATTCACATTAACGACCTAGATATGATTTCTAATTAACAGGCAAATTCCCCCTTTTTTTTTGGTTTTTACTTGTTTAATGAGAATCATGCAATATGCAATGCATGCTACTAATCTAACATGGAATAGCATGACAATATTTTCTAAACTACATGACGTGAGTAAAATATTATTATTTTTTTTTGTGTTTTCTTAATGAATATGCAACAATTAAATATGCAAATCAAAATGACCTAAGTATAATGACGGGCAATTTTTAATGAAGCTAATTCTACATGACGTACATTTTATGAATCTAATCCCACATGACGTGCACATGATATTTCTATTCCTAAAAATGCAATTTATCCTAAAAATTGAAACTAGTTTATCTAAAGACAAATTTTTGTATTTTTTCATGATATTCGAAATTAAGACAAATGCAAATATTACCTAGCTAAATTAAAATTCCATCCAATTTAAACTTAGGATTAAGTCATGCTAAATCCTAATTTAAACTAAGACGTTATTTTAATCTAGCAATTTCTAACCTAAGATGCAAATTGATCTAATCTTAAAATGAGACATGTAATTCTATTCTAAAATGCATGATGATTTTTGTTTGTTTTTTATATATATAAAATTCGAAATTTTAAAAATTTTCACACAATTAAACATGCAACCTAAAAATCTAGCATCCAAAATTAATTATTTTTTTTGGAGTTTTTTTTTTTGTTATAAAAAAATTGAAGTAAAAGTCTAATTCTAGATTGACACGTGCAATTGTAAAAACTAATATCCTAAATGCATTTTTTTGGATTTTTTTATTTTTTAAAAAAACGAAATAACTAAATATGCTAACCCTAGCCTTAATCTAACTCGCATTTTTTGAATTTTTTTATGCAAAAACAAAAGTTAATTCAAATAACCCGATATCCAATCCAATCAAGATAAGATTAATGCCCAAAATTGACAAACCATATCTCGCGCATGAGATCGGGTTGGTCAATTTTAAATTAAATCGCGAATCGAATCTCGGGCATGAGATTGGATTGTCGATTTTTATACGAGATCGTGAGTCGGATTTCGGCGCGAAAATCGAACTCATAATCCCTAAATTGAGGGGTTGTTTTACATTGGAATTTCAATCATGCGTTAATGAATAATCACACTAAGAAACTATATAAAAACAAACTATAAACTAAATTAAAAAAGGATAAAATAATAATAAAAAATACATAATGTTCTCCCTTTTTTTTTTTTTACCTTTTCTTTTCCCCACGCAAGGCTTGGGCTCGGGGTCTCCGAAGGGAAACAGTCGTCGTCCGGGAGGTAGCTGGGTCACCGGCGTTCGGAGCTCCGGCGAGGACCGGCGGCAGGTGGACAGGTGGTGGGCGGACCGGCGGCAGCAGCAGGTCGCGGGTGGTGTGTTGCAGGCGCGGCGAGCAGGGTGGAGCGCGGGCTGAGGGCGGCAACAGCGGCAGCGTTCGGGGGTTGTTGGTGCGAGCGGTCAGAGGCGCGACAGTGAGTGTGGGCTGGAGAGTGCTTGCGGCGTCAACAGGGGATGCATGTGCTGGCTACTGGCGTCGGAGGCGCGGGCTGCGGCGTCGATTCGTCGCGGGTCGGCACGAGTTGCAGGCGGGGGCAGAAGCGGTGACGAGCGAGCAGGGATGATGAGCGGCGACGGCAGGGACGGTGGCGCGGCGTCGGAGGCGCGGCGCGGAGGTGCGGCTGGAGCGGTGGTCTGGCTCGGAACTCGCTGGAAGGAGAAAGGTTGCTGGCGCGGTGACGGGCCGTTGCGGGTGCCGAGCGGGTTGCAACGGCGAGAGAGTTCGGGCTCCGGCGGTAGTAGGGCAGGCGCGAAGTGGCCTTGCGGTGTTGCTCGAAAACTCGAGCCGCGGAGGCGGGCGAGCGGAGGTGGCGCTCGGAGGAGGGTGCTCGCGGCGTTGGACGGTGGCGTGCTCCGAGACGACGAACGGGGCTCGACTAGCTGCAGTCACGAGCGAGCGAAAGCGATGGTGGAGTTGCTCGGGCGTGCGGTGGCTCGACTTCGTAGGTCACGAGCGGCGGAAGCAGCGGTGGAGTTGCTCGGGCGTGCGGTGGCTCGGCCTCCGGTCCTGGCGTCGCGGATCGGCAGCAGAAGCGGCCGAGAAAGAGCCGCGTCGGTTCGTTGTGGGTTGGTGGAGGTACGGTGGAGCGAACGTGGACGTGGGCAGTAGAAACTGGCGAAAAGTTCAGCGAAGGAGAAGAACAGTGGGCGCTCCTCTCTTTCTTTTTTCTTGCAGCCGCACGTCTCCTGCTTTAAGAAGACCACCCTTCTCTCTTTTTTTAATAGCTCCCACAAACTACTCCCCACCTTTCTCTGCGCTTGCGTGAACGAAAGGGAGCCCTCTACCATTTTTTACAGACCTCTTCTAGTGAACTTTTTTTATTTTTCTCTGACACACTCCTTTCCCCCTTTGTCTGACCGAAAGGAAAACCCCCTCACCGTGGACTTTTTTCTTTATTCGCTTCTTTCTTGATTTGCTCTCCGGGAAGGAGAGAATTCTCACTATAAAATATTATAAAATGGTGAGCCCATGCCTTTGCAGATTTTCTCCCGGATCCTCGCGTGTGCAGTGGATTTTTCTTTGCTTTCTTTACGCATGCGGCTAAAATTTTTTTTACGTCCGCCGAATTTTGTCCACGCATGGTGCATGCATTAATGAGGAAGAGACAATGAACGTGAGGAACTCTTCTTTCTTCTTTTTCATTGGGTACTTTCAAATCAGCAAGAGAGGGACCACCTTTTGTGCACGTAATTGACCGCGAGCTGCCGTGTTTGGTTGCGTTTTGGTACCGATGCGAATGCGACTACATGAGATGTAATTTTAATATTTTTTTCTTAGGGGTTAAAGATTAATCCCTAAATTTTATGCAATTAATTACTAAATGATCAGTCAAAATTTAGGTGTCAACAATCTACCCACTGCCTAATATAACCACACACTTGACGATGAAATATAGACCATTCAACATCAGTTTTATTCTCTGGTTTCTCCTCAGCAAATACAGGCAAATAAAAATCTTTCACATATAAAAGATCTTCCATTTTCCCTTTCCAGATATGATAATTCGAATCATTCAGTGTATCCATTCTACTCGTATTCGTTTCCATTGTTTAACACAAGACAGAAAAATCAAGCAATAACCTGTTGCTCTGATACCACTCTGATGGGAGAACGGTAATAATTCGAACAATATCGAATCAACGCAGCGGAATAAAATAATCTCATCTCTTGTGTAAACCTAATAGGAATCGATACAGTAGAGTAAAATAAATACCAAGCACGCGAACATAAGACGATTTTTTTACGTGGAAAACCTTCTCGATGTGAGAAGATAAAAAACCACGGGACTGGAGTCCACCTGAAAATCTTCACTATCAATAAAATTGTTCTTCTCTAGCAAATACTAGAGGTACATAGCAGCAAACACCTCAAGAACATAATTCTTGGCAATACACATGAACTTCACAAGAGATCAATGATAAATCTAACCAAAAATGTATGTTTTGATCAATCCACAAAAAAACCTGATTATGGGGCTTCAAACGAAAATCAAACCGTTCAGATTAGATAAAATTGCGTCACGAACATGTTGATAAAATTTCAACTCAATCGGACCACGAATCGACCTCCAACACCAGTTTGATGTAAATCGATATTGCCAAAAATCCCGATTTTCTCGCTTTTTTTTTTCTCTGTTATTCTTATTTCCTTTTCTCGCTACCTCTTTATATAGATAGTGAGAAATCATATTTCCTCATATAACTTATTATATGGACTCAAGCCCTTTTTGGGCTTGCAACTCATTGGGCTTCCTCCACATAGGAGTGAACCCAGCTAACAAAAGGGATGTCAATTATTTAAGAAACATCCTCAAGAAGAATATAAATTTTAATTCATCAAAGACAAGGACAAGACACCGAGTATCAACTTCTCCCCATATATCCCCAGAGAAAGATCCATCTTCATTCTGCAGTGCTCTGATGTCTGAATCATAGTTCAGGCATAACAATGTAGAGCATTTAATACCGCAAATTATCTAAAATTAGCAACTTGGATCTCCATAGAGAGAGCCCCCTCATCAATGTTTGACTAGCAATACACACACAATATAGTAACTGTAATCAAAATTTTATAACATATGAATAGTTAACAAAATATGACCTCTTACATGCAAAACCAAGCCTAAGATAAGTTTATTAATCTCATGCAAAAACTTAAAATCATAAAATATCACCGAGGAACTTGCATCTATGGTAAGATTTTGTCAAACTAGGACACTTCATTCCAAAGGATACAATCTGTCACCTTCGTCAAGAACATCTAACTTATCAAAAAGGGCCAAAACTTGCACGGCACTGAGCGTATACAGCAGATGCGAATCGTGTCCAATGTTTCCACCAAAGCCACCTGAAAAAGCAGCCCTAGGTGACATTCGCTCTTTGCCCTTTAGAGTGAAGTTATCAAAAAATGAATAAAGCAACACTGATCACCCCTAAGATATGGTCATTATTGTAATAGAGAGGATTTCAAAAAAGAATTATTTGATTGGAAAATGTGGAGCAGAGGTTCTGTTAACTGCATGTTTTTCGTGGGTAATCAATAAAAGAAGCCAAGAGACAAACCAGACTCGTGCTGGCATTGTAGGATCCACGAAACAACTTCATCTGAATCCACTGTGTCAAGTTTTCCAAGAAGATCTAGAGTGGTCAATCCCCAATATGCTCCATTCAATCTCAAGTGCTCCATAACCACTGACTCAAAACTATCCTTTTTCTGAGTGCAAGATCAACCCAAAAACTCAAATCAGTAAACTCCAACATGCTGAATGGCAGGTCCAAATAAACCAAGTCATTCCCAAAAAACTGGCAGGAAGTGGACAAGAGAACAAGAAGAGTATTGTAAAACTTTCATACCTACCTTTTCAACAGACAAAATGTACTTGACATGTTTATCGCAAGCCAGCTCCCCCATCTGTCAATAAGAGACAACATATCTATGAACGTGGAACCTTACACATGCCACATAAGATCTCAGCAACTAAAGCGCAAAAAGTATACAAGTACGAAAGTCTATGAGGTCATCAAGGATCGTAACGATCCTATAAATTTAACAACAGTTATGTTCAGCTTTGTTGTGAAACAATCGCATACATATGAAAAATGATAAGAGGGAACGAAGCTCATCTCCATTTCTAATAGGAGAAGATGTGCCCATGCTCAAATTACTCGCATTCCCAATATCTGACTCAAGCGTAAGATAATCTCCAGTTCAAAGAAAGCAGGCCATTTAGACCAACAAGCAAGTTCAACAGAAGCAATTCAACGGATACCCATAAGCAATTACGACCTGAAAAACAATTACGACAAAACATTTCTGAAACCTCAACTTCACCTTCTTATACTACTATCTATCTTGATTACCACAAGAGATCTCCCTTATTTTCTCGCCACCCGAGCTAGAAACCGCACAACTCCATGTTAAACACGATCTAATGAGCAAAAACAATCACAAAATCGACGAAAATCAATGCAAATTCACTTAAATAGAACAAAAATGAATCAAATTGAAGAACAGAAGCAGCTGGGGTGACGATTCAAAGCGGAAAAGGACGCAGAAGTTCACAGAACAATTTACCAGTCGATCGAAAAAGATGAACTTGAGTGAAAACGAAGATGTGGGTTCGATTCAGAAACCCGGAAACGCTCTTCCCTCAACTGAAGATTCCGATTCTTCAGACTCCCCTGGACCGCTGGCTTCCTTTCGCAACGGGCTTCGATCTTATGGAGGAACGAAGGGCTTCTTTTGTTTCGGAAATCAAAAGCTTAAGAGGCTTTGGGGCCGACAGAATTTGGGCACATTAAATTGGCTAGATTGTACGGTCTATTATTATATAAAAATAAAATATTTTTGTTAGGTCCACTCAACTAAGTATTTTTCTCAAGAGAGGCTAGTATTGGTTGCATCGAATTTTAATAGAGTTGATCGAGTTTCGGTATAATTTCCCCGGTTCCATGTACCCACATAGTATAGTACAAGCATGACACTAATTTAACCTGACATTAAAACTATAAAAGTGCCATTTGATATCACTTTGTATTGGAAATTGATGCTAAGGGTCCCATTATGTTGCGGAGAACATTTTCTTCATTTTTGCAATCTTGGAAATTGACACTAAGGGTCCCATTATTTGGCGGAGAGCATTTTCTTCATTTTTGCAAACTTAGCTTGCTTAGAAAAAATGAGCCAATAAAGAAGATTTACATACCAAAGCTTTAATTCAAAAATATTATTTCCTTTTTAAAAGAACCGACAAATGTTTTCCAAAGTATGATTAGGTATCGGCGTTTGAACCCAACACTATATGTTTGGGCACAAAAACTCCAACATTGGTTCTAATGTCTCCATATTGCGGATCATTAAGCAATTACGACTCGAAAAACAACTACGACATAACATTTCTGAAATCTCAACTTCACCTTCTTATACTACTATCTATCTTGATTACCACAAGAGATCTCCCTTATTTTCTCGCCACCTGAGCTAGAAACCGCACAACTCCAAGTTAAACACGATCTAATGAGCAAAAACAGTCGCAAAATCGACGAAAATCAATGCAAATTAACTTAAACAGAACAAAAAGGAATCAAATTGAAGAACAGAAGCAGCCGGCGTGACAATTCAAAGCGGAAAAGCACGCAGAAGTTCTCAGAAGAACTTACCAGTCGATTGAAAAAGATGAACTTGAGTGAAAACGAAGATGTGGGTTCGATTCAAAAACCCGGAAACGCTCTTCCCACGACTGAAGATTTTGATTCTTCCGACTCCCCTGGACCGCTAGCTTCCTTTCGCAACGGGCTTCGATCTTGTCGAGGAACGAAGGGCTTCTTTTGTTTCGGAAATCAAAAGCTTAAGAGGCTTTGGGGCTGACAGAATTTGGGCCCATTTAATTGGCTAGATTTTACGGTCTATTATTATATAAAAAATAAAATATTTTTGTTAGGTCCACTCAACTAAGTATTTTTCTCAAGAGAGGCTAGTATTGGTTGCATCGAATTTTAATTGAGATGATCGAGTTTCGGTATAATTTCCCCAGTTCCATGTACCCACATAGTATAGTACAAGCATGACACTAATTTAACCTGACATTAAAACTATAAAAGTGCCATTTGATATCACTTTGTATTGGAAATTGACGCTAAGGGTCCCATTATGTTGCGGAGAACATTTTCTTCATTTTTGCAATCTTGGAAATTGACACTAAGGGTCCCATTATTTGGCGGAGAGCATTTTCTTCATTTCCACAATCTTAGCTTGCTCAGGAAAAATGAGCCAATAAAGAAGATTTACATACCAATTCAAAAATATTATTTCCTTTTTAAAAAAACCGACATATGTTTTCCAAAGTATGATTAGGTATCGGCGTTTGAACCTAAAACTATATGTTTGGGCACAAAAACTCTAACATTGGTTCTAATGTCTCCATATTGCGGATCATTAAGCAATTACGACTTGAAAAACAACTACGACATAACATTTCTGAAATCTCAACTTCACCTCTTATACAACTATCTATCTTTTGATTACCACAAGCGATCTCCCTTATTTTCTCGCCACCTGAGCTAGAAACCGGACAACTCCTGGTTAAACACGATCTAATGAGCAAAAACAGTCGCAAAATCAACGAAAATCAATGCAAATTCACTTAAACAGAACAAAAAGGAATCAAATTGAAGAACAGAAGTAGCCGGCGTGACGATTCAAAGCGGAAAAGCACGCGAAGCTCCCAGAAGAACTTACCAGTCGATCGAAAAAGATGAACTTGAGTGAAAACGAAGATGTGGGTTCGATTCAGAAACCCGGAAACACTCTTCGCTCGACTAAAGATTCTGATTCTTCCGACTCCCCTGGACCGCTAACTTCCTTTCGCAACGGGCTTCGATCTTCTCGAGGAACGAAGGCCTTCTTTTGTTTCCGAAATCAAAAGCTTAAGAGGCTTTGGGGCCGACAGAATTTGGGCCCATTTAATTGGCTGGATTTTACGGTCTATTATTTTATAAAAATAAAATATTTTTGTTAGGGGCACTCAACTAAGTATTTTTCTCAAGAAAGGCTAGTATTGGTTGCATCGAATTTTAATAGAGTTGATCGAGTTTCGGTATAATTTCCCTGGTTCCATGTACCCACATAGTATAGTACAAGCATGACACTAATTTAACCTGACATTAAAACTATAAAAGTGCCCTTTGATATCACTTTGTATTGGAAATTGATGCTAAGGGTCCCATTATGTTGCGGAGAACATTTTCTTCATTTTTGCAATCTTGGAAATTGACACTAAGGGTCCCATTATTTGGCGGAGAGTATTTTCTTCATTTTTGCAATCTTAGCTTGCTTAGGAAAAATGAGCCAATAAAGAGGATTTACGTGCCAAAGCTTTTAATTCAAAAATATTATTTCATTTTTAAAAGAACCCACAAATGTTTTCCAAAGTATGATTAGGTATCGGCGTTTGAACCCAAAACTATATGTTTGGGCACAAAAACTCCAACATTGGTTCTAATGTCTCCATATTGCGGACCATTAAGCAATTACGACTCGAAAAACAACTACGACATAACATTTCTGAAATCTCAACTTCACCTCTTATACTACTATCTATCTTTTGATTACCACAAGCGATCTCCCTTATTTTCTCGCCACCTGAGCTAGAAACCGGACAACTCCTGGTTAAACACGATCTAATGAGCAAAAACAATCGCAAAATCGACGAAAATCAATGCAAATTAACTTATACATAACAAAAAGGAATCAAATTGAGGAACATAAGCAGCCGGCGTGACGATTCAAAGCGGAAAAGCACGCAGAAGTTCCCAGAAGAACTTACCAGTTGATCGAAAAAGATGAACCTGAGTGAAAACGAAGATGTGGGTTCGATTCAGAAACCCGGAAACGTTCTTCGCTCGACTGAAGATTCCGATTCTTCCGACTCCCCTGGACCGCTAGCTTCCTTTCGCAACGGGCTTCGATCTTCTCGAGGAACGAAGGCCTTCTTTTGTTTCGGAAATCAAAAGCTTAAGAGGCTTTAGGGCCGACAGAATTTGGGCCCATTTAATTGTCTGGATTTTACGGTCTATTATTATATAAAATAAAATATTTTTGTTAGGTCCACTCAACTAAGTATTTTTCTCAAGAGAGGCTAGTATTGGTTGCATCGAATTTTAATGGGATATGTGTAGTAGAAGTCCTAAAACTTGTGCAGAAAGTGCAATTGAGTCCTAAAACTTACAAAGAGTTCAATTAAGTCCTAAAACTTGTCCAGAAAGTGCAATTGAGTCCTAAAACTTACAAAGAGTTCAATCAAATCCTAAAACTTATCCAGAAAGTGCAATTGAGTCCTAAAGTTAACACCGTTAAGAAAGTTAACGGAAATTGCTGACGTGGCGGCGACGTAATATTTTAAATGATTTTTTTAATTTTTCAAATGGCTTTTTTAAATTATTTTTTATTCAAAATCTTTAAAATTAGATTAAAAAATAAAAAGGAAAATCTAAATTTATTTAAAAAAGAAAATTCTAAATTTATTTAAAAAAGAAAAATCTAAATTTATTTAGAAAAAAAAAGGGCGGTGGACTTCCGCCGCCGCCCATTGCCGGCGACCGTCGCCGGCCCCGGGCGGGGGGCCGGCCCTCACCGGGGGCGGCGACCGTCGCTCGGCCCCCGGCGAGGGCGGCGACCGTCGCCCGCCCAGGCGCGGCCTCGTCGGCCCT
The DNA here is from genome assembly GCA_017140615.1 of Eucalyptus cladocalyx. Classification (NCBI taxonomy): domain Eukaryota; kingdom Viridiplantae; phylum Streptophyta; class Magnoliopsida; order Myrtales; family Myrtaceae; genus Eucalyptus; species Eucalyptus cladocalyx. Next base: position 36,802,606 of record CM029526.1, read on the forward strand.
CGCTCGGGGCCGGCGAGGGCCGACGAGGCCTCGCCTAGGGCGGGCGACGGTCGCTCGGCCCCCGGGCGAGGACGGCGACCGTCGCCCGCCCGGCGCGGCCTCGTCGGCCCTCGCTCGGGGCCGGCGAGGCTCGCCGGATCTGGGGAGCGTCGCCCGGATCTGGCGAGCCTCGCCGGCCCCGAGCGAGGGCCGACAAGGCCTCGCCTAGGGCGGGCGACGGTCGCTCGGCCCCGAGCAAGGGACGGCGACCGTCGCCGCCCGCCCCGAGCGAGGCCTCGTCGGTCCTCGCTCAGGGCCGGCGAGCCTCGCCGGATCCGGGCGAGCCTCGCCGGCCCCGAGCGAGGGCCGACGAAGCCTCGCCCGGGCGGGTGACGGTCGCCGGCCCCGGTGAGGGCCGGCCACCCCGCCTGGGCCGGCAACGGCCGCCGGCCCCTCCGGCGACGGGCGGCGGCGGAAGTCCACCGCCCTTTTTTTTTTTGAAAATTTTTTTTTCTAAATAAATTTAGATTTTTCCTTTTTTTTAAATAAATTTATATTTTCCTTTTTATTTTTAATCTAATTTTTAAAGATTTTGAATAAAAAATAATTTTAAAAAGCCATTTGAAAAATTAAAAAAATCATTTAAAATATGACGCGCGCCACGTCGCAATTTCCGTTAACTTTTTTAACGGTGTTAACTTTAGGACTCGATTGCACTTTCTAGACAAGTTTTAGGACTTGATTGAACTCTTTGTAAGTTTTAGGACTCAATTGCAATTTTTGGACAAGTTTTAGGACTTAATTGAACTTTTTGTAAGTTTTAGGACTCAATTGCACTTTCTGCACAAGTTTTAGGACTTCTACTGAACATATCCCAATTTTAATTGAGTTGATTGAGTTTCGGTATAATTTTCCCGGTTCCATGTACCCACATAGTATAGTACAAGCATGACACTAATTTAACCTGACATTAAAACTATAAAAGTGCCCATTGATATCACTTTATATTGGAAAATGACGCTAAGGGTCCCATTATGTTGCGGAGAACATTTTCTTCATTTTTGCAATCTTGGAAATTGACACTAAGGGTCCCATTATTTGGCGGAGAGTATTTTCTTCATTTTTGCAATCTTAGCTTGCTTAGGAAAAATGAGCCAATAAAGAGGATTTACGTGCCAAAGCTTTTAATTCAAAAATATTATTTCATTTTTAAAAGAACCCACAAATGTTTTCCAAAGTATGATTAGGTATCGGCGTTTGAACCCAAAACTATATGTTTGGGCACAAAAACTCCAACATTGGTTCTAATGTCTCCATATTGCGGACCATTAAGCAATTACGACTCGAAAAACAACTACGACATAACATTTCTGAAATCTCAACTTCACCTCTTATACTACTATCTATCCTGATTACCACAAGAGATCTCCCTTATTTTCTCGCCACCTGAGCTAGAAACCGCACAACTCCAGGTTAAACACGATCTAATGAGCAAAAACAGTCGCAAAATCGACGAAAATCAATGCAAATTAACTTATACAAAACAAAAAGGAATCAAATTGAAGAGCAGAAGCAGCCGGCATGACGATTCAAAGCGGAAAAGCACGCAGAAGTTCCCAGAAGAACTTACCAGTCGATCGAAAAAGATGAACTTGAGTGAAAACGAAGATGTGGGTTCGATTTAGAAACCCAGAAACGCTCTTCGCTCGACTGAAGATTCTGATTCTTCCGACTCCCCTGGACCGCTGGCTTCCTTTCGCAACGGGCTTCGATCTTGTCGAGGAACGAAGGGCTTCTTTTGTTTCAGAAATCAAAAGCTTAAGAGGCTTTAAGGCCGACAGAATTTTGGCCCATTTAATTGGCTGGATTTTACGGTCTATTATTATATAAAAAATAAAATATTTTTGTTAGGTCCACTCAATTCTCAAGAGAGACTAGCGTTGGTTGCATCGAATTTTATTTGAGTTGATCGAGTTTCGGTATAATTTCCCCAGTTCCATGTACCCACATAGTATAGTACAAGCATGACACTAATTTAACCTGACATTAAAACTATAAAAGTGCCCTTTGATATCACTTTGTATTGGAAATTGACGCTAAGGGTCCCATTATGTTGCGGAGAACATTTTCTTCATTTTTGCAATCTTGGAAATTGACACTAAGGGTCCCATTATTTGGTAGAGAGCATTTTCTTCATTTTTGCAATCTTAGCTTGCTTAGGAAAACTGAGCCAATAAAGAAGATTTACATACCAAAGCTTTAATTCAAAAATATTATTTCCTTTTTAAAAGAACCGACATATGTTTTCCAAAGTATGATTAGGTATCGGCGTTTGAACCCAAAACTATATGTTTGGGCACAAAAACTCCAACATTGGTTCTAATGTCTCCATATTGCGGACCATTAAGCAATTACGACTCGAAAAACAACTACGACATAACATTTATGAAATCTCAACTTCACCTACTTATACTACTATGAATCTTGATTACCACAAGAGATCTCCCTTATTTTCTCGCCACCCGAGCTATCAACCGCACAACTCCAAGTTAAACACGATCTAATGAGCAAAAACAATCGCAAAATCGACGAAAATCAATGCAAATTAACTTATACAGAACAAAAAGGAATCAAATTGAAGAACAGAAGCAGCCGGCGTGACGATTCAAAGCGGAAAAGCACGCAGAAGTTCCCAGAAGAACTTACCAGTCGATCGAAAAAGATGAACTTGAGTGAAAACGAAGATGTTGGTTCGATTTAGAAACCCGGAAACGCTCTTCGCTCGACTGAAGATTCTGATTCTTCCGACTCCCCTGGACCGCTGGCTTCCTTTCGCAACGGGCTTCGATCTTCTCGAGGAACGAATGGCTTCTTTTGTTTCGGAAATCAAAAGCTTAAGAGGCTTTGGGGCCGACAGAATTTGGGCCCATTTAATTTCCTGGATTTTACGGTCTATTATTATATAAAAAATAAAATATCTTTGTTAGGTCCACTCAACTAAGTATTTTTCTCAAGAGCGGCTAGTATTGGTTGCATCGAATTTTAATTGAGTTGATCGAGTTTCGGTATAATTTCCCCGGTTCCATGTACCCACATAGTATAGTACAAGCATGACACTAATTTAACCTGACATTAAAACTATAAAAGTGCCATTTGATATCACTTTGTTGCGGAGAACATTTTCTTCATTTTTGCGATCTTGGAAATTGACACTAAGGGTCCCATTATTTGGCGGTGAGCATTTTCTTCATTTTTGCAATCTTAGCTTGCTTAGGAAAAATGAGCCAATAAAGAAGATTTACGTACCAAAGCTTTAATACAAAAATATTATTTCATTTTTAAAAGAACCGACAAATGTTTTCCAAAGTATGATTAGGTATCGGCGTTTGAACCCAAAACTATATGTTTGGGCACAAAAACTCCAACATTGGTTCTAATGTCTCCATATTGCGGACCATCTCCTGACGGCCAAGCTCAAGACCCTAGTACTTTGACTTGGGCCCTTAGCCCCCACACCTAGGTCCATCAAAGCGAGGCCCAAACTCTTAGTGCTTGTACTTGATACTCCAATATCCAAACTCTGGTCCATAAATGCCATACTCAGGTCCTTGATGCTCAAGCTCTACTCTTAACCCTTAGGGCCTACTCCACAAAGACCATGTGTGGGTCCTTAAGCTTGAGTTGTTGGTTAACAAAACATTTGTTTATATACAAATATTTACTAAAAAAATAATATTTTTAAAAATTTTCGAAAGATTTGATTTTTTATTATTTGGTTTTTTTTTCTTTTTTTCTTCTCTCTCCTTCTTCCGCCAATGCCTGCCTCGGCAACTATTGGCAACCCAGCGATTGGCCTCAACATGGTTTAATGAGCTCGAGGCTCGGCTGAGGGTGACAAGCTTCAGGTTTAGCAGATCTAGGTGAGCTTGCAGCTCACCCGATCCTAGTAAGCTTGAGCTCAAGCTAGCTTATGGCTATCGCCAGCTATTGTCGAGGTTCAATAATTAGTGGAGGGAGAAGGAAAAAGAAAATTAAAAATTAAAAATAAAGAACTTTTAAAAAAATTGCCTTTTTTTTTTTTGCCAAGATAAATTTATGATATTGAAATCATTTTTTGAATGAGATCCAAACACCAAAAAATGTTTTCAATCACATCAAACAAAAGAAAACTAAGTATTTTTTTTTTAAAGATAATTTTCCAGAAAGTATTTTTTCTTTATCATGAAGATTTTTCACAAACAAACACACCTTAAGAGTCCCTAAACTTTGGGTCAATGCATAATGTCATCTTTGGACTTTTAATTTGTTCAATTTGGTTCTTGAACTATTCCTAAGTATTTAATGTAGTCTCTAAAATTTCAATTTGTTCAATTTAGTCTGTCAATTTTCTATAGCAAGTTCAAGTAAGTCCTTTGGTACTATTCACAAGTTTTCATAATTACACAATTGCTAAGATTTTAAGATATCTTATCATTTCAATCATTTAAAAAAAAAACATCATTATTCTTTTACCTTTTTAGTCTTTGTAAATATCATAATGATTTCATTTAAGTAAATTTTAGCTTATGATCTCTATAATAGTAAAAATCTAAGTGTTTTATTGGGTTGTTGTTCCTACTGTTTTAAGTCTAAATGTTTTAATAAGGATATGTACAAACGATATTAATTTATATATAGATATTCATAATTATAACAATCTAATTTTGTTTCGTAATTTGTAGATTGATAAAATTTTCGATAATCCAAATCATGTTCCTAATTTTTAAGATTGATAAATTTTCAAAGTTTTGTGTTTTCTAAACAATAAGGATCAATATAAGTACAAATATCTATAAATTAATTATTTTTTTTAGATATTCTTATTAGAATGCCTAAATTTCAAAAGTTAGAAATATCAACTTGATACAACACTCTATGAAGATCTACTTGTATACTATGGGGATCACAAGCTAAAATTTACTTAAATTGAGCTATCACAATGGTTATAAAGACAAAAATGGAATCAAAAGATGGCATACTTGTTGTTATAGGGGAATGATCAAAATGAAAAGATATTCTATAATCTGAATAATAATGTAATTATGAAAACTTATGAATAGCATTAAAGGACTGCTTTGATATTGTTAGAAACTTGAGGAACTTGATTAAAAAAGTCAAAAGTTTAGGGATTACATTGAGTATTTAGAAATAATTCAATGACCAATCAAAAGTCCAAATATGACATTTCATATTTGGCCAAAATTTAGGAATTACTAGCATCATTTCCCCCTTTTAACATCTTTCGAACAAAAGCTGTAAAAAAAAAAAACTTTCGAACAAATGCCCTCTCAAAATCAAATGATTAGATAATAAAATAGATAAAACAATAAACAGACATAGGGAAATTGACTTCTCCATTGAACAAGTTGAGAAATAAGAAAGATGTGTAGAAGAGCGTAATTTGGTATATTTTGATATATCATAATGAAAATTACATCAACTTATTTATAGGTTTTATGAAATGGCTAAATAAGATAACATATCAATCAAGATATGCACAATTAAAGAACTATCTTTGTATAGTCTTGAGACATGCAGAAAACCATAAAAAATTATCCCAAAAATCTCTAACATCCCCCTCAAAGTCAAGATGCATTAAAGATGTCAATTTCAATTTAAATACAGATTAGAACAATATCCAATGGCTAAGATGTGGTAGATGAGGTGGTGTCTAGTAGCTGTTCATCGCGAAACTTCCAAATTTAATTAGTCTGAGAGTGACAAGTTTAGTGACAGTGTTGCTTCTCGAAACCCCACATAAAACGTCAAGAATCGAAGGAGAATAGGATGTGGCCTATGTGGCTAGCTTGCAACTCAAGGTCCACCCTGGCCACTAGCTTGGAAAACCATGATGGCCGCAAGTTTCAAGCTCGAGCTCAAGTGATCATGGTGGTTATGAGCTTTGAAGTAGATCTAGCAGCAAATCGCAAGCTTCGAGCTCAAATAGTTATGGGCCATGAGCTTCAAAGCCAAATTTGGTTGTAGAGGCTGCAAGCTTTGATCTCAAACGGACATGGCCATGAGTTTGGAGCTCGAGCGGCCATGGCAGCCAAATTTGGCCATGGCAACCACAACCTTCGATGCCATGTTTGGTCATAGCAGCCGCAAGCTTCAAGCTCAAGCTATGACTGCTGTGAACTTCGAATCCAGATTTGGCAATAGTCGTCACAAGGTTCGAGCTCAAATGACCATGGCCACTAGCTTTGAGCTCGAGATCAAGCAACCATGGTGGTGGCAAGCTTCAAGCTCAAATGACCATGGTTGTGAGCTTAATGCTTGAGCGGCCATGGCTGCCATATGACTTCTACTCAATGTTCCGATTATCCATATTAGTATAAATCAATGGAAAAAAGTAGTGACATAATAGGAGGACGAGCAATGACCCTTTTAAAGAGTATAGGGATGATTTTGGACAAAAAAACAGATACAAGGACTTCTTGAATTTTCGGCAAGAATAAACGGACAATTGGTGCCATTTCACTCAATATTTATACAAATAAAATGCTTATGTGTGAAATGGACTTAATTAAACAATCAAGAGAGAATGAATAGGTCATTGTAGGATTTTTTTGACAATTTTTTCTTGCAAATCAATGCGTAGAGGATGAAACAATATTTGTGGACAAAATATGCTACGTATAGAAAATTTCTTCCATCATCAGAAATGTAAAGAGTGATAGAAAGAAGAGACTACAAATCAGTTTATAGGTGGATTCACAAGGCAAGCGCCTCATACTTCAATTCTATTTGGATGAAGGAAAAGAAAAAGAAGAAAAATATTAAAAAATTTAAAAAATAGTTTACATCAACCGTCGATAGTCTGGCCATTACACATAGAATGGCTAGTGCTTATTGGACTGTCGTATTAACGATTTCCGACCAAAATTGACCGGATGATCTACATTATAAAATCGTTAAAGAGTTGAAGACTAAATTTGTGAAATTGAAAAGTTTAGGACTAAATTGACTGCCACACAATAGGTTTATGACTTTTTGAATGATTTTCCTATCTAACAACAAGATTGAATCCACTAATTATGAACAGAATTGCCTCTCTAAGAGGAACTGAAGCTCACTCTACAAGTACCTTGACTTGACTTTACACGCAAAGCACTCTGAACAATAATTACATCAACACTCTCTTAGAGAATTAAGAGTAGAATCGCAATAATATATAATATAATATATATGTGTGTGTATATATATATCAAAGAATAAGCAAAGAACCAAAAAAGAAAAAGAAAAGCTTTGAAACCGTTTTGATCTTCTCGGCCAACCTTCAACAATCACTTCGATGCAATAAAGCCCTTCAAAAATCACTTTCTCGGCCAACCCTACAACAATTACGTTGGAGTCTTCATATAGGTCATGTAGCGCCTTGCCCAACGGTCTTGAGATCAAAGGTTTTACTCGGCAAGGAGCAAATATGTTGTTGGAGAAGGAGTTTTAGAAGTTTTGGGCCAACTCCAAAGTTTTCTTTAAAGTATGAGATGGAGTAACTGCCAATCAATTTAAAAAATTAGGCTGATTGGAAACTAGGTCCATGTGTAATATTGATCATTTGCGAAAGCCAATGAAACTTGTTGTCGAAGGATTCATTTATGTGCGGGGAGGGGTTAGACTTCCCACAACGCTCTTTCAGTACCACATTTTCCAATTTCGTCCTCTAAATTCAATTCTCAAATAATTCCTAACATTACTTATGCGACTTTTGATATTTTTGGAGACGTCGTCAGGGAAATTCCTTTATCGTTTTATGCTCTGGCATGACTTCATGTGCCATGTCCTTTTGTGCTCGAAAGTATGCAATGATGTGTAAAAAATATTCTTTTTGAAAGTATGATCTTTTTGAAAGTATTCTAGAAAATCATGATCTCCATGAAGCTTCGTCTCGAACCAGTATGCCTGGATCGATTCTCGCGGCATTTGGATCTATGGGTTGATAGCGTTGCTTACCCTATCCATCTTGGTGGAGGCAGCCTTGCCTTAATCTAAGCTCCACGATGTTGCTGGCAACCAAAACACCTTCCCTTCGAGCTCGAGGGTCCCTCTTAACAATATCCATGTCGTCCATGAAACAAATCGTTTTTTTTGTGGTTTGACTTGGTTTCAACTTTTTTGAAACCAAACCAAAACCGCGACACCGCATTGTATAAATGATTGATATTGCTAATTATTTTTTACCATTTATACATGAAATAGCTATTTAAATAGGTTTGATTTTCACTTTGTGTGAATTTATGAATTGTTGTCAACGCAGAATGCTAATACCTAAATTTTTTGAGATTGCACATTTTTTGCATCCTCATTTACGGCATTTAGATAGTACCAACATTTTGTTAGGAATAATGCATTCGCACCAAAGAAAGCGTGAAACCTGACTACGAATTTCATTTAAATTAGTCCGCTTGTGAATTGAATTTGAGTGGATCCCAACACGCAAAATGTGCCATGAATTTATTTGAACTTCCGAGTCCAAGCCCGCACGACCCTGGCTCCCTTTCATGGGCTCGACCAAGAGGGAAATATGCGACAGCCTTATCCGACCAGCACAAGTGAAAAGCAATTATGCTGCACGTGTGAAAAGAAAGACGAAAGAAGAAAGGAAATAAAATCAAGAACCTGCGTGGATTTTTGTGTTAGTTCATGTTGATTGTTCCTCGTGTCTCAGCAAACATAAACATGGAAATATAAATAATCTACATGATGTGATTCAATTTGAACACTTCAGACCTGTAACAGCGTAGAAATTTTTTTTAATAAATATTTTTTTTATTTCGGCAATTAGTATAGATGTACTCATCCACCCTTGATTTCGCATATTGTGGAATGGTTTTGCTTTAATTCATAGCATTATATCGCTTTAGTTCTCTTTATTTCCTGGTGTTTATTAGCTCGTTCCGACAAGAAGTTTAGGTTGAAATTCCAACGCAACATAGTGCAAATTTTCACGAAAATCTGGGTTTATATAACATATTATTTTGGTATCTAGTTTCTAGTTCAAATTTATCTCGGCACTTAGTTATTTTTTAGTTTAATTTCGTTTCACTATAATATATATTGAAGGGGTTAAAGTGAAAAAGCAAAAAAAACAGATAGATTTTATTTTATTTTTTAAAAAAAAAAATATATATATATATATATACATCTAGGAGGATAATTTAGGAATCATGCATAATCATAAATAGATTTTTTTTTTCTTAACATTGCATTGCACTTTATATAGCATTAAGTAGATTTTATTTCTTAATGTAATACTTCATTTTAGGAAAGTAGTTTATATATATTCATGAAGTATCAGTTATTTACTTTCTGGTTTTACGCCATAGTTTATTTTGGAGATTTTACACTGAGTTTCTATTAATAGCTCAAGGGGCATGTCCCGGAACCTTATAACAAGGCTTTTATTGATTTTTTTCCTTGATATGGGTTGGGTCCTTTATTTTTCTACCTTTTATTTGCTCTATTTGTCTCAGTATTAGTGGATTTTATACGTGTTTGCTTGAGTGAATTTATGCATGATCGCCTGCCTTTCTCAACATTGAGAATAAAATGGGAAGCTAAGATTGGGAAGACCACATGAATAATTGTTTTAATAGAAAGAGAAAATATACAGCATTGGGCTTGAGATATATCTTGCCTAATCAAGTCGTCTGACCCACAAATCTCATGTTTGCAGAAGTAAGACGGACTCCCGCATTTTACTTGACTCCTAATTGGTTCATAAAAAAATTAGTGGTGAATCTCAATCAAACGAAATAATTAATAGAAACAAGTTGAGATTGATTGTGCCAAGAGCAAGCATCACCTCGCAAGAGGGGCCATTTGTGCTTGCTTGGTGATCCAGCAACTTCCTCGGGGATCTCGCTTTGGAAGTTTCGTGACATGGAATTTGGTTTTTTAATCATCAAATTACAAATGAGAAGAGGAAAACTAAAGAAGAAAGAATGATTAAGCCAAATCAAACCCACAAAAAAATGGTCTGGCTTGGTTTGATCTTTAACTATAATACAGGCTAGCTTGGTTCCTCTTTTCTTCAAACCGTATTTATTATTGAAAATAAAACAAGTGATTGAATAAAATATACAAAATAAAAAAATAAATCAGATATCAAATTTACGTGATTTGATTGTGTGATCTACGTCCAAGAGAAAATGAGCACACAATTCCATTATAGATAAAATTACAATGCAATGAAGATTATAATCTTATTTAAGTCATCCAAATACCCTTGGTGTTTTTATCCCTTAAGTACAACTACTAACTCTATGTTTTTTATCCTCATAATTTCTTTCGAAATAATATCTCAATTTGCATATTAGCACAAGATTTAATCAGCTTTAATTTTGACTAACTTCACGAAGAAAACTGTTTTGAATCAAACCCTTAAGAGGAAATTTTCAATCTCCTCTGTGCAGTCCTCGGAGCTCTCATTAAGAGCCCTTCCTCTTCGAATTTAAAGAGAAAATTCACTAGAAGAAAATGAAGAAGAAGAAGAAAGGAAACAATGACTGGCCATCGTTAAAACACACCATTACTGCAACTTTCTTCGTCGTTTTCGTTTCCCTTCTGTACTGTCCGATGTCGGCAGTGGCCATTATCAGTCTGTCTTTTTCCCTTTCTTCGGCCAAGCACAGTCGTCCTCTTATGGTCAAGACCAGCACGGCCTCTCTTTCTTTCCACGCCCAAAATCAGATTTTTTTTATTTTTTATTTTTGTAATTCAAAAGTTCAAAGGCACCAAGAAGAAAGGCGAAAGGGCGTGTGAAATGATACATCTCCATAATTGTATTCAACCGACCAAAAAACTGGTACATCTCCATAATTGTCCTCCATCTGATTTTTCATGAAGCCATCAACTTTATTCACTATTAATCGAAAGCTGCGGCTGCTGTCAAGTTGCCTGTCCGTAACTTTCAATTAAATCTCATGAGTCACGCAATACGAAAATCCAAAAAGAAATCGTTCATTTCAATTGAAATGAACTGAAATGAACGATTTCTTTTTAGTGGATGACAATATTTTTTACTTCTAATTATTTATATTTCGATATCTAATTTATTTTCTCTTTTATAATATTCATGAAAATTGATTGTATGGGCTCTCTTATGATTTTATCTCTCAATTTAAGCTTGCAATAAGAAAACATAAAATTAAAAAAAAAGGGTAAAAGATGGAATCCATGCGAATTGTGTGGTCATTTGTTGACTGTCACTCCATCATTTGACAGAGGACGGTTAGCTAAACTGCACCCTAAAAAAAGCGGTAGAGAGAAAATTGGTTATTCGTATAGATTTATTCATCCACCGTTGATTTTCGCATAGAGTGGATTAGTTTGGCTCTAATTCATAGCATTAGAGGTAAAATAAAATTGGTTACATATGATGAAGAGGTAAAATAAATGCAGAAAGAACCATTAAGCCGAATCAAGCCACATAAAATGATTTGGCTTGGTTTGATCTTGACTATAATATGGTTTAATTTGGTTTCACTTTTCTTCAAACCATATTTATTTTTGGAAATAAAACAAGTGCTTGAATAAAAACACAAGATAAGGAAATAAATCAAACACTAAATTTACATGGTTCGGTTATGTGACCTACGTCCACGAGGAAATGAAAACCATGAAATTACAATGCAATGGAGATTATAATAATACTTGAGTTACTCAAATATAATTTGTGTTTTTATCCCTCAAATACAACTAATAACTCTATATTTAACCTTCATAATTTCTCTCGAAATAATATTTCAATCTCATAAAAGATTGACATGAACATTAACACAAGATTTAATTGACTTCATTTTGTGTAATTTCACAAAGAAAAACTTTTTGAATCAAAACTTTTAAGAGGAAATTTTCAATCTCGTTGTGCAGTCCTCGGAGCTCTCATTAAGAGCTCTTCCTCTTCGCATTCACAGAGAAAATTCACTAGAAGCAAATAAAGAAGAAAGGAAACAATGAGCGGCCATCGTTAAATGACACCATTATTGCAACTTTCTTCGTCGTTTTCCTTCCCCTTTTGTCTCGTATCGGCGGTGGCCATCATCATTCTCTCTTTTCCCTTTCTTCAGCTGAGCAAAGTCGTCTCTTATGGTCAAGACCAGGGCGGTCTCTCTTTCTTTCGACGCTCAAAGCAACACCATGATCGGATGGCATCATGGCCATGGCCATGGACAGGCCATCATTGCATTTCCTCTCGCCACTCTTGATTAGAGGTCGAGTGTCGATAGGTCTCTTTCGATCCGGTTTAATCCGGCTCCGACTTGAGATATATTTCAATGTTTATATAATTAAGTTTGGCTGATGTCCAAACCACACTAATTATATCATGCTCACATTCTAATAGTTTTCAATAAGTGTTGTAAGAGACTTGCTTTTCAACACATATATTGCAATATTTGTGGGGTTGAAGGTAATTAATTATGATAAAAAAAGTAGTAAGCATACTGTTAGGTAGTGCTTAGGTGGAGCATTTTTGTGGTGAATGTAGCAAATCCAATCTCAATAGTTTGAAGGAAAATCTTCTAATTATCCAAAGTCTCTCCTATGTCATAATGAGAGAGATTCTTTAAGAATTTTTTTTTTTTGTTATTATACATTTATATAGATTGTTGAAAGGTGAAAAGGAACTCATAGAAAAGATATTGGAAACTGAAATAAACATATATCGTGCAATTAGAGATGGAAGTGCGCTGATGCAACATATGGAAGATTTCTATTACATCACTCTGCTCGAGGTACGTTAAGTTAGAGCCTCCTGTAACTTCTGTTCATTTTTAATTATACATCCTGAAAAAGCAAAGAGAAAAGGGGAAAACACCCCCAAAAGAAGTTGTTCCCATGTGCTATGTTATCTGTTAGCCCTTTTGGAAATGAAAATACTTCCTCTTTTTCATCAGAGCGTCAGATCAAATTACTAAACTGCGGAAAGGCTGCAGACAAGTGACTAAGCAACAGACAGACAGCTAAATGCTTAACAGCATGCACGCCGTGGTAAATGCACATATGCTCTTACTTAAGCCACCACACCCTATCACTGGCCCCCAAAATACACATCTCCATGTAAATCTCACACGGAGATCGTTATATCATGTGTGGTTCTGGGCTATTCTGTTTTAGTGTATGTTTCAAGTACAGACTTCGAGAAGAATAGCATCAGGACCCTTCAATAAATGCGTACATTGGAGGTAATGTAATTGGCTGACAGAGATTGATCAATTTTCTTGCTCACGTCTTTTGGCTATGGCTATGTTCCTATGCTATAACGGTTACTGTTACGCTGAGTTCATTTAAGTTGTGAGACTGTTGGTAGATATTAACGTCTGAGATGAATTGGACAGATCTTGTGAACAACCTAGGTACGATTGCGAGGTCAGGGATGAAAGAATTCATGGAGGCATTGCAGGCGGGAGCTGATGTGAGCATGATCGGTCAATTTGGTGTCGGTTTCTACTCTGCTTATTTGGTGGCTGAGAAAGTCATTTTGACTACTAAGCACAATGATGATGAGCAGTACATCTGGGAGTCCCAGGCCGGTCGTTCCTTCACCGTTACGAGAGATGTGAGTGGGGAGCAACTCGGCAGAGGGACCAAGATCACCCTCTTCCTTAAGGAGGACCAGGTGAGTTCATTTATGGTTGCTTTTATGAATTGGTGGAGAAGATTTGCATTGGTTTTGGATGATACGTGATGCTAACAGCGTCACGTCTCTGTTTTCCTCAGCTGGAGTACCTGGAAGAAAGAAGGATTAAGGACCTTGTGAAGAAGCACTCCGAGTTCATTAGCTACCCCATCTATCTATGGACTGAGAAGACAACCGAGAAAGAGATCAGTGATGATGAGGACGATGAGCCCAAGAAGGAAGAGGAAGGAGATGTTGAGGACGTCAATGAGGAGAATGAAGAAAAGAAGTCCAAGAAGAAGAAGATTAAGGAGGTTTCTCATGAGTGGCAGCTCATCAACAAACTGAAACCCATCTGGCTGTGAAAGCCAGAGGAGATCACCAAGGAGGAGTATGCTTCCTTCTACAAGAGCTTGACCAATGATTGGGAAGACCATCTTGCCGTGAAGCACTTCTCTGTTGAGGGGCAGCTTGAATTCAAGGCTATTTTGTTCATCCCAAAACGTGCTCCGTTCGACCTCTTCGATACTCGCAAGAAGATGAACAACATCAAGCTCTATGTTAGGAGGGTTTTCATTATGGACAACTGCAAGGAGCTCATTCCAGAGTATCTTGGATTCGTGAAAGGAGTTGTCGATTCCGATGACTTGTCCCTCAACATTTCTCGTGAGATGCTGCAACAGAACAAGATTCTGAAGGTCATCAGGAAAAATCTTGTCAAGAAGTGCATTGAGATGTTCAATGAGATTGCAGAGAACAGGGAGGACTTAAAAATCTATTTGATGGTTGAAAGTGTTTACTTATTTAGTCAATTGATGATAATATTTCATATTTTAATAAATTAATTTTATAAAATATATCGTAAATATTTATTTGTCAATGATTATGGAGTTTCATATAACAATGTCCACCAATACTTATTTTTCATTAGAAAGTTTTCATACCAATGTTTACTTAAACAATGCTTATGAGTAGCACCAAGATGTGAATTAGTAGTGAAGGTGCAGGGCATGAAAAGATGAGCGGACATTTTTTCCACATTCATATCATATTTGGATCTAATTCTTATATTTAGTAGTGAACTCAAGTGCCAAAGGAGTAGGACATCACAGATTTATTGATCATTCTCCGCAATTTAGTTGTTGATTACTTGATAGTATGATGATGGACAAATGTCACATTGAATCATAATTGGGCTTAGAATTTAAGATTTGACATACACTCCTAAGTCAAAATGAAGAATGTTAGATTTGAATGTTCAAAAAAATATATTAGTACACAATTATAATGCACACATAAATGCTTGATGGCAAGAGTATTGGCACTATAGGACAAGACAACGTTCATAACCCATAACACATGAAAATCATGAGAGCCACTAAAAAATAACTATGGGGGGAGAGGGAGGAGAAACAAGAATCCTGGATCGAGGCAAAGTATTCACCTTCTTAACTTGTATGTGAATTTATTGGAAAAGAGCATTTGATTCAAGCAAAAAGCATCATAATAAAGTACAGAACCTCCTCTCAGCACCACTTGATTATCGTTCCGCTCTAGCTCAATACTACTACAAAACACGAACGTCACAGCCAAAATCGCAGAGCAAGACTTGCAAATCATGCTCAGCGGCTATGAATGATGAAAGACATACATATGTAGTACCATAACTCACACCCACATTACAACTTGAGGAAAACAAACTCCTCAATTGCGAGATGTCCCCGATCCTCTTCGAGTCTCCTTGCTTTGGCTGGTCATCAACTCCACTTGCCATCACGGCTTGCTTTCGCGGTGCAATCCTACCAACGCTCATGAAACCGACATTGACATTCTCTTCTCCCAAAATGCTTCCTCTTTGTGCCAATCATACCTGGCCGATCAACTTGCCTGCACAATATGATGCTTCCCTCTAAGCTCACATCCACTTCGAAAGATCCCAACTTTGTGAGATGTGGGATCCCATCCTTCACCCGCCCCTCAACCGTGATCTCCCCAGAATCTGAAATGGCGCTGGCAAATCTTGATTCCACATTTGCAATCTGAACCTGGACATACTCAAGAGGACTCTCTGGTGAACCATCTAAGATGACCCGCTCCTCTGTTATTCTCGGTCCTCTCGCTAGCGGTAAAATCTGCATTGACCTAGTTCACAATGACATCGGATATGGGTTCAATTATACCCTTAGTAATCATAGCACGGAGTAGTCTAGTGTCGAGATCATCGGTGCTCTTGCGAAGCATATGTCACTTTTATGGTTTTTACACCACTCCCACCCCCAACTAATTGAACGGCCAATCTCCCAAGCTTCTCAATAAGTACAACAAATGGTTTCAGCTCGTAAGAACCCGCAGCCAAAAAGGAAATGTATAAAGAACTCAAGATTTATGTTACTCAAGCATATCTTGAGCCAAGTTCTCGCCTTCGGATCTTAAACAAAGCACCCTCGGGCATCAAAATCGTCATTACGGTCATCCGAGTTACTTGTCTATCACACCACATTATTGACCCACTTCCTAAAGGAATCGACCAAGGGAAGCATCTCTTACAGATCTTCAAAAGCTCACTTCCTCTGCTCATCTTGTACTGAGAGGAAGCTGGATTTGGGCCAAAGCCAAACATCAACGAAATTAAACAATTGTATACATATCGGATGATTCCAATCAACCACCTCAGTAAAAAATGTTTGCTAGAAAAGATCAAACTTCTACTGAGCACTGACAATCATTCTCCTCCACGGTACATATCAAACAATTGGGCCAGCATATTTTCGGTCCTCAAAATCTCACTTCCTCTATTCATCTCATACAAAGAGGAAGCTGGATTTGGGCCAAAGCCAAACATCAATGAAATTAAACAATTGTACACATATCTGAAAATTGCAATTGATCGCCTCGAACAAATCTTTGCCAAAAAAGATCAAACTTCTAGAGAGCACCCATAGTCATTCTCCTCCAAATCACACATCAAGCAAGTTCCATCACAACAATTATGCATCAGAGCCCAAGCCATGATAAGATATGTCAAATACTGAGAGCACATATATTGAAGATTGGAGGATAAAAAGTTAGAAGTAGACCAAGAGATGCCAAACAGCCAAGTTGTAGAAAAAGTTCTTGATACCTCAGCAGGAACCATCGGCGCATTGTGACAGCGTAGTGAGCCAACTCTCCTTTTAGAGCTCCAATGACAGCTTCAGCAATTTCAATAGCCACTCCTTCCCGGCATGTCAAGTGACCGTTTTATATGCTTTCTAATAATATAGAGAAAGTTAAAGTTGGGTAAACCGTAATGTTCACAAACCCGTGCTTCGTGGTACGGCTCCAAGGTGTGGGGTCGGCGTGACTCTCTCGTGTTGTACCAACTTGCTGTCCTTCGTTGGTGGCTCCTCCGTGAAGACATCAAGTGCCGCCGCAACAAGGCTAGTATGTGCTTCACCTCCCAAGGCAACAAGAAGGAAACTCAACATTTCGATATGAGATAGCAATACCGAGCAACGGTTCCGATCCAATGCCCTCACAAGAGCTTCTTCATCAATCACTCCTCCACGAGCAACATTGACAATTCGAACTCCTTTCTTCATCTTTGCAAAAGTCTCATCATTGAGAACCTTTGATGTAGCAGGTGTCAGGGGCATGTGTAATGAAATGAAATCTGCAGTTGCTATGGCTTCATCAAAGCCCACAAGTTCCACCCCCACCGCGTGTGCTCGATCTGCGGGGGCATAAGGGTCATGTGCAATCACATGCATACCAAGACCTTTGGCACGATGTGCAACTTCTGATCCAACCTTTCCAAAACCCATAATGGCAAGCGTTTTCCCTGCAAGGGACACACCCACATATTTGTTTCTTTGCCACTTTCCTGCATCAAGCAAAACAAAACCATATGTCAAAGACCAACATTGGTATAGCCTTAAGAAAATGTTGGCAACTCACTTTGTCCCCTATAAAACTTAAGCATTGACATAACTAAGGAGGCAAAATCCAAAAAACCCGTGCATCTCCTACCAATAGTAGCATGACAAGCTACTTTAGCTCTTGTTTACTGATTGCACAACTCAATTATTCTTCTAGTTTTGCTTTATGGTATGATGTTGAGCAAACATGCATAGTGGTTGAAATTGCTATTCATATTGATCGTGCAGTGCCAAAGGTCAATTCCTTATCTCTAAAGACTTGAAGGCAACCCCTTGCTTGCGGCGGCCAATTCCATCAGCTCCAGCTGTTCATCCTCCATAAGCTCCATGGATTCCTTGGCAATTCTGCGAGCAGTGGCCTTCTCCACTGCAGCTTTTCGTCTCTCTTCTTCTTTTTCTCGACGAAGCTCTTCTTTTTTTCTCTTTTTCTCCGCCTTCCAAACAAAAAAACCAGAGAAGTTGGTAAAGAAAAGAGAAAAGAAGAGATGCTACTTAACCAATCAAATATCGCAAAAGAAACTAACTAGTGAAAATGCAATATCAAGCTCAAATACTTACCTTAGATTCTTTCTGCAAATACTACTCCTGTCGCTCTGATTCTCGCCTTTGCTCACGTAGCAATCTCTCCTCCTCTCTCTCTGCTGTTGTTCACGCATCAACCTTTCTTCTTCCTTCCTTCTTTCATGATCAAATCTTTCCATCTCTTTCCTCATTCGTTCCTCGAGACTACAATAGAAAAATACAGGATATCGGTACATGCCAAAGTTTTCTCCACAAAGCTCACATATCCTTAACACTCAGCACAACTCTTCAAAAAGGAAAAGGAGGAAAAGTGAGGGACGGGGAAAGAAAATCAGTCAATGTCCAAAGTTTTCTCTCGATCTTCTTCGCATTAACGGTTTCGGTATCCTCTTTTTCCGCACCCACTCTCATTCCATCCACTTTCCTTCATTTTGCAAACAAAGACTAAAGAGAGAATCGAGCCAAAAGGAAACTCCTTTTGTCCCTTGTCACACTTTCATTGAGAACTCATGACGATCGGCGACCCAATGTGAAGGAAGATGGAAAGTATGATGACGAAAACAATGCCGAATACCTCCGATAAAACTCCAACATTCATGCGAGAGAATATCCACTTAGGTTTAGTGCGATGGTTAATCTTTCTTTGTTTAATATCAGTTCTAAATGTGACCTTGTAAGCAAAGAAGGTTGTTATCTTTAAACGAAATCAATGTCATGAGTTCCCACCCATTGTAAAACAAGGAAGTAGGTACATCGACCAAGCTCTAGTCAGTATGACAGTTGTCCTCCACGAATCAATCGAACAAGAATGCACACTAAACCACAGCGCCAATGAATCGCAAAGTCAAACAGATTTGATAATGCAGGCTACCTTTCCTAATACATAACATGAGGAGGCAATTATATTGTTGATGCAGGGAATGACCTCTTAGTAAGACCAAGAAAAGGCTGCAGCGAATGAACGATAGAAAAAGCTGGATCAGCGGAGTTTGACTAATCAATGTGTGATATTCACTAATCGACCATATATAATAGAAAACTTCCCAGGGCAAAACTCTGTCAACATCCACGGCCATGTACCGTTCCAAGTGATTCACGAACACACACCTCTCTCATTCTTCCTTCTTATAGCCAAAGACAAGTAGACTCCATGCTATTTATTTGATACATGTACAAGCACGAACGTCGGCTAAAAGGTTACCTTTATACCCGTAGTGCCATTAACTGAAAAATGAACTCGGGGTGACCGAGGCCAAGCCGCTCCCGTGACCAAGTTTCCATCGGTGAAGCAGCATCGATTGGATCGGGTTCTAACCATGTGGCGCCGGCTAGTACCACGTTGAGCTTCACAAAGGATATGCTGTACATTTCTTCCCCTCCAACAAATCACGATGAATACACCGGTTATACCCTGATGATCTCAAAATACAATAACACAGAATGCCATTCAACTTCAGAAAATTTTCATGTCAAATGCTAAAACTCAACAGGGCCTCACATTCCACTGGCTCTAATTTCATTTCATCACACTTTAATACCACACCAATCTGTTGAAAAGCCTTATACATTTAAACTTGAATAGCAGATAAGGGACATGTGCCTATCTCCATGACTTTTTCGATACATTCTACCTTAGTGTTCGATTGAAATATGGAGAAGTTCACAATCACGAGCGCCAAGAGTCGCAGTTAAAGTAGTCGCCACCACAAGAAGTTCCTCAAGATCATTATGAGCATTCTCAAAAGATCGATGAATTTATACGAAACTCCTACAACGCTACCGGATAACATGCTAATCAACAGTTTTGTCCCATTATTAATATCCATTATCCGAAACTACCTTGAGAACACCAAAGCGACGAATCTGCTGCCCATGGCAAATGGAGGCAACCGGCTTCTTGGCCTCCATGAAATCCTTAACTAGAGCAATCACTTTCCCATCCAAGGCCAAATATTCTGGGGCACGACCTCCGGGGATGACAAGGGCATCATAACTTGAGGCATCCAAACCCTCAAAGTCACCGTAAGAGTAAAATCATGGCCGGGTTTCTCGCCGTAAGTCTCGGTCACCTTCAAAATCATGAATTGCGGTTGGGCAAGTGTCACCACTCTTCTTCTTGGGGCAGATCGCATCAACATGGCACCCTAGAGCTTGAAGAGACCGAAAAGGTACGTATACCTCATAATCTTCCATGTAGTCCTATAATAGCAAGCCATGGGCAAAAGGTTTTATCAAACTCCGCTTAAACTGTATGGCCTCGTGACATGTTAAGTAGAAGCGACCTCATGACAAACCGCCCAAATTCATGCACAAGCGCAACTACTCATAATGTCTTTTTCTCCCTTTCAGATAAAGTATAAATTCAACAATATGAGCAATGTAACTCGTTTTTCCTATTTAGTCATTCTTTGATTGAAAAGTGAATTTGATTAGTTGAATAGCAGAAAAATAAAATAAGTTAAATGAACCATCCATCAAGGATAAGGATAAGTATTGGGTCCATGACAGTCTTCACCGGAATTGCTTAAGAGTAACCACCACTTGGAAGGACTACTCCTCCCGTGACAACTAACCCCGACAATCATAGACTCACCTAGAACAGAGATCTGTAATGTTGTTTAAAACAGAATGGCGGTAATTGACCCATGAATTAGATGGAACCAAATGCGGATTTAACGAGTGGCTCAACTGCTATTTTAATATAAAGAGCTAATCCAATGCAAGCTAGCACCAATTCTTTTCAGAAATATTTCTCTTCAATAATATTTTCACATATCATAATTACCATACTTCACTTCCATAACTCAAATACCGCGACTCATCCGTACCACCGCCCGAGACAAGGACACAAGTAAATTCAACTAATCATCCCAATTATGTAATTAACCTGTATAAGCTCAATAAAATGTGTTACAATCCAAAACGACATCACTCGCACTTTTGCCGTCCATAACTCACTCTCTTGAGAAACTAGAAGCTTTAATTGACAGCCAAACAAAATGCACCGGAAAATGAAAAAAAAAAATTGAGTAATTTATTTGAAAACATTTTCAGACAATACACTTGGAGCACATTCCAATACCAATATAGAGAGGTTAGGAAGTATCCAACGATCCATAGCGAGAAACCGGCTCCAAAAAGCTCAAGTAAATAGAAAAAGATGGATTACTAGTCGGTTGAAAAGAAATAGAAGCGAGAACACAAGTCATATACGCCATTACTCGCCCAAATGTTCGATAAATTCTCAACACATACCCCACATAAAAATAAGATCCGTTTTTCCGACCCGGTAATGCTTTGCCCAAAGCCTTCACAAAAGACTGGATGAACTCGGGATGTCCAGGGTATGCAACCCCATCACAAGATTGCCATCGATAATAAAGGTGTGACAGGCTCTCGGGTTCAACCCGGTGAGCACTGCGGCAATCGACAGTCCCACAAGAGGATATGCTGTGCACTTGCGACCTTTAACAATATTTGCAGCAGCCAAAATCAATTGGCTATGACAAATAGCGGTAATCGGCTTTCCAAAGATGAGAAAATTTGCTCGACGAAGTCTACAACAGATTGATCCATCGCAAGATACTCCGGAGCTCGTCCTCCCGGGCATGACTAGGCCATCATAGTCACCGAATTCGATTTCAGCGAATGTGGCATTTAATGTAAAATTGTGCCCCGAGACTCGGAATAAGTCTGCACAGCGTAGAAGGTAAAGCTCAAAAAGGAGTAATTAACGCCTACGATTGAGAAAAGACAAACCAATGTCCCAGCTCTTTAAGAGCTCAATGGAGATTAAAGATGATATATGTAAGCAATAAAAGAAATCTATGAGGCTGAAAGTCGATATGTAAATTATCAAATGTTGTAGTATGGTTTCTTCTATATACACATGAGAAAAGAATTACATGAGTATTTTGATATTGTTAGTATAGATAGATGTTGAAATTATTAAAAAGTTCTCGATGGCGAGAAGATATTTTAAATACATCATTGATTTTTTTCTTGTGTGTAAGAAAAATAAAAATGTCCATAATCTCCTTGCAATCCACATTACTTCCAAAACAAGCGCCGCATCTTTTGTAACAATGATATGTCCCCATACTGAATGCGTTTGTGAAAATAGACAATCATACAACATCCCTTTGAATTCCTAGGCTACCACACAGAAATAGATACATTACAGGTTCTCATAGCAATTGGACAGTAGATTATTCCACGGATAACAGAAGTCCAAGGACTTGGATTGCTGAAACTAAAATACAGGTAATGACTTAAAAAAATGCTTGAAGCAGAACGGGTATCTAGACGATTTTCCTAGTCAATGAGAGTTAGTTATGGACACTGAGATGTATAAGGCCAATGATAAGAAGACAAGTATGACTGTGAGATGTTGACATATGCTGTAAGGGCAAAAGTGTTCTCTTTTTTTCTTTTTTAACCCAAAAATATGAAGAGGACACTTTTTGAATGCTTTGAATTTCATGTGAGAACATGAAGAGACTTGTTCTAAATCATGCTATTGACAGGACTGTCTTCTAGTTCAGTTAGGTCTTTCTATTTTCTTTTGTACTTCATCTAATTTTAATATTTAATGTGAACTTAATGGGTAGCTTGAAATATTTTTCTATTTATACCCAGTGCTTACTTATCACGTACTCTTTTTGGACATTAGTTTAATGACTATGATACAATGACATACATGCTCTTCAAGTAATAGCCTTTTTCAACTCGATGTAGATCATGCTCAGCATTTCTAATTTAATTCATCCGCCTCTGCAATATTCACATTGATGTAGAACAATCATAAATGCTTTATGAATTTCCTTTCTTTCTCAAGAACTTGAGATGAGATCACATGTAGATGCTCAAACAGCAGAATCTCACTGTCACCTAGTGTACCTGGGACTCATCTAGCACATTCAATATGATGTAGTCGACAATAACTACCAAGGAGAGAGAAGCGAAGTTTGACAGGCACATGAATTCAATCAACCATTCAACAATAACAGGTCTCATTAAAGTCTCTGCTAATATCAAGCGGAAAATCAACAAAACTAGGAGTAAGGTTTTATTCCCATCGGGGTTGGCAGTCATGTCATGTAACGCAGGCATCGCTAAGAAAGTGAAATTTCAAAATGCCCATTGTATTTCGGACCATTTAGAAAATGATCAGAGTATGTATATTTTTTCAACTCAATCGAGGGCCATGTACTTCTCAAATAGGCGAAATAGCACTTCGCAGTCTTCGTTACTCTATAGGTGCGTTGCATTCCTTGTAGTATCAGACGCTTGTAAGATAATCCTTAGCGCTGTTAAAGGAATCTAAACTTAAATGCCAACCACTTGTGCTCGGATTTATTTGTTTCCATAAGAGGACCCCTTCTCCTATTGTGATGCGACTCGCGCGTTTTAATGAAGCAAACGAAACCTTGATAGATGATTCAGAAGGAGACACCATACATGCATGAACGGTATAGATGGATTTACAACCGAAAGACGTTTAGAGTATCAAGTTACCAATGATCCAAAAAGGTGCCACGTTACATTTTATCCTTACTCGAGGCATCCCATCATCGTGGTCAATAACCTATTTCTAATCGAACACACGATGGCCAAATTCAGAACTCGCTACAAATCTTCAAGTTCAACTAGTTTAAACTTCTCAACTACGGTTCACTTACAAAGGCAACCCGTTCTCGAAAACGGGCGTCCCCAACGAATCAAGGAACACTAAAGCAAAGCCAGAGAAACTAGAATCTCTCCTCCAACGCCATCGGCTGGAGAGAAAGACACGGATAGACACGGACCAAAAAAACGAGAAGAGACGTAAAGGAGCTAGATTAGCGGGACGGGGGGGGACGGAGAGAGACCTGGTGACCGCTCATCTGGTGAACGGCGGTGCGGCAAACATCGACCTGATGAGGACGCTGTGAGATATGAGCGAGTCCGCAGCCGAACGATCGGTCGAGGCTTCGGCGGAGGTGGAAAGGGGCGCGAAAGGCGGAGGCGTGTTGGATATATTATAAATATAGTCCAAAATAATATGTTCACATACAACCCAATAGGTAAAAGCATGGTTATTTGGGTCCATATGGGCCGAAGCCCAATAACGTGCATATAAAAACTCTAGTTTTCCCTACGCTGGAAGTAACACTGTTGAGCGTTCCAAACTTGACATCTCCTGATGTAATACTTCAAGCAACTACTTCTTCTCTCTCAAACCTATTACCTCCAACAATCTTGAAGTATTAGGTTCGTATGTCGGATTTGAGCGAGTAAAGTGTATTCTTGAAGATTTCGTTAAGACGAATTCGCTGCTGTAATTTACTTTCGATTTCGACGGTGATATTGGTTAGGATCTGAGTTTGAAGATTCGGGTGACCGAAATCTTTGATTCAAAAACTCAAAAATTATAGCCAATTTAAGAGGGTGAAACCACTTGGGCTTTGATCTACTCGTCGCTACGAACGTTTTGAGTGGTCACTCGCATCAATCGGAGGTCAGAAGAAAAAGTTACGGCACCCGGAAGTTTCCATCTGAATTTCTAGCGAATTTTGGGGACGGAATTTCTAGCGAATTTCGGAGGGCGAAATTTTTCTGCGAGTTTCAGCGACAAGAACAGTCCATCTTAAGGTTTTTGGGCGCTCCGGATCCGTTTTTGGGGTTTGTTTTGGAAAATTCCATCTCTGGAGCGGTTTGATCAAGGTTAGGGGAGTTATTCAACTTTGTTACTACGAGGACTTCAAGGTGCACTCATTCTAACACTTTGCTTTGATTAAAATGGCAAGCGTAGTTCCTATGATATTATAAAGTTGCAATCTTTTGATGTTACTGAATTTCATGGCTGGAAATTACATGTTCAATTTAGCATGAAAGAACGTGACATATTCTATACTGTATTGAGCGATTTTACATCTACCACTGAAGATGTGAATGAATATCAATGGAACAAAGATGATGATTTTTGTAGAGATTACTTGTTGAACTCTCTAAATCCTAATTTGGCTATGACTTATAGTGAGTATAAGACGGCGAAAGAAATATGGGATCACTTGAACGCTCAGTTCAAAAAACAAGAGGAGTTATCTAAAACCCTCCTAGCGGAGAAATTTTTTGACTTTAAATTCACTATGAATTCAAGCATCACCTTTCAGTTAGTTGAATTTGAGAACATGAGTAACAAGCTAAAAGATGATAATTCTGATATGTCCGATAATCTCTTTGTTGGTCTTGTGTTGAGCAAGCTGCCAACTGAATGAATGGAGTTCTTTCAAGACTGAAATGCACAGACTGAAGGTACAGATGAGACTGGATGAATTAAAGAGGTATATTCACATTGAGGATCAAAATATCACTAGGAAGAGTTTGGAACAAGTGGGACAACAAAAGCCAGTTGCCAACTTAGTTTCACACTTCAATAAACCTCAGAAAAAGTCCACGTCACCAAAAGGTGAATCCTCTTTACGATTAGAGGCCAAAAAGACTATCTTCAAAAAGAAGAAGAATGGCAAGTGCCATAACTGTGGAAAGTGGGGTCCTTTGGGCGATAGAGTGTAAGTTGCCGAAGAAGCCAAATAATGACACACCATATAATGAGGCCAATATGCTAATTAGAGGATCTGAGCCTCGAGCCTTTATCGGAATGATGAAGAATGGAAAGGCCAGCGTCTCTTCTAAGTGGTGGTTGGATAGTGGTGCTACTTGTTATGCTACAAATGACAAGAAATTACTCACTGATGTCACAGAACTAAAAGATACTGTGGAAAATTGCAATGGTGGTGAGGCAAAGGTGACTCATCTTTGGAACCGCAAATTTGATGCTTTCTTCGGGTAAATTACTAACTCTGAAACATGTTAGAGTAATACCTTTATTTAAGAAGAATTTGATATCTATGAGTTTACTTGATAAAGTTGGTATATCTTTTTCAATTATGAATGGTAGAGTAACTTTATCTGTTAACTCATATTATTTTGATTGTGTATTCATGGTTAATGGTATGTATATGTTGAGTTTAAATGCTAATAGCATAAATCATGTAAATTCTACTTTGATTGATCCAAAGTTGCTACACAATAGACTTGGACATGTGAATTACAGGAAAATGCAACATTTAGCTAAAACTTATAACATTCCATTAGATACTTCTATTCGATTTGATAAGTGTGAAGTGTGTGCACAGGCTAAAATCACTAGAAAACCCTTTAAATTGATTTCTAAAAGCACACAACTTCTTGAACTAATACATTCTGACATTTGTAATTTTAGAAATTACATTACTAAAGGTAGTCAGAAGTATCTAATAACATTCATAGACGATTTTTCTAGATATTGTCATGTCTATTTATTGAAATCGAAAGATGAGGCTTTTGAAAAATTTAAGATTTTCAAGTCTAGAGTAGAAAATCAACTCAACTTGAAAATTAAAAGGTTTAGGAGTGATAGAGGAGGAGAATATACTATGTCAAGGTTCAAGGAATTTTGTGCTTCAAAAGGTATAATATTTGAAACCACTGCTCCTTATTCACCCCAATCAAATGGTGTTGCAGAACGTAAGAATAGAACGTTAACTGAAATGTTAAACTCTGTGTTACTTACAGCTGGCATGCCTTCCTCCTACTGGGGATAAGCAGTTCTAACTGCTAATCACATCTTGAACAGGTTGCCGCACTCTAAGTTGTCCATGATAAGGTGGCATAAGCGCCCTTGTAGATATGATACTCTTAAGACTTGGGGTTGTATTGCTTATGTAAGTATACCAGATCCTAAAAAACCTAAGGTGGGATCTAGAACTATTACTTGTGTATATCTAGGTAGTGCGAAGATAGCGCCGCAAATAGGTTTTTAGATCTATCTACTAACACAATGATAGAATCTAGAGATGCGGTGTTCTTTGAAAACAAGTTTATCGAGAGATCAATGCTTGAATGTTTCGGATCTACGGATATGATTTCAGAATCTCTGTAGAATCGAAAGCGAGCCCTTCGACACTAATTCCACACAGTTGGCTATTGAACCAATTCCAGTTAGAGTATCTACAAGAGAGAATTCCCAAAAGTTTTGGTGAAGACTTTGTTGCTTACCATCTTGAGGATGATCCATTCTCCTATCGGAAGCAATGAGATCTAGGAATCTCTACGTAGGCGAAGCCATAAATGATAAAATGAGCTCTACTGTAGAATCACACTTGGCAGCTAGTAAACTTGCCAAAAGGGGCTAAAGCTATAGGCTGTAAATGGGTGTTGAAGAAGAAACTGAATAGTGATGGATCAATAGCCAGATACAAAGCACGCTTAGTAGCTAAAGGCTATAAACAACAGAGTGGAATAGACTATTTTGATATTTATTCACATGTGTATCATCTATCAACTATAAGAATTCTTCTTGCTTTGGCATCTACTGAACACTTTGTAGTGCATCAAATGGATATAAAAACAACTTTCTTAAATGGGGATTTAAATGAGGAAATTTACATGGAACAACCGGAAGGATATGTTATGAAAGGTCTCGAGGACAAATTTTGTAAATTAAATAAATCTCTATATGGTCTTAAACAAGCACCTAAGATGTGGCATCTTAAATTTGATGAAGTGGTAAAGAGTTATGGCTTTCAGTCTAGTTTTTCAGATAAATGCATTTACCATCGTTCTATGTCAAATAAGATAGTCATCATTTGCTTGTATGTTGATGATATGTTAATTCTTGGTTCCGATCATTCTGTAGTGAGTGACGTGAAAACTACTTTAGCTAAAGAATTTGACATGGAAGATCTTGGTATTGCTAATATCATTCTTGGTATGAAAGTAAGCTTTGAACGGCAAGTCTGCCAGACTCATTATATTGAGCAGCTACTTTCTACTTGGGGATACGATAAGTGTAAACCGAGTGAGACACCATGTGATTATAATAATAGACTGAGTCCTAATGAATGGACCAGCGTGGATCAGTTAAAGTACTCGAAACTGATTGGTAATCTCATGTATGCTATGAGTTGCACTAGACTCGACATAGCCTTTACAGTTGGTATGCTGAGTCATTTTATTAGTAATCCTAGTAAAGAGCATTGAGATGCCCTAAATAGGCTAATGAGATACCTTAAAGGTACTAAAGATTATGCTCTTTATTATTCTGGTTATCCTCCAATTGTGGATGGATATTCAGATGCCTCATGGTACTCAGATATTTGAAATAGTAAGTCCACTAGTGGGTATGTATTCACTTTGGGTGAAGCTGCTATTACTTGGAAATCCAAACGACAGACTTGTATTGCATTGTCGTCTATGGAATCGGAACTTTTTGCTTTAGCCTCAGCCGGTGAAGAGGCAGAGTGGATAAAGAATATGATTATGGATATTCCTTTGACTCGGCTAAAGATTAATTCTTTAAGTCTATTTTGTGATAATCGAGCAGCTGTCCAAGTCGTCAATAATACTCTCTTTAATTCAAAGAGAAGATATGTGAGACTGAGACATGTGTTATTGAATTATCTGAGAGAACAATGGGTTATCACCTTGATCGATGTAAGATCGAAGGATAACATAGCCGATGCTCTCACCAAAGGTATGCCTAAAGATCGATTATTCAAAACAGTGGGGGAACTGGGGTTAAAGACTATATAGGCAAGTCTTAACTACCATTTACTTACCTGTGTTTTGAATTATCAAATATTTCTTTATTGGCTACAATGATAAGCACAGTTTATATGTTTCATTGATGTTCACATTCTGACTATTTGAAGAGGGTGAGTTGTCTCATTCCAAATTTGATGAAGATGACTTTAACCTAATTCAAATGTTCCATTTGGAAAAATTGTGTCATTCCAAACTTGATGATATAATTCAATTAGATTGGACTATCCTTTTTGGTTAAATGATCTCATTCCAAACTTGATGCTAGATTATTTGACTTTAAGGAATCAGTAATTGTGACATTCCAAATTGAAACATAGAAACAATTGTTTACATAAGAAGCCTATTTGTCTTGTTCTTAATTGAAACTTGATATTACATAACTAGGTTGTTGTAAGTGACTTGACTATTGGTCTTGTTCTTTGAAACTAGACAATAGTTATTCTCCTACAAATAAACTTAAGTTGATGGCTCTTTGTAAATCACATTGTTTAGGTCTTGTTCATAATTTATGAAACGGCTTTATGCTTATGACATGATATTATGATGCTTTATGACATTAATATATGTTCTTCTCCGCCTGATGGAATGGTGCTAAGTTTTTATTCAATTGATTGAATTCATGATAATATGAAATTCACATTTTACATTCTACAGGGGATGGCAGAGATGGAGGAGAGCTTAATGAGTGGGATCCTGGACCTACTTGATGAATGAATATATATCATTTAGAGCATGCGGGGACTTGACAATTTACCTGCTATTGCCTATTTTGATGAAGTCCATTTACTTGAGACTTGCATTTTGCTATTTCTATTTTGTGGACACTATTATACTTGTTTCTTATATTTGTAAGGCCTTAGACTATTTTGACTAGCCTACTTATACTTGATTAATATGCATATATTGGTTATGAACTGAATCTGAGAATTATTTTGGGATTTGAATTTTAATCTCATAACAGATTCATGATAAGAATGATCCACTTATTTAGTTTGCACATGATGATTTAGTTTAATACTTTACTGCTGGAATACTCTTTGATTGATTCGAGTTGATTGTCTTGGACTGAATGTGGATGATTCATGTTTGTTTGAACATTACACTGACTAACTTATTGGATTGTGCTGTATGGTGAACATAGGAGGAGATTGTTTGATATATTATAAATATAGTCCAAAATAATATGTTCACATACAAGCCATAAGTAAAAGCGTAGTTATTTGGGTGCATATGGGTGTGGCGATCAATAACATGCATATAAAAACTGGGCGGAGGCGGAGGTGGCGTCGTCAGCGTCGGAGTCGGGGGCGACGAAGGCAACCGGCTTGAGGGGCGTCGGAGTCGAGAATGGAGAGAGAGAGAGCTCGTCGGCGAGAATGGAGAGAGAGAACGAGGGAGAGGAAGGGGGAAGAGAAGCAGCTGTGCGAACCTTTTTGTTCTCCTCCGACCTTTTTTTCCTCCCCCACATGCGGCCCGCGGAATGGAACCTCGCTCGGAGAGAGAGAGAATCCACCGCCTACGTGGAGAGCCAATATTTTCTCGAGCATTAACGAAGGCCGTTGATGGAATGAGGAATTTAGGAAATTTGAACACACGTGCAATAACGAATTTTTATTTTCCTCTCTTTTTCAATTAATTTTTTTATTTCTTTCTTCCCCTTCCACCATTCTCTAATAAAATTTTATTTATAGAAATCTGTACTAATATATCTAAAATACTAAAATACATAAAATACGTAATAAATATAAATATATGAATATATTGAATTTTATATTATAAGATATAATTAATTCGAATATATAAATAAAAATAAGATTAATTTAAAAATAAAAATGTATTTTTTGTTATTTTTAATTTATTATCTTAGAATTCAAATATTACTTATATTAAAATTAATTTTAAATATGTTAATTTAAGAAGTTTTTTTTAATTGAGAAAAAATTTCCTCTTATGGATATTATAAATGATATTCACATTTATCACATCTCTCTCATGAATTAATTTTATTCGACTTGTATCTTATTTATATCTGACTTTATCCTATATTAAGCAAGTACTAAACCCATGATATAATAAATTTGATCTTACCTTGAATATTATCCTAACTACCAAACACAATCTAAGGGTTAATATAATGCCTTAAAAAGAAAATAAGTCAATTCAGAGACTCGGGTTCTTTTAAATTACGGGTCAATATTGAAAGGAACATAAAATACATAATTTTCCAAAATAAAGCAATCTCAAACTATATGAAAATTATTTATTTTTCCCATGTAAAAATGTAATCGGAGCAATATACCAATTTCAGAATTTCTACCAGCAAGCCTCTTTCTTTCCTGGAAACATCGCCTGCAGCATTGAAGAAACACGCTTTTGCTTTAGTCTCATGAACTAAAGCAATTTTTCTTCTTTTTTTATTTGAATGCAGGGTGCCTGAAATGGGAATACCAAATCCATCTTAGGCTTGCGATTGGAGTTCAGGTCAATCGGTCCCTTGCCGGACGGGTCCGTATGTGCACAGTGATCACGTGTGAGATGACAGGATTGTCGTATTCGGTGAAAATTAGTCGGATATTCAAAAAGTCTCCGCCCACCATTAGGAAAAAAGAGGAAAACAACGCTCGTCAGGCTATAATTCCACACATAATGATCGCTGAATTAATAAATCCACCACCCGATACCCTACATACGAAGCTAACTTATAGCCTGCCCATTATTATGTATGATAGTATAGTTTTTCTATTTTGAAATCATTTCGATATGATGATCACTTAAAGAACACGTCGACACGTCAAAAACATAAAAGACGCGACACGATATATATTAAATCGCTAATTTTTACGTCGTTTTCAAAAATAATAACATAAAATTTCAACAAAAAAAAAAACATTAATTTACGATATATATTAAATCTTGTATTTTTATTTTTATGACTATTTCAATAAATAATAACAAAGCCTAAAATGAATTTACACACAAGATTTTTTTTTCCTAATGTCTATGGAATTCTTGTTAATTATATTTAATTAGAAGATATATCCATTTTTTAATCTAATGCTTATACGCAAAATGAAGAGAGAGAGAGAGAGACGATTGACCAAGATTTTTGCTTTCCTAATAATTAGAAGATATATCCATTTTTTAATCTAATGCTTTTACGCAAAATGAAGAGAGAGAGAGAGAGACAGACAGACAGACAGAGACATTAGAAGTAATAAATTTTCTTTATTAAGATGTCTAATAAATTCTTTGAAACAGTTGTTAGGAAAATATTAATAATTGATAAGCATAAAATCTTTCACATTGGTTGATGTAGTTATATGCATCTAGTAAGACTTCACACCGATAAAATGGCAAATGCGGCCTCAAAACACCCCTAAATGGTAGAGCTGAGATTTAGACATAGGGATTTGTTGCATCTAAACGGACGGCTGGTAATTCCAATCAACCCCATACAAAATTGAGAGTTTTTTTTTTTTTTTTTCATAGAGCTAGATGAATCTGCATATCTAGAGAGATGTTTATCGAGATCACGACGCGATTTGGTCAAAAGAAATTATAATCTGAGGCGACTATCCATTTTTTTTTAGTTTCTGTTTTCGTTTGCTAGGTACGATTGGATTGTCGCAAAGGCTAATCGGATTGGTGTCGCAACATCCGACCCTAATGCGACATCAGATATTTATGTTTCCAACCCCCCAAAATTAAAAAAAAATTAATTTATCCTGGGAAGTGACAACAGCCAAGTATTATGTCGATTGGTGCAGATTAAAGCAACGACCTTTTCCAGCTGGAGTTTGGTCAACAACCATCAGCTACGGGCCCTCCAACTTTGCATTATTAACTAATCAAATAATAATAATAAAAATAACCCTTTTTGAAGGAAATTCCTTTCGAGACTACAAAATTTTAGTGGAACCATGGTTAATTGTTCTAATTTTTTTTTGTTATTTAAATATTTTAGTACTTCCCCTCACGCTTAATTTAGTTTTTTGCTTAGTACTAAGCATGAAAATGAAGAAATATTCGAATTTAAAACCTCTAATTTTGATATTATATAAGATTTTGGTATGATCACTGTCAACTATTATAAAAACTTAAACATTTAGACGATTGTTTGAAATTGAAATATTCTTGAAAAATAAATGGTGTTAAGAGAAAGGTAGTGTCAATCAAACTCTCTTGATTTTGACCTCAATATAAGTTAAATAGATTACTTGATAAGAAGATGATTAGAGTTGGAGCGCGTGCATAATGGGATGTACCGCAGGCTCGCACCACAGCCGGCAATAAAATCTAAATTGATATCGAATTTATCCTTTCTTTCGAGATGTGACTTCATTCAAACATCTGGTTTTATGGAAACTTGGGTCTGCATGGAACATAAACGATAATCTAGGGATTGAGTTTAAAATTTCGAAATCTTGGACGGACGACAAGTATGCTGAAAGTGATGATTGTACCCAAAAGAACATAATTTAATTAGTTCAAGCAGATTGTGTCATCGTAAAAAAAACTACCCCGGCCTCCCCATGCTTCCACTTGGATTGCATCATTATATAGCATCTAGTGGAATAATAATTATAATAATACTCCACAAAATTAGTTAATACATACATTAGAAAGCTACTTTATGAGCTAGTATTAGTATAATGAAAAGCGGAAGAGGAAGTCAAACCCCCTTTAAAAAAGAATTTAACTGATGGAGGAACCTTATCCTGAATTATAGAAGCAGGCATTAACTAAAACACTCAATGTAATCACTTGTCACATTCCTGTTGAAAATGCAAAAAGCTTGGCCTTCATTGTGAAGAGGAAGCCAACCTTTGCCCACTACCCGATTGAATGGCACACTCGATTTCCACAAAAAAAAAAAAATGCAGACCATCCAATAGAAAAACCTCAGCTATGTTCGGTCTTCTAGACATTTTTATTGGATCGGATTTTCCCATCCAAATTTTGTTGACGTTTGGATATAAATGAATTCAAATAAATATTATCCAAATGATTATATAATTTCCAGGCTTAAGATTAAAAATAAATCAATATTAACAATTACCATTGGCAAAAGCTTCCTTGAGTTGTGTTCCACATCTATAACCTCATAATTTTTTACTTTTCCAAATTTCACATATCCTATCCGAATCCATCCCACTTGTCAGATGCACTTCTCATATGCATTTTTTTTTTTATCCGGACTTACATTTGGATTTCCCAAATATTGATAATACTCCGATCCAGAGTTTATCGGGTCCGCCAAACATAGTTTCAAGAGTTTCGTTCAAGAGTTTCGACTTTTAAGGTTAATGCATCAGTTTCAGGATTCAAAGATCAAGTCGATGCATCGATTTCAAAAGGTGGTTATCATTACGGTATCTGTCTATCTTATGGTGTCCTTCCTGAAAAGCCAGGGAACGATTCATGTGAGTGAGAACTACTTTTACAATAGTTTACATCCAGAGTTCATCTAGATCCAGGCTCGATATAACCGAGCTCTTCCTAGACAGCAACATCACCAATCCAAGCTAGAGATAAGGCCCTTTTGCAACCATACAGTTTGTGAGGATCGCAAGCAGGATTCGATCTCGCAATCGGGCAATAACATGAAGACATTGCCTCCTTCTCAGTGTTGTAAAGAACTGAAAGAGCTGAAAAGTCAGGGAACGATTCATGTGAGTGAGAACTACTTTTACAATAGTTTACATCCAGAGTTCATCTAGATCCAGGCTCGATATAACCGAGCTCTTCCTAGACAGCAACATCACCAATCCAAGCTAGAGATAAGACCCTTTTGCAACCATACAGTTTGTGAGGATCGCAAGCAGGATTCGATCTCGCAATCGGGCAATAACATGAAGACATTGCCTCCTTCTCAGTGTTGTAAAGAACTGAAAGAGAAAGGAGTATGGTCCACTCTGCAGGAGGATTAGGGCATGAAGCTTCTGATGGACCTGACTTCTTTTGTCTTCAACTCTCAAGGGCTGCTGATATTGATCACAGGGCGTTCAGCCCGATGGCTTGGGCTGAGATCGGGGCAAACCGACCGGGAGGGTTATGGGACCGGATCCTAGCGACGAGGCAGGAAAAAAAGCGCTGCCAGGACCACAGTTGCAGGAAATCTTGAGCCAATCGAGGCGCTCTCATTCGACTTCTCCCGCAAAATGAAAATAATAATTTCAATCATAACTTACAAAGAAAATTGGAATCCTTTGTCAATGGTGGTCTAACATTTCTCGACATGAGGAACTAATCGACAATACTGTTCACTAACAAAACTCAATGTCTTATTCCCAGTTCTCTAGAGCCCTTGACACCCATCAGATAGATCACAAAGTCAGCTGTGATGGGGGGATTAAACAGCATCAGAACCAGAATTTCATTACAACATCATCTTGAGCAGCTAGAGGAGTTAAGATTGCATGAGATGCTCAAAATTTCACATAAACAACACCCAGAAGTATAGAAAGTAGTATGTTCTTTGATGCATTCACAGCGAATGCTTCTTCGTGCCTTGGTGAGTGAAACTTGCCATGTGATCATTGCACAGGCAACACTAAATAAGCACAGAGAAAGGAAGAAGAAAAAAGAATTTCAAAGAAAATAAAAATAAAAAAGGAACAAAACCGGAGGACTATGATACAGCATGAGCATGCTAATTAACGGCAACTTCATTCGTCAGGAGCACCGCTGACCTTGATCTCCAGAAGCCTCTCAACTGGTTGCCGGCAAATGGGACACCTGTTTGTCTGGAACCTCAAAACCTTGGCACACCCGCTACACATACACTGTACCATGGAGAGAGAGAGAGAGAGAGAGAGGAAATCAAAACTGCCCTCTTGATAGACCAGTTCCATTGTGAAAGTAAAGGATTGTTGAAGGAGGGAGGAAAGTGAAGCATTTAGTGCTAAAGCTGACCATAACATACTGATGATATGAATGCCATACGATGTTGTCACCGCTAAACCCAAACAAGCAACACCAAATAAACAATTCAATCAGACATTTTCACTTCAGGATGAGTTGAATACTTCAACATTCCTAAACCACCATCATGAGCAAAATCGGATGCTGGAAACCCCTCAAAACATTCAATAGCCTTCAATTAGCATGTATCTCCCTCTAGGCTTGGAATTAATTCACCTTTTTACCTTTTCCTTATCTTTATTCAGAAAGTTGCTACCATGGAGTGAAGCAATTAACATGATCCTCTGGTGATTGAACAACTCTTGTATAATTCAGTAAAGCAAGATTTCAAACTGGTTTTGATAATTTGACAAAGAACTCAAAAGAATTCAGCAAGAATAAAACGAACTTTTCTAGTCACAAACCTTGACAAGCCTCAAGCGAGAATTTACAATCCAGTGAGGCTTCACAGTGCTACACCAAAAAGAAAAGTTAAGGAAGCATAATTACCATGTGTCGGCAGGGAAGGACAGTTGTGTCCCTTGGTTCTGACAGGCAGATCACACATTCCTTTCCGGGGTCATTTCCATCAACATCACTCTCGACCGAGTTCCCGATGCCATAAATCTCCTGCAGCTCATACCTCATCCCATTCACCCACAAGATCTGCTTCACAACCCGCACCTGATATTCGCCCTTCTCCTTCTCAAACACAGCCTGAGTAATCTGAGAGTTCATGGTTCCAGACATGGCATTCCCGTCAGGACCTTTCTGGGTACCCAAGGATGCCTCTGCCTTCACCGCTAGAGGATACACGTCAGTGTTACTATATCTTAATTCTGTCTCCTCGAACATTGAAAATTCGATTCCTGTTCCAGAGGGCTGTTTAAACTTCTGGCCAAGACCTTCCTTGAATTCCACCATTACTGGTGGTAGAAGGTCTTGTTTCATTGCACCGAGACTACAGTCGTCCACTTCCTTTGCAAAGAAAACCACAGTGATTCTGTAGCAAGACTATAAAATTAGACGGATGACAAAATAACAGAGAATGGATTATTTAACCAATATCAGTTGACAATTTTTCCTATCTATTGGGTCGACAATATAAGAATGAAGACAACAGATGAATAAGCTGTCCCAATCAGAGGTCAGACATGTTCCAATCAAATTTACGACACTCTAATACAAAGATTAGACAATTTCTACTGCCAAAAAAGAGATTGTTTAACACAAGCGACATGCCTAAAACGATCAACGCACAGCAATCCCATTAAACCATCTTTTCAAAGGAGGAGATATTACCATGAAGTCCCACATTTATATCGGCAGTGTAAGATGTAAGTGACATCAGCAAGAAAAAAAACGAGCAGTGCAAAATGCTCAAAGATGCACCTTAACTACAGTCAAGCTCACAAGCCAATATTTAATTTCTTAAGAACCCATTCACTACCGTAACTCTGCACCTCTCGATGAAAAGAAGCATTTCAGCACTTGCTATATCTATCTTTTGCAATCCATAACTCTGTTGAATTATGTGTTTCTTATCACAATATAGAGAACTCCTCACAAGCTATCAGCATGAAAAAAGGGAGAAACATTCAAGAAGTGTTCATTCGTTTAGACAACGCACCAGTATCTGTTGCTTGCATCTCCTTCATAATGCTCAGTGTTTGTCCCTTGCAAACCATCCACAATACTCTCGCTTCATTACAAACTCATAATATCTTAGGCTATGGTATGTCAGGTCAATCACATTGTCATCCCCCATCAATAAGTCTGCTAAACTACAAAAGCTTATTTTCAAACCATCATACTTTAAGAATCTCCTTGACATTTCATCCGAACACAACATGAGTATATGCTGAACTGAGTTGCAGCATACAGATTTTATATCCTTCCTAAGCATCCAAACATCAACTTCACACTATAAGTTTGTTACATTGTGAGGACAAATTAATAAAGAAAGTCGGTGCATCAAGGCATGAAGACAATTAACCAAACAGAAAGTGCCATCGTCCCTCCACGGATCAAATTAGTGAACGACATACTTATATTACACAAAATCCTTTTCTACCAGATACTCTATTCTCTGCAATATCACATCACATCAAATAAAACCATTATCCATGGAGAGAGCAACCTAACGTAAGGTAAATTACAGATTGCACTTCAAGACCATGATCGAACAAAAGCTAGGTTCTTACAAAACCAGTACAGAAGCTACAAAAAAGCGAATACCTTCCATCGACAGTGGCGTCAAAAGTGAAGGAAACCAGAAACTTCCCAGGATTCTCCTCATCAGGCTCAATCCTCAGTGTCTCCTTCTTTATGTTCACAGCATTCCTAATCGTGACCGCCTTCTGGTGCTCCACATAAGGCATCATCATAACCGGCCCGCACGGGTACCTCCCGCCGACCCAATTCCCGTGGACCTGCTCCGCATGCGGCGGGCCGCCACCTCCCCGCGGCGGCTGGTGGTGGTGGTGGTGGTCGTACGGCGCCGGGAGCGGCATGGGCATCGCCGGCGGGGGCGGAGGGTAATAGCCAGGGTACTGGTAGTACTGCGGAGGGGGGTTAGGGCTCGGGTACTGGGGCGGGTACGTCGTCGCGGCCGCGACGACGTACCTGTTGGAGGTGACCTCCGGGGGCTGCGGCGGCTGCTCCCCCGGGGGGAAATGGTGGGTGCGCCGTCTCCCGTGCCTCCGGCGGCCGCTCCCGCCGGTGCTTCCGCTGTTGCCCATGGAATTCCTTCGGGCAAAAAGGAAAAAAGGAAAAAAAAGGACAACTGGGTTTTCCGATCCAATCGAAATCAGGCGACTAGCCAAGAAGCATTGGACTGTTCAGGCACCAAAAAGCGAACTTCACCATCAAAACCATCACGAATCGCAAAGATGCAGAAGAGAAACTCTGCGATCCGGGAGAGTCATAGAGAGAGAAAGGAAGAGAGAGAGAGAGATTGAAGGGTAATGGGATTGAAGTGAAGCTATGGAGGAAGATTTTGATCAAGGGTAGGGGTGATTGGTTGCGTAAAGCTCCACCCAAAACGCCATTGATGACAAACGAGAAGAGAGAGAGAGAGAGAGAGAGAGAGGATGCCAAACCCACAAAGCTATTCTCTCTCTCCGTCTCTCCTGCTCCTTTAACCAACTTTTTTTTAGATATAATTAATTAGTGTGAGTAATATTTAATTTTTTTTTGTGGCAATTACATGAAATTGGAGTTTCCTGGTTTAAAGAAAGATGGGACATAACGAAGGTAAGATTTACTGACAGACATGCCAGAGCTCCACTTCCGGCGATTATGCAGGTTTTTGTTCCCTCCCGGGCAAAAATCCTTCCACCTGCATTCGCTTTGGATCTTCAACTACCATGTTGCGTTACGGAAACAACTCATTTACTTGGTCAAGTTTTTTTAATTTAAAAAAATAGATCTTTTTACCAACAAGCTGTTTATGACATATCAAAAGCACATCCCATCTTATCACTTGTAATAAAAATCTCAAACCTCCATTTCACCATTGAATTAGCTATCGTCGTATGGATTAGTCATCATATCATTGCATTAAGGAAAAACATAGATGCTACTAACGAGGTTTATTATGTTGTTCGATTTGTAAAAATCAAGAATTTCAGAAATCCAAAATACTAGAGATGTATATTCTCTTTCAACAATGGACAATTTAATTTCTACTAGTTCTCATAATATCACATAACATGGTTAGAGAATTTCAATATGCTCGATCATGTCGTGACGCAGAAGAAATCACAAACAAGTAAAATCCTAGAATTAGAATGGCAGGAGGAGTTTGGTCTGAATCTTGCATTCCTTGATAAGGGTATTTTGTTGAAGTCAAACCCTTCCAAGACAATAGTACCTTCCTCGTCCAAAGAACACGTTCTGACCACGGAATATCGAGGAACCATATTTTCATTAGTTCGATAATTTCACTTTCGAAATTTGATTGAGGAGTGGGGGATTTGTTAAACGTATATGGTCAATCAACCATAATCAAATGAAAGAAAAAATATCGAGCAAAGCATCACGCCCTCAAAACTTTAACAAAAGGCGAGCGCGTTTTTGCGTGTTTCGTCTCGTCGCGAATATAAAAACAAAAGGGAGCTTGACGGTCGAGGGAGACGCATCAGTCGTTTTCCTCATGATTGCTCAATCCAAATCTTTGGGTAGGCTTGATGCAGCCTCAAATTTAGAATTAAGGGTTTAAAAAGGTTTATTTGTCTGGAAAAAAAATATTTTTAATTTTTTGACATTTGGATAACCAAAAACTAATCGACCAATGAAAAGACATTTTTCACATTGAAAAAAAACAAACTTAGATTTTCATGTAAAAAAAAATGAAAGCTAGATATTCTGGCAAGAGAAATCACTTCTTTTCTAAAGCACCAAACAAATATAAATAAAATATTTTATTTGAAAATGATATCACAGTAACCTCATCTTAAGAAAAAGATTAAAGTTGTGATAAGCTCCCTTAAGCTTTTAATCACTGGAAAGACCAAGTGGGTAAGCACGCGGATACAATTATGCTCTACACGTGTACTCCACCGCGCCATTAAAGAAACGGCAACCACAAAAAGAACAGCGCATCTCTCTCTCATCTCCACTTCGAATTCACATTCATCTTTTCGCTTCGAAGTACAAGAGAGGAGTCTTCAATACCAGTTTCCTCGTTAGGTCAAAACGACAGGTTGAAGTTCAAATGTCTCTGCATCTTCAGATAGAAAAGAAAAAAGGGGTGTAGATGCCTTGAGTCAACGAGGAAGGGTGGTACATATATTCCAAATTATATATTCCTCAACCACGGCAGACATGCCATGCTTGAACAGACACATTCGTAATCCAACCATCAAGTTGATAAAACGCAGCAATTCGGCATGCAGCAGCAGATCCATAAATTATATAGGCAAACGGGAGATTGTTTACTCACTCCGCAATACTCCACAAATCAAGTTTCTCCCCGGAATGGGCAGGAGAGAAGCCGCATCACATAAATAAAAATCACAACACGCTTATTTGAGTCACAGGTGCTGTCTGCCTATGTTTAAACAATCATTGAATTAGCTATTCATGATGCATCTCAGACATGCGACAGTGCGGCGCCAATTGCACATGCTACCAGATTACATGAAGATTACTTCTTTGCAAGCAAAGGCCTAATTCTTCACAGTTGTCACCTGCTTCAGAAGCATCTGCACAACATCATGTGATATTCTGCCACCTTCTAATTTTAGGTTGGTTATCTTGGTGTCAGTCTCTTCTTCGAGCCGCTTCACATTGGCACCTGAGTCTCCGCTACTCTGTTGATTGATCGCAAGGCAACATGGAAACCGAGTCAGCAGTTATCGACATTCTAAAAGAGGCCGAGTCTACAAGATAATTGATGTTTTGAGAACTCAAAGATGATCAGGGACTGTTTCTTTGCAGACCAGAAAGCGTACTAAGGATAAGGAAACTAATTTGTTTCCTCGTATCAATGAAATCAACACAAACTTACCGCTGCAACCTTTTTCTGGAAAGCAGAATCCATCTGAGACCGATATTCTGCAATTTCCTGTTCAGCCTCTTCTT
This sequence comes from Eucalyptus cladocalyx, assembly GCA_017140615.1. Classification (NCBI taxonomy): domain Eukaryota; kingdom Viridiplantae; phylum Streptophyta; class Magnoliopsida; order Myrtales; family Myrtaceae; genus Eucalyptus; species Eucalyptus cladocalyx. The sequence goes on from CM029526.1 coordinate 36,843,805, forward strand.
TGGCTTGTTTCAGTCTGGTCATTTTTGCTGAAAAGGCAGAGTTTAAGTTACGATAGGACTAGCCTTAAAAAACACAAACCTGAAAGCTTTTAACAAGTGCTGAAGAAATCACTTGCAGTCGGCATATTATTAAAAAGCATCATCTCACCCGAGTGTCAGATCATTCTTTAACAACATATTCTCCCATTAAAAAGAAACTAATTTAAGAGATACACTAACTTTCATATCCTCCTCGCATGTAAAAGTAAATGCAATGCGTGTTGAATGTTGGGACTTCAAATTCAAGAGTGGAAGTGATATGCTGATGCATCAAATTGTCAGGGAAGCTCATGATGTTATACCATTTCGGGCAGCATTAACAATTTGTTGAGCTTCTTGTTCTGCAGCAAGCAACTGCTGAATCCCACCCTGACCCCTATTGGCTTCCATTCCTGTACAAAGTTATCCAATTTAACCAGTTATAGGGGAATAAAAAAGCACACTGGCAATTACATGTGGCTGAAAGAAGAACCAAGTAGATAGGGTAACTATTTCGAATTAGGGGAAGAAGATTTACCTTAATCACTATCCAGTCTACCTCACAATCTTAAATATGATTGAACATATGGCACCAAATATATGGCAACATAGGGAGTGATTTTAGATGCAAGTCGATTCCAAGCCTAATAGGCCATACATAAAACACGTTTTTGCCCACTAATAGCACAATACAAGTAGTAGTCTGCTGTTAGCATAAATACACCAAATCCATAGCCTATTGATAGCATGGTTTTTGAAGTACTAGACTTTTGCTAGCTGTTGAATCATTTTCACACATTTATATAAGGCCTATAGCAACTAAGAACATACATATGGAGAGAATGCTTCCATTTCTTGGCCTAGAACCAAGAAGTCGGGATTATGTTATAAAAAATCTATATTGGCAAATGAGAATCGTATTTATGAATGTAAATCAACTGTCTAGAATGCAGAAGACAATACCCCAGGAGGAGGCAAATGCAGCAACAGTTAATCTCCTCAATCAACTGCTTCAATAAGAAGCAGAGTTCTGTCTCATGTGATTCATACAAAACCAGAAAAGTCTAATGGACTGTAACACAAAATTAAGAGAGGTGATGCCCAATAAAACAGAGATGTCTTACAAGATCAATAAAAGGAAAAGCTACATTAAATATAGTTTTAGCTACGAAATGGTTCTACAACTAGACAATTACAAAAGTCACCTTTCTACCGTCATTTATAATGCTATTTACACGGTTACATGCCTTGAATAAAGGTAAAGCATTTTAATCTTGAAATAACAGCAGAGTGTGTCAATTTTTTAAGATTAAGGCAGTGTACTATTGTGGTGGTTTTTGCAGGAATCTTGACAAAGACGTTTCGAAATGCATACAACTAAGGGGAACATACTGCACATTTGTCCGTTCTGACTCCAAGATGCCAGTGTTTATAATCATTACAATTTGATACTGTAAGCTCTGACCTTATCAAACACCAACGACTGCTGTCTTATTTGTCAAAGGGTGCGTTAGACTGGTCTTATTAAAAGAAAAACCTTCTGCTAGAACACACTCAACTTCATCTTGCCTAAGGTCTTATTTTCCTCGAACAAAGTGGACAAGCCAAGAGCTTCCATCGCTATTGCAACATCCTAACTAGCTGATGCCAATGCATCCAATCGACTGATGAAAATGCTATCTGCTCACATAATCAACATGGGTGTCGCTATACTTTCACCACCGAATGCACAAACTCAGGCACGGATAAACCCACTTCTTTTGTTGTCAGTACTACTCCTGGTTTTGCTAATGTTTCAAAAGGAGTAGTTAGGGAGAGATTAGCACATTGTGCTGACTTCAGTACGAAAACTTGCTTAGAGAGATTCAGGAGCCTTTGTTCGAATTGGGGCATTAGATAGCTGTAAAATATGAGTTCTTGCTGAGATGTAGCAGGGACTTCGATCTCGCTGGTTTTCCAAGCACTCTATTTATAGCATGTAGCAGGTTTAGCTCACCTGCTTTGTAAGAAATCCAGTCCCCAAATATAAATTCAGTCTCATCACGAAATAAACGAATCTAAACCATTTCACGCCGGTGAAAATTCCGCCGAAAGGCAAAATTTAGGGCCTATTTTCTCACACTAAACCGATCAAGGACAGAGCGAGGCCAATAGATCTCGACTCGCCATTACAACCTAGAAAGCTATTGCCGGCTTCGATTCCCGATCGATTCCGAGGCTTTATCTACCCCGAAAATCGGCGGGAGCCGAGAATCGAGCACGGAAATCATCTCCTTTCCCTTTCCACGTGGTTCCGACACAAGCGAATTTACAGGATCGACCGCCGAAAAAAATTCAGGAAAGAGAAATCCAGCGCGAGAGTAACGACCGAAACGATCGGATCCCAAAACGAGGTAAAAGAGAGCGCGATCGCAGATCCGATCGAGCGGATCTAATCGGAGATGGGAATGAGCAGAGAGGATCGAGTACGGCGGAGGCAAATCGGCGTACCTGACGGCGGGGCTCGGCGTCGCTGCGACTGGGAATTTCTTCGCGGAAATGGGAAGATGAGAGGACCTTTTTTTTTCTGATGGAATTCGCAGTACCGTGGCGAACGGGGAGTATGGTGAATTAATACATCGAAAGCTTATCAAAATCCAGGAGAGAAAACGCGCGGAAAATTGCATAAATCATCACTTAATTTTGATTTGTTCAATATAGCCCCTAAATCTTTGATACATTTTTAATTTATTCTTTATTTTATGTGAAAATATTTAATGTTACCTCTAACTTGAATTAATGAAATAATAACATCTACTAAAAGTTCAAAAATCATATTGAACACCATATTAGAAAAAATTTAAAGATTACAATAAAAATTGAAAAGATCAAGAATTATGTATATCTGGTCAAAGTTCATGGATTATATTATAAATTTAGCAAAAATTTAAGAATCATTTATATAATTATCCCATTGTGTTTTTCTTTAAATTTTTGAAATTATTGAAAGCTTCCCTAAACTTTTGAACTTTCAACAATTACAAATTGATCCCATGAACTTTCAATACGATTGATATCTCATTTCATTTTCCATCTAACATGTACAATACGCATCAATTTTAGGGGATAAATCTATACTTTCATATGCTTTTCATAGAAAAAAAAAACCTTTTGACCAAAAAAGAAAGAAAGAAAAAAATCTCTCTTTTACCCCTGATTTCTACTAAAAAAAACGAGGCATATAAAGAAGCTGGATAAAAATAAATTAAATAAGTATTTATATAGCTATAAAATAAATAATAATAATATTTAAAAATAAAAGGGTCAATTAACAAAAATTGGATAGTGGTTACGCATTTTTAAAGGTTAACTGATGCAAAAGAATCACTAGATCAACAAAAAATGCATGGTGAGTATCCAATTTTTGTCACTTTATATTTTTGTGATTGACGAATTTTCCTGTTTTATTTAATTTGTGATCATCATTTTTTCTGAAAACAACTTATTTAGGTCCATTTAAATGGCTACATTTATCAAATTTTAATAATTTTCTATTTATTATAGGTACTTTTTCTTTGTTATTAGTCTTTTAGTGAATTTGGTTTTCTCCCATTTTTATATTTTCCTCATTTTTGTGGTAATTAAGGGTAGAAGAGAGATTCTATATAAAAAATGATATAAAAATACATTTTTGTTTCTTAAAAGTCATGTGGATTGTACATGCTAATAGAAGAAATAACATACGGCTAACAACTATAACAAATTGAAAGTTTAATATGCATGTAATAGTTGAAAGTTCAAAGGCAAATACTATGAGGTTTGGTGTAATTTTCCTTCACTTTCAGGGGTCAAGTGGTGTTCGGAGTTGATTTTCACACATTTCAATTAACCCACCTTCTCAAGCAATCTTAAGAAGTATACTCTCCTATATCTACCTGGTACATTCGAGATATTACTCTTAAAAGTGCTCCCCATGAGATTTGAATCCAAACGACAAAGAGAGGAGCAAATTCCCTTATCATCTAAGCCAACACCTTACTGATATGTCCTACATTACCCAATGCAAAAATGAAATTGATTAGCAAGTGTGAGAGTACTTAATTATATGACACTAAACAAAGGCTATGTCTTAACGTCTTATAAAGAATTATCAATCTTGAAATCAAGGGGCAGTTGAGATAAGAAATGAAGTTGCAATCATCGCAAAGCGATAGGACAAATATGAAACATATCTTCAAAACATCTAACCCAACACATGCCTTTTTTGTCGCGCTCTTGCCTCGAAGTTCGCTTACATGGGAAAAAGCACCCCTCCATCCCAGTAAGTAAAAACACAAGGAAAGTGTCCCTTTTGCTGTCATAGTTTCCTCTTTTAAGGTGCAAAACGAAAGTACGACCCAGTAAAATAACGCAATAATGGATACATGTGTATCAACGGCGGGCTCAGCTGGACTGGACCAGTTTCTCATCAATCATCAGCAGCATCAACCTTGGGGCGTCCCTTTCAATTGATGTGCACAAAGAAGCAAAATCCCAGCAAAGAAGGTTGCAGGCAGCGTCGGTTTGGCTGTTCTCGGGATGAAGTTGACAACTGAGGTTCAGACTGATCACGCCATTCATGGTGCAGAACCAGCTTGCTCCATGCGAAGCCGCATAGCAATTTCGCAATCGCCTGCACATCCACACTCGTACAACCTTTGTCCGCGGCGCTACACGATGCGAACGTGGCTATCAGAGCCTCCCTATTTTTTTTGGATCGTTTTCCCCTTACGTGTCTAACCGAAACACCCCAGAAAGAATCACCCCTCATCTAATCTTTCAACCCCTCTTTTTTTGTTATTCAAAATTTTCTGTTAGACCAACTTGAGCGATGTAAATCACGCCCTTGTTCACATGCCGTATCCCAGGCCTCTCCAAAGCAACGACCCTACTCCCCCTAGGTGCGATGCATTCCCGCGCACACAGTAAAAGCATTCCCTCTTCGAGACTGTGCCCGCCCATTCAGCCCGGATTAGGTTCGATCAGACCCGATCATGAAATCAAGAATCATACATTAATATAACAGATCAATCTGGATAAGGAATTCAGGCCCCGCAAGGGGCTCATTCCCAGCACATTGATAAGGTATAGTAAGTGGCATTTGGAGGAAGTGCATTAGACTCACGTATTGACAGAACTACACGGTTCCACAATGACCCTAATGGAAAACAGAACTACAGAAAACCCACCCCTACTTAGGCACACAAAAGGAGAAAAACCCAGTGCCTCAAGCGCAGACGCTACGTACTGACACACAAACAATTTACACAATACAACAACAACGGAAACCCCAAAGTTCTCTCTCTCCCCTCTGTGATGACGTCTTGAGGGCATTATTTGGAGTTACAAGGCGGAAGAGCTCCTGAAGGAACCGAGAGCCTTGATGGCCGCAGCTCTCAGGACGTGCTGGTGATAGAAGGCTGCAATGGCCGCACCAATGAATGGCCCCACCCAGAATATCCACTGCGCAAATTCAATATACAGAGACGTGAATCCTTAAGATATGATTGATTTATAACATGAGCGTACAAGATCTAACGACAGAGTTCGAATTCATTACTTGGTCATCCCACGCCTTCTCCTTGTTGTACATCACCGCGGCCCCAAAGCTCCTGGCCGGGTTGATGCCCGTGCCGGTGATGGGGATCGTGGCGAGGTGAACCATGAACACCGCGAACCCGATGGGCAGGGGCGCCAACACCTTAAAAGCACAATCCGCACGATTTCAAGTCAGGGAGGATAGAAAAGATCAAACCAGAGGGGGGAGGCAAATGGGGAAAGGGGGGTTAAAGCTTACGGGGACGTGGGAGTCCCGGGCGCTCCTCTTGGGGTCGGTGGCGGAGAGGACGGTGTAGACGAGGACGAAGGTGCCGATGATCTCGGCGCCCAGCCCGGTGCCCTTGCTGTAGCCGGCCTGGAGCATGTTGGCCCCGCCGCCGTACCGCTCGTAGTAGGCCCTCTGGAAGGCCTTCGCGAGGCCGCAACCGCACACCGCGCCGAGGCACTGGGCCACCATGTAGAGGATGGCCCGCACCAGCGACACCCTCCTCGCCAGGAACAGCCCGAACGTCACCGCCGGGTTTATGTGCCCGCCTGCCGATCATAGGCATAGCAAAAATCAATTCGAACCGAACAAAGAACATAAACAGAAGTAAATGAACCCGGACTGGCGTCGCCCGGACTCGAACCGGAGACCTTCAGTGTGTTAGACTGACGTGATAACCAACTACACCACGACACCACTTCGTTTCCCAATTCGAAATTGTTTGTACTTATCTGAGCTTAGCATAAACTATATAACTACGTTATTAGTATTCTAATCGGTTATGTTGTGCGCACCAGAAATGCCGGCGGTACAGTAGACGAGGACGAAGATCATTCCGCCGAAGGCCCAGGCGATGCCGAGGAGGCCGACGCCGTCGCACTGGTCCCCGCCGTGGGTCGTGTCGCTCTGTCTGCTGTACCCGATCACCGTCAGCACGGTGATGTACAGGAAGAGGAGGGTGGCGACGAACTCGGCGATGACGGCCCGGTAGAAGGACCACTTGACCAGCTCCTCAGCGTCCACCAGTGGCGCCGGCGGCGGGTCGCGGTAGTCCTTGCCGTGGAACTCCCCGCCCTGTTGCTCCACCACCTCGTCGTCCTTGGCCATGTCCTTGAAAACCCTTTAAAACCTTCCGAGGACGGAAATCGTGACGAGAGATTGGTAATCTGTGGAGAGCGTGGTTGCTGATCAGCTAAAAAGCGAAGGGGTGAGAGGGTTGGGAGTGGGTCTGTTTCTTTTTATGGAGGGGTGTTGCAGAGAGAGAGAGAGAGAGAGAGTACGAGAGTGTGCTTGACTATCGAGTGAACGAACGAGAAGGATGTAGTGAGATCTTTTTCTTTTTTTAAGATTATCGTCTTCTTTTCTGGGCCCCACTTGGGTCTGATTTTCCACGGATTTTGATGGCGATCTGGCACTCTCTATTATTTACTTGAGTTCCGAGGACGTTCCAGCGTGCTCGAGAGGGTTTGCTAAGTAGATAAAAGGGAAAACGTAACTTAGAAAAAGGGGGGGACGATAGAACTTTTCTTGCGGGGTATTTCATAGGCCGGGATCGAATTTACCTATCTCTTGTGAATTTTGGAAAAAGAATTGAAATTAGCTGGATTTCCTCCCGGAAATTCAGAGTCCTGCGCCCTCTTTTTCATACAAAATTTCCGTTTTAATCCACCCATGAATGCTCTTCTTGTGTTAAAAGCCAGTAATAATGGCGGAAAAGCACGTCGTCGATTCGCAGTTCGTCAGCATTTTTTTCCTGCAAATATTCTATTACTAGCAGAATATTCTTCACACTAACAACCAAAATCTGCTAAGCTTAGGTAACCAAAGCCCACCACGTCTGTCCCGTTTTATCCCCCATCAATCATCTAGCGGAAGGACGCGTGTAATTACATTATCTAATATTATTCTTGAAATAAAACTGCAATCATAGAACTTAGATAACATTGCACGTTTTTCAGGCAAGGCCCCGCGCGCGCGAAATCTCCAATCACTATCTAATAAGACAAGCGTGCCCGACCGACCATCCCATCCTGGCCTCAGCTTCACCACCACCGTCCGATCCCACTCCGATCGAGCTCGCCTCGCCGATCTTATCCGTCCACGCAGCACCTTCTTTGGGCCGGGGAGCAGGGGGTGGGCCCCGCGCCGCTGTTTTCTCTCCAATCCAGTAAACGCGAACTGTGCCGGGGAAGGGACGACGGGACAGAAGAGCCTCTAAATACGAATAAAAAAAAACAAACAAGAACAACTTGGCTCTCGTGGTGCCACGTGGCGGAGGCCCGGGGTCCTATGAAAGGGGTTTTGTCTGCAAGATGTTTATAGCTAAGCTCGTGACAGAGGAGGGAGGGAGAAATCGAGGGGCCGATGGGGTGTTCGGTCGCCCTGCCGTGTCGCCGTCATCGGTTGGGAATTTGTCGCGATCGGACACGTGGAAATCCGATCGCCGTTAGCCGCAACTGGACGGTGGGTCTACTGAGGAATCGGAGGGCCCGTTTTGTTTGTTCAAAGAGTCGCCAAATCCAAAACGTGATCGGGCGCATGTTAAAAATGTACTTGCCCTTTCGCTCGGACAGCGCATCATGTATCGCTAGTTTTGCAAATAGCAATTTACGTCTAGAAAGATCAATCGTCAAACCTACCGGTAAGCAGCTGTAATGATTCAGGACTTGCTCCTTATCATTGAGGTCATAAGTTCAAATCTTCAAATGCTAGCATCCTAAGTAGGAAGTCATGGTAGTGGAAATCCACGCTAGTCTCCCTCGAGGTAGAAGGGTTCGGTCTTTTGGTGCTGTCCGAGCAGGGAGACCCGTGAGGATCCTTGGTTATCAAAAAATAAAATCAATCTTCAATGTAAATTTGGTGGGTCTTTTTGTCGGAATAAAATAACCTTCATTTTTTCTCTTTTTTTTTTAGTAATTTCTGTTAAGGGCTAGAAAATATCCACCATTCTTATATCTCTCGAATCAACTCCATATCAATATATCAACGCCTGAAATTTAATTTCCACATTGATTATTACCATTCAGCTTATCATTATTCGACGCAAAGAAGTAATTTGGGAACACATTGAGTGTGACGATTGATCAAGAGTACTCATCGGCGTTGCCCTGACTTCAAATTCAAATTTTAAGTTAAAAATGGATAAACTCGCCATAGTCCGTGCGCCTCCCCCTCCCCCTTTTTTCCTTCCTCCCTCTTCCTCCTCCATGCTTTCCCCATTACTGCTCTGGGCTCGACTGCTCTGGCGTTTGGTCGGGGAGGTGGAGCAGGTCGTGGAAGCCATGGACGACCTTGGTCCGAGGTTTGCTGCTGAGTGGGCGACCTCGACGACCTCGCCATGGTCATTCTAGAGGCCGAGGGCGTGCGGGGTAAGGGTGGAGGGGGGAATATGTTCGTGCAAAGAGTGAGAGGAGGGGAGGAAAGGGGTTTGGTCTTTTTCATTTTGGATTAATGGTAGGGGACTGAAACACGTGTTTTGAAAAATTGTTTATGTAAATGGTCACTAGATGAAAATTCAACGGTGCAATGAGTATTTTTCCAAAAATTTTCTTTTCTTTACCACCTAAGTTTTAACGTTTTCGCTCAAATTTTGAAATTTTTTTAAGAGAATTATATGTGGATTTATATATCAATATTATCATAGAGTTTTCAAGTCGAGACATAATTGAAATGCATGAACTACAAGATTTATTTTCCAAATCACCTTGTTAATCAAAATAAACAAGCATGGTTAGTTAAATAAAGTCAAGAAAATTGATAAAAAAAAAAAGAAGAAAGAAGGACAAAAATAATGAATCAACGATTGGATTCATGATCAACCCCTGATTTAATTTTTGAAAAACAAGTCAACAATCTCTCGTGCATATAGATATATGATCATGCATTCTAGGCCATTGATAGAGCAATTTACAAGGCCCTTCTACCCTTGTATAATCATTCCACCGTAATGGACACAATCTTAAATCTTGATATTTAGGTGCATTTTGGCCAAAATGAAAAACATACTTAACAAATTCGTTTCGTGGAAAATCTCCATTCCAAAAAAATGGTCTTTATAAATGATTGCCTTTATCAATTATAACGAGTAAATCAGAATTATATTCATAGTTGACTACCGAAGGACAAGCAACGGTTCCACATCTCATCTAACAAGCCATTTCAATTTTGTATCGTGGACACGGCTCGAATAGCTGGGCTAGTTTCTCCTGGGCCTTGTTCTGGAGCAGAGGAAAGGGAAAAAGGGCAAAAGCAAAGATGAGTGATGAAAGAAGGACGGTGCAATTTTCTTTTGTTCGGGAAACGAACGAAGATTGAAAAGGGAGCAAAGTGAGATGAAACACTTTGTCCTCGGATTACGTAAAATAATCTCTCCAATTTGATGAAATATTCGGTGGTTCCATGAGGCCACATGAGGTGCGCATTTATGTACTCAAGTGCAATTATAGATTGACGTGTGGACATTGCTTTGAAATAAAAATAAAATAAAAATCTCATCTTTCTCTATCTTCCTTCTCTATCCACAGAGCACCGCCTGTCTGGTCATCCAGACTCGCGTCCGCTACCAGTCATGGACTACCAGCATCAATGGCTGTTGGCCAGGCCAAGCCGTGTTTAGACCCTCATATGGACGGTCATCCATTGATTTGCTCAATGGCTTCAAAGATCAAGATAGGCGAGGCTAGAAATGGATGAGTAATGATGGAACTAACCACTAGCGACGACAGAGTGGATAGCAAGTTATCATCTATGGACGAACATATAGGAGCGAGCATGTTGGACTGCCCAAACGAGGAATCGCCTAGATCGGACCAGTTTAGCCAATGTGGTTCAACTCCCGAAGGGGTCAGTCCAATTCTCAATTTCATAAAAATGGAATTGGTGATTATCAATCTAATTCTCGATTTCAGGAGGGAATCGGATCGAACCAACTCTTTTCTATTTAAATATATTTTTTAATTTCTTAAAATACAATAAACCCTAAAATTAATAATAATTATAATATTTTTTTTAAGTGATTAGTTCCCGATATTAGGACTGTCTGGTCTAGTCTCTAACCCAAAATTGAGAATTGATTCTCCTAGCCAGTTTTGGATTCTTAGATAGAGCTGGACTGGACCAGACTGGAACCGACCACTCCTAACAAACAAGACCTACGCATGTGGATGAGCCGTGGATCGGTGACTATGATTAGTGACGCTACTAGCTCTCCAAAATTGGCTGTCGATGTAGCTCGTACCTGCTGACCATGCTAGCTCTCTAGATTTGGCCGTCCATGGCCGTCATTGTCTCTTGCGAGCCTTACCCGTCCATGGGCGGCGATGCTACGGGCCCTCTAGATTTGAGCCTTAATTGTCCATGGGTGGTGATGCTACGGGCGCTCTAGGTCTAGCCAATCAAGGCTGTCGGCATCGCTCGTGGGCCTTGCTCGTCCATGGCTAGTGGCGCAATTCATGGTCGCGAGCCTCTGTCGTCCAAGGCACGCAAAAGGCAAAAAGAAAAAACATACGCGAAATGACTTGTCTGAGAGGTCCACGACCGATGGAAGAAGAATTCCGCATCAAAATGCACATGTCGATTTATGAGTGGATGCGAGGGGAAAAAAGAAGAAGAAGAAGCGCTACTTTACCTGTTAATATGGTACGATGGAACCACCAACGAGAGTGTAGACAAAATTAGTGGAATTTTGCTTTTGGTCTTCAGGACATTTTCTTCATTGCTTGAAAGACGAAAAGTTATAAGACAAAATTGCTACTAGCCAAATTTAAAATGTTGGATTCCAACATTCATTCCACTTATTTTCGCTTTCAATAGAAGGTGAAGAAAAAGAGGGATAATTATCGGTAAATAACCCACTTATTTTCCCCACCGATTGTGCTTATAACTTTCTTATTTTTATCAGTTAATAATCCATCTGCTTGTGTTGTCCTTCCCTTCTGGAGTAGTAGCAAGACTGTCGTGACTTTGATTTTTCCTAAATGCAGCTTAGCAATATCAGGGATATAAAATTTGCTATTCCTTCTACTTTATTCGAGTGTTCATAACAAATTCACATGTAATTTTTTCACGATCATAGAAATTTTGAGGGGAAAAAATAACTTTATATAAAAAAAAAAAAAAAGGCCTTTGCTTAACACGATAAATTGGCTTCGATACACATGATCATAGGCAACCCAAAAAATTCCACAAATCCATGTCCGCCCGTCACTGGCTAAGCTACTTTACATCAATGTCACAACTTCGTAAGTGACGAGTTCGCAGCCCACGGGCTTAAACTCATAGCAAAGGGGGAAAAAATCAAGAAGAAAAGGGAGGGAACTAGCGACGACTCCCCAAAGATACTGCTACTCCTCGTCGAGATCCTCAGCTTCCTGATCTTCAGCGATCGTCTCCAATTCCGTATGTCTGAGACTTCTGTCGCGAGCCGGGACGAGAAGGGCCGGTGCCGCCTCCATCCACGGACTCATCGATCCTCCGATTCCCTTCAACATGTTGCGGTCGCAATTCCCGACTCCGATTCGAGAGCTCGAGCTTTGCTGGACTCGACTGAGTGAGCTCCGGTTGGAATCGCTGGAAGAAATAAAAAGAGAATTCCACAACTCCTATGAGATTGAATCTCCCGTTGTTTCTCAGTCGCTCAGTGGTAGAGCCGTCCACCGTTAATTGATCTGAGAGAGTGAGAGAGCGTTAGCTGGCTGGAGAAAATCAGGGGGCGAGGGGCGGTTTTTTTTATACGGAGGGCAAGCACGACCTTATGATTGCTCCAATGAAAACGCGGGGTTTGTCGCGACTTGGGGAAGCTTCGTCCTCCCTTCACTTTCACGCGTTTGAAGGCCAAAGGCACGTGGGGGAAGAAGGGACGTGTGAACGCGGGTCTGGGACTTTGATCGGGCCCCATTAATCAAAAGGAAAATCTCATCAAAGTAATTAATTTTTTTTCCTGTGCACAACGTGATACCAAAACTCTTTCCGTAAAACCGTTACCCCAGATTTGTACTAGTGATATACTTTCCATCGATGGTAGTTTTTTAGATTAATATTGTGAAAAATCACAAACTAATACGCCTATTACAAACATAAGGTAAAACTTCAAATTAATGCATTTATTGTAAATTAATATAATGTAAATTTATTATAAGTGTACTAATTTATGGGGTTTTAGGAAGTTAGAAAATTAGTTTAAAGTAAATTTGTTAAAGTTGAAATATGTATACTATCCCCAACTAACAGGCTTCACATGCCATTTTTTAAGGGATCACCTCTTAGTTTCTTGACTCTTTACTCTTGAATATGGACCTTAGAATCTCAGATTTTCTAATCCACAAGTTCCAAAAAGTGGCAAATGAAGAGTGTACTTAGAATCATACCACTTTACCAAGCTAATAACAAAATTCTAATCAAAATAAGCCATTTTGGGGGAGGAAGAAAAAGGACTTAGAAAGCCATGAGAGATGTCACAATATGGATTCATTTAGGGAAGGCTAGTCTACCCCTTCAATACACAATACATTGCCCTATATAGGCATGAGTTGCATCAAACATCACAAGGCATCTAGAGGATAAGTCCCTCTAATGACGCTACATATAATAGAAATGAAAGCCACAAAATACGAAGGATGCTTAAAGCATTACAAACAAAGCACACTCCACGCCAGGCTTGCTAAAGCACGTGGTAAAGCATAAAGCACCCTTCACACCTAGTACACTAGCAAAGCACACCATTCTTATTATCGAATTCCTCTTCAGTGTTGTCTGCTGAACTATCTAAGCTTTCTTTGTCTTTTGCTTTGCGAAAGGCACGAATAAGGCTGATCAACAGCAGGGTTGTTAGGGATTCTTGATGAAGATGGACCATCTATTCTTCTTTTCTTAAAGGGAGATGACTAGTCTGTCTAGGGTTGTGGCCAATGGGACCAATCTTCGAAAGTGGTGGAAGCCAACTATAAATCTGCGGAGATGAATTTAGATGAGTGTGGGTCTTGGACTAGTGGCCCACCCCATGGATCTTGGGAGGACTAAGCAGGCACTTAATCATGGTTGGAACTAAGATCCTCTCCATGGTATTCTCTTAAGGCTTGATAAATTTGGTGGCTTATTTCGGGGAATTCTAGATTAGTGTGTTGCCAAATTTTGCTACCTTCTTGCCAAATCTCTAGAGGAATCGCTCTGTTGTGTTGGCACAAAATTCTCTGAAGTTCCTTATATTCTTATGGGATTTGTCTGAGTTTTGCTAAGAGGGTTTTGAAAATATCATTTGTTCTTGGTTGAGGCTTGAAAGTAAAGACACCAACCTTTCCCGAAGTCTAGTGAAGATCGCCACTTAGCCTAAGAAACATCTACGATCTGTGAAAGATGATTAAAATGTGAAGTTCTGGATTTGGCTAGCAAACTTTCAATTGTTCTTTAAAAACTAATCTCTAGATTCCTAAAAGGTTTAAACCATTGCCAGAATCCTCCCGAATGCGCAAAATCTGATTGTCCTTGGATAATTAGGCTAATGATGAGAGGCATTTTAGCCGTAGGAAATTCGACAACAACTATATACAGAATAAGCATATACCGAATGAGCCATTTAGAGCCTGTTTGGTAACTATCCAAACAGTGCTTGATTTTGATTTTTTGTTCACAAAATCAGTTTGGAACGAGAATCGCGTTTGGTAAAATTTTTATTTCCGGGAATAGATTGGGAAGATAATCAAGAATAAAAAAAAGTTGATTATTGTTCGGGAACAAAATTGAGAATCAAAACTCTTCTTCTTCTCTTTTCTTCTTCTTCATCGACCGCCATCCCGTGATCGCCACCCGCCGCCGTCCACCGTCGTGGGTCGCCGCTAGTCACTGGCAACTGGTCTGACGAGCTTGCCGGAGGCTCTCGTCTGGCCTGAAAAAAAGAAAAAAAGAAAAAAAGAAGAATAGGAGAAAAAAGAAAAAAAGAAGAAGAAGAAGAAGAAGAAGAAGAAGAAGAATAGGAGAAGAAGAAAAAAATAAAAAAAATAAAAAAAAAGAATAAGAAAAAAGAAAAAAAAAAAAAAAAAAAGGTAAATAATAATAATAATAATAATAAAAGAAAAAAAAAGAAAAAAAAAAGGAAAAAATTATTTAAAAATTAAAATAAATTGATTTGGAACAGAATCATGAACATGTAGTCCAAACACAATTTTATTCCGAATTAGAAATTTTGTATAGTTATCAAACGCATTCTTTTACTCGAGAATCAGTTAAGGTAAACGAATAAAGAATAACCATTTCTGATCAGAATTTGTTCATGGGAACAGAATTGTTACTAAACGCGCTCTTAAGGTATCCTTGAAATGGGTCAGTGGGTGAGATGGTAAAAGGATACATGAATGGATACTTAGGATATAATCCCAAGGGTCTCAAACATAATCCACCATATCTATTGAAGATACTTAGCTGATAAACCAATAGTAGATTAATTAAGTTTTCAAAGACAACATTGCCTTAAATGAGTCTTGAAATTTTAGAAGGATATTTCCTACTTGGCCATTTTGGCAACATTGGTTGAGCTCGAATGGGGCTTTGATTTGGCTTGGATAGAAAATCTACAAGCACGTTCTTTTTTTCCCCCGCAATGCGTTTGGTTTCAAAAAAGTATTTGGAAAACCATTTTGACCACCTCAAAAGCTATGGGTGCAAATTGTCTTCTGCTTGAATTTCAACATTTGGGGAAAGGAAGACGTGTCCAATTCGACAAGAAAATGGTGACTTAGGAGATTGAATTTGAATTTCTTAATCTCATACTTAACAACCAAGATTGCTTTGAATGTATAATAGTAATGAATTTTTGTTTAGGAGAATCTTCCACTTTCGAGTCCACAAATTCTCCTATGAGATGGTGACGAACAAGACTCATGCACGTGGATGAGCCACGGACCAGCAACTATGGTTAGTGATGCTACTAGCTCTCCAAATTTGGCTGTCGATGTCACTTGTCCTGCCGACCCCGCTAGCTCTCTAGATTTTGACCGTCCATGGCGGTCAGTGTCTCTTGCGAGCCCTGCCCGTCCATAGGTGGTGATGCTACGGGCCCTCTAGATCTGGCCGATCATGGTTGTCGGCATCGCTCGGGAGCTTGCTCGTCCATGGCTTGTGGTGCTGCTATCCATGGTCGCGAGCCTTCGTCATCCAAGGTTCACAAAAGGCAAAAGTTAAAAAAAAAAATAGAAATGGCCAAGTGACTTGTCTGAGGTCCATGACCGATGGAAGAAGAATTCCGCATCGAAATGCTCATGTCAATGTATGAGTGGATGCGAGGGAAAAAAAGGGGGGGGCTACCTTGGCTGTTGATCTGGCACTATGGAACCACTAACGAGAGTGTAGACAAAATTAGTGGAATTGTACTTTTATCCTTTTTGACATTTTCATCATTGCTCGAGAGAACAAAAATTTTAAGACAAAATGCTATTAGCCAAATTTAAATGTTGCATTCCAACATTCATTCCACTTATTTTCGCTTTCAATGGAAGGCGAGGGGAAAAAAAGGATAAGTATCGGTAAATAACCCACTTATTTTCCCATCTGCTCGTGTTTCTTTTTCTTATTTTTATCAGTAAATAATCCATCTGCTCGTATTGTCCATTCCTTCTGGAGCAGTAGCAAGATTGTCATGACTTTGATATAAAATTTGCTATTCCTTCTATTTTATTCGAGTGTTCACAACAAATTCACGTGTAATTTTTTCACAATCATAGAAATTTCAAGGCGGAAAAATTACTTTATGAAAGAAAAAAAGGGCCCTTGCTTAACACGATAAATTGGCTTTGATAGACATGACCATAGGCAACCAAAAAAATTCCACAAAACCATGTCCGCCCGTCACCGGCTAAACTACTTTACATCAATATCACAACTTCGCAAGTGACAGGTTCGCAGTCCACGAGCTTTAAACGCAAAGCAAAGGGGAAAAAAATAAAGAAGAAAAGGGAGCGAACAAGCGACGACTCCCGAAAGATAACTGCTATTCGTCATCGTCGAGATCCTCAGCTTCCTGATCTTCTGCGATCGTCTCTAATTCCGTATGTCTGAAACTTCTGCCATGAGCCGGGACGAGAAGAGCCGGCGCCGCCTCCATCCACGGACTCATCGATCCTTCGATTCCCTTCGCCATATGTCGCGATCGCGATTCCCGGCTCCGCTTCGAGAGCCCAAGCTTTGCTCGACTAGACTGAGTGAGCTCCGGTTGAAATCGCTAGAAGAATAAGAAGAAGAGGAGAATTCCACAACTGCTCCGAGAGAGATGGAGACTTTGTGTGAGTGACTGAAATTGTTGGGTGCTGGAGAAAATCTGGGAGGAGAGCGGCGGATTTTAATACGGAGGGCAAGGACAACTTTTTGAGTTGCTCGAAGAAAAACGTGGGGCTTGTTGCTGCTTGGGGAAAGCTTCGTCCTTCCTTCACTTTCACATGTTTGAAGGCCAAAGGCACGTGGGGGAACAAGAGACGTGTGAACGCGGTCGGGCCCCATTAATTAAAAGGAAAATCTCACCAAATTAATTAGTTCTTTTTTTTTTTTATCGTGCACAACGTCATACCAAACTCTTTCCGTAAAACCAATGCCCTAGATTTGTACTAGTGACTTGATTATACTTTCCGTCGATAATAATTTTTTCAGTTAATATTATGAAAAATTATAAACTAGCATACATATTACATATGTAGAATAAAACTTCAAATTATATACTCACTAATAATTACGTGTCATACAATTCAACAATTTGATTAATAGATGATAAATTTGTCTAAAAAAAAAAAATTTGTCATACGTGTAACAAATTAGAAAGCTTTAGAGGGTCAAAAAATTAGTTTAGAATGGATTTGTTATATGTGTATTGGTTTGAGATTTTTCATGATATTAAAATTAATTTTTTTAATCTTCGATGCTGCAAAGTGCATGAACAACAACAAATCAAATTTTCTATGGTCATTATAGACGAAAGTTCAATAAAATGTATTTTTGGATCATTGCTACAAATTAGGATATTAATAAGACAAAAAAAAAAGTTGAGGTATTGGTGTCCACTGGAACAAGTTTACGATTTTTGGTGAATTTTTTTTTAATTAAATGATGCAATTGATTGGAAATTAATGTGGACCGTGAGGCGGCACACTCACAACGGTTCCTTCTTGTGCACTCGATTCTCGAGCAACCCAACCTATTGCATGTACCGAATGCATCGCCGAAACCTAGACATCTGTAACATTCAATTGCGGTAGGATTCATCTGTTTTACACGTAGGGCAACCACACTCAATAAAGCATAATAATACGGGGTGCATGCATTCGCTCTGTACAATAATTTTTCCTAAACAATAATCGAATTGTTAGATCGCATGAGTTAGTACGTCGAGGCCAATTTGATTCAAGGATGCACGCATACACACCAAAGGACAGGCTAAACTTTGCAGGGAATTTGGTTGGGAATATTTTTTTATTTTTTATTTTGTCCATCCATGGAATACTTTCGCTACCTAAATTTCTGATTAGTCAATGATGAATAAAGACATCACCCGTTTTTAATTCTAGTTAACTTTTTTTTTTTTTGGTACTAGAGGAATCGAACTGCACAAAAAGAAACCCCTGTGACTTAAGTAGGAGGACCCACCACCCCTGAGTCACACTTAATACACCTAGCGCTCCCTTGGATTTTGAACCATTCACCTCTTCGTTGAGGATCAGTAGAATTTTAGACAGTGGAGCCACCGGCTGCGCCGTAAACCCCCAGGTGACACTTTAGCAGGATGACCCACCACCCCTGAGTCACACTTAATACACCTAGCGCTTCCCCTGGATTTTGAACCCTTCACCTCTTCGTTGAGGATCAGTAGAGTCTTAGACAGTGGAGCCACCGCGGCCGGTGGTTAAAAGAACAAAGCGAAAATAAAATAGGCAACAAATTAGGTCAAATAAATTGATATATTAAATCATCATTGGTTTTTTTTTTTTTGGTGAGCAGAGAACCCCGCACGACGAGAGTAAGCAATACGGCTTATGAGAACCAACCCACGCATGCCATTCCTTAACACATAACAAAGTCTACTTTCATTGATATGATGGTTAAAGTTTGATTAAAATCGCTTTCAAATGAAGGGAAAAAATTGTCCATTAGTCCTGCTTGACCTAAAAACTATATGTTGATTTCACAGACCAATTTAAATAGAATTATTTCGCGATTTATAACTTTTATTTATTATATTTTTAATTTTGAGGGGACTGGAAAAGAAAAAATGAGAACAAAAACACGAAAAGTCGGCTTTCATTGATATGATCGTAGACAACCAAAAAAAATTCCACAAATCCATGCCACAACTTCCCACCAAAAAATAAGAGGAAGAAGAAGAAAAAATCTGCTATTCATCATCGAGATCCTCAACTTCCTGATCCTCTGTAATCGTCTTCAATTGAGGATGTCTGCAACTTCTGTCACGACCAGCATGACCTCCATCCACGGTCTCAATCCTCCAATTCCCTTGGCCATGTCAGTACTGCGATTCCCAATTTCGATTCGATAGATTTGATTTGGTGTGGTATTGGCTTGAAGAAAATGTGGCATTCGTGTGATTTATTTGACACATTCATTTGCATTCAAAATTTTATGAACAGCTTGTATGTGTCACCAGTCATGGACTAGTGGTGGTAGTGTCTAACGGCCAGGCTAGGCTGTGCTTAGCCTCCAATCCGGACGAGCAACCGTAGAATCTTTGGACGGCTTTGGAGATCGAGATAAGCGAGGCCAAATCTAAATGAGTGATTATGGAGCGACTACGAGCCACGAGTCACGACGAATGGGGTAGCAGGTTACCATCCATGTACGAACGAGAGTCACGTCTGTGGACGAGCGACCTCGCTAGTCTTGGACCAGCAACTGTAGTTAGTGTTCTAGCTGTCGATGTCACTCCTCACTAACCGTGCTAGCTTTTTAGATTTGGCCATCCATCGCCGTCGGTGTCTCTTGCGAGCCTTACTCGTCCATGGGCAGTGATGCTACCGGCTCTCTAGATCTGGCCAATCATGGAATTTATGAGTGGGATGTGAGGGGAGGGGAAAAAAGGGTGCTACCTTAGCCGTTGATATGGCACTTTAGAACCACTAACGAGAGTGTATAGGCAAAATTAGTGGAATTGTACTTTTAGCCTTTTTGAAATTTTCATCATTGCTTTTAAGACAAAATGCTACTAGCCAAATTTAAAAGGGTTGCTTTACAATATTCATTCTACTTAATATTCGCTTTCAATAGAAGGCGAGGGGGAAAAAAAGGATAATTATCAGTAAATAACCCTCTTATTTTCCCAACCGCTTGTGTTTCTTTTTCTTATTTTTATCAATTAATAATCCCTCTGCTCGTGTTGTCCATTCCTTACGGAGTATTAGCAAGACTGTCATGACTTTGATTTTTCCTATATGCAGCTTAGTAATATCGGTGATATAAAATTTGCTATTCCTTCTACTTTATTCGAGTGTTCACGACAAATTCACATATAAATTTTTCACAATCGTAGAAATTTTGGAGGGGCAAAATTTATTTTATGAAAAAAAAGGGCCTTGCTTAACACGATAAATTGGCTTTGATTGACATGATCGTAGGCAACCGAACAAAATTCCACAAATCCATGTCCGCCCGTCACTGGCTCAACTACTTTACATCAATATCACGACTTCGCAAGTGACAATTCCGCAGTCCACGGGCTTAAACTCAAAGCAAAGGGGAAAAATCAAGAGGAAAAGGTGGCGAGCTAGCGACGACTCCCGAAAGATACTGCTAGTCGTCGTCCAGATCCTCGGCTTCCTGATCTTCTGCGATCGTCTCCAATGCCGCATATTTGAAACTTCTGCCGCGAGCCGCGACGAGAAGAGCCGGTGCCGCCTCCATCCACGGGCTCATCGATCCTCCGATTCCCTTCGCCATATGTCGCGATCGCGATTCCCGACTCCGATTCGAGAGCTCAAGCTCAAACTTTGGTCGAAGAGTAAGCTCGACTGGGTGGGTTAGCTCCGGTTGAAATCGCTGAAGAAGAAGAAGAAGAGAATTCCACAACTGCTCTAAGAGAGATGAAGACTTAGAGAGAGAGAGAGAGAGAGAATGTTGGATGGTTCGAGAAAATCGGGGGGCGAGAGGCGGTTTTTATCATGGAGAGCAAGGACAACTTTTTGATTGCTCGCAGGGAAGGTGGGGGGTTGGTCGCTACTTGGGGAAGCTTCGTCCTCCCTTCACTTCACGTGTTTGAAGGCCAAAGACACGTGGGGAACAAGAGACGTGTGAACGCGGGTGGACTGGGGCCCCATTAATTAAAAGGAAAATCTCACCAAAGTATAATTAATTTTTAATTTTCCCGTGCACAAAAAAAAAAAAAAACATCATACCAAACTCTTTCCGTAAAATGATCGCCCCATATTTGTACTACTAACTCGAATATGCTTTCTGTCGATTGTTACACTCCAAATCTTATAAGCTACGTTAAGTGGTCCGAATTTTTGAACATGGTAGGACTGAATAGCGTAAGATAAAAATATAGAGATTTCTTCATATCCTATTAACTATTAGATAAACTAAAAATTTAAAGTCAGATATTCTCATATATTATTTTATTGACTATTTGGTGAATTGTGAATTTAAAATTGGATATTTTCATGAACAATTATATTCTTGAAAAAAAAAAGAATTAGGAAAGCACAAACTAACATATTAGATTACGGCAAAATCATCCAAAACGGAATATTTTTTTTCAAATCAACATATTCTCGCAAAATCAATTCATGATTATGCATCATCTGCAAAATGCATAAAGAATAAAAAAGTGATACTGCGTATGCTAATATGAGATGAGTCAATTATGAGCAGATGACAAGTTGAACTGCGTCGTAGCATATTTGACGGCAAATATTAATGTGTAATCTTTACAATAAGTTGCACAAGAAAAAAAGTAACAAAATGTGTGAGGTCGACTTTAATAATTGTGGTCAATGTCCTAAAACATGTGTATATCTACCCGTATTGCAGACAGTTGTTAGTGGAGGAAGTATGCGCAAAAGATGACCAAAGGAAACCATGCCCTCAAGCATCATGGTTAAATGGGCATTGCATTGATCATATATTGCATGCTTCTGTTGTTGGCATGGCTATTTTCATGCGCTTCTTTATATGATTTTCTAAAGTCATTTTATATTGTTTAAGTACTCTTTGGATTGTGCTCTCGAGTTTTAATTTCGGAGAGATTTACGAGGCATGATATTTCAAATTTATACATGAAAAATATATGTAATGTTCAGTAAGTTGCATAAGGAAAAGTAATTAAAAGTTTGACTTTAGTCATAGGATCTGATTTTAAGATTTTGTGGACGAAAAATCTGTCCCGAAAAGTAGCAAAAGCACCACTAAAGCACTCCATCAACAAACATATCGGGGAACAATACGTTATTGAATTGAATTTGACCACCGTCGAAGACAAGCTTCAGCGTAAGAATAGCAATACACTTCCAAGTTCAAGATGTTTCATGTACCTAAAGGTCTGAAACAAGACTCACTATGACTACAAAGGGATAACAAGAAATATAACACCTTTAAAAGAAAAACATATGATTCCAATAAACAACAAAAAGAGTATTGTTTGATGTTCCAAATCCATTGTGACTCATCGCTCCAAGTCATCATTCATTCTCTTCTCTCATCCCTTGGAGAAGTAGCTCCACAAGTGCCTACTTGCCATCACCTTGAAATCCTAAAATAAGATGAATATTTTGGGGATTCTTAACAATTTTTCTATATAATTTTATTCTATCCATTGTAAATATAGACATTTGAAAAAGCTCATTGATTTTTTTGCTAGTCATTGGCCCCATTTGGTTGGACTTTTCCCAAGGAGCTTTCGGGCCCGAAAGCCCATTGGGGAAAATTTTTTGTTTATGGCAAAAAATTTAAATGCTCTTTTGCGAAATGTGGGCATTCCAAATGCTGAAGGGCTGCTTTCAGCATTGGCATTTCCAAAATGCCAAGAGTCATTGTTCATTCTTCTTCCCCACCCATCTTCTTCGCCGTTTGTTTCTTCTTCCCCTGCCTGCGAGTCGGCCGAGCTTCGCGGTGGGCGGCACTAAACCTCAAGCGGGCCGCCGAGACGCTTCACCTGAGGTCGCGCAATCTCAAGTGAGGTGGCCTGAGGTCGGGCGACCTCGGGCGTCACCTGGGTTGCACGACCCAAGCATCGCTACCTGAGGTTGAGCGACCCAGGTGATGCCGCCTAAGGCCCCACGACCTCAGGTGACACCTTGGGTTGCGTGACTTAGGGCGTCGATTGAGGTCGGCGCAACCTAGGCGACTGGGTGGCGCCACCCAGGGCATCGTCGAGGCGACCTCAAGCGAGCTGCTCCCTGCCACTGCCATTGCCTCCCCGCCACCACCAGCACCACCGCCACCAGCCGCTCCCCCACGATCACCCAGTTGCATCTCCTCCTCCCTTTTCTATGCTTTTTTTCATCTTAAAGATGCTTTGCAGATATACACTTCTAAACACACTTACCTTTCCCAAATGCCCATTCACTCAAGGATACTTGGGGAAATGGCTTTGCATTTCCCCAAAGTTGAACCAAATGGGCCGATTATCCAAATCCTTAGCATATCTAATGCAGCTAACGATCATCTCCATCCTCCCATTAGCTTTTTCAAAAACAAGAAAGTTTCCTACGATCTCAACTAACCTAGCAAGCCATCTTTAGCCCTTTTTATTCTTGAAGAATTAGAAACATTGTGTGTTTGAGAAGATGATAGTGGCGGTAAAATTTGACTTACACCATTAGTTTCCACATCATCATCATTTTCACCTTGTTCATGATCTACAACTGCATGAAATTCTGAGGGGTTTTCACTGAGATTTCCCTTGGTACGATCTTTTCTAAATACAGTTGCTAGTTGATCATATTGAGGGAAAGACTTCCCTCTCAAAGAAGTAGCTCCTGGATAAACCTACAAAGAAAATATATTGTTTTGTTAAAAATGAAACAAGTGTTAAAAGAGAGAGAGAGAGAGAGAGAGAGAGAGAGAGAGAGAGAGAGAGAGAGAGAGAGAGAGAGAGAGAGAGAGAGAGAGAGAGAGAAGAAGTGACAAAACTTGCAATATTTTTGCAACTATCTTTTGAATGAATATCAATACAATGCTTTTCATGATCCTACCTAAAGCCACTTTGATCCTTCAAATCATATATCCGATTGTATAACTTTTTTGAGTTTTTCATCTTTGACTCTGTGAGGATTATCCTTGATGCTAGAACTGGAGAACTTTTCTTCAAACCACTTCTCTAATACAATCATATAATCACTCTTGAAGCCGTCATCGGCTTTTATTCCTCGTGCAACTAGTTCGTCAAGACTATTTCGAAGTGCATTTTCTTCATCTATTGTCTGTACACATCAGTTTCTCTTTGTTCCCATTCCTTGAGTTTGATTGAAATCACTACCTTCCATTCATAAACATCTCGTTTAAATTTTAGAAAATTTAATGATAAAGAATAGAATGGTAGATATAATGATAGAGACAACATAGTACTAAATATTTGAAATGGTGAAGCCATAAAGCAAACACTAGCCATGGAAAATATGTCTAATAATGAACCAACAACCTACAACAAGTATAGAAGACAGAATTTGATGGTTTCATCATTTCGCAATGGACAATGTTGTGGCATCCGGAAATTTTAGTGACCCTTGAAAATATGACAGTCCCTGATCAAATCAATGGAGGTGTCGTTGGATTGTGTTATCAGTATCATTTATGGACACCGTTTTATTTTTGGACCGATGTGCTGTATATAGTAATGATCCGACTGTAGAATTAATCATGGCCTTGTTAGGATCCCTTTAATTAAGGTTATTGGCAGGACTTATCTCATCAATAGTTTTGTCGACTTCGGAGAAATGAAGATATATCGTGGATTGATAAATTTATGATTGGACTTCATCGTCGACACCGGTGTTAGACCTCATCATACCATCGTCATCATCGGCACCGCTTTAGACCCCACTAATTTATATATATACTTGTACCGATGACGCTATGCAACTATACCACTTGAGTGCACATGAGATAAGAGAAGAAATTGAAACACCGTGCAATCTTGTTCTTCTTCTATACAAGAATCTGAGTCATGAATAAGTACACTTGACAAATTATTGAACCACGAAGACCATGGGACCGAGAATGCCCCATATTTGTGCAAGTTTAAGGATTATTTTTTTTAGAATTGGGCCTTGTTATTTAAGAATTGCGTGTCCACTAATCTACTAGCCCAAAACAACCCAAAAACACCTTAATAGTCGACATTTAAGTCAACCAATTGGAAGAGACGTTGACTGAAGCTTGGCTGGGTGATGCCACGTTGCTGGCGTGTGGACAGCCAGCGAAATGCACGGGGAGGCATGCTGAAGACACGTCCATTCCAGCTCTCCGTTCCCCCTGCAGCCACCAAATGATTTGCATGCAAATTTTTGCAAATCAATTAGAAAACCGGCGAGCGGAGAGAGGGCTTGAGTGAGAGAAACCGAGAGAGTGAGTCGGCGAGGAAAGAAGAAGGAGATTATTCCCCGCCGTGCGTGTGCGTTGCCACCGTCGACACCGTTCAAGCCCGCCGTCGTTGAGCCACGCACTCCTCACCATCTCACCACACGCCGTTGAACCGTAGGACATCAAGACAAGTGGAAGTTCCACCTATTTATGCCTTTGCATGTTAGAATTGTCTATGAAATATTAGTAGATATGAGGAAGTGTAGAAATTAGAGCTGCATGTTGATTGGAATCACACTAGATGAAATTAGAGCTAGAAGCAAAGCAAAAACAGTACATTTTAATTCACAAAAGCACCTTCATATATCAAACAAGATATCTCATGGACCTTTTATCAATCACAAGGTTCCACCATCAGCATCAACATATCACATAGCAATTCGAAATATATTCACCTATAGGACAAATTGTGTGAAAATTCGAAGCAGCAGTTTAATTTTCACATTCGCACGGTTTTGGTAACAATTCCGAATTAATTACTAAATAGGCTCAGAAAATTATGAAATTTTTACACGTTATCAATGAGACCTAGAGGAACAAATTTCATGAAGAACAACAGGTCATATTCCTTACGTACCGAGGGTAAAAATCTCTATTTTTCCTAACTATCATTCTGTAAAATCTCCAGATTTGGTGTTTTCATAGAAAAATCATTTCGATGGTCAAAACTTGTTATTTTATTCTAAATTTATGATATGTTGTTCATGAGGATGTGCCCTAAAACTTTCATCAAGGAATCGAAGTCGAATTGTGGCTAGATAATTACAGAAAAATCGAGGAAGCACCGATGGTCGTTCTGTCCCTTGCAAAACATCTTACTAGCCAAAGGGAAATTCGCTTCTATTCCATGGATTTCGACCTCCAACACCCACAAGCAAGTATATACCAGCATACTACATTGCAACATACCCTCTTTACTTCCCAAAAATCCATCATAGTCAGATCTTTAGATCTTAAATTCCCTTCTAAAAATTCGAAATCCAATACATGCACTGTTTTTGCTTTGCTTCTAGCTCTAACTTCATCTAGTGTGATCCCAATCAACATGCAGCTCTAATTTCTACACTTCCTCACATCTACTAACATTCCACAGACAATTCTAACATGCAAAGGCATAGATAGGTGAACTTCCACTTGCCTTGATGTCCTACGGTTCAACGGCGTGTGGTGAGATGGTGAGGAGTGCGTGGCTCAATGATGGCGGGCTTGAACGGTGTCGACGGCGGCAACGCGCACGCACTGCGGGGAATAATCTCCTTCTTCTTTCCTCTTCTTTCCCCGCGACTCACTCTCTCGGTTTCTCTCACTCAAGCCCTCTCTCCGCTCGCCGGTTTTCCTTTTTTTTTTCTCTATCTCCCTTCCTCTCTTGACTAATCCGCCTGTTTTCTAATTGATTTGCAAAAATTTGCATGCAAATCATTTGGTGGCTGCAGGAGGAATGGACAGCTGGAATGGACGTGTCTTCAGCATGCCTCCCCATGCATTTCGCTGGCTGTCCACATGCCAGCAACGTGGCATCACCCAGCCAAGCTTCAGTCAACGTCTCTTCCAATTGGTTGACTTAAATGTCGACTATTAAGGGGTTTTTGGGTTGTTTTGGGGTAGTAGTTTAGTGGACGTGCAGTTCTTAAATAACAAGGCCCAATTCTAAAAAAAAAATGATCCTTAAACTTGCACAAATATGGGGCATTCTCGGTCCCATGGTCTTCTTGGTTCAATAATTTATCAAGTGTACTTATTCACGACTCAGATTCTTATATAAAAGAAGAACGAGATTGCACGGTGTTTCAATTTCTTCTCTTATCTCATGTGCACTCAAGTGGTATAGTTGCATAGCGTCATCGGTACAAGAAGAAGAAGAAGAAGAAGAAGTCCACAACTGCTCTGAGAGAGATGAGGACTCTGCGTAGGAGAGAGGGACTGGAAAATCGAGGGGCAAGAGACGGTTTTTTATATGGAGGGCAAGGACAACTTTTTGATTTTGATTTGGTTTTGTTGCTCGAACAAAAATGTGGGGTTTGTCGCTACTAGGGGAAGCATCGTCTTCCCTTCACTTCCACGTGCTTGAAGGCCAAGGGCACGTGGGGAACATGAGACGTGTGAACGCGGGTATGAGACCTGATCGGGCCCCATTAATTAAAAGGAAAATTTCACCAAAGTAATTTTTTTTCCCAAGCACAGGGTCATAAGAGTTCCAATACCCCACGTTTGTACTAGTGACTCAAATATACTTTACGTCAAAGATAGTTTTATGGGTTAATACTAGCAAAAATCACAAACTATGCCTATAACAAATATAAAGTAAGACCTCAAATTGATGCACTTGTTAATTGTTAGGTATAATCCAATTCAATAATTTAACTGTAAAATTTAACGAAAACCAACATATAATAAATTTATTATAGGTGTACCAATTAAGAGGGTTTTAAAGGGTCAAAAAATTAGTCTAAAGTAAATTTGTTAAAAAGGTCGAAACATGTATGTTGTCCCCAACTAATAAGCACCACATGCCATTCTTCAAGGAACTACCTCTTAGTTTCTCAACCATTTACTCTTGAATCTGGACCTTAGAGTCTCAGATTTTCTGATCTACAAGTTTCACAAAGTAGCAAATGAAGAGCATACTTAGAACCATAACATCTAATTGAGGTAACAACAAAGTTCTAATCAAAAGAAGCCATTCTAGGGGAGGAAGAAAAAGCATATCTCTCAATGCAGATTATTTAGGGAAGGCTAGTATGCCCCTTCAATACACAATAAATTGCCTTATATAGGCATGAGTTGCATTGAACATCACAAGGTGTCTAGAGGACAAGTCCCTTTAATGATACTACATACAATAGATACGAAAATCACAGAGTATGAAAGATGCTTAAAGCACTATAAACAAAGCACACTCCATGCCAAACCTGCTAAAGCACATAGTAAAGCATAAAGCACCCTCCACACCTAGTACATTAGCACCCTCCCACCACCCTATCTTATTACTGAATCCTTCTTCAATGTTGTCTGCCGAGTTATTTGAGCTGTCTCCATCTTTTGCTTTGTGAAAGGTGCAAATAAGACTGTCAATCTTCCACTGTGACAAAAACTAATTAGTAGCAGTGTCGTCAAGGATTCTTGATGAAAGTGGACCATATGTTCTTTTCTTTGAGGGAGAGGACTAGTCTGTCTAGGGCTATGGCTAATGAGATCAATCTTCGAAAGTGGTGGAAGCTAGCTGCAAATCTATGGAGATGAATTTAGATGAGTATGGGTCTTTGGCTAGTGGCCCACCCTATGGATCTTGGGAGGAGGAAGCGAGTGCTTCATCATGGTCGGAATTAAGATCCTCTCCATGGTATTCCCTTAAGGCTTGATGAATTTGGCGGCTTATTTCAAGGAACTCTAGATTAGTGTGTTGCCACCTGTTGTGTTGGCACAAAAGTTTTTAGAGTTCTTTATAATTCTGTGGGATTTGTTTGATTTTTGCTTAGAGGGTTTTGAAAATATCATTTGTTCCTGGTTGAGGCTTGAAAGTAAAGACATAGACCTTTGTTGGAGTCTAGTGAAGATTTCCACTTAGCCTAAGAAACATCCACGACCTGCGAAGGATGATTAAAGTGTAAAGCTCTGGATTTGGCTAGCAAACTTTAACTACAACCGAACTTGTTAATTTTTGGATTGATTGCTAATTTACGAGATAGATAAGTCGGAATGGGTAACCCGCACCAAGAAATGCAAGGGCATAGAAGAAAGGACAAATTCCCTCGTGGCCACAATCGGATACTCGAAAGTGGCGAAGTTAAATGATATAATTTAAAGTGCGGTCACAATGATTTTCACATTTAAAGTTTACTTAATTTGAAATTTTCGACGTACAAATTATTGACTTTGTTTTAACCGAAATGCTCGATGCTCTCCACATATTGATGTTCGCAACAAATTTATACGTAATTTTTTTCAACAATCAGAGAAATTTTGAGGGGGAGAAAAATTACTTTATGAAAAAAGAGGCCCTTGCTTAACACAACAACTTGGCTTTGATAGACATGATCAGGCAACCAAAAAAATTTCCACGAATCCATGTCCGTCCCCACGAGCTTAAAAGGGGGGAAAATCAAGAAGAAAAGGGAGCGAACTAGCGACGACTCCCAAAAGATACTGCTATTCGTCGTCGCCAAGATCCTCAGCTTCCTGATCTTCTGCGATCGTCTCCAATGCCGTACGTCTGGAACTTCTGTGGAGAGCCGGTACGAGAAGAGCCGGCGCCGCCTCCATCCACGGACTCATCGATCCTCCGATTCCCTTCGCCATATGTCGCGGTCGCGGTTCCCGACTCCGATTCGAGAGCTCAACCTTGGTCGACTCGACTGAGTGAGCTCCGATTGAAATCGCTGGAAGAAGAAGAAGAAGAAGGAGAAATTCCGCAACTGCTCCGAGAGAGATGGAGACTCTGCGTAAGAGAGAGGGATTGTTGCGTGGTTGGAGAAAAATCGGGGGGAAAGGGGCGGTTTTTTTATACGGAGGGTAAGGACAGCTTTTTGATTTTGATTTGGTTCCTGTTGCTCGAAGAAAAACGTGGGGTTTGTCGCTACTTGGGGAAGCTTCCTTCACTTTCACGCGTTTGAAGGCCAAAGGCACGTGGGGAACAAGCGACGTGTGAACGCGGGTTTGGGACTTTGATCGGGTCCCATTAATTAAAAGGAAAATCTCACCACATTAATTAATTTTTTTCCCCTTCACAAAGTCATACCAAACTCTTCCCTTTCGGTAAAGCCATCGCCCCATATTTTATACAACCAACTCGAATATACTTTCAGTCAATAATAGCTTTTTTAATATCCGATGCGGCAGCATGCGTGGATGTCCGATTTTTTATGGTCATTGGGGATGAAAGTTCAACATCATGTATTTTTGGGTCATTGATACGAATTAGGATATTAGTGAGTTAAAAAAATTTGAAGTATTGATTTACACGAGAAAAGGCTTAAGATTTTTAGTGAATTTTTTCTTAATTAAATTACTCAATTGATTGGATAATGATATAGACCGTGAAGCGGCATATTCACAACGGTTCCTTCATATAAAATCGAGTCCCAAGTGATCCCAACTATCACACGTTTCGAATGCATCGTCCAAACCTACACATTTGCAACATTCAGTTTTGTAGAAATAATCTGTTTTGCATGTAGGGCAACCATACTCAATGTAACATAATTATATGGGGTGCATGCATTTAGTCTGAATGGTAGTTTTTCTGCAATAATAGTTGAACTGTTAAATCATATGAATTATTACGTAGTGGAAGGAATTTGGTTTCGAACATGTTTTGGTCCAACCGTAGGATACTTTCCCTAACTAAATTTTTATATTAGTCAATGATAAATAAAGACGTTAAGTTTTGATGTAGTGTCCATCATGTCAAGTTGTGGTGGAAGTGGCATCATCTGGTGGGGGGAGAGAGAGAGAGATAAGGATTAGTTGTAATTGAGATTACGATGGCAGCTGAGTCTTAATAAACTTTTACTTTACAATTTCTTTACGTATTGAAAGATTCAAAACTTTTATATGTTGATTTCACACACCAATTTAAATATGATTATTTCGTGATTTTTAACTCCTTTTTTTTGTTATATTTTTAATTTTGAGGGTACCGGAAAAGAAATTACTTTATGAGAACGATAGGCCTTTGCATTAACACGAAAAATTGGCTTTCATTGACATGATCGTAGACAACAAAAAAAATACAAAATTCCACGAATCCATGCCTTAGCTTCCCAGTTCACGCGGTTCCGCACAGAGCAAAGGGGGAAAAATTAAAAAGAAGAGGGAGTGAACTACCCACAACTCCCAAAAAAAATAAAAGAAAGAAAGAAAATCTGCTATTCATCATCAAGATCCTCAACTTCCAGATCCTCTGCAATCGTCTCCAATGGAGGATGTCTGCAACTTCTGTCGGAAGCCGGGACGAGAAGAGCCGGCGCGACCTCCATCCAGGGACTCAATCCCCCGATTCCCTTGGCCATTTCGGTACCGCGATTCCCGATTTCGACTCGAGAGCTTAAGCTTTGGTCGAAGGAAGAGCTCGACTGGGCCAGCTCCGGTTGGAATCGCTGGAGAAAGAAAACCGCACGCTTCCTCTGCGAGAGAGATGGGGACTTGGAGAGAGATAGGGAGAGGGAGAGAAGGTTTGGTTTGGTTTGTTGGTTGGTCAAATTTGGGGGGGGAGAGGCGGCTCTTTTTATAAGGAGGGCAAAGGACGAGTGGGGATCTCATTTCGTTGCCTTTGGCTTCAAGGAAACGTGGCGTGTGTCGCTACTTATTCGTGGAAGGTTCGTCCTCCCTTCCTCCCTTCCGACTGGCTGAATAGTCAGAGACATTTGAACACGTATTAATTATATGTGACAATGACATAAATCGTGTTTGAACTTTAGTCCATAAATTTTATATTTTATGAATTTTTAATTTATTTAATGTGATTTCAGCAATGAGGAGAGTTATGTTTAAAATCAGGAAAAACTGTTATCGATAGTTCATGAACTATATAAGTATGTTTAATGTAATCCGTAAAAGGACAATTTTAAATATTTTCATATTTATCAATAGGCTAAAGTTTAGAAATCAAATTGCAAATTAGAGTAAAGTTTATAAATAATTTATATCATTTTTTTTCCTAATTATATTACACAACCGATTGAGGATGACATGGACCATGACATGGCGCACTCCCAACGTGATCGCATGTGTCATATACACCTTTGGTCTCTAAAATTTTGACCCTAAAGTTTATAAATTATTGGTGTCATTTTTCCTAATTATAGCACGCAACCGATTGAGGGCAACGAGGGCCATGACGTGGCGCACTCTAAACGTCATCACATGTGTCATATGCATCTTCATATCTTACATATCTGCACCGTTTGACTCTGTTGAGGATTCACCGGAGCTCCACGTAGGGCGACCACACTAATATTTTTCAATTCGGAGTGCCTGCACCCAATCCGAAAGGTGATTTTTTGCCCCCAACAACCCACAAGCCCGTGGAATCTTATCTAGAGGTTGTACGTAGAGGCATTCCAGAGGAAATTTTCTCTAACCAAAGTTTAGATTACTTGGTGATACAACCCAAGCGTTACCCACTTCTAATTTTGATTATATTCGCGCATAGGTAATATCAATAACTTATAATATACTATTTAGGGGTTAATGGTAGGAGAAAATTTCCTTCCACCGGCACAGAGGAAAGCAATTTCTATTTTTCAACACCAAATTTCGAATGGTACGGTGGGTTTTGCGTAAATCTGGATAATTTTATACCTAGTCACATACATACAAAAACCTTAGATTGTGGCTTGACAGAGAGCTCCTCGCCATTTACCCACTCAGATGAGTCTCGAGCTTTCATTTACTGTTGGTAATCTGTGACGTCGGTATCATTTGGGGGCGTCAAAGCATGTAGTGCAGAGCACATGAAACATTGCGGAAGTACGTTGCTATTGTCGTGCTAAACCCCCAATCGAAGAAGGAAAAGAGAGATGAGACAAAAGAGAAGAAAAGAGAAGGAGGGGTGTTGCGGCGATGGATACATGTTACTCCTCAAGTCAAAGAATTAGTATGGTGTAAAGCAATTAATATATTTTAGTTGTCTCACAATTCATTAGCCTAAATTTTAAGTTAATATGAGTCTAATTGGATATGTTGACAAGTTTCGACATGGCTTCACTCTTGATGATCTACAAAGGTATTAGCTTTCCAATGCACACTCCAAAGAAGTGGTATCAA
The DNA here is from genome assembly GCA_017140615.1 of Eucalyptus cladocalyx. Classification (NCBI taxonomy): domain Eukaryota; kingdom Viridiplantae; phylum Streptophyta; class Magnoliopsida; order Myrtales; family Myrtaceae; genus Eucalyptus; species Eucalyptus cladocalyx. Next base: position 36,876,710 of record CM029526.1, read on the forward strand.
TATTGATAGTAGATTGATAGGCCCCCAAATGAAAATTTAACTTGAGATATCTTGGAGCCAAAAGCCACAAAGTAGATTGGAGGGTTCTCAATGGAGATTCAAGTTGAAATATCTTGATGTAGCACAAGTAATATTAGAGTTGATGGTAGATCAAGGCCCTCAATAGAGATTCAAATTGAGCTATCTTAATGGCAATAGTGGCTAGTATGGATCTTAGTTACATCAAATGGATATAAATACTGCTTTCCTCAATGGAGAATTAGAGGAACAAATATATATGGAACAACCTGCTGGTTTCATAGTGAAAGGCCAAGAAGAAAAGGTATGTCGACTTTTGAGGTCGATATATGGCCTTAAGCAGTCGTCAAGATAATGATATATACGTTTTCATAATGCCATAATGGTATATGATTTTACAATGATAGATGAGGATCATTGTGTATATATCAAAATATCCAAAAATCAATTTGTAATCATATCATTATATGTTGATGATATACTAATTGCCGGAAGTAATATGGAGTTTATTAATATCGTCAAGAGTTTGTTGTCTTCCAATTTTGAGATGAAGGATATGGGTGAGGCTGCATACATTCTTGGAGTTAAGATTTCAAGAAATCGTTCGAAGAAATCGTTATCTCTTTCGCAAGAAACATATATAAATAAGGTTCTTGAACGATTTCGTATGTAAGATTGTAAACACTCCTATTGTAAAAGGTGAAGGATTGAGCCATAGACTGTGTCCAAGGACTCCACAAGAGAAGGAACAAATGAAACATGTTCCTTATGCTAGTGCTATTGGGAGTTTGATGTACGCTATGATATGTACAAGACCTGACATATGTTTTGCAGTTGGAATGGTGAGTAAATACAAATCCAATCCATGTCAAGTACATTGGAAGGCCTTTAAGAGAATACTGAGGTATCTAAGGGGAACTGTTGATTATAAGTTGAATTACCAAGGAAAGGATCTGCGACTTGAAGGCTATTTAGATACTGATTGGGGAGGATTTAGATGAAAGAAAATTTACCTCTGGATTTGTTTTCTTACTGAACAATGGCGCCATATCATAGAGCAGTAAGAAGTAAACGTGTATAGCCTTGTCCACGATGGAAGCTGAGTTCGTGGCATTATCAGCAGCGGTACAAGAAGGAGTTTAACTTAAGAGATTTTTGAATCATTTAGGTGTTATTGCAAAAGCTGCAAATCCATTATTGGTTAACTATGATAGCCAAGCAGCTATAGCGTACACCAAAGATCTAAAATATCACAGCAAAGCCAAACATATAGATACCAAGTATAACTTTGTCAAAGATATGGTTGCACGAAAGGATGTGAACTTACAGTACATATTTACGTATAGAATGGTAGCAGATCCTATGACAAAACCAATACCTAGAGATGTGTTTTGTGGTTATGTAAAATCTCTAGGATTGTGTAGAGTCTGATATACTGGATTGTAATTTCCCTGATTTGTTCACATTTATGAACTTTTGTTTTTTTTTTTTATTGTTAATGCCTATAAATCTTTGTTTGATCTTTATGCATCTTAATGCTCAGTGCATTACTTTAAGTTGAGAAAGTATGTTGCACAGATATAAGATTAGCCCACTCACATGGGTAATCGCCTCTATTTACTGTGTGATAAATAAAGATGAGACTATTTTTAAACTTATTATCTAGGTGATAATCGAAAGCTCAAGCTTAAAATACATAAGTCGCCTTAACTGAGTGTTAAGATGAGGACATAATACTTACTATGTCCGAAAGTAAAATACCTCACATATTTTACTTTATCTATCTATGATGCCAGATGTGAGTTCTGATGAATTTTGTGAATGAGTAGATACGTGAACTCAAGCTAGACATTGGGTATGTCTGAACTATTATCTGTACAGTATTGAAGGTGTAGAAATAAGCTCCATGGGAAATGAGTTAATACCGTAATACGTATTTCATACTATGTATGCATGATACGACTAATAAGAGTGGCAAAAGTTTGATCTCAACTTTTATGTCATGTGAGACTCTTGAGGAAAAGAGTTTCTTAATTTTAGTGCCATCATGGCTTTTATTTATTCTCAAAATTTCTATTTAATGTTTGCTACTTTAGGATGTTGCCAATAGTCATGAGTTGATTCGATCTAATGGGACATTTCTAGAAAAGCAAGCTGAACTGAAATTAAGAGTTTGAAGGAAAGAGGAAGATTGAATTTGGAGAATCACATTGTAGTTTCTTGTATTCACTGGTTGACTAATTATGACTGTCTTTGGGATAATCATAATTGTAAATACAATATATATATATATATATATCCTTGTTTAAAAGAGATCAATAGATATATAAATGTGGTCGATCGATCTAGGGTACTGCATACTAAATTTACTCAGAGTGTGATGCCCATTATGAGCTGCTATATATTCCTAACAGATGTATGGCAACGAGCTCTTAAAGTATCTTTGTCACACGGATTATTCACCGGTATGAATGTTGAAGAGAGGTAAAGAGAATCATGTTCGCCCACCATGTATGAGTGGGAGATGATGGTTTTATTAAAGTGATGGGCCTAAGTTGGCCCGTCCGCCCATGTTGGGTCTAAAAGCCCGGCCCACAAGATTAGGGCCCATGGATGGAGGGATATGATGAAGGGATATGTTTCTTTTTGGAGGGGACGCATATAAGGAAGAAAAGAGAGGGAGGAATGCACCTTTTGGCATTACGTACGTTCCTCCTCCCTCTCTCCCTAAAAAAATGCTCCAAAAGAAAAACAGTAAGCAAAAAGGCGACGCCATCTTCCCTTCAAGGCCAATTGACGTCATCGGATCGAATGTGATTAGTTTCTCTTCCTCATATCGGCATTGGTGTTTAATCTGTGGCTAATAAGGTACGCTCGATTCCGTGGTGTGCTTTAGGATCGGTGATGCATGTATTTTTCCCGGGCTCATCTTCCGCACAAATTTAGGGGTTCGATTTAGTGTCGAATCCGATTTTTGGGAATCCGATAATCCCAACAACAAGCAACAAAAAATTTCCACAAATCCCCATCCGTCCATCGCGGACTAAACTATTCGCAACAACATCACAACTTCGCAGTGCACGAGCTTACGCACAGAGCAAAGGATTTAAGAATAAGAGTGAACGAACTAGAGACAGACTCCAAAAAAAAAAAAAAATGCAATTCATCATCGCCATCCTCAGCTTCCTGATCCTCTGCAAATGTCTCCAATCCAGGATATCTGGAACTTCTAGTATGGGCCAGGACGAGAAGAGCCGGCGCCACCTCCATCCACGGACTCAATCCTCCGATTCCCTTTGACATACTGCGATCGCGATGCTTGGTTCTGATTCCGGTTCTCAGAGCTCAAGCTTTGGTCGAAAAGAGAGGTCAACTGGATTAGAGCTCGACTGGCTTTGAGTGTGTGTGTGTGTGTGTGAGAGAGAGAGAGAGAGAGAGAGAGAGTGCTAGGTTGGGTGGCGAAAATTGGGGGGCGAGGGGCGGCTGTTTTATAAGGGGAGGGCGAGGACGAGTGGGGTTTCGATCTCGTGGTGTTGGCTTGTGAAGAAAATGTAGCGTTTGTCGCTACTACTCGTGGAAGCTTCGTTTCTTTTCTTCGCTTCGACTGGTCGCTTGAAAGGCAAGGAGCACGTGGGAAACAACATCCCCTGGGGGGTCGCTAGTAGTGATAGCGTCGATTGTTATGGCAGTGGCATCACCAGGTGGAGAGACCCAAAGACCATAGGACTATCATAGTTGCGTGCAACTTTTTAGGTTTTACGCGTGTAGGTGATGGGAGAATTTTCAGTTGATCCATCACCTTTCACAAAATCATTTCTTGTTGCCTTCATTCGATTTTGTCAGGGGTAATTCAAAACCTATTTTACGGTGATTTTTTATTTAGTCATCAATTTAATCTTAAACCATTTGATTATTAATTAATATAGTTAGCTAAGTTTGATTGGAAATTGGCAGTGTGGCCACTGGTTGTCTTACGTGATACAATCGGCAGACTAACGCCATATAGAAAGTATTTACAATTCTTTAAAAATTTTCAAAATTTTTAAAGATTTTTACTCGTCTTTCTTTTCTTTTCACTATTCATTTTTCAAATGGGGGTTGCCGAGCCCTCAACAATGGCCAACGACCCTTGCCCATGGCCAAATCTAGGCCACCAACCATTGCCAAAACCCCAATGACCCCAGCCAGCTAAATTTGCACTTCTAAATTCACAACTTCGTCATTATGACTCCATTTATGATATGTGACAACAAAGTTGAGGGAAGGATCACCGACCGCAAATACAAGGGAGAGGGTCGGAAGTCTAGTAGTGGTCCCCTTGGATGTGGTGTCGGCAACTACATCGGTGGTGACAGTGAAGGGAGGCGTTGATCTTTCTCAAGGTGTTAGATGGAGGTGAAAAGGATATGGATGGGAGTTTGTGATTTTATTTATCTAAACCCATATCAATATATACATATCAATTTGTAATTGGTCTAGAATGGAAATATGCACGCCGTGTTAGTTATTAACGCAACGCTCGCAACCAATGAATACTTTTCTCGTCGTTGATGTATGTGTTTGCGATGGCTAGGGCGATTGGCGGAAAGAGACATATGATCCCTAGACAATTAGTCCAATGTTTATGCAAGTGTCCTCTTGACAAGTTGATCCCCAAAAGATACCTTTGGAAACTCTTTTCAATCATGCAGCCAATGATTTGTCTTATTGATTCCAAAATGGTCACTTCGCATATCATGCTTTGCTCAATTTCCACACGTTTTGATAAATGCACTTTTCTCCTCTGTTACCACTTACAATGACGATGACTATGACAAGATGGGTGTAAGAAATGTCTATTTTATAATTTTTTAAAAAGAATTTCAAATAGACTTGAAAATGGAGATGAGAGGAGTTTAAAAGTGTAATTTCGAGAACTACTCCATAGATTGTTAGATAAGGCTTATCAGAAAATGGACAGCTGCAAATAATGGGCATCTTCAATTACCATCAAAAAATTTTGTGAACTCCATGGGGTCTTGTTGATATGAGCTCCAAACTCGAAGCAATTGCGCTCATGTCGACACCCTCAAGATAATGTTGGATCTCGGTCCCCTCTTAGATGAGAAGTTCCATCGTAGAAATCGATTAACCGAGACAATATTGGGCACCCAGGTGGCATCAATTTCGCAAAATACTAGTCTATTCATAACTCTGTATCTCTCCTCTGTCCTCTGTCCGTTACTTTTTCCTCCCTTTCCTTTCTCTCCCACGCTTGCTTTTTACTCATCTTCTTCTTCGTCCATCAATCTCTCTATTTAGCACTTGCTTTATTTCTTTCCTCTTGCATCCGCATTGGCTAGAGCTTAAGCCCAAGCTTGAGGCTTATGGCTGCTTTGGCCATGGAGCTCAACGTCGAACCCAAAGACTGGTAGCCTTGGCAGCTCAAGTCTTGGCCACTTGAGCTTTGAGCTCATCGCGATGGTGGCCGAGCTTTGATCTTTTTGTTGTAATTATGCTGGGTTAATGGATCAACGAATATGAGCAAACAAGATGCGTTGTTTCCATTTACGTATCTCATTAATTCATGTATTTCTCGAATTCATGTATTTCTTGGATTCGTGCATCTACTTAATTCTTGATTTACGTATCTTCTGGATTCTTGTATCTATTTATTTCATGGTTCATGTACCGTTTATGTACATGAATTCAAAAACTCTATAAATAAATTTCTAAATCTTCATTTTGATAAGAAGAAAAAATCACCAACAATTCCTCTCTTCAAGTTTTCCCTAAGTGTGCCGGTTTCAAGAAATATTCGACCGAGTCCTATTCATATAATGCTGATACCAATAGATTTGAGGTGTTGTATCTTGGGAGGTGAGGTTTGTGAAGCTACTTATCACTGTTGGCAAGAATTAATTGTCTTAAGTAGATTCGTTTAGCCATATTTCACTTGCAATTCTTGTTTAGTTTTTTTTTTTTTTTGGTGCTGGAGGAACCGACTTGCAGCTGACAGCGGTGCCGTAAACCCCCAGGTGACACGTAAGCAGGAGGACCCACCACCCCTGAGTATAATTCTTGTTTAGTTTTTTTTTTTTTTTGTTTAGTTTGTTGTCACTTTTTCAATAAATTTTCTGGTTACAACCAACAGTGTTACATATCTTCAATACGTGTCTTCTTCTCCTCTTCCTTTTCTTTATTTTCCAACACCCCCGTCCATGGTCGCTAGATTAAGGCACTTGAGGACACGAATCAAGACTTGAACCTAGAGCTCGAGGTCAAAGCAGCCATGGTCCCTTCCTTAAGTTTGATTGAAATCATTACCTTCCATTCCTAAACATATTGTTTAAATTTTTGAAAATTTAATGATAGAGAATAGAACGGTAGAGAATATATAATGATAGAGACAACATAGTACTAAATATTTGAAATGATGAAGTTATAAAGCAAACGCTAGCCATGGAAAATATGTCTCAATAATGAACCAACAACCTACGACAAGCATAGAAGACAAATTTTGATGGTTTCATCATTTTGCAATGGACAATGAAACCTATAAATGATCTCTTTAGAAGAAAACAAATTGGTGACATCGTCCCGTTGCTGTATTATGAGGAGTTCTCATTTAATATATGAGGCTCCTGTTAGCATCCCGTTTGAATCAAAACGGATATTGATGAAAGTGATATAGAGTTATAATGAAATACACTTTTAAAAAGTTAGGAATAAGGCCTACAATGGCTTCTTTGTAAAGCTTCTTTAGGGCTGGTTGGGGGTTAACTCAAAGCACACGAACTCTTACTAGGAGCTGATTTTGTACTTGTAATCACAAATAATGACAGGCAACTGGAGATTTTATCCTATTAGATGGGAGTTGTACATATGTTGGTCTCCTAGATGATTCCACTATGTTAATATCCAAGTCTATTCCTATGTAACTGAAGAGAGTAGGAGTGAAAGAGACCACTTTTGCACCATATATATGTGTGTGTGTGTGTGTGTATCTTACTAATCATCAAGTGCATTTATCCCTTGTTAGATGCTATGCAATTTTCCCCCTTGTTATTTGCTTGTTTACTGTTGTTAATGAAAAAGCATGTTTTGCTCTCCTTGTACTCCTTTAAGCTAGTAATAGCATATGTTCTTTATATAGTTGGCTTCTTCCTTTGATTTGATGGAGTATACTTTATGATCCTCTTTAATAAGTGTTAGGGAAATCCCTTATGATGTTTTGAAGATGACAAAATAAATCAAAGGCTACTAACATATTTGATGGTTGAGTAATAGACCATACAGATGTTATAACATATAAATGATTTTATCAAAGTCTGAAGAATGCCAGACTCAAGACTCAAAGTCTGAAGACTGCCAGACTTTAGTAGCTGAACCAGAAGATAGACTCTATGCTGAAGCTGAACTAGGTACAGACCTTAAAGCTAAATCTGTTCAGAAGCAGATATGTTCAGACTCAGATTGTAAAGTCTACAAACCCAGATTTTAAAGTCTACAGGCTAATATTGCAAAGTCTACAGACTCAGACTTTACATCTAGATTCGATGAATCGTAACTCAAGCCCAATTATACAACGGCTAGTGATCTGGTTTGGATTCCACATCAAGATTGATTTGATTGATTCAATATAATTGATTGACGATTGGATCTTGAAGACAAGAACTTTATATACGAAGAAGCTTTACTTATGGAAACCAAGATTTCGTTTGTATGGGCGATCGGAATCAATTTGGGATTTTACCTTTGTCACTTAACGGCTACCAAATCTTCTAAATACAGAGCTGTCCAATGGGTATATTGGAAGACGATTCTCCGGGATACTGTCCAACGGGTAGTTTGGAAGTGGAGGAGTATTTAAGGAGATTATGGACCGATGAGCAAGTAAGAGACGGAGCGTAGAATTTATAATTCCAAAGTCTGAGCGACCTTCGATCATACACTTGCCTTTGGAGAGCTTAAACATTTGTAATCGTGAGAGAAATACCAAAAAAGTGATTTAGTGAGATAGTGTGATCTACTAAGTGTTTGCACTCGAAGTTGTAATCTCTTGTTGATTGCATAGTGGAATCCAGCCAAGAAGGCTGTTAGCATGGGAGAGTGGACGTAGGCTTGAATTAAGCCGAACCACTATAATTTCTGTGTTCTTATTCTCTTCCCTAACTTCTTTATTTTGTTCATACTAGCACTCTCAATTGGTATCAGAGCTCATGTTCTTACTTTATTTGAAATGTTTTACTTCAGAGTAAAAGATCCATGGCTAGTATGTTAGCACCAGGACTTATGGAAGGGCAAAGCAACACAAGGCCACCATATTTTGATGAAAAGGAATACGACGTATGGAAGAACAAAATGAAAGCATTCCTAAGATCCAAAGATCTCTTACAATGGGATGTTGTGGAAAGAGGAATCAACCCCATTGCTACGTCTACATCAAATAAGAATGGTAAAGACAAAGAAACAAAACCCCCCGCTCCTATGTCTCGGACGGAGATGTCCAAAAGAGAAGCTTTTGATGCGAAAGCAATTTATTCTTTATATTGCGCTTTGTCTCCTGCTGAATATAATAGAATCTCTTCATGTGAAACAGCAAAATAAGTTTGGGATAGAATTCATGTTACATATGAAGAGACGGATCGTGTAAAAGAGACAAAAGTAAACCTCTTGCTTGGCCAATATGAATCATTCAAGATGAAGCAAGGACAGTCAATTGGAGATATGTTCAGCCGTTTTACAGAAATTGTAAATGGTTTGGCGTATCAAGGTCAGCCTATTTCTTCTCCAATGAAGGTCAACAAACTCTTGCGAGGTCTCTCAAAAGATTGGAACCATATCAAGACCTCAATTCGGGAGACTCAAAGGATTATGCCACTTCGCGTTGATGAATTGATTGGCACTCTTCAATCCTATGAAGTGGAGCAACTCAACGATGAAGATCCCGAAGGTAAGAAGTCTATTGCTTTAATATCTAATGCTGTTTTTGATGAAACAGACTCAGAAAAGGACATGGACGATGAAGAATTTGCTTTTAGGACCGAGAAATTTAAAAAGCTGAGTAGAAAAGGAAGGAAATTCGATGGAAGAAGTCAATACAAGCATAATGGCCATAAAAGAATCATGAAAGAAGATGATGAGCAAGAAAATATATGCTTGATGGCACATTCGAATCGAGTCGACTCGATGACACAAACTCGAATCGAGTCGACTCATTACGACTCGAATCGTAGTCGACTCAGACATAGATTCAGAATTAGAGTCTGACTTAGACACAGACTCAGAATCTCATGAAGAAATCGAGGATTGTCCTAAAGTTTGGAGACCTATCAAGAAAAAATGGGTACCAAAGAAAAGATAAGTTATTTTTGCAGGATATAAAGAAGAAAGAAGAAAGAGGATTTGGTAAGGAATTTTTTATTCTCAATTTCTCATTATGCTTGATATTCGATATATCCTTGGTTGATTCAGATTTATAATGATCATATTTTGTTTTATGGAAGAAAGAATCGTATGATTTATTTTTGTGATTTGTGAGTTAAGATTTGATTTAGTACGTGTGATTATTTGAGATAATTCAGATTATTTGGTTTGATTTTATGCTCTCAAATTGTCATATTTTGCAAAGTAAAAATCCGATTCTACGTTATACTAATTTTGCAAGATATTTTTTTCTGAGATATTCAAGGATTTTATTCTCTCTGATTTTATTGTACTATGACTAAGTGAGAATTTATTTTTCTAAATATCATTGTGCATAATATTCTTTCTTTGAATACTTTGTTACGATGAATTAAGAAAGAATATTTGATTATGGAGGTTTTCTATTTTACTCTAACGTCAAGGAAGGATCCAAATTGATGGATACCAAAAAGGGAAATGAGTTGATTGCAGGAAATTCTTTAAGGGAATGATGATTGCGAATCTACGCAGATTTTGGTGCAATCAGAAAATATCTCCTGCGACAATTGCAACAATTATTTCTATTCGCAAATATTGTCATGATCATAGGAGGAGAAATCAAATCCAAAAGAAAAGGGAAAAAATCATGATCTCAAAAAGGCAACAAATTGAGGGGGAGTTTTGATCAATTATGGAAAAATATTTTTTGATTGATCGTGATCTTGTTATGAAAAGAATGAAAGGTAAATGTGTCAGAATTTGTTCAAAAAAAATCCGGTTAATGCATCTTTTATTACCTTTTGTCATTAACAAATCTCTTACTGATATTATCATTTTATTATGACAAAAAGTGTACGTGAATTTCATGATGCATTTGTGATTTTTATTGGATATTTGCTGATATATATGATCGAAGTGAGTTATATTGCATATCTTTAATATTCGACTTGTTTTATAAAAGCTGATCTTTTTGGAAATTATATGTCATTTTATATTCTCTACGTGAATGTATTGTTATCGCTTTTTGATTATGACAAAAATGGGGAGAATATATGAATATGCATATGTGTTGATTGGTTGATATTATCTATGGCATAATATTGAGCTGCGATTATTTTTCTATATATTCTTATGGTCAATCTATTTGCTATCTTCTGATATCCTTTGATTTAAATCAATATCTTTAAAAGTATGTTTACAAATCTGCATATTCAGATATTGTTTTGTCATCATCAAAAATGGGGAGATTGTTAGGGAAATCTCTTATGATGTTTTGAAGATGACAAAATAAATCAAAGGCTACTAACATATTTGATGGTTGAGTAATAAACCATACATATGTTATAACATATAAAGGATTTTATCAAAGTCAGAAGACGGCCAGAAGACTGAACGTAACATACGCCCAAAGTATATTATGAAGATTTCCAGACTTCTGTGTCAAAGTCTGAAGACTGCCAGACTCAAGACTCAAAGCCTGAAGACTGCCAGACTTTAGTGTCAAAGTCTGTTCTACATTAGAAGTCTACTCACTCGACAAATTCCAGACTCGAACGTGAAGGAAGAACCGTAAAGACAGACTATATGCTGAAGCTGAACCAGAAGATAGACTCTATGCTGAAGCTGAACTGGGTACAGATCTTAAAGCTAAATCTGTTCAGAAGCAGATATGTTCAAACTCAGATTGTAAAGTCTACAAACCCAGATTTTAAAGTCTACAGGCTAATATTGCAAAGTCTACAGACTCAGACTTTACATCTAGATTCGATGAATCGTAACTCAAGCCCAATCATACAATGGCTAGTGATCTGGTTTGGATTCCACATCAAGATCGATTTGATTGATTCAATATAATTGATTGACGATTGGATCTTGAAGACAAGAACTTTATATACAAAGAAGCTTTACTTATGGAAACCAAGATTTCATTTGTATGGGCAATCGGAATTAATTTGGGATTTTACCTTTGTCACTCAACGGCTACCAAATCTTCTAAATACAGAGCTGTCCAATGGGTATATTGGAAGACGATTCTCCGGGATACTGTCCAACGGGTAGTTTGGAAGTGGAGGAGTATTTAAGGAGATTATGGACCGATGAGCAAGTAAGAGACGGAGTATAGAATATATAATTCCAAAGTCTGAGCGACCTTCGATCAAACACTTGTCTTTGGAGAGCTTAAACGTTTGTAATCGTGAGAGAAATACCCAAAGAGTGATTTAGTGAGATAGTGTGATCTACTAAGTGTTTGCACTGGAAGTTGTAATCTCTTGTTGATTGCATAGTGGAATCCAGCCAAAAAGGCTGTTAGCGTGGGAGAGTGGACGTAGGCTTGGATTAAGCCGAACCACTATAATTTCTGTGTTCTTATTCTCTTCCCTAACTCCTTTATTTTGTTCATACTAGCACTCTCAATAAGTAGCCTCATTTGGACTTGAAAAGTATGGTTAATGGAAGTATATGCGCCGCCTCCATCCACGGTAGGGGTGTGCAAAATACCCGGGAACCGCCCGGACCGCCTGGAACCGGACCGGAACCGCCCGGAACCGGCGGTTCTCGAGGGAACCGGTCCGGTTCCCGGTTCTAATTTTTGGGAACCGGTGGGAACCGGTCCGGTTCCCGGTTCCGTGGGCGGATCCACCCGCCCGCCCACCCGGACCGGACCGGCACTTTTTAATATTAAAAAAAAAAAAAAAAAAACTAAAAGAAAGAAACCCTAAGTTCGTGTCTCTCTCCTCCTCTGCGGTTTCATCATCTTCGATTCTCTCTCTCTCTCTCTTCCTCAATCTCTTCTCTTCATCTTCGATTCCTCCCCTTGCGTCGACGCCGCCGCCGTCGCCGCCGCTCCTCCTCCGCCGCTGTCCACCCCCTCGAGCCGGTCGCCACCCGCCATAGCCGCTGCTCCTCCGCCTCCGCCTCGCTGTCCACCCCTAGTCTCTTTGTCTTCGATTCCTCCCCGAGCGTCGCGCGCCGCCGCCGCCCGCTCCGCCGCTCGCTCGCTCCTCCGCCACCGCTGCTCCTCCTCCGCCGCCGCCGCCCCTCGCGCCGGTCGCCACCCGCCACAGCCGCTGCTCCTCTGCCTCTGCTGTCCATCCCCTCGTTTTCTCTCGTTCTTCGCTCCCGCCTCGAGGCTCTGCTGCAGGTTCGCTTCTTCCGCTCGGTCGCTTGCTAATTCCCGCAGCGTTTCTCTCTTCTTGCTTGCTTGCTTGCTACCTCTGCTTCCTCTGTTGCTGCGCTTCTTTAGTTGAACTTGCGTCTCGCATTTTCGCAATCCTCCCCTTTCCTCACGCATATTGATGGACAAAACCCTAGCCCTCTCAAAAAACTCTCTCCCCTAATCTCGCTCTCGGTCCATTGGTCGCCTCGCCTCGCCCGCGGCCTTCCTCTTGCACTCGGCCTTCCCTTTCCCCTCGCTGTTTTTGCATTTCGTTAGGCGCTTCTATGATTGCGTTGAATTTTCTGGCTTTTTTTTTCTTCTCTTTGGCGCTAAATAGTTTTGGCTTGATCGTTCAATGATTAGTGAGATAGTCTGGCCAATTGGTACGACTTTAAGAGATTCATCGTTTTCTTGGCTAGGTTGGAAAACTGGAAACCATCACTTACTCTTTCTGGATCAGGATTTGTACCATTCCAGCTTTTAGACTGTTCATTATATACTAAGTTGTTGCTATTTGGAATTTGGTCACATTTTGCTCTTTAGTAATCGGTGTTTGCTAGTGTCAGTAAGTTTTTTGGCTTGGATTCTTGTTATTGCAAATTAAATGAAGAAATGAAGGGCATGGAAAGTCTAGCGACACAATTGTATCCTTGACTAGATGGAAAAAGTCTTTATCGTTGCTTGCAGTGTTTGTCCCGAACACATTTTTGTCCTGTGAACTTAGAAATTTATTGAAAAGCATCATTTTACTTCTTACAAACGAGCGACGCCCATTCGTTGGAAAGTAAAAACCACACAGCTTTCGTTTTTTTTCCCCAGTTGAATTAAAGGTTTGTGCTATCATTTGTGTTTTCCTTGACATTGCTTCGATAAATTCTGAGGAGGAATGTTGATGCTTTAGATTCTGCTTGTCAACAAGCTTGTCCGGCTTCCATGACATCGGATAAGCTGTCGATGCACTTCTGTTTCCCTACTTAAAGATCTCTTCTTATGAGAGTCCTAGTCTTGCCAACATGATACTTGAAGTACTGGAGTGAGAGGAAAGATGATCACCTCACTTGTAAGATTCACTTTTGCCATTCTTTTGCATCTCTTGCCGTTAGTTGTATATTATCCTCCTGACTTTGGATCGGTCTGGTTATAATGTCCATCGGGCAATGTAAGTTTGATATTTTCATTTATGCTATGGAAAACTTGTTGCTAAATCATTCATCGAAGATGTTTAACTAGGGAGCTGAAACTTTTTGGCTTGCTTTGATGATGCTTGCTATGCAATTGAGAATTGATATCAATTATGTCATCTCTTTTGATGTTGGGTTTTCTTAGCTTAAAATTTTCATCTCGTTGTTAGTGAGACCGGATCCATGGATCCACCCGGGAACCGGACCGGACCGGCGGTCCGGTTCCCGGGTGGATCCATGCAACAAACGGGTGGATCCCGATTCCAATTTTTCGGAACCGGTCCTTAGCGGGCGGTTCCCGGTTCTAGTCTGGGAACCGCCCGCCCGGACCATGCACACCCCTAATCCACGGGCTCATTGATCCTCCGATTCCCTTCACCATGATGCGATCGCGATTCCCAACTCCAATTCAAGAGCTCAAGTTTTGCTTGACTCGACTAAGTTCGGATTGAAATCGCTAGAAGAAGAAAAAGAAGAGAATTCCTCAACTGCTCAAAGAGAGATGAGGACTCTGTGTGAGAGAGAGGGACTATTGGGTGGGTGGAGAAAATCGGCATGAGTTGCATCGAACATCACAAGGCACCTAGAGGACAAGTCCCTTTAATGATGCTATAGACAATAGATACGAAAGCCACAAAGTATACAAGATGCTTAAAGCACTATAAACAAAGCACACTCCACGCCAAGCTTGCTAAAGCACATCGTAAAGCATAAAGGACCCTCCATACCAAGTACATTAGTAAAGCTCGCCATCGTATTATTGAATCCCTCTTCAGTGTTGTTTGTCAAGCTATTTGAGCTATCTCCATCTTTTGCTTTGCGAAAGGTGCAAATAAGACTGTCTATCTCCCATTGTGACAAAAGTTGATCAACAACAGGGTCATCAAGGATTTCTGATGAAGATGGACCATATATTCTTCTTTTCTTAGAGGGAAATGACTGGTTTATTTGGGGCTATTGCCAGTAGGATCAATCTTCGAAAGTGGTTGAAGCTAGATGCAAATGTATGGAGATGAATTCAGATTAGTAGGGGTCTTGGGCTAGTGGCCCACCCTATGGATCTTGGGAGAAGGAAGTGAGTGTTTCATCATGGTTAGAACTAAGATCCTCTCCATGGTATTCCCTTAAGGTCCGATGATTTTAGTGGCTTATTTCAGAGAACTTTAGATTAGTGTGTTGCCATATTGGATTACCTTCTCGCCAAATCTATGGAGGAATCACCCTGTTGTGTTGGCACAAAATTCTTTGAAGTTCTTTATAATTCTTTGGGATTTGTCTGATTTTTGAAAATATCATTTGTTCTTGATTGAGCCTTGAAAGTAAAGACACCAACCTTTGCTAGAGTCTAATGAAGATTTCCACTTGGCCTAAGAAACATCCACGACTTGTGAAAGATGATTAAAGTGTGAAGTTCTAGATTTGGCTAGCAAACTTTCAATGGTTCTTTGAAAACTATTCTCTTGATTTATAAAGATTTAAACCATGATAGGAATTCTCCTTTATGTGCATAATTGGAATATCCTTGGATAATCTAGCCAATGATAAGAAGCACTTTAGCTATAGGAAATTCGACAGCTATTTAATGTAGAATTAGCATATACCAAATGAGCCATTTAAGGTTTTCAAGAAATGGGTCTATGGGTGAGATGGTCAAAAGATATATATGAATGGATACTTAGGATATAGTCCCAAATGTCTCAAACATAATCCACTATATTTGTTTAAGATTCTTAATTGATAAACCCATAGTAGGTCAATTAAAATTTCAAAAACAACATTGCCTTGGCCATTTTGGCAACATTGTTTGAGCTCACATTTGGCCACTAGCTATTGTACTTGCATACATGTTGATGGAATTCATTAGGGCTTTTGATATGGCTTGAATAGAAAATTTGCAAACACATTTTTTTTTCCCACAATGCGTTTAGTTTTAAAGGAGTATTTGGAAAATCATTCTACCCACTTCATAAGTTGTGGGTGTAGAATTGCATTCTTGCTTTAATTTCAACATCCAGGGAAAGGAAGACATGTCAAATTCAATAAGAAAATGGTGATCTATGAGATGGAATTCGAATTTCTTAATCCCGTACTTAACAACCAAGATTTCTTTGAACTTAGTTCCACTCTTGTGTCTATAGATTCTCCTCTTAAGGTCTGTTTGTTTTGCGGAAAATAACTTTCGGGAAAACGTTTTCCGGATTTTCCAGCGTTCGTTTCACGGAAAATGAACTAGTTAAGGAAAATGTTTTCCATCATTGGAAAAAACAACCTTTAAAAGTGAGGAAAATGTTTTTCATTTTTGAGAAGTGGAAAACATTTTCCATAACTTCTTCCATCTTTTTTCTTTTTATCAATACTTTTCGTTTTATTATTATGCTTTCTTTTTATTTTATTTTATTTTTTTTAAAATCGAGTTTTTAATTTTTTTTTCCTTTAATTTTTTTCTTTTCTTTCTTTTCTTTTAATCTTCTTCTTTGGCGGCGTCCGGCGACCGGCCGCAAGCCGCCTGAGCCTCGCCCCAAGCCGGCGAGGCTCCGCCTAGCTTGACTTGGTGAAGCCGAGCTCGGGCCTTGCCGGATCAAGAGAGGCGGAGCTCTCGCCGCCTAGGGCGAAGCTCGCAGCTCGCCGGAGCCCGGCGAAACTTTGGCAAGCTCGGGTGAGATCGGTTGAGCCTCGAGCTTGCAAGATCTAGCGATCGAGTCTTGGTTGATCGCTAGGCAACCGGCCATCGTTAGGCATGCGCCAGAGGAAGGAGGAGGAAGAAGGAAGGAAAAGAAAAAGGAAAAAAAAAAAAGAAATAAAATTTAATAAATAATAAAATTTTCATTTTTAAAAAATAAATAATTAAAAATTCATTTTTTAAAAAATATAAAAATAAAAATAATTTTTTGGTCAAATAAAAATATTAAAATTTAATTTTTGATAATTTTTCCCAAACAATTAAATTAGCTAACGAATGGTGGAAAATATTTTACACTCAAAGTTTAGGTTTCGCCGAACACCGGAAAATAGAGTAATTTTCCCGAAAAATGACTTATAGGAAAATGTTTTCCAGAAAAATGACTTAATGACAGTTTATTTTTCAAAAAAATAGCTGCCCAATATTTGTCACTAGCATTGGTATGAATAATTCTTTTTTCTTAATAGGGAATTTGAAGAGGAGGTCAATATTTTTACTTTTGTTTTAATGACACTAGGAAAAAAATGTTAGTATCTTAGGGGGGGGGGGGAGGCAATTCAAAGGTTGAAGTTAACAATAACTCCAAAAAAAATTTAACCACAACCGAACTTGTTAATTTTTGGATTGATTTTTAATTTACGGGATAGATAAGTTGGAATGTATAACCCATACCAAGCAATGCAAGGGCATAGAATAAAGGAAAAATTCCCCCGTGGCCACAATCGGACACTTGAAAGCAGCGAAGTCAAATGAAATAATTTAAAGGCGCTCACAGTGATTTTCATAGTTAAATTTTACTTAATTTGAAATTTTCAACGTGCAAATTATTGACTTTGTTTTAATCATGTTCGATGCTTTTCACGTATTGATGTTCACAACAAATTTATACGTAATTTTTTTCAACAATCAGAGAAATTTTGAGGGGGAGAAAAATTACTTTATGAAAAAAAAGGCCCTTGCTTAACACAACTTGGCTTTGATAGACATGATCAGGCAACCAAAAAAAATTCCACAAATCCATGTCCGTCCCCACGAGCTTAAGAGTGGGAAAAATCAAGAAGAAAAGGGAGTGAACTAGCGACGACTCCCAAAAGATACTGCTATTCGTCGTCGTCGAGATCCTCAGCTTCCTGATCTTCTGCGATCGTCTCCAATGCCGTGCGTATGAAACTTCTGTCGAGAGCTGGGACGAGAAGAGCCGGCGCCGCCTCCATCCACGGACTCATCGATCCTCCGATTCCCGTCGCCATATGTCGCGATCGCGGTTCCGACTCCGATTCGAGAGCTCAAGCTTTGCTGGACTCGACTGAGTGAGCTCCGGTTGAAATCGCTGGAAGAAGAAGAGGAGAATTCCACAACTGCTCTGAGAGAGATGGAGACTGTGTGAGAGAGACTGAAATTGTTGAGTGTTGGAGAAAATCGGGGGGTGAGCGGCGGTTTTTAATACGGAGGGCAAGGACAACTTTTTGACTTGCTCGAAGAAAAGCGCGGGGGCTTGTTGCTTCTTGGGGAAGCTTCGTCCTCCCTTCACTTTCACACGTTTGTAAGGCCAAAGGCACGTGGGGAACGAGTGACGTGTGAACGCGGGTTTGGGACTTTAATCGGGCCCCATTAATTAAAAGGAAAATCTCACCACATTAATTAAATTTTCCCCGTTCACGACGTCTTACCAAACTCTTTCCGTAAAGCCATCACCCCATATTTGCACTACCGACTCGAATATACTTTCAGTCAATAATTGCTTTTTTAATATCTGATGCGGCAGCATGCATGGATGTCCGATTTTTTTATGGCCATTAGGGATGAAAGTTCAACATTAGGGGTGAGCACGGTTCCGGGTAACCGGGAACCGAACCGAACCGGAGGAGGTCCGGTTCGGTTCCCGGTTCTAAAGAGAGCGGTTCCGGTTCCCGGTTCCCTTTTTCTGGGAACCGGAACTGGTCATAATTTAAAAAAAAAAACCCTAACGTCGCCCCCCACCCCCGCAAGATTTCCCCCCTCCGCGGATTCTTCCCCCCCCCTTTCCCTTTCTTTTCTCTCTCTCTCTTTCTTTTCTCCCCTTTTCCCTCGTCACGTCACTTCCTGCCCCCTCCCCAACTTTTTCTTTTCTTCTTTCTCTCTCGGCCGAAACCCTACCCCTTCTTCTTCTTCTTCTTCTTCTTCTTCTTCTTCTTCTTCCTCTTGCTAGCTGCTGCTTCACCCACCACCACACCGCCGCCCCACGCCCTACTCACCACCACCTCTTGGCCACCGAACCACCACCACCCACCGCTCGTCCGACAAGCCGTCTTGCCGTTGAGCCCGACGAGCTGTCGCGTCGTCCGCGCCGTCCGCGCCGCCCCTCGCCGCCGTGAGCCACCGCTGCCGTCCTCAAGCCACCGTCACCACCTCTTGCCGCCGCTCGCTCGGCCGTCCAGGCCGTCGTTGCTCCAAACCGCCACCGCCACCGCCTCCGCCAGAACCGAGCTCTTCCTCCGTCGGGAAGTTGAAGCCCTCGAAGATCGATCTGGCCTCGAACGATTCGATGGCGAAGTGCCGGTGGCCGAGCTTCGCGAACCTCGCTCGCGGCTTGATGAATGGGATGGCCTCGTCGAGGTTCCAGTTCGCCGCCTCCATCTCGCGAGCCATGGCTTTCGCGAAGTGCCTCACGGATCGTAAGGCGTAGTTGAGGGCTTGGGCGAAGTGGGTCGGGCTCAACGACGCGAGCTTGAAGCCGTCGAACAGGGGCAAGACGCTGCTCGCGTTGAGCTTCTTCTCCGACGATCGGTTCTTAGAGACAAGCTCGTTGAGCTTCTTCTCCGACGACCGGTTCTCTGTTATTTCATTTCTTTCTTTCTTTCTTTTTTCAATTCTATTCAGCTAATGTATTGTTTTCGATGCTCCAGCGACTGCCAACACAAGTTTCTGCTCGACGTGGCACCCACTTCTTGCCCACTCAAATCAAGAGCGAAATGCCAAGCCTATGCTCATACAACATGCCCGTTTATTATTATGAAACATCACCAAATTATATATTAGACAATGTTTTCTCTAGAAAACTATAAATTTAGTTGTTTGTTCGGATGTAAAAGATTTATATTGCTGTGTTTTGGCAGGTATTGAAAATGGAGGGCCAACTATTGAATTATTTCGGCTTCCAAATATTCGCGTCGACTACGAAAATGAAATTAAAAAAAAAAAAAAAAAAAACCTGTTGGAACCTGGAACCGACCCTGGAACCTGTGACAGGGTAGGTTCCGTGTTCTCGCCTAACGGGTAGGTTCCGTGTTCCAAAAATTAAGGAACTCGTACCCGAGGGTAGGTTCCAGTTTCCGACGGAACCGAACCGGAACCGGAACCGCTCACCCCTATTCAACATCATGTATTTTTGGGTCCTTGATTATATTAGTGAGATAGAAAAAATTTTAAGTATTGATTTACATGAGAAAAAGCTTAAGATTTTTGGTGAATTTTTTTTTAAAGTAAATTATGTAATTGATTGGATAATGATATAGACCATGAAGTGGCGCATTCGCAACGGTTCCTTCTCATGAAATCGAGTCTTGAGCGATCCCAACTATCACATGTTCTGAATACATCGTCAAAACCTACACATCTGCAAAATTGAGTTCTAGTAGAATTCATCTGTTTTGCATGTAGGGTGACCATACTCAATAAAGCATAATTATATATGCATTTAGTTTGTACAGTGATTTTTCTGCAACAATAGTTGAACCGTTATATCATATGAGTTATTTGTAGTGGAAGGAATTTGGTTTCAAACATGTTTTCGTCCACCCGTGGGATACTTTCCCTAACTAAATTTTTGATTTGTCAATGATAAATAAAGACGTTAAGTTACCACAGCTAGCTTTGGGCTCTCCCCCCTCACGAAGGGGAGGAGTTCAAATCCTAGAGGCGTCGTATTCGCACGACTCACCCGTGGCTAAGTTTGTGGTGGTGGGTTAGTGCGCCTCTCGTTTACGCTGCCGGCTGTTGACTGTACGGTGGTTCCCGGGTCACCAAAAAAATAAAAAATAAAGACGTTAAGTTTTGATGTAGTGTCCATCGTGTCAAGTGTGGTAGAGAGAGAGAGAGAGAAGGGTTAATTATAATTGAGACTATGATGGTAGCTCGGGTCTAGTAAATTTTTACTTTACAATTTCTTCACGTATTGAAAAGTTCGAAACTTTTACGTGTTGATTTCACATGCCAATTTAATATAATTACTTCCCGATTTTAAACTTTTTTGGTTATATTTTTGACTTTGAGGGGACCGGAAAAGAAATTACTTTATAAGAAGAAGAGGCCCTTCCTTAACACGAAGAGTCGGCTTTCATTGACACGATCGTAGACAACAAAAAAAAATTCCACAAATCCATGCCACAGCTTCCCCAGTTCACGCGCTTCCGCACAGAGCAAAGGGCAAAATAGAAAAATTAAAAAGAAGAGGGAGCGAACTAGCCACAACTCCCAAAAAAGAAAAGGAAAAGAAAATCTGCTATTCATCATCGAGATCCTCAACTTCCAGATCCTCTGCAATCGTCTCCAATCGAGGATGTCTGCAACTTCTGTCAGAAGCCGGGACGAGAAGAGCCGGCGCGACCTCCATCCAGGGACTCAATCCTCCGATTCCCTTGGCCATTTCGGTACCGCGATTCCCGATTTCGACTCGAGAGCTTAAGCTTTGGTCGAAGGAAGAGCTCGACTGGGCCAGCTCCGGTTGGAATCGCTGGAGAAAGAAAACCGCACGCTTCCTCTGCGAGAGAGATGGAGATTTGGAGAGAGATAGGGAGAGGAAGAGAAGGTTTTGCTTGGTGGTTGGACAAACTTGAGGGGAGAGGCGGCCCTTTTTATAAGGAGGGCAAAGGACGAGTGGGGATTTCATTTCGTTGGTTTTGGCTCGAAGAAAACGTGGCGTGTGTCGCTATTTATTCGTGGAAGGTTCGTCCTCCCTTCCTCCCTTTCGACTGGCTGAAAGGCCAGAGCACGACAGAAACACGGAAGGTGTGAACACGTATTAATATATTCGAGAATGACATAAATCGTGTTTGAACTTTAGTCAATAAATTTTATATTTTATAAATTTTTAATTTGCTTAATGTGATTTCGGAAATGAGGGAATCTATGTTTAGAATAAGAGAAAACTGAATCAATTACTACAAGGGACGAACCTCTTTAAACCCTTCAAATATAACCTTTTAACAGCAGACTATTCGGAAATTTGGTTTGAATTTTTTAATACATGTTCAATGTGATCAATGAACTATATAAGTATGTTTAATGTAATCCGTATATTAATTCAAGATAAATGTCAATATTGAATATTGAATATTGAATATCGATAGGCTAAAATTTAGAAACCTCATTCGAATCATTTTTTCCTAATTATATCACGTAATTAATTGAGGATGATGTGGACCATGACATGGCACACTCCCAACGTCATCGCATGTGTGATATACATCTATAATCCCTAAAATTTTGATCCTAAAGTTTATAAACTATTTATGCCATCTTCCCTGCTTATATCACACGACCGATTCAGGGCGATGTGGGCCATGACGTGGCGCACTCTAAACGTCATCACATGTGTCATATGCATCTTCGGATCTTACATATCTGCACCGTTTGACTCTGGTGAGGATTTTACCGGATCTTCACGTAGGGTGACCACACTCTATAATATTTTTCAATTCGGAGTGCCTGCACCTGGTCCAAACGGTGATTTTTTTTTTCCCCAACAACCGCCAAGCCCATGGAATCATAGCTAGAGGTTGTACGTAGAGGCATTCCAGAGGAAATTTTCTCTAATTAAAGTTTAGATTACTTGTGATACAAGCCAAGCGTTACCCACTGCTAATTTTGATTGTATTCGCATGTTGATGATGATATCAATAACTTATAATCCATTGTCTAGGGGGTAGCGGTAGGAGAAAATTTCCTTCCACCAGGACAGAGGAAAGCAATTTATAATTTTCAACACCAATTTCGAATGGTATGATGGGTTTTGCATAAATCTTGATAATTTTATACCTAGTCAAGTACATACGAAAACCTTAACTATTGTGGCTTGACATATAGCTCCTCGCCATTGACCCACGCAAACGAGTCTCGAGCTTTCATGTACTGCTGGTAATCGGTGACGTCGGTATCATTTGGGGGCGTCAAAGCATGCAATGCAGAGCACATGCAACATCGCAAAAGTATGTTGCTATTGTTGTGCTAAACCTCCAATCGAAGAAAGAAAAGAGAGAAGAAGGGGGGGGGGGGTGTTGCAGTGAGAGATATGTGTTGCTTCTCAAGTAGAGAATTATTGTGGTGTAGAGTGATTAATATATTTTAGTTGTCTCACAACTCAATTAACCTAAATTTTAAGTTAATGTGAGTGAATATGTTGACATGTTTCGACATGGCTTCACTCTTGATGATCTACAAAGGTATTAGCTTTCCAATCCACACTCCCAACAAGTGGTATCAATACTGATAGTAGATTGATGGGTCCCCAAATGAAAATTTGTAAAGTAGATTGGAGGGCTCTCCATGGAGATTCAAGTTGAAATATCTTGATGTAGCACTAGTAATATTAGAGTTGATAGTAGATCGAGGCCCCCAATGGAGATTCAAATTGAGCTACTTAATATAGAGGATACATGAATTAAGGAAAATCACCTAATGTTAAGCTCACATGTGAGTGAGAAATTATTGAGGTGCACATATTTCAATTAAACCATAACTCATCGGTTTAAATTTTTAAAATAAAGATGATTTCGATTTGAATATATTGACGAGTTTAGACATAAACTCTCTTTTAGTCATCTTCTCAAGTGGAGATATCAATTTTTATTGTACATCCTCAACAACATGGCGCATAAACAAATACTAAAATTTTTATGCAAGTGTCCATTTAATAACGTTACTTGTGCGCAAATCATAGACCTTATTGATTAAAAAATGGTCACTTCACATACCATCCCTATTTTCCACACGTCTTTGATTAACCCTCTATCCTTTTCATTACCCTTTATGATGACAATGACAATATGGGTGTAAAGTACCGAAAAGAAATGCCTCGTTTATAATTTTGGAGAATTAAGGAATATCCTTCGTGGCATGCAAGTGTCATTTCATTTAACAAGGAAATTTTAAAGATCTTACGAAATTTAAAACTAAAACTTGAAAGTTCTTCTTCCTTTTAATTTTCAAACCAAGTGTTATGTCCTCTCTTCGGCCTCCATATCCTTGGGAATTCAAATTGGACTTTGCGAGCTCAAGGCTCGACGAAACCATTCGCGAATTCATCGATTACTCGATGAGGTCCGTCCATGTGAACTTCTGCACTTCACTTTGATTTCCTAATGTAACGCACTAAATTTTCAATTTGATAGAATTGATGCATTTTGATTGGGTTGAGATTAATACTCGGACCAATTGTTGATGGGGTGTACACGTGGCCAATTTTTTAGATAGAAAATCCTTGTCACGCAACAAGTCATGAATCACCTCGAAATGAGCTAGACTTCGATTAGGATTCACTTATTTAAAACAAAAAGTCAGGAGCTTAGAGCATTAGATAATCGAAATAATAGCTTTCATGCTGGTTGTAATTTTGTTCAAATCAAATATTTGAAATATCCAATAATTTACATCATTATGAATGTTTCATTTGAATCATAATTACAATCCACTGAGTTGATGCTTGGAGTGAGGCCAAGAGTCGAGTTAAGTCTCATGGAAGGACTAGTTCTCAGCGCAAACCCTTTGATGAGCTGATATAAATAACTTTGGGCGTGTTTGAAGTGACTTTTATCTTTTTAAATTTTTCGCATAATTCCAAACTTGTTAAGTAGTATAATGAATTTTTTTCTTTCTTCGATTTTTCAGAATTTGGATTACATTTCAAATTTTGAAGGGAGAGGAATAATACTACTTTTGGAGAACAAAAAGGCCATTGCTTAACGCAAAAAAACTTGGCTTGGATAGACATGATCACAGGCAACAACAAAAAAAAAAAAATTCCACAAATCCACATCTGCCCATCACCGACTAAACTATTCGCAACGACATCACAACTCCGCAGTGCACGAGCTTACGCACAGAGCAAAGGGAAAAAGGATTTAAGAATCAGAGGGAGCGAACTAGCGACAGTCTACAGACTCCAAAAAAAAAGAAGAAGAAAAAAACAAAGAATCTGCAATTCATCATCGCCATCCTCAGCTTCATGATCCTCTGCAATCGTCTCCAATCCAGGATATTTGGAACTTCTGGTGCGAGCCGGGACGAGAAGAGCTGGCGCCACCTCCGTCCACGGACTCAGTCCCCCAATTCCCTTCGACATACCGTGATCGCGATGCTTGGTTCTGATTCCGATTCCGATTCCGATTCGAGAGCTTAAGCTTTGGTGGAAGAGAAAGAGGTCAACTGGGTTAGAGCTCGACTGGATTTGAGAGAGAGAATGAGATTGCTAAGGTTGGGTGGGGAAAATTGGGGGGCGAGGAGCGGTCGTTTTATAAGGGGAGGGCGAGGACGAGTGGGATTACGATCCCGCGGTGTTGGCTTGCGAAGAAAAGGTAGCGTTTGTCGCTACTACTCGTGGAAGCTTCGTCCCTTTTCTACGCTTCGGCTGGTCGCCTGAAAGGCGAGGAGCACGTGGGAAATAACATCCCCTGGGGGCTCGGTAATAGTGATAGCGTCGATTGTGATGGCAGTGGCAATGGCATCACCAGGTGGAGAGAGCCAAAAGGACCATAGGACTATCATAATTGCGTGGGAGAATTTTCAGTTGACTCATCAACTTTCACAACATCATTTCTTTTTGCCTTCATTCCATTTTCTCAGGGGTAATTGCGAAAAAGTTCAAAGCCTATTTTACAGTGATTTTTTATTCAGTCATCATTTTTTTTAACTAAATCAATTTAATGTTAACCCATCCGATTATTATTAATATAGTTAGCTAAATTTGATTGGAAATTGTCAGTGTGGTATCGGTTGTCTTTACGTGATACAACCGGCGAATTAATGCCACCTAGAAAGTATTCACAATTTAAAAAAAAAAATTCTAAAATTTTTAATGTTTTTTAGTCACGTTTCTTTTCTTTTCACTATTCATTTTTCGAACAGGGGTTGTCGAGCCCTCGACAATGGCCAACAACCCTTGCCCATGGCCAAATCTAGGCCACCAACCATTGCTAAGACTCCAGTGACCCCAGCTAGCTAAATCTTCAACTTCTAAATTCGCAACTTCATCACCATGACTCCATATATGATATGTGACAACAAAGTTAAGGCAAGGATCATCGACCACAAATACAATGGAGAGGGTCGGAAGCATAGTAGTGGTCCCCTTGGATGTGGTGTCGGCAACTACATCGGCAGTGACGGTGAAGGGAGGCATTGATATTTCTCGAGGTGTTAGGTGGAGGTGAAAAGGATATGGATGGGATTTGTGATTTTATTCATCTAATTCCATATCAATATATACATATCAATTTGTAATTGGTTTAGTATAGAAAAATGCACACCATGTTAGTTCTTGATGTGACGCTCGCAGCCAATGAATACTTTTCTCGTCATTGATGTATGCGTTTGCGATGGCTAGGGCGATTGGCGAAAAGAGACAAATGGTCCCTAGACGATTAGTCCGATGTTTATGCAAGTGTCCTCTTGACAAGTTGATCCTCAGGAGATGCCTTTGGAAACTCTTTTCAAATCGTGCAGCCAATTATTTGTCTTATTGATTCCAAAGTGGTCACTTCGCATATCATTCACTCATTTTCCACACGTTTTGATAAATGCACTTTCCTCCTGACAATGACTATGACAAGATGGGTGTAAGAAATGTCTATTTTACAATTTTTATAAAGAATTTCAAATAGACTTGAAAATGGACACGAGAGGAGTTTAGGGGTATAATTTCAAGAATTGCTCCATAGATTGTTAAATGAGGCTTATCAGAAAATGGACATGAACTCTAAAAATTTAATCTGTCGCTGCAAACAAGGGCATCTTCAATTACGATCAAAATTTTCTATGAACTCCATGGGTCTTGTTGATATGAGCTCCAAAATCGAAGCAGTTGCACTCACGTTGATACCCTCAAGATAATGTTGGATCTCCATCCCCTCTTAGATGAGAAGTTCCATCCCAGAAATGGGTTAACTGAGAAAATATTGGGCACCCGGGGGCATCAATTTCGTAAAATACTAGTCTATTCATAACTCTTTCTCTTGCCTCTCTCCTTTGTCTATTACTTTTTCCTCCCTTTCCTTTCTCTCTTGCGCTTGCTTTTTACTCATCTTCTTCTTCGTTCTTCAATCTTCTCTATTTAGCACTTGCTTTATTTCTTTCCTCTTACATCCACCATGGCTAGAGCTCGAGCCGAAGCTTGAGGCTCATGGCTGCTTTGGCCATGGAGCTCGACCTCAAACCCGAAGCTTGGGGTAGCCTTGGCCACTCAAGTCTTGAGCTCAATCTCAAACTAGTGGCAATGGCCACTTGAGCTTTGAGCTCATCATGATGGTGGCCAAGCTTTGATCTCCCTATTGTAATTATGGTGGGTTAATGAATGAACGAATGATGCGATGCATTGTTTCCATTCACGTATCTCATTAATTCGTGTATTTTTTGAGTTCATGTTTTTCTTGAATTCGTATATCTACTTAATTCTTGATTCATGCATCTCCTAGATTTTTGTATCTAATTAATTCATGTATCTATTAGATAACTGTATCTAATTATTTCATG
Organism: Eucalyptus cladocalyx; assembly: GCA_017140615.1. NCBI lineage: Eukaryota > Viridiplantae > Streptophyta > Magnoliopsida > Myrtales > Myrtaceae > Eucalyptus > Eucalyptus cladocalyx. The sequence goes on from CM029526.1 coordinate 36,903,855, forward strand.
TACCTATTAGATACTTGTATCTAATTATTTCATGGTTCATGTACCGTTTCTATATATGAATTTAAAAACTCTAAATAAATTTCTAAATCTTCGTTTTGATGAGAAGCAAAAATCACCAACGATTCATCTCTTCAAGTTTTCTCTAAGTGTGTTGGTTTCAAAAAGTGTTTGACTGAGTTCTATTTGTATAGTGTTGATACCAACAAGTTCAAGGTGTTGTATTTTGAGAGGCGAAGTTTGTGAAGTTACTTAGCACCGTTGGTAAGAACTAATTGTCTTAAAGAGATTTGTTTAGCAATACCTCACTTGCAATTATTATTATTTTTTTTTTTTTTTTTTGTGCTAGAGGAACCGGCTTGTAGCCGACAAAAATGCACCGTAAACCCCTGGTGACACTTAAGCAGGAAGACCCACCACCCCTGAGTCACATTTAATACACCTAGCGCCTCCCCTGAATTTTGAACCCTTCATCTCTTCGTTGAGGATCGGTAGAGTTTTAGCCAGTGGAGCCACCGCGGCCGGTGGTGTAATTATTGTTTATTTTGTTGTCACTTTTTCGATAAATTTTCTGGACAACGAATAGTGTTATGTATCTTCCGCCAATATGTGTCTTTTGCTCCCCTATTCTTTATTTTCCAACAATCCCATCCCTGGTTGCTAGATTAAGGCACTTGAGGACACGGATTAGGACTTGAACCTAGAGCTCGAGGTCAAAACAGCCATGGTCGCTTGAGCACGAGCTTGTGACTGTGGTTGCTATATCTAGAGCTCGCAACCACGGTTACTTGAGATCGAGCTCTATGGCCATGGCGGCCGTGAGTCTTGATCTCAAGCTTCGCAGCTGCAGGGTGCAAGGAAAAAAAAGAAAAGAAAGCAAGTGTAGCAAAGGAGAGAGAAAAACGAAACGGTGATAGAGGGGGAAAGAGGGGGGAGATCGTGACTAGTAGGCGTGTCCGCCTGTGACATTAGAGTTATACATATTGAGCTTATACATGAGAGGGAAATTTAACTTATTAATTTAAATTTTTAAATAAAGGTGAATCTAATTAAATAAATTAGTGGGCTCAAATATAAACTCCCTCTCAGTGATCTCTTAAGGTGAGGACATCAATTTCTATAGAGCGCTCCCAACAACATAATACATAAACAGATACGAAATTTTTTATGTAATTATCCATTTAATAACGTTGATCCGCAAAAGATACCCTTATAAAACTTTTTGATCGTGCATAAATCATACACCTTACTGATTAAAAAACTGTCGCTTCACATATCATGCGTTGCTTATTTTCCACTCGTCCTTGATTATTAACCCGCTATCCTTTTCCTTACCCTATATGATGACAATAACAAGATGGGCGTAAAGTACCGAAAAGAAATGTCTCTTTTATAATTTTGGAGAATTTAGAAATATTCTTTGTACTATGTAAGTGTCATTTCACTTGACAAGGATATTTTAAAGATCTTACGAAATTTAAAACTAAAAATTGAAATTTTTTTGTCCTCTTAATTTAAAAAAATAAAATACTGAGAAACGTTTTATTAAAACCAATTGTTACGCCTCTCTTCGGCTTTCATATCCTTGGGAAATCAAATTGGACTTTGCGAGCTCATGGCTCGACCTTTGAGGTCCGTCCATGGGAACTTCTCCACTTCACTTTGGTTTCCCTAATGGAATACACTAAGATTTCAATTTGATACAATTAAAGCATTTTTTTATCGGGATGAGATGAATATTCGGACCAATCATTGATGTGGTAGACATGGGGCCAATTTTTTAGATAGCGCGTCCTTGTCACACATCAAGTCATGGATCGCCCCAAAATGAGCTAGACTTTGATTGAGATGCACCCATTAAAGCAAAATTTGAGAGCATAGAGCATTAAAGAATCGATATAATGATTTTCATGACGGTACTAACTTTCATCAATGTCACTAAACAGTTGAAATTTACACCGTTATAGATTATTCATCTGAGTCATAATTACAGTCTATTGAATCGACGCTTCGAGTAACTCAAGAAGTCAAGTCTCATGGAAGGTCAATTCTCAACACAAATCTTTTGATGATCCGATGTATATAATTTCGGGTGCGTTTGAATTAATTTTTATTTTATTTTTTTTAAGATTTCGCTTAATTCAAAACTTGTTAGGTAAGGTAATGAATTTCTTCTTTCTAAGATTTATCGAAATTTGGATTAAATTTTAGAATTTGAAGGGAGAGGAAAGATGATACTTTTGGAGAACAAAAGGCCATTGCTTAACGCAAAAAACTTGGCTTGGATAGACATGATCATAGGCAACAAAAAAATACCACAAATCCACATCTGCCCATCACCGACTAAACTACTCACAACAACATCACAACTTCGCAGTGCGCGAGCTTTACGCACAGAGCAAAGGGAAAAAGAATTTAAGAATAAGAGTGAGCGAACTAGCGACAGACTCCTTAAAAAAATAAGAATCTGCTATTCATCATCGACATCCTCAGCTTCCTGGTCCTCTGCAATCGTCTCCAATCCAGGATATCTGGAACTTTTGGCACGGGCCGGGACGAGAAGAGCCGGCGCCACCTCCATCCACGGACTCAATCCTCCGACTCCCTTTGACATTCTGCGATCGTGATGCCTGGTTCCGATTCCGGTTCCGAGAGCTCAAGCTTTGGTCTAAGAGGGAGAGCTCGACCGGGTTATAGCTCCAGTTGAAATCGCTGGCAAAAAGGAGAGAGAGATTGCTGGGTTGGGTTGTGAAGAATGGGGGGCGGGAGGCGGTTGTTTTATAGGGGAGGGCGAGGGCCGGTGGGGTTTCGGTTTCGTGGTTTTGGCTTGCGAAGAAAATGTGGCGTTTGTCGCTACTATTCGCGGAAGCTCCGTCCCCCTTCTTCGCTTCGACTGGTCGCCTTGAGAGGCGAGGGAGCACGTGGGAAACGAGAGACGTGCGAACGCGGTTAAGGTTAAGCAAAAATGACGCCGACCAGTTGGAGGTTGGCGTGGACCCTGAGGTTGCAAATGCATGTGGACATTTTGCATCGTCGACCGGAGTGGGGTTCGCGACATTCTCAGTGGAGCGGAGGGCAACCGCACTCGATTGCTCTTAATTAGACCTTTTAGTTTTAATTAAGTTCGAGTGTCTAAGTGATGTTCATAATTCGTAACTGACGATAGTTATACGATAATAAAGAGCTTGCTTCCGTCAGGATTGGAGAAAATCGAGTACATATTTTTCGGTGCCGTACTTCGAATGACGGGTTTCGCACACGTCTTGATAATTCATAACTGGGCGTTTCGATAGAGAGCTCCTCGCCATCGTCGACTTGGACGTTTCTTGAGCTTTTATGTGCTGCTGCTAGTCAGTGACCTTAGTAGCATCGGTGCGTCGAAATGCGCAGTCTGCAGCACATGCAACATCGCGGATGCTTGTTGCCTCTACCGAGAAGGGCTTGTGTTGCCATCGTCGTTCTAAATCCCATCAACAACAATGGTGACTGGAGAAACAAGAGAGTGATTGTTTTTATCTGTCCAACTCTTAACTTCTCTCTCCAACTTCCATTCTGTCTCTTTGCAAAGTACGATAGTTGAACCATACAGCTAAAACTATTTGTCCTCGTTTCACCAAATTTTCTTTATCGCTGGTCTGCCTGGAAGGAGAGTGATTCGATAGCAGAGAAGAACGGTGGCGATGGTGATGGTGGTGGTGGTGTGAGGGGGGCTGCTGATGGTGATAGCGTGGATTGTGATGGAAGTGGCATCATCTGGTGGAGAGAGCCAAAGACTCTAGGATTATGAGAATTGTGTGCAACTTTTTAGGTTTTTACACATGTAGATGACGGGAGTATTTTCAATTGACACATCATATTTCACAGCATCATTTCTTGTTTTCTCGTTCGATTTTGTCAGGGGTAATTATAGAAAAGAGATTTTAACCTATTTTACAGTAATCTTTTATCAGTCACCAATTTAATGTTAAATCATTTGATAATTTATTAATGTAATCAGCTAAGTTTGATTGGAAATTGCTGATGTGGCTACCGATTGTCTTATGTGGCATTATTAGCATGTTAATACTGTATGGATAGTTTTTACAATTTTTCAAAAATTTCTTAAATTTTAATGAACTAATTTTTCTATTCTTTTCACTATTCATTTTTCGAATGGGGTCATCGGGCCTTTGACAATGGCTGACGACCCTTGCCTATGGCCAAAGCAAGGTCACCAACCATTGCCAAGGCCCCAATGACCCCATCCATCTGCAACTTTTAAATTCGCAACTTCGTCACCATGACTCCAGAAATGATCTATCACAACAAAGTTAAGGGAAGGATTGTCGACCACAAAAAAAAAACAGAGAGGGTTGGATGCCCAACAATGGTCGCTTTGGATGTGACGTCGGCAACTACACTAGTGATGGCAACGAAGGGAGGCGTCGAGGTTGCTCAAGGTATTAGATGGAGGAGAATAAGGAGATGGATGGAGATTTGTGATTTTATTAATCTAAATCCATATTAATATATACATGTCAATTTGTAATTAATTCAAAATGGAAAAATGCAAGCCGCCTCGCTCACAACCACTGAATATTTTTCCGGTCGTTGATGTTTGTATTTGCGATGGCTAGGGCGGTTAGTCAAATGTTTTATGCAAGTGTCCTCATGACCCGGGAAGACACCTTCAGAAACCTTTTAATCGTGTGACAAATGATGTCTTGTTGATTCCAAAATGGTCACTTCACATATCATGCTTTGCTCATTTTCCACACGTTTCGATAAATGCACATTCCTCTTCCTTTATCATTTTGATGACGGTGACAATGACGAGTCAAGTATCAAAAATGAAATGTCTCTTTCATAATTTTTAAAAAAGAATTTCAAATAGACTTGAAAATGGACGTGAGAAGAGTTTAGTGGTGTAATTTCGAGAACCGCTCAATAGAGAATTAGATTGACTTATCAGAAAATGGACATGAACCCTAAAAATTTAATCTGTTGCTGCAAATAATGGGTATCTTCAATTACCAGCAAAATTTTCTACGAACTCCATGGGATCTTCTTAATTTGAGCTCCAAAATCGAAGCAGCTGCACTCATATTGACGCCCTCAAGATGATGCTAGGTCTCGGTTCCCTCTCGGATGAGAAGTTCGATCTCTAGAAATGGATCAACCGAGAAAATAATGGATACCCAAGTGGCACCAGTTCAGCAAAATATTAATATACTGACAAGTGCTGCCTCGAGCCCACCTTGCATAACTCTCTCTCCTCTCTCCGCTGCTCGTTACTTTTTCCTCTCTCCCTCTCTTTCCAACGCTTACTTTTTACTCATCTTCTTCTCCGACCCTCAATCTTCTCTATTCAGCCCTTGCTTCTCTCAATTACTTTTGCATCCGCCTTGGCTAGAGCTCAAGCCCAAGCCTGAAGCTCATGGCTACTTTGGCCATGGAGCTCGACCTTGAACTCGGAGCTTGGAGTAGCCTTGGCTGGTCGAGTTTTGAGCTCAGCCTCAAACTAGTGGCAATGGCCACTTGAACTTCGAGCTCCTGGCCATGGTGACCCGAGCTTTGAACTCCCGTCCACGGCCGCTAGATTAAGACACTCGAGGACACGAATCGAGGCTTGAGTCTAGAGTTCAAGGTCAAAGCAACCATGGTCACTTGAGCAGCAGAGCGTCGCTGGCAAAGCAAGATCGGCGACTGATTTGAATTTCTTTTTCTTTTTTTTTGACTTCTTTAGTTTTTTTTTCTAAATCTTTATTCAGATTTAATTTTGAACGAAAATAATTCTATTCCAGCCATCAGAAAAAAAAAAAACAAATACTCACCACCAGCGAAATTTTAATTGGCCAATGAGCTCGAGCCATTATTTAAGATGGATTTGCTCACTTCGGACCCCTATCTAAATTTGCTTTAGGTTATTTATCATGTATAAAGAATTTTGAAAAAATAAATTTACTATATATATATATATGATGATACAATATTAAAACCTACATATTTTATAATATTTTTCTTTTCTTCTTCCAGAAAAACAAAATGGAAAATCTTTTCTTGAAACCCAATCTTAGGTCTGTCTCTTGCCTCAATTTTGACTTCCATATCATTGGAAATTCATAGTAGACATTGTGAACTGATGGCCCGACAATTAGATTCGTTTATTTAAACTCATACGTTTCAATTTGGTTTCGATAATGAAATAGATTACCTTAGATGCAACTAATACACTTTTGATCTAAATGGGATCCATATTCGGGCGACATGCTGATTTGACGTTGGATGCTACGTAATTATCTCACAACAAATCGAGGGTATCCCCCGAAATTAGGTGTATTTCCATCGGGAAGTATTTGTTAAACAAAAATGGCAGCTTAATGCGTTAGATAATCGAGATCGAACTTTAGACGCAAAAAAAATCAAGATCGAACTTCATTTGACTGATTGAAAACCCACTAAAATCGAGCAAAATTAATTCACATCACAGCATTTAATTAAGCAAATCCAGCATTTGGCCATTACCAAAAGGAGTAATTCACACAAATCTTCACACGAGCAGAGATCAAACTTGGCAGTAGCAATCTACACTTATCCCGAAAAAGCAACTTCCGATTACAAGTCCCAGAAGTTGGCCGCCGCCGCTGCTACGGTCTTGTCTTGAGCTCGTTAGCTTTGGGATCGCATTCTTCCTCCTCTTCTTCTGCGATCGTCTCCAATCCTGGACGGCGAGGAGGAGGGAACGGCGGGAGGAGAAGAGGCGGCGCAACCTCCATCCATGAACTCATGTCTTTGCTTTGCTTCGCCGCTGCTAACATCACCGAGTTGCTTCGGAGAACTAGAATATCGGAGACTGACCTGGTGATGTTTTGTGTGTATTTTGATCGTTTTGGTGATGGAGAGGAAGATGAGAAGATTTAGGAACTTCCTACCACGACGGCAGCTTCTGTTGGTTGGTTGGTGGTGGGTAGGACAATCAGTGGATTCCATTTATACAGAATTTAACACGCGACATTTTCTGGAAAATTTGTCACTCCCTATATTAAAAAAAAAAAAAAAAATCTGTAATTTTATTACCATACGTTTTTGCTTACTAACAACGTCGTGAACATGTGATAAATAATTTCGGACACAAAAAATAAAAAATAAAAGGAACACGTGATGTATAAGTAAAATGTGAATTTCGGTTTCTTTCACTTTTTTTTTTTTTAATTTTTAAATCTGGACATATGAAAGAAGTTATTTTTTGCAGGCCCTATTTCTTGTCTTACTAGGAGTATGCTCGTGTTTCTTCATGGAAAATGGCCTTTGACAAAATTGGTTGGGTATTGTATAAATGGAATAAATAAATATATAAATAACGAGCGTATGAATTTACCTTATAGATGAAAAGAACGGAAGAGGCAAATTGTCATGGAAATCCTCTTTTGGGTATTGTAATAGGAGTCCCACGTGCCATCGTGCATGTCTCGTTCGAGTCAAATTCATGGCTCGTTGTGAACCCTTTGGTAAATGAATGTAAGGGATACAATGAATTTAAAATTGTGACCTCGTACAAAGTAAATGACAGATTATAAGCTGAAATATTCCACTTGCCAACAATTTTTTTTCCTATATGCTTTATTCACCTATTCAACACGATAGCCCATCGATGGACCGAAATGATCAAAAGCTCCTAAACTTTTGAGAAATTTTATTGTCCGACTTATTGGTCGTGTCGTGCGACCGACTCGGTTGACGGCGGCCAAAGCGAAGGAGGGCGGTGGACTAGTATTTGAATTGGGGAGGAGATGGGCTGAATGGGGAAGAAAAGCAAAGTTTGGGCTGCCGCAATCGAAATTTTACCTCTTTAATTGAGAATTTTTCGATCCTCTAATTCAATTTGCCCCTTAAATAATCGAAAGGATCCACACTTTCGTAAGTACACAAAACACACGACAAGCCAAAATTTACGAGATGACGTTCACGAATCAAAAGGTCTACAAAATCAGAAACGCCAACGCTCGAAACCCGTAGCCAAAAATTCCACTAACTCTTTTATTAATTCAACTTTTTTTTCAGATCGGAGCTTCACAATTTCTAATATACAAAGTTTACAAGCTGACTCTCGTAGAAAGATACATTCCTTCCGCAAGGATGCACCCCCCCCAACACACATGACTGTCTATCTCCCTCCATTTTTCATCTCTACGCCACACCGTAGTAGGAGGGGAGAGAGCAGGAGAGAGGAGAAGCCGTGTCGAGAATCACGGGTCATCGTCCGACTCCTCGGCGTGCTCCTCCGGTATTGTCTCGAGCGCCGGCGAGTTGGAAGGCTTGCGCGGGTAGATGACGGGCTTGGGCGCCACCTCCATCCAGGACTCGAGATTCCTCATCTCCAGAGCCATCTTTTTCTTGGCTTGATCCGACTCGTGACGATATACAAATCTTCAGGAAAGCAGGAAGCTAAGGGGATGCGAAAACCGAAGTTGCTCTCCTCCTCCGAACTCCCAAAGGAAGAAGAGCGACCTGGAGAGCTTTTCTTTCTCGGGTTTTTGGCCTTTCAAAAGACTCGCTCGATCGAAGGGTACTTCGGACTTGAGGGGGATTAGAAGTGGAGATGGGCTTTATATAGGCAAGAAAAGGAAGTGGTCGTGCCAATAATATCAAAGGAGCTATTCGATTGAATGGATGGGCAAAGGGCCAGGTGGACGACCGAGCGAGCGTTCAGCGACGGTGCCTTTTGGATGCGAGACACGTAGGAGGAACGCGCCCGGAGATATTGGGGAGGAAAGGGATGGACGATAATTGATGAAAGAGAGAGAGTTGAATTAATAATGCCTACGACGGAAATAATGAGCGTTGGGATTTCGTTTTCATTGGCAAAGGGGGAGCGCGCGTTTCCACCCAGGTGGCAGAAATTGCTGAAGTCAAGAGAGATAGTTTTGAGGATGGGATGGACGGTTGGTTATTCGACATGTGTCGTGCCTGAATTATGCCTTACAAATATAGAAAATGACATGGTCGCCGTTCGTTAATTACATGAAACTAGTTATTGCGATGGATGACTTTACGAAAATTATGGAGTAAAAAAGGAGCTTAGTGGGAAACGCATTGGTCACATGGTGCAAAGTAAATAATCAGTCAAGAAGAATAAGTATGAACCTAAGGAGGTCCTAAAGTTTACAACATTGATATTCAAGATATTAAAGTATTGGAAGGAACGACCATCACAAAACTTTTTATTTCAATACTAAGCATGCTTTTGACGTTGGTAATTGATACATATCTCCAAATTCAACAAGTGAAAAACATGTGATGTAGCCCATTTCCCACGAGGTATCGTTTTCTTTGTGCCGGCCACCGTCCTTTGTCCCCAAAAAGGGCCTTTTAAGGTTTGGTCTATTCCTCGTGCATAAAGCCCAGTAACTATTTCTATTGATGTGAAATTTTGCATATCCCGACTGTCTTTAGGAATAGATTTGACTGGAGAAAACCCTAGAGAGCTTACCTCGCTCGTTATATTGCAAGGGTTGAGTTTATAAAGCACCCTTCTCACAGGAAAAATCCCACAGAGGATTGGTAACATAAGATCGCTTGATCTCTTGACCTCTCGAAGAATCGAATATCGGGGAAAATTCCTCAGCGCATATCTGCTCCAACATGGCCCGAGCCATCTCAACCTATCGAACAACAATTTCAATGGGCCGGAGATTTCTCATCAAACGATCAACAAAGAGGGGATTTTGCAGTGGAAGCAAGCCCAAAATGATGGAGACGATTGAGAAGCATGGTTTCATAATTTGTCTGTCGATCATCCTTCCCTAGTTCTCTCCCTCCTGCCCTCCACCCCGCCCCCCCATTCCTTTTCTTTCTTCCTTTTCTCTTTTGGCTGTGTTCCAATATTATGTTAGTCCTGTAACATCTGTAACATTTGTAAATTCACAGCTTCGGTCATCTTTCCTCTCCTCCTCAGGTGTTCCCAATGTTAAGGAGTTCTGAAGTTGTCAGCTCTTAACGAGACAGCTTCATTTTGCACAGTGAAGGGTGTTCATAAGTTCCCAATGTTCGATATCTCGATATCACAAATCCGTTCCCATACTCTTCTGGGACGAGACTAGACCGTAAGTCTAAGCAACGGATTTTACCACGATGTCAGGCTTCACTCCAAAACAGACTTCATGGCTAAACAAGCCCAGGGCACGGAAGTAGATTTTCCGAACCTTCCGAGTGAGAAACAGGTCTTTCCAACAATAAAAGAGACATTAAAAGATGAATTTCTTCGCACTTGAAGATGCGGATGAAGACGTGGATGGAAGTAAGGTTGTGCGATCATTCTCTTAAACATAAAATATCAAATCATCAGATGATATATGGAATTCCACAAATCGCAAAGGCACAGCATTAAGCACAAGCCATTAGCGGAAAGCATGGATTATATGAACAGCCAAACGCTTAAAAGACTTTATCTAGATGCCATCACTAACCGTAGGTCATTCTCTTGATAAAGTTTGTAATAGTTACAAATTTATGAGCATTATTCAACCAAATAGCTGAGACAGTAGAAACTAGCTCAGAGAGATTAAATTTGCAGAAGAGCTTTACTAAGAACTAACCACACGTCCCAAGGATCTCAAGTATTCTTGAAACATTAACCGATCAGAAATGGTATAACTCTCTAAGACATACACCATGCATAGTCTCATCAACTAGCATATGATTCAGGAGAGGAATTTAGGACAAGTACGCTTCCACATACATAATTAAACAAAAAGCAGAGTCCCAGGCGCATGTGCAAAATCAAGAGTTAATCCTTTTTGGCATTACATTCTAGGGTTCATAGTCATGAATTATATAAGCTCAACCCGAGCATCAAACTCCTGACAATCACTGACATACAGAATAGACGTGCTCAAAGCATTAACTTCACGTATATCTCAATTTCCAAACTAATTTGACTGCTTGAATAACCTTATATCATTCATGGTGTAAGTACTAATATCAATGGCACGTGTCTTTCACATCAATGCGGACCAGACTGTCAACAAACGAACATAAACAGATACATCACATAATTACAGCACACTCTCAAATCCACCCAATTGAACCCAACAAGAACTACCACAACTTTCCTCCACAAATAAAATTACAGAACCATGTCAATCACCGAATCAACCGAATTGCCCTCCCTAACAAGGCATTCCGGCAACAACCAATCCTAACAAGAAGTTGGCTTTCTCGAGGTTCTAAAAGTTTAAATCTGAAATTTTGAAGTGTATGAGCAACCCATCATTTACCTCCTTCTAACTACACCGAACCCAATTAAATTAGAAAACACACAGCCATTGCCATCAAATAGCTAGTCTGACCATGAGAGCAGGAACACTCGCAACGGTTTAATCACCAACATCTTTCTCAATTCCATAAACAGGAACAGCACCAATCAAGCCAAAACAACCCCGTTAAACATGAAACATTCTATTGCATTGAGAAATAAATCATCAAACAACCTAAAAGGCTCAATGTCCCAAGATCCCTTACCATAATCAATGTCACCAACATTATAAGCAAAAAAACCACAATAAGATTCATTATGGAAACTAAAGATGACCTCAGAAGGCACAGTTGAAACCGTCATTGAACATAACAAAGCCAAAAATGAACCTTCTCTATCTCTCTCTCTCTCTCCCCGGCACCTTAGTTCTCGGGAACCTCGACATCGCCGTCGGAGATCTCCTCCTGCAAGTCCTTCGGGTCCTTGCCGTCGACGGTGCACCCGACGGAGACGCACGTGCCGAGGATCTCCTTCACGGTCCCGCTCAGGTCCTTGGCCATGGACCGCGGCCTCATGACCTTGGCGATCTCGATCACGTCGTCGAGGGAGATGTTGCCGTTGTGCTTGATGTTCTTGGTCTTCTTCCGGTCGCGCTCCGGCTCCTTGAGGGCCTTGATGACGAGCGCCGCCGCGGAGGGCACGACGGAGACCTTGGCCTGCCGGTTCTGCACCGTGAGCTTCACCGTCACGCGGAGGCCCTTCCAGTCCTTGGCGGTCTCCTTGGCGATGTCCTCACCGATCTTCTTGGGGGAGAGACCCAGGGGCCCGATCTTCGGGGCCAGGGAGCTGGCCGCTCCGACCTCGCCTCCGGTGACCCGGACGTAGACGTCGACGACCTGGGAGGGATCGAACTTCGGCGGCATGGCTGGTGGCTGGTTCGGCGGCTACGGTCGGGATTAGGGTTTCTGCAGAGGCAGGACAGTCGAGGAGGCGCTCAGCGGGAGGGAAGAGAGCAGTTTGCTTCTGGGAGAGATATATACTCGCTAGGGTTTTCGCGTGGAGCGGGAAATGACGTGCTTGTCCTCGGCTGAGTTGATTTTGGGCCGAACTGGGATCGTCGGCTCATGATGGGCCGACAAAGAACAAAATGGATCGGCCCATATTCAGCCCGTGAATTGTCGGCCTCATGGCTTCTCTCGACGGATATGTTTTGACGGCCCGATTTTTGGGCTTTCGTGGAGGGCTGACAATTCGTGGTTTCCTAAACATTCCGAAATAATTGCAGTACAACCACAAAGATGTTTTTCAACTAATACGGAATGAAAACGCGTCATTTTGAATGAAGTCATATCGTATCATTTGGCTATCCGGATTTCTAATCATGATAAGATTAGATAGGATAAGATATTAAGTCCAAGAGATTTTGATATATCCTATCAACTATTTGGTAATTACAGTAATAAAGTCGAATATATTCACATTATATTATATACATTGTTTGATATAAATTACATTAGTAAAAATAAACAAAAAAATTTACAAACGGAGATGGTAAAAATCTATCACAACACTCTTAATTACTTTATTTTATTTGTTTTTTTTATTTTCCTTTCTTTTATTAATTAATATCTTTTTTATTTTTTCTTCCCCTCCTATCATTATCCAATAAAATATTACTAAACATTAGATTGTACTAATAAAACCAAAATACTAAACTAACTAAAATATATAATAAATATAAATATATATTTATATCTATATTTGAACTAATTTTATAAAATATAATTAAATTCGAATATATAAAAATAAGAATAATACTTTATTAAAATAACTAAAATTTTAATTTTTTTCGTTATTTTGAATTTCTTATATTAGAATTCAAATATTATTTGTATTGAGATATTATTTTAATTTTTTTATATTTAAAATATGTATCATTCGAGAAAAATAACTATCTCTCATGACACTCTTGCTTATTTTATTTTATTTTCCCCTCCTTTATTAATTAATTAATTTATTTATTTTTCCCTCCCATCGTTCTTTAATAAAATTTTATCAAATAGTAAACCGTGTACTAATATACCTACAATTTATAATAAGTATAAATATATATTTACATTTATATATTGAAGTTATTTTATGAAATCTCATTAAGTTCGAATATATAAATAAAAATAAGATTAAATAAAGAATAATTAAATTGTTGTTTTTTGTTATTTTAAATTTCTTATATTAAAATTCAAATGTTATTTATATTGAGATTTAATTTTAATTTTTTAATTTAAAAAGTCTATCATCGGAAAAAAAAAAAAAACTTTCCAATTATGATGCTATAAATCTTATCCACCTTTATCACATGTCCCTCCATGAAATAATTTTATCTAGTTTATATCCCTTTTATATCCCAATTTACCTGTCACGAATAAAGATCAAATATATAATATGATAAATTTTATCTTATTCTGAATTTTATATTAACTCAAAACGCAATCTTAAGAATTTTCTCCTAATGCATTTGTGTCGTGCCATTCTTATTGACACATATAGATTGAACTTTTTTAAAGATGTCGAGTTTCTGTATGGGTCATCTACAAGATTGTCATAGGTGTCCACTTTATCTTTGTTTGTTTGGCTTTTGCAAATCAATAGCAGATATTTGATTATTTTGAAATTCCATGAAACATCACGAAGATCTCCCGAATTGGCTGACGCAGAGTTCAACTCGCTCGTGATTCGAGATTGGGATACGCTTGCCACCCCCATAGGGGTCCATTGGCCTTACTACAGGCTCAGCAGAATTTCGGGATGTTCCTTCCACGTCAACACGTTGAAGCTGGAAAATCAAGAGAAGGATTTTCTCGACAGGAGGAGCAGCCCCCACGACACGTGTCCCCTACCTAAAATGGGAATAGGCGATTGAGATTGGACCCTCGTGTGCGTTTTGTCCCTATTGAGACCGAACACGTGTGCTGCGACCATCCGTTCTTAGCCAACGCACTCTCGAATCGAAACAAGATAATGTTTTGTATTCTGGCCAAGGATCGACTCACTGGCCTCACTGTTCAAGCTTCAGCAAGTGCTTCTCATGCTGTCCATTTCGGTCGAGAGAGCGCGAGCGAGCTTATCCATTCGTGCATTATAAAAGGGCAACGCAAGCACGCCGAGCAGCGCACAATATCTTAGGAGGAAGGTGAAAGCAACCGGTCACCAACGATGGCTGCCTCCAGAAGGACTTCTCGCGCGAGACCCACTTACATCTGCCTGCCCTCCGATCGCACCGCTGTCTACTCAAGCACTTGTGACGACGACAATACGCCATTCGAGTTCGATGAGGCCGATGTCTGGAGCGACGCCGTCGTCTCTCGAGTCCCCTCGTCTGAAACGATCCACGACAGCAGAGCGACCATGCCCGGTTCCCGCGCATCGAGAAGACCACCCAGAAGGACCGACATTCCGTCCGACCTGAAGCCCCCTCTGGTAGTGGCGTCATCATTACCTGTCAACATACCGGATTGGTCGAAGATTAACACGATACGGGACCGCCGCAATGGTGGAGGGAGAGTTGAGAGCGACGACGAAGAGGGCGAGGACGACCGAGACAGTAGGGTTCCGCCTCACGAGTACCTGGCGAGGAGGAGAGGGGCGTCGCTGTCGGTGCATGAAGGGATTGGGAGGACGCTGAAAGGCAGGGATCTGAGCAGGGTGAGAGATGCCATTTGGAAGACCGTTGGGCTTGCGGACTAAGCTCATTAATCGACTTCGTCTTTTACATCCACCCACAGTATTTTTGTATGGCAATACGAGTCGCTCTTTTGGTGCTGTGCTGTCAGCCAGAGGCGAACTCTTTCAGATGTAATACTGAAGTTATGACCACTCATATCTTTTTCCATGCCCCCTTGTTTATTCGCGATCTCGAGTCCTTATGTTCAACAGGCTCTTCTTCTTCTTCCTCCTCCTTCTAATTTGTTTCTATCTAAAATGAAAAATGGAAGCAACGTAGAGGGAAGAAGGAAAGTGAAAGCGTAAGAAGAAGGGAAAAGAAAGAACAGGAGTGAAGAGGAGGAGGAGGGGACGGTGGTTGTGATCGCGAAGGAGGGTGTTGGGTAGGTGGCGGAAAGCTGCGGGCCATCTACTTCTTCGACTGGTAGTTCACTTGGAGTAGAACACATTATTTCTCTGCTGTCCTTGGCTCGGTTCGGACGTACAGAGTCCAGAAATTCCTGCCACCTGGTAGTCTCTTTCTTACCTTTGATGTGATTGGTACTATGGTTTGAGAAGACTGCCTACGTGACTTTGTCCAAACGCATTACCGCTCAGCTTTTCAAAGTGTGTTGACACGTACAATTTCCAATTTCGATGGTCTTATCTTAACCGTGCATGTGACTTTCTCGAGATTTGACTTGATGTGAACATTTTCGTTAAGTTTACATGATAAAAAATGTTGACATAGCACCGACACGGTCCGAGTATCCCTCATTACTTTTGATGTATCATCTTAAAGTGATATCAAGTTTTCAAATAAATTGAATGATGAAAACTATCCGCATTAACTCTTTCTCATGTAACACTTGAAACTATAATTATTTTTTAACTATGGTGATAATTTGCCTTAGAACAAAACCATGGGTGCTTCAACTCCTTTACACTCCATGGTTCATCCATGACCATCAAGATCTCGACCACGGCATCAAGCGTGATAGCCATGGAAGGGCCATCCCCTCTAGATCTGGCACGCCTCTCGAAGCAACCAAAGATTAGCTACTTTGAGCTCGATGGCCATGCAAGGGCCGTGGGAGTTGAGCATCAAGGTCGCCGGAAGAATGGAAATTGCATCTCTGAGGATTCGGTAGTGAAAGCAAAAGAGTAGGAACAAAAAAGATAAAAAAATATGGAGAAAAATAATGAAAAACGACGTGGAGAAAAGTAATAGACAAATTTTCGAATGTCGAGATCAACAAACTAAATTATCCGAGGAAAAATCATAGTGAGCTAGGTACTCAATTGAAAATAAAAGAAAGAATAAGAGGTACAAAACAAATTATTAATACCATAAAAAACCTCAAATTAGTATGTCGACAAATTTATCTCAAATTAACCAAAAAAATATTTAATTAATTTACATATGGTAAATTTATTCTCCGTTAAATTTTTATTAAATTAATAAGTTAAATGATATGTAACTTAGTTGATGAGTATCGATTTGAAATTTTATTATTTGTTTGTGGAAAGTATATTAATTTATAATTTTTCGTGGCATTAAATTAATTTATCATAAATATATTAGTTTAGAGTTTTTAATAATAAAAAAATTAATTTTAGATAAATTTATTATTCATATATCAATTTGAGATTTTTGTTATATTAATCAAATAAAAGACGTAATTTCAATTTTGTTTTTGCCTTTTTCAAGTCTTAGGTCAATTTCGACCAAAAAAAAAAAGGAAAAAAAAAATTCCTTGGGTCCACAACCCCTCCTTGACCCTGCAACTGCAAAGTGGAGCCGGAGCTCGTCCGATGCCTCCGTTTGCCTCCAACCCCATGTCGGTCGGCGGCGGCGCGTCGAGGCTTTGAGCTTTGACGACGATTCGATAGAGAGAGAGAGAGAGAGAGAGAGATGGCGAGGAGGCCGGTGGTGCTGGGATTGGCGGTGGCCCTGGCGCTCGGAGTGGTCGTGTACCTTAGGCTTTGGACCATCGACTATTCCTTCTCCGCCGACGACGCTGAACTCATCAGGTTCTCTCTCTCTCTCTCTCACTTTCTGCTTCATTCCGTACGAGCTCCTTCTCGATCGAACGAATCCGTTAATTCCGAGGGAACTCGCGGTTGGTAGGAGGGATGGCATTCGCATTTGTTTATCCCAGTTCGATTCCTTCGGCGGTCGTTGCGAATAATCGCAAGTGGCCATCGAATTTGGTTTTAATCGGAACGATCCATCGGAATTGCTACATTGACGTGTCGTTTGTCTTCCTGTTAAAACTCACAAAGAGGAAAAACCCCAAATTTTTAGCTTTGTTCTAAGATGATATTGTTTATCGTCTTCCGTTCCTTGCGTCATTTATGGTCTTCAGAGTTTCCGGTGTGAATTGGTAGACCACGACATGTTGGAAAAATGGTATCTTTTCGCGATCCGCAGTAATGCCATGTTGCCGTAGAGTTAGATGTGGTTGGGGAATTCTATGGATTCGAATCGTTACTAAGATCCTTTCTTGGATTAGTTCTGGTTTTCTGTTTCTTTGTTAGATTCCGTCGAGATAACTGAGACTGACTGGCGACGTTGATATAATTTCTGCTTTGGTTGACTCTCTCTAGAAAAGAGTTTGATCTTGCACACCGGGAAGCGATGGATGAGTCCGCAGAATGGAGGCGGATGTACGATGAAGAACTAGAGAGGGCGAACAGGTGCAAAGCGGAACTTAGAGAGGTAGGCTCCTTCTTGCTTACCTTTCCATTTAGCATCAAGAATGTGCTAAACAACGCATGCTTTCTTCATATCTCTTCTGTGTCCTCTGTTACACATCCGACCTCTAATGATACTTCTTCATATAGAGGTTTGCATCGACTCCTGCAGTCAAGTCTTTGCGTGCTCATTAATGTGCAGACATATTCTAAAGGGATGAATCATTCCCGCACTATAGATTATGATAGGCTGGGGAAAGGACCTCAATAGCTCTGTGCCATTTGCTGAGCTTTTGCACATAATTAGCTTCCTTAAAATTTTTTGCAATCCTCTTAATGAGTATCGGTCCATGGGATGCCACTAATTCATGATTAGACCTTATTACGTTCTTCTTGTTCCAAACGTCATGTTCTTCTTTTGTACGACAATGCAATTTATGGATTTCTGTTCCGTTAGGACCTGTGGTGCCTAGAACTGCCTACATTATTGAATGAAGCATGTATTGTTGTTTGGATAATTTATGTTTTCTCTAAAGCAACCTAGACACATAGCACAAGCCCAATGAGATGCGGATAAAATTCTATTCTACCCAAACCTGCACTGCGAAAAAGGAGTAGTTATGTGTTACTTGCTTATCTTATGGTTGTCGGTATGTGTTGCATCAAAAAAGAAAAAGGAAATCCACTCTCAGTATTCAATTTTGTGATTACATCCTGAAGCTTGAGCAGTGTTTCTGCATCTGTTTCCCAAGAAGTTTATTCAAAGCATACTAAAGCCTGCATGTCTCTTGGGTTCCATGAATTCTTTTGACAGCTTAAGGAGTCTTTTCGAACAAGGCAGGAGATTCTGCTCTCAGTAACTCAAAATTGGTCATGTTGCAAAAGGTGACGCTCTGCCTATCATGTTAATTGGCGTCATATTCCTGTATTATCCCATTGGCAGATAATTCAGTTGCTGAGTTTTTCTGTTTTCACGACAACTAGATTTCAGATCTGTATGCAGCCATAACAGTTTTATGCCTTTTTGCTCTCGAAGGATAATTGAAAGTGATTGTTTGTTGAATGTGGAAAAAGTAACGATGTACCGAGGCAAGCTAATTGAGGATAAGAAAACTTCCATGCCACAATTCCATGTTATTTGGCTTTTGCCCACGGGATAATTTTTTCACTTTGCAAAGTCAATCTTTTACAGGAAAAGTCGGTGTTGCTCAAGCAAGTGGAAGCGGTAAAACACGAGCTTGAGGTTCAGAAGTTGAACTGCGGATCAAGAGACGTTAAACAATGATGGAAGGTACCATACTAGGTTAAGTTGAACAGAACAGATATCTAGGTGTGAAATTTGATGGTTGATGCATCTGTAGCCAAGAGATATCAATCGGTTTATGAGCGAGCTGACCTTGGTAGCAGAATGAACTCACTGAAGTGATATAGTTTCACACGTCGGTGGTTTTTGAGAGAAGCTTTTACTTGTTGCTGCTATCATCCCCAATATTAGACCATTGTCTTATCGGAATCCATTAGGAGTCTCATGCTCTCCGTGTATATTTGTTTTGTCGTATTGATCATCCATGTATTTCATCCATCTTTTTTATTTGGGTCGAAATATTTTATCCATCTTACATGATAAAATTTGGTCCTCCATTTTGATTACCTGAGAGAGAATTTTTTTAGACAGTGTATGGTTTTTCGAGGATTCATCACATTATTTAGATAATGCATTCTTCTGGTGGAGCTCGTCTTATGCATTGAGTTTGGAACACTGGGCATTAATATACATTCACAGGAACGCGACGCATCCTTATTTCACTAGTTTCTACGAGTAAATCCAATATGTTCAGCAAAAATACATATTGGACCGACAGGTCATTAAAACTCCAATTAGTGGTGATTTAGGCGAGGTATTTCGCATTAGAAGTAGCATTAGTTTAGTTAAAGACTCTCCCCTGCCTCCCTCCCTTCCTCCCTCCCTCGGGTAGGACCTACAATCTCATGCCATGAGCATGCTTTAGTATTGAGATAACCTAAATTGAACTACACCCGACCCAATATGTAGACGCGTCATTTTTAGAAAATTAAAAAATTCCGATACTTTGGAGACATTATATATTAAGTGTATATTTTTATATATACATGATACATTATTATTTTTAAATCAAATTAATTTGACTCAAATTGACAAATAAATAAATAATAAAAAATAATTTGGAATAAATTTACAGTAAAAATATTAATTCATCATTTGTTTATAATATTCATTATTTCAATTTGATAAATTCAATTACATTCAATTTCAATAATCCATTAAACTTTAGGGAAAAAAAAAACAATCCGCATTTTACTATTAAATTTAACATTTAACAAAAAATCGAAAAAAAAAAACTACATTTGACTATCAAATATAACAAGAAATCTTTCTGTCATCCTTTATTATTTTTATTTTTTTACATATTTATATTTCGACTCATTATTTATTGAAATTTTTTAAAATTGATCTCATGCATATCAAATTCGTATGTCGGAATTCCGGACTCACATATTGGAATTTGTTAGGAGAGTTAATCA